>CM069454.1:31684272-31896243 GCA_035610835.1 Ophiura sarsii | reverse complement strand
GTTCTAATAAAAGTATGAAAAGTGAGTTAGGCAATTATCGAAGCAGGCTGACGATATTTCAATCTGTCTAGTTTGGAATGTACAGACACATGAAATGAGGGTTTCAGTCAATATTGGTTATGAATATTTTAGAAGTGAGTCAATTTATAACTTACTGTTAACCCTTGGAACCTGAAAGGTCGCTAAAGCGGCTTCCCTGTGAAAGTGGTATAACCCGGAAAGTCGCTATAGCGGCTTTGCCCGGCCTCAGAACATGTGACGGATTGACTCATATGGCTTCGAAAGGTCAGATGACTTCTTCAAGTCACATGATCATCCGATGTGAAATACCTTATTCTTTTCGTCGTGTTATGATCAAATTTTACACAAGAAATCTGTCATAAATGGCAAGAAATAAGATGAATATGCAACGGGATCTTGTGCAGATTGATTCTCAGGCAAACAGTGATGTACCAAAAATTATGGTCAAAATTCAGTTCCAGGATCTTCAGACCAAGGGCTAAACGTATTTGATTTTACCGGGGATTTTACAGAAAATCTAAATATTTGACTCAGCCAAAAGAGCCACCTTAAAGCAGGTGTCCCGCAAGCATAAAAGTGTGCATTATATGTTAGAAAAATAACTATCGAGCCCAATTTTTGTAATTATATAGAACAAAACACCACACTTATGACAAAAATAAATAAAAACCGCAATCTCTCAACATGCACTATTTAATATTCGCGGCGATCGAAAGTCCCAGTGTCGATGATGTCATAGTTATACAATGCACATGCGCAAATTTTAGCACCGATACCCATGACGTCATCGACACCGGGACTTTCAATCGCCGCGAATTTTAAAAATTGCATGTTGAGTGATGGCAGTTTTTATTCATTTTTGTGACTAGTATGGTGGTTTGTTCTATATAATTACGTAATTTCGGCTCGATAATTATTTTTCTAACAAATAATGCTCAATGTTGTGCTTGCGGGACACTTCCTTTAACATGGGCTCTTTCCTCCATGGCTATGTCTTATTACATGGGAAAGTATTACAAATAGCACAAAACCCTAGTTTTGAATAAAATGAGGGTGCTTCTCTGTGCCTAATGACCAGTGGCGTAGCTAGAGGGATACCCCCTCCCTAATATTTGAGTCTGTCAGTTGAGAGTGGTTCTGTTGGTTCATTTGACAAGGGAATCGTGGAATATGACGGACAAATTAGTTGTTGGTTAAGTCTTGTTGGTGCGCTTTTATTTCTTGTCCCCCTAATATGAAAAACCTAGCTACGCCACTGCTATAAATGACAGAGTTATAACTTATCTGGCTCATCAGTCCTTTCAGAGATGTCACCACAGTATTGTTGTGCTACAAACAAATAATGATTATTTTGAGGGATTTCCCCGTCTGTCATCTAAAGTTTCACCCCGCAAGCATAACATTGATTCGCAATACGTAACGTACGTCATGCGCCACTCAAAATTAAGTGGATAAGTGTTCATTAATGATCTTGGCCCCGGACCAAATGAATTTATTGTACTTTCGGAGAAGATAAGTCTTCTAACTGTTGTGAATGGATGGGGGGTGATAGCGCCGTCGTCAGCCATTCAAAAATTTGAGAGGATGATCTGGCATTTAGCCAAAACTAAACCCCCTGAGCACTAGTCGAGCCTCTTATATATTTGTAAAAAAGAGAGAAATATGTGTAAAAGTGTAAAAAATATCACATAATATTGCTTTAACCCTAACCCTAACCTACAAAACACTGCACTAGTAGTGTACACTTCTCGTGGCACGAGTAGGCAGCTATCAAATAAAATCATATAATTTTTTTAGCTAACCCTGTCGCTCAATCAGCTAGACCGTGTCTGGATTCCACGCGGGTGATTTGACCTGTTTATCGCCTGTGAAAGTTTTATTCCCAAAATAATGCCCGTGGAGTTGGGTTTAGGGAATAAATTGAAAGATCAAACATTACTTAATTTCTCCATTTCCAAGAAATTTCTAAAATGATATGCCATCATTCTGATTACTTCCATAAAGTATTATTAGAATGAGATGAACTATGTGAAATACTATCTGAAAAAAGCACAGTGATCACGACATGGTTGTGACGGCAACTAATTTCATAGAAAATGTTAGACAGTCTCTGAGAAAATTACCTTTATTCGCAGAAACATGACCTATAGTGTTTCCATTTCTAAGAAGTGTTTGTAAAAGATATCTCTGCTGCTCTGTCAAAACCTTGTATGTTTTTCTGGCCCTTCAGCATGTATAAAGTAAAACTGCCCAATGTTTATGCATAGGAAGGAATGTTGCTTTATACATGTTCAGGGGCAATTGCACTTACAAGGTTACGATATATGTGATCAGTCGCGTCAAAAAGGACATGTTGTCGGCAAACCTAGTTTTCAGATAGAGGCCAATATATTTGGTGAAATATATTAGGAAAATAAAAGAACAACTTTGGCTTCTTCTAATCATATCTTTCGATTACAAAGTCTGTTTATCTTCAACATGTTATCATGTTAAAACTTAAATTGTGCTCTCTCAAGTGATACTAATAACTCAGATTTGACTCGGGCCACCAACATGTCCATTTTGATGTGACGTGTCACATATGTGCTTTTTGGCCCTTGAACATGTTTAGAGCAGACTGCCCAAAGTTTAAGGGCTGGATGAAGATTTTGACAGAACCAGCGACCATATGCCAAACTAAGAATAAGTGAATGTATTTCTTCAAAAATGTCAGTGAGAAAATTTTAGTTTTAAGAAAGCTGACACTGTTTGGCAGCTTGGCCTCTGCACTATGAGGAAATGGTTGTACTCTTAAAGATGAATTGAATGTATTTCTCCAAAAATTTGAGAAAATGTTCGTTTTAAGAAAGCTGACACTGTTTGGCAGCTTGGCCTCTTCACTATGAGGAAATGATTGTACTCCTACCATCGCGATGATTCTCACGTTCCTATTGGATAAGCGCCTGAATTTGGTGACTAAATATATTCCGTATCCGACCCCAGTAGCCCGTATCAGGTCAGTAAGGAACTGCGCATGCGTTGTAGTAGGGTTGGTAAGGTTGAACTCCAAACTTAGGTGAGGTTGGGTAGGATACGGATTATATCTAGTCCCGGAGTCTGTATCGGGACTTGGGTTGCGCCCTCGTCCTGATACAGAATCCTCGGCTAGATATAATCCGTATCCGACCCAACCTCACCTAATAACTAATAGTACTCCTTTTAAGGAGTACAATCATCTTAAAAGATGACAAAGTATTCTAATTGGATAATTTTGACCATTGAGGAATTGTATTGGTCAATTTGAAATTTTGTCAAAATGAAAAATCCCTGTTCTATTGGCGCACAACTGACATACAGCAACATGTTCCACATTAACTTTACAAGGACTTGTGACATTTTGTGATAACATCTTGACCGATATCTTTGCTATTTGAATTCATTGGGAGAGACGTCACATATAGCTGGCCCAACACAGTTAGTTCTTGATTGATGCAGACATCAATTCCCATTGGAGACTATCTGTTCACTGTAGAGCGAGCCAGTGCCAAAATTGGCTGCTGGTTTACCCCGTCCTTGTTATATATTTAGCCAAGTTGCCTGATATTTGGAGCACTTCAATTATCTATTTTCTTCGTAAGCGTCCACTGATCCTTGGACCGAACACAGCCAACATGTATTCTTGTATAAATAGGTTATGAGTTTAACAGGTTTCGCTGTCGGACAAGTTTAAAATTGTCAAGTTTTCGTCAGGATTAACTCTGACTTCTTCAGGACCAAATTATTACAAGCATGACATAGAGATTGCCTCTTCTCTATATATTATCATAATTTCTTCACACCCTCAGTTTGTTACAGTTATCATGGGTGAAATTGATGGAACATTCACGTCATGATTTCATACTAGAACTATTACTGTAACCCAGGCATCCACAAATAGCGGCGATTAGTGCGCCACTTGTGGCGCTTGGCAGGGTTCCAAGTGGCGTGTGAGCACATTTAGGGTTTAAATTTGAAATAATAAAAAATCTAAGTCCAAAACATGACCTTAGATGACCCATATTTGACCCTAAATAACCCACACCTTAGGATCTTATACTAAAATAGCTAAAATCCAGGAGTTTCCAGGGGCTTCGCCCCTGAACCCCATCTGTTAGGGGCTCGGTAGCACCGCTCCCTCGTATGCACTGTGGCACTTTTCAATTTGGGAAGTTTCACTTCTCAAAAACTATTTGAGATTGCCTGCTATAACCTTATAAGGCCAAACAAAGAAAAAGGTCTGTCTCAGAAGCCTGCCCGCATTGGTATGTGAAATGAGCTACGGCGGTGAGGGCTAAAAACTTATTTTTTTCTTCTTTTTTTTGTTGGTTTTTTTGATTTTTTAAATTTAAAAAAAAAAGAAGTTTAAAATAGTTCTCTAAGCTTGGATAGCAACAAAACAAGAAGCAAACACAAAGCAAAAAAAAGAAATTGCATACCTCAAAGCCTATTTTCCTAAATTAAAAAAATAAAAAATTCGCACAGAACTTAGCTTATTTGCAAAATGTTTCTGAGACAAACTTTCTTCTTTGTTTGGCCTAAGCAGACCCAACGTACCATAGCACACCTGACACACACACACACCAGCATCTGATGCTCCCCAGTGCACCATACCCTTTCTCAATGTTGTCACCCAAGACACAATTGATTATGGTTGTGTCGTGGACATGGGTCGCGAATGTGAGTGATAGGACATTCATATTATGTATCTTTGACTAACAACTGTATAGCGGGATATTTTTGCGGGGTTAATTTTGCACGGTTTGCCTACAAATAAAGAATATATTCTTGGATTTTTAAATTCGCACATATCAGCTTTCAATATTTAAGAGTCAGTCTGTGTAATTTTTTAGAATTGATTCTATCCTTCAAATAATAGATTTTTCTCATAGCTTGTGTATTGGTAGGCCCTTGGGCACTAACAACTAGGGTGACTTTCAAAAAATAAAAAATCGACTCGTTGCCATGGTAACCCACCAAAAACCAATTTGGGCCATTTTGGACCATATTTGCCCTGACATTTACTCAAAATTGTCTTATGTCAAGAACTCACTGTACCAAAACGGAATAATACTGGAACCTTCCAATACAATCATCTCAAAGGACAACTCTTCCCCTACTGACTGCATCATTTAAAGGTAAATATCTTACTCCTAAAGGTAAATGCCAAGTATTTAAAGGTTGCCTGTTTTCAGTTTTGAAATAAAGGCGATTTTTGACCAAATGTATTACCTTAAAATTAATTCTGCCAGGGGTGCCAGAAATTTGTCTTTGCTGGTGTGAGTAGTTAAATGTATTGCCCTTCCAAATCTGTAAAAAGTAGCTTGGGCAAATGATATTCCTAAGTACAGTGTTGCCAGGAACAACAGCCTTTTTGAAATCTGAGCATTTTGACTAAATAAGCCTTTTAACCCTATTTGTTATAAAAGCATGTGTTTTTTCAATAATATTCAAATAAAACATATTCTAATAACTCAGTTACATTCTTGTGGTTGATTGCAAAGGGTAATCTGTAATAACAATTCGACCTGTTGCCATGGTAACAACCAAAAACCAATTTTGGCCATTTTGGACCAAATTTGCCCTGAAATATACTTAAAATTATCGTATGTCAAGAACTGACCATACCAAAACAGAATAATACTGGAACCTTAGAATACAATCATATCAAAGGACTCCTCTTCCCCTACTGACTGCATCATTTAAGGGTGAATATCTTATTCTTAAAGGTAAATGCTAAGTATTTAAAGGTTGCCTATTTTCAGTTTTGAAAATCAAGGTGATTTTTGACCAAAAGTATTGCCTTAAAAATCTTCTTTTCAGGGGTGCCAGAAATATGTCCTTGCTGGTGTAAGTAGTTCGATGTATTGCCCATTCAGATTGGTAAAAGGTAGCTTGGGCAAATGATATTCCTAAGTACAGTGTTGCCAGAAACAACAGCCATTTTGAAATCTAAGCAATTTTTACTAAATAAGGCTTTTTAACACTATTTGTTAAAAAAGCATGTGTTTTTCCAATGATCTTCAATCAAAACATATTCTAATGACTCAGTAAACTTTTTTTTGGGTTGATTGCAAAGGGTTATCTGTAATAACAATTCGACCTGTTGCCATGGTAACAACCAAAAAACCATTTTTGCCATTTTGGACCAAATTTGTTATGAAATGTACTCAAAATTATCTTATGTCAAGAACTGAAACCAAAACAGAATAATACTGAAACCTTAGAATACAATCACCTCAAAGGACAACTCATCCCCTACTGACTGCATCATTTAAGGGTGAATATCTTATTCTAAAGGTAAATGCTAAGTATTGAAAGATTGGCTATTTTCAGTTTTGAAAATCAAGGTGATTTTTGACCAAAAGTATTGCTTAAAAATCTCCTTTTCAGGGGTGCCAGAAATATGTCCTTGCTGGTGTAAATAGTCGATGTATTGCCCATTCAGATCTGTAAAAAGTAGCTTGGGTAAATGATATTCCTAAGTACAGTGTTACCAGAAACAACAGCCATTTTGAAATCAAAGCATTTTTGCTAAATAAGGCTCTTTAACCGTATTTGTTATAAAAGCATGTGTTTTCATTGATATTCAATCAAAACATATTCTAATAACTCAGTAAACTTTTTTGGTTGATTGCAAAGGGTAATCTGTAATTACAATTCGACCTGTTGCCATGGTAACAACCCAAAAACAATTTTGGACCAAATTTGCCATGAAATGTACTCAAAATTATCTTATGTCAAGAACTGACCATACCAAAACAGAATAATACTGGAACCTTAGAATACAATCATCTCAAAGGACACCTCTTCCCCTACTGACTGCATCATTTAAGGGTGAATCTTATTCTTAAAGGTAAATGCTAAGTATTTAAAGGTTGCCTATTTTCAGTTTTGAAAAACAAGGTGATTTTTGACCAAAAGTATTGCCTTAAAAATCTCCTTTTCAGAGGTGCCAGAAATATGTCCTTGCTGCTGTAAGTAGTTCGATGTATTGCCCATGCAGATCTATAAAAAGTAGCTTGGGCAAATGATATTCCTAAGTTCAGTGTTGCCAGGAACAACAGCCATTTTTAAATCTAAGCATTTTTACTAAATATGGCTTTTGAACCCTATCTGTTATAACTTATAAAGCATGTGTTTTTCAATGATATTCAATCAAAACATACTCTAATAACTCTGTTACATTATTGGGGTTGTTTGCAAAGGGTTATCTGTAATGAAAATGTGACCTGTTGCCACGGTAACAACCAAAAACATCTTACTCTTAAAGGTAAATGCTAAGTATTTAAAGGTTGCCTATTTTCAGTTTTGAAAAAAAAAAGTGATTTTTGATCAAAAGTATTGCCTTAAAAATCCCTCTTCCAGCTAGTAGCAGTTACATGTATTGCCCTTTCAAATCTGTAAACAGTAGCTTGGGCAAATGATAAGTACGGTGTCGCCAGGCGCAACAGCCTTGTTAACATCTGAGCATTTTGACTAAATATGCCTTTTCAAACAATATTTGTTATGAAAGCATGTGTTTTTTCAATGCTATTCAATCAAAACATATTCTATTAACTCGGTTACATTCTTGTGGTTGTTTTCAAAGAGTAATATGAAAAAGAGAGTTGCCTGTGTTACTGGATAACACCCAATTTCATAAACATATATAGACTGTACATAAATCCAGCAGCAATACTTTTGGTCAAAAATCGCTTCTTTTACCTTTAAGAATAAGATTCACCCTTAAATGATGCAGTCAGTAGGGGAAGAGGTGTCCTTTGAGATGATTGTATTCTAAGGTTCCAGTATTATTCTGTTTTGGTACGGTCAGTTCTTGACATAAGATAATTTTGAGTACATTTCATGGCAAATTTGGTCCAAAATTGTTTTTGGGTTGTTACCATGGCAACAGGTCGAATTGTAATTACAGATTACCCTTTGCAATCAACCAAAAAGTTTACTGAGTTATTAGAATATGTTTTGATTGAATATCATTGAAAACACATGCTTTTATAACAAATACGGTTAAAGAGCCTTATTTAGCAAAAATGCTTTGATTTCAAAATGGCTGTTGTTTCTGGTAACACTGTACTTAGGAATATCATTTACCCAAGCTACTTTTTACAGATCTGAATGGGCAATACATCGACTATTTACACCAGCAAGGACATATTTCTGGCACCCCTGAAAAGGAGATTTTTAAGCAATACTTTTGGTCAAAAATCACCTTGATTTTCAAAACTGAAAATAGCCAATCTTTCAATACTTAGCATTTACCTTTAGAATAAGATATTCACCCTTAAATGATGCAGTCAGTGGGGGATGAGTTGTCCTTTGAGGAGATTGTATTCTAAGGTTTCAGTATTATTCTGTTTTGGTTTCAGTTCTTGACATAAGATAATTTTGAGTACATTTCATGGCAAATTTGGTCCAAAATGGCAAAAATGTTTTTTGGGTTGTTACCATGGCAACAGGTCGAATTGTTATTACAGATAACCCTTTGCAATCAACCCAAAAATAAGTTTACTGAGTCATTAGAATATGTTTTGATTGAAGATCATTGGAAAAACACATGCTTTTATAACAAATAGTGTTAAAAAGCCTTATTTAGTAAAAAATGCTTAAATTTAAAAATGGCTGTTGTTTCTGGCAACACTGTACTTAGGAATATCATTTGCCCAATCTACCTTTTACCAATCTGAATGGGCAATACATCGAACTACTTACACCAGCAAGGACATATTTCTGGCACCCCTGAAAAGAAGATTTTTAAGGCAATACTTTTGGTCAAAAATCACCTTGATTTTCAAAACTGAAAATAGGCAACCTTTAAATACTTAGCATTTACCTTTAAGAATAAGATATTCACCCTTAAATGATGCAGTCAGTAGGGGAAGAGGAGTCCTTTGATATGATTGTATTCTAAGGTTCCAGTATTATTCTGTTTTGGTATGGTCAGTTCTTGACATACGATAATTTTAAGTATATTTCAGGGCAAATTTGGTCCAAAATGGCCAAAATTGGTTTTTGGTTGTTACCATGGCAACAGGTCGAATTGTTATTACAGATTACCCTTTGCAATCAACCACAAGAATGTAACTGAGTTATTAAAATATGTTTTAATTGAATATCATTGAAAAAACACATGCTTTTATAACAAATAGGGTTAAAAGGCTTATTTAGTCAAAATGCTCAGATTTCAAAAAGGCTGTTGTTCCTGGCAACACTGTACTTAGGAATATCATTTGCCCAAGCTACTTTTTACAGATTTGGAAGGGCAATACATTTAACTACTCACACCAACAAAGACAAATTTCTGGCACCCCTGGCAGAATTAATTTTAAGGTAATACATTTGGTCAAAAATCGCCTTTATTTCAAAACTGAAAACAGGCAACCTTTAAATACTTGGCATTTACCTTTAGGAGTAAGATATTTACCTTTAAATGATGCAGTCAGTATGGAAAGAGTTGTCCTTTGAGATGATTGTATTGGAAGGTTCCAGTATTATTCCGTTTTGGTACAGTGAGTTCTTGACATAAGACAATTTTGAGTAAATTTCAGGGCAAATATGGTCCAAAATGGCCCAAATTGGTTTTTGGTGGGTTACCATGGCAACGAGTCGATTTTTTATTTTTTGAAAGTCACCCTAGTTGTTAGTGCCCAAGGGCCTACCAATACACAAGCTATGAGAAAAATCTATTATTTGAAGGATAGAATCAATTCTAAAAAATTACACAGACTGACTCTTAAAGATCATATTTTCCGTGCCGCCGAAGAAAGTATGGATCAATGCTTGTTTCGCCATTTTGTAAACCCGGAAGTGATCGCCATTTTGCAAACCCTGTAGTGATCGCCGTTTATGAAGACGAAGGTTGTAAACATTGGATACTGAAATTAACTTAATCGCGCTTCCAAGCGCACTCGATAGATGAGGCTTCCACGATATCCTCGATCACAGCGACACGATTCTGTTTATACAACAAGAGTGAATGATAGGGGTGAGAGATTCGTAGCCATGTAAACATGTGGCTTCTTAAAAGTGCTAAAATAGTCTCGATTACAGCGACATGGTTCGGTTCGTACAACGGGAGGAAATGATAGCGGTCAGAGATTTGTAGCCATCTAAACATGTGGCTTTGTTATGTTATCTTGTTTACTGTTTACAAATTATAACGCCGGTTATCCGCCGGATGATCGGCAAGGAAAAACTGGTTATCCGCCGGTAAATTTGGTCATTTCAAATGCCCGGATTTCGGACGCTGGTTTACCATGGTACCATTTATTTAAAGCTCAATTCTCAACTCGCGGTCAAAATAGTACACTGTTTTTTTTAATTTCGCGGGGTTTCAAAATTGATCGCGAAAAGCGCGAAATTAAAAACCTTGCAAACATTTCCCGCTATACAGGATTGCTAAGTCCAGTTCACTTAATGTACCAAAGCACATACCTGGAGCATCTAATGCACCCCAGCACACCTTACGCTATCTCAATGATCTCACCCACCTACCCACGTCACATTATATTGTATGTAGTGATTGATCAAAGGTACATGACTGCTAGGACATTCACATGTAAATGTTAATCTGAAAGCAATGTTGAACGTATCATGTTACACTGAACGATCTAGTCTATCGCTGTGTTCAGGTAGATAGCAGTGGCTATATCAGGGATCTCTCACATGTCACATTTTGTACCAATTGATCTAAGGCCAAATTAAATTAATTGTTTGTCTCAAAGCTCCCGCGCGCGTTAGTTTATTGATGCGCATTAGAAAAACAAAAATCTGAAAAAAAACCTTTTTCTTTTCACCGATTTTTCAGATTTTCATTGATCACATCATCTTAAATACAAAAGTTCACTTTTACAAGGATTTCAATATTTTATATTTAAAAATAAATAAAAAAAACTTGAAAAAAACCCGCATTCCGCATTAGTTTTACAACAGGAGAGGAGCTTTGAGACAAACAATTAATTTAATTTGGCCTAAGGTACTTGGCTGCTAAGGACATTCACATATATCATACATGTTTACGGCAATGATGATCGGCAAGGAAAAACTGGTTATTCGCCGGTAAATTTAGTCATTTCAAATGCCCGGATTTCGGACACTGGTTTACAATGGTACTATTTATTTATAGCTCAATTCTCAACGCGTGGTCAAAAAAGTACACTTTTTTTAAAATTTCGTGGGTTTCAAAATTGATCGCGAAAAGCGCGAAATTAAAAACCTTGCGAACATTTCCCGCTATACAGTATTGCTGTAAGTCCAGTTTACTTAATGTACCAAAGCACACCTGGAGCATCTAATGCACCTCAGCACACCTTACGCTATCTCAATGATCTCAACCACCTACCCACGTCACATTATATTGTATGTAGTGATTGATCAAAGGTACATGACTGCTAGGACATTCACATGTAAATGTTTACATCTACTTCCATTGCTTAATCTGAAAGCAATGTTGAACGTATCATGTTACACTGACCGATCTAGTCTATTGCTGTGTACAGGTAGATAGCAGTGGCTATATCAGGTATCTCTAAACTCTCCCATGTCACATTTTGTACCAATTGATCTAAGGTACTTGACTGCTAGGACATTCACATTTCATACATGTTTACATTGGTTGACCAAACTGTTTAACAAGAGATCTGAAGTGTATTGCTGTCTTCAGTAGATAGCAGATTGGTCATTGACCATCATAATATTTGATGTGTTTCTACATGTTTCATAGGATGATTGTCACTCTACTGAATATCTCATATTAAGTCCATATTCTATTGCTGTCTTCAGTAGATAGCAGTAGCACTATAATCAGGTAAACCATGTAGGATGATTTGTTCCGATTGATCCTGCTAGGACATTCACACATCACACATGTTTACCACCACTTCCTCGTCTTTAGAGATGTGTAGAACGAGCAAACCATTTGTATTTGCCTCATTGATATCGTCATGGCAGATTGACAGTTCTTATCGTGTCACAAATCTAATGTGATATCAGATATTTTTATCTAAAAACATGTCATTTCTCGGTATTCCCCATATAATATGCCGCTAGCGGTTGTTCTTGCAAATTCAATTTTTGACCTCTAGGTAGGTGTGTTTATCGCCACCTTGTCTCAAATCGTTGATCGTGGGTAAAATTTGATCGCGATATCGCCATATCACGATATTTGTTTTCAAACTTTTAAAAAGCTTACTTTTTTAAATACATTTTTCAGTGATGAAAAACGAACCTTATTTGTCCTCGAAATATATGATACAACACATTATTACATTCAATGTAACATTCTGCCCACCACATTTTACATGCAAACTGTTCCTCATCAGGTTTCATGATGTTCAAATTCAAAGAATTAATCAATAAACAAGTTCATGAAAACATTGCCGCTAGCATTTTGTTTCGTCTTTCTATTTATTATTGTAAAACATGTGGTCGCCATTAGCATGACGTCATTCATCTCACTCGGGTATCGGAAAATCGAGGCTATCCGAAGATTAGTTTGTATTTTTATCAATGGAAAATTAATCACGTGTTGAATCATGTGGTCACCATTTATTAGCATGACGTCATTCGCTGGTTTCCGTTTCAATATTGTCCATAACCTAATAACATCGCCAATAAATGAGCAAGATTGCAACTTAGAACGGGCTGTTTATATCGGCCAAGGCAAAACAAGGGCACATGTGGTTAGGCTTATAGCGGTCCAGTTTCTTTTTGATGACAAGTTGACATGTTTGTAATAACAATGATGATGGATTTAAACAAACAATCAAACCACTTTAGGAACAAAACAAGGAATAAATTACAGTCGACAAGCTGAAGATTTATTGTGATGACACACAAGTTGAAAATGTATACACTTTTATACAGGTAAAAGTTTACATTGTTGGATATCGTCTGAGGTCAAATTTAATATTGCTGTCGCGATAAGCTTATCCAATCGCGATATCGTCGAGGCGCGATATCGCAACATGCTTACCTCTAGGTGGAGATTAAGAAACAATGGGGTTGGTTGTTCTCCACTGGAAAACAACCAAACCCATTTTTATTTGCCTCATTGATATCGTCATGGCCCTTGACAGTTCTTATCTTGTCACAAATCTAATGTGATGTCAGATATTTTTATCTAAAAACATGTCATTGCAATTCTTGGTATTCGCAATATTCTGCGCCGCCAGTGGTTGTTTTTGCCAGTTAAATCTTTTACCTCTAGGGTCGACAGATATCACCGTTCTAGCTACCATTGGAGTGTCATGCAAGTGTGATAATTGTAATGATGTTGAACACAGCTTCACGAAAAGATCCATATGACTTATGAAAAGAAATTGTTGTTGAGGCATGCATTCAGTGGGGGCACCAGCCTCATCATTTTGGGGGGACAAAAGGGGGGCATGAAAAAAATGATGCGCACGATGAGCGCACATTTTTGATGCCATTTTACGCTTTAAAAAAAAAGTGGGGGGTAGAGTTAGGGTTTTAAGGGATGACAAAGTATTCTGATTCAACAATTTTGACCATTGAGAAATTGTATTGGTCAATTTGAAATTTTGTCAATGAGGGGATGAAAAATCCCTGTTTTATTGGCGTACAACTGACAAACATTTTCCACTTTGCTTTACATTAAACTTGTGACATTTTGTGATAACATCTTGACCGATATCTTTGCTATTTGAATTCATTGGGAGAGACGTCACATAGCTGGCCCAACACAGTTAGTTCTTGATTGATGAAAACATCAATTCCCATTGGAGACGTATCTATTCACTGTGGAGCGAGCCAATGCCGAAATTGAGTGCTGGTTTACCCCGTCCTTGTTATATATTTAGCCAAGTTGCCTGATATTTGGAGCACTTCAATTATCTATTTTCTTTGTAAGCATCCACTGATCCTTGGACCGAACACAGCTAACATGTATTCTTTCTATAGGTTATGAGTTTAACAGGTTTGCTGTTGGACAAGTTTAAAATTGTCAAGCTTTCGTCAGGATTAGCTCTGACTTCTTCAGGACCAAATTACTACAAGCATGACATAGAGATTGCCTCTTCTCTATATATTATCATCATTTCTTCACACCCTATCTGTCTCAGTTTGCAATTTCATTACTACAACTATTACTGCAACCCAGGCATATGCAAATAGCGGCGTGTGCGCCACTTGTGGCGCTTGGCAGGGTTCCAAGTGGCGTGTGAGCACATTAACGGTTTAAATAAAAATTAAAAATCTAAGTCCAAAACATGACCCATATTTGACCCTAAATAGCCCACACCTTAGGAATAGAAACGCAACCCAAGATCCTATACTGAAATAGCTAAAATCCAGGAGCAGCCGCCTGCCTGCCGCATGAAAAGCGTTAAAAGTGCTTAAATAGTCTCGATTACAGCGACATGGTTCGGTTCGTACAACGGGAGAAAATGATAGCGGTCAGAGATTTGTAGCCATCTAAACATTAACTTTACAAGGACTTGTGACATTTTGTGATAACATCTTGACCGATATCTTTGCTATTTGAATTCATTGGGAGAGACGTCACATATAGCTGGCCCAACACAGTTAGTTCTTGATTGATGCAGACATCAATTCCCATTGGAGACTATCTGTTCACTGTAGAGCGAGCCAGTGCCAAAATTGGCTGCTGGTTTACCCCGTCCTTGTTATATATTTAGCCAAGTTGCCTGATATTTGGAGCACTTCAATTATCTATTTTCTTCGTAAGCGTCCACTGATCCTTGGACCGAACACAGCCAACATGTATTCTTGTATAAATAGGTTATGAGTTTAACAGGTTTCGCTGTCGGACAAGTTTAAAATTGTCAAGTTTTCGTCAGGATTAACTCTGACTTCTTCAGGACCAAATTATTACAAGCATGACATAGAGATTGCCTCTTCTCTATATATTATCATAATTTCTTCACACCCTCAGTTTGTTACAGTTATCATGGGTGAAATTGATGGAACATTCACGTCATGATTTCATACTAGAACTATTACTGTAACCCAGGCATCCACAAATAGCGGCGATTAGTGCGCCACTTGTGGCGCTTGGCAGGGTTCCAAGTGGCGTGTGAGCACATTTAGGGTTTAAATTTGAAATAATAAAAAATCTAAGTCCAAAACATGACCTTAGATGACCCATATTTGACCCTAAATAACCCACACCTTAGGATCTTATACTAAAATAGCTAAAATCCAGGAGTTTCCAGGGGCTTCGCCCCTGAACCCCATCTGTTAGGGGCTCGGTAGCACCGCTCCCTCGTATGCACTGTGGCACTTTTCAATTTGGGAAGTTTCACTTCTCAAAAACTATTTGAGATTGCCTGCTATAACCTTATAAGGCCAAACAAAGAAAAAGGTCTGTCTCAGAAGCCTGCCCGCATTGGTATGTGAAATGAGCTACGGCGGTGAGGGCTAAAAACTTATTTTTTTCTTCTTTTTTTTGTTGGTTTTTTTGATTTTTTAAATTTAAAAAAAATAAAAGTTTAAAATAGTTCTCTAAGCTTGGATAGCAACAAAACAAGAAGCAAACACAAAGCAAAAAAAAGAAATTGCATACCTCAAAGCCTATTTTCCTAAATTAAAAAAATAAAAAATTCGCACAGAACTTAGCTTATTTGCAAAATGTTTCTGAGACAAACTTTCTTCTTTGTTTGGCCTAAGCAGACCCAACGTACCATAGCACACCTGACACACACACACACCAGCATCTGATGCTCCCCAGTGCACCATACCCTTTCTCAATGTTGTCACCCAAGACACAATTGATTATGGTTGTGTCGTGGACATGGGTCGCGAATGTGAGTGATAGGACATTCATATTATGTATCTTTGACTAACAACTGTATAGCGGGATATTTTTGCGGGGTTAATTTTGCACGGTTTGCCTACAAATAAAGAATATATTCTTGGATTTTTAAATTCGCACATATCAGCTTTCAATATTTAAAGATCATATTTTCCGTGCCGCCGAAGAAAGTATGGATCAATGCTTGTTTCGCCATTTTGTAAACCCGGAAGTGATCGCCATTTTGCAAACCCTGTAGTGATCGCCGTTTATGAAGACGAAGGTTGTAAACATTGGATACTGAAATTAACTTAATCGCGCTTCCAAGCGCACTCGATAGATGAGGCTTCCACGATATCCTCGATCACAGCGACACGATTCTGTTTATACAACAAGAGTGAATGATAGGGGTGAGAGATTCGTAGCCATGTAAACATGTGGCTTCTTAAAAGTGCTAAAATAGTCTCGATTACAGCGACATGGTTCGGTTCGTACAACGGGAGAAAATGATAGCGGTCAGAGATTTGTAGCCATCTAAACATGTGGCTTTGTTATGTTATCTTGTTTACTGTTTACAAATTATAACGCCGGTTATCCGCCGGATGATCGGCAAGGAAAAACTGGTTATCCGCCGGTAAATTTGGTCATTTCAAATGCCCGGATTTCGGACGCTGGATTTCCATGGTACCATTTATTTATAGCTCAATACTCAACTCGCTGTCAAAAAACGCACACTGTTTTTTAATTTCGCGGGTTTCAAAATTGATCGCGAAAAGCGCGAAATTAAAAACCTTGCGAACATTTCCCGCTATACAGTAAATGCTGTAAGTCCAGTTCACTTAATGTACCAAAGCACACCTGGAGCGTCTAATGCACCCCAGCACACCTTACGCTATCTCAATGATCTCACCCACCTACCCACGTCACGTTATATTGTATGTAGTGATTGATCAAAGGTACATGACTGCTAGGACATTCACATGTAAATGTTTAAATCTACTTCCATTGCTTAATCTGAAAGCAATGTTGAACGTATCATGTTACACAGAACGATCTAGTCTATCGCTGTGTACAGGTAGATAGCAGTGGCTATATCAGGGATCTCTCCCATGTCACAGTTTGTACCAATTGATCTAAGGTACTTGACTGCTAGGATATTCACATCATACATGTTTACATTGGTTGACCAAACTGTTTAACAAGAGATCTGAAGTATATTGCTGTCTTCAGTAGATAGTAGATTGGTCATTGACCATCATAATATTTGATGTGTTTCTACATGTTTCATAGGATGACCATCACTCTACTGAATATCTCATATTAAGTCCATATACTATTGCTGTCTTCATTAGAAAGCAGTAGTACTATTGGTCATTGAGCATCATGATACTTGATGTGTTTCTACATGTTTCATAGGATGACCATCACTCTACTGAATACCTCATGTCCATATTCTATTGCTGTTTTCAGTAGAAAGCAGTAGCACTATTGGTCATTGAGCATCATAATATTTGATTTGTTTCTACATGTTTCATAGGATGACCGTCACTCTATTGAATATCTCATATTAAGTCCATATTCTATTGCTGTCTTCAGTAGATAGCACTATAATCAGGTATACCAACCATGTAGGATGATTTGTTCTGATTGATCACGCTAGGACATTCACACATCACACATGTTTACCACTACTTCCTCATCTTTAGAGGTGTGGAGAACGAGCAAACCATTTTTATTTGCCTCATTGATATCGTCATGGCCCTTGACAGTTCTTATCGTGTCACAAATCTAATGTGATGTCAGATATTTTTATCTAAAAACATGTCATTTCAATTCTTGGTATTCGCAATACTCTGCGCCGCCAGCAGTTGTTTTTGCCAGTTACATTTTTTACCTCTAGGGTCGACAGACATCACCGTTCTAGCTACCATTGGAGTGTCACGCAAGTGTGATAATAATGATGATGTTTAACACAGCTTTACAAAGGATCCATATGACTTATGCAAAGAAATTGTTATTGAGGTGTGCACTCAGTGGGTGCACCAGCCTCATAATTTTGGGGGAACAAAAGGGGGGCATGAAAAAAATGATGCGCACGAAGCGCGCACATTTTTGATGCCATTTTACGCTTAAATTGTCAAATTTGGTATAAAACTAACTAATTTGGTATGAAAATGCGCGAAAAATGTAGCTATTTTATTCTTAAATTGTCAACATTTGATCTAATTTAACCTAATTTAGTAAGAAAATGTGCGCATAGCGCAGAATATTTTTTGCCTTTTTATGCTAAAATTGTCTATTTTTTCTTATTTTAATTAAATTGATTTTTTTGGGGGGGGGGGGGGCAAAACAAAAACAATATTTTTGGAAAATGCCCCCTGTAGTACGGCCACTGTGTGCATTTATATACATAACCAATTGACTTTTAAACACACAATATCCTGTTTTCCTGTGTTGTATTTGTATAACACAGGCTTTGGATGTCAAAGTAAATAACTGGAAGATCATTTACATATCCATCTACACATGCTTGCAGTTCAACTAGCATAAAAGACAACATTTGTGTTCTAAAAACAGTTCACAATTTGTCTTGCTCCACACAGAGATTTTAATCTAACATTAACCCTAACCAGCCAGGCTATGTTTTTGTGTGGAAACCGGGGGAGGGGGACAAATATGATTTTTTTACCCAAATAATCGCCGTGGAACCCCGAGATTGGGGCCCCGGACCATCCGATCATCGTGCCACGACCCTAACCATTGGCTAACCTGCCAATGCTCGCCCGGGCAGCGATTTCATACATACATATCAGCTTGGTTGATGACTACGTCGAAGCGAACATACAGCGTGTCCCAAAAACTTGGGTTCAAAAGTTTGCGAGCTTATAACGAAATAAGTAGGAAACATGGATAGTTTATATTTGAGGATATAAAAAACAAAATATACCTGACCTTAATTGGGTAAATTCGGAGACCAATCCAATGTAAACTTTTTGAAATATAAAGATTTGAATAGAGCATGGTCAGAACCCATTTGTCCCGATTTAAGGAATAAACCATTCGTGCCTTGCATGAAACTGTGCGCTATGTGTAGTATTCCCGGCATGGGGTTTATTCTCCGAAAAAACTTAACAATAACTCGGACTTTAACAAAGAACATTTTGTTTTAATGTTTATATAAATAATGAACTTTATTGATTATTGCAATATGACCAAGATAATTTTGTTTACTGCCCAATTCTTTGTCAAGAATGAATGCAAAGACGAAACTATGACAAAAGGCACAACAATACGCAATTGCAACACATCAGGAGGTTCCTTGAAAAGTAGGACAAATGGGTTTTGACCACGCTCTATTAAAATCTTTGTATTTCAAACAGTTTATATTGCATTGATCACAGAGTTTAAGGTCAGGTATATTTCGTTTGATATCCCTAAATATGAACTATCCATGTTTCCTACTTTTTTAGTTATAAATTCTCAAACTTTTGAACCCAGTTTTTTGGGACACGCTGTACTGTTTTTTGCCGTAGTGAATCGTAGGTTCCTGGAAGGTTAGGTTAACAAGCACTGAAAATTGTGTGTTTTAACCCTAACCAGCCAGACTATGTTTTTGTGTGAAATCTGTGGGAGGGGGACAAAGTATGAATGAACATAACAAAGACCTTAAAAAAATACATGGTCACGAACCCGGTCCTTCTCGCTATTGATACCAAATTAAAAGGCAGGAACACATATATGACGCCAGATTTCATATCTAAAAACATGTCAATGCAATTGTTTGCTGTAACGACTAGACGATCATTCACATCTTATCTAATATCTATGCATACATGCCTTTGCAAGTCACTCATGTAAAAGGCCACATTTCCACAATTAATTGTATTGCTCCCCAGAGAATATTAATACCAAAGTAAAGGGTGTGGAATACATGCATATTAAAAAAGTCAATGTGACGTCAGATATTTTATCTAAAAACATGCCATCGCAATTGTTTGCTTTAAATAATTGGAAGATCATTCACATCTTATCTATCTAGCTATATACATGTGCTTGCCAGTCATGAGCGTAATAACCAAAATTTGTGTGCTCAACATTTCCACAATTTGTATTGCTCCTCGCATTATATTAATACCAAAATAAAAATGTTTGAACGCATTATACAGCTATAGTAAAAAAGGCAATGTCACATCGTCAGATATCTTATCTAAAAACACGTCATCGCAATTGTTTGCTGTATGAGGTAAATGATTATCTATTTATATGTGTTTGCAAGTAATGAGTGATACAGCCAACATTTGGGTGCTAAGCATTTCCACAATTTGTATTTTTCCTTGCAGAATATTATTAGGCGTACCAAAATAAAAAGCGCAGAAATTCATACAGCTATATTATTAGAACCTTAAAATTATGAGCATATCCGGGGAGGGGAAGGTCACTCAGTATAAGTGACGGCTACAAAAAGGCGAATCACTACATGATGTTTGGTTAGTAATTGTGTGTGTTTTTGTTTTCTGTCAGAACCCAACAAGAAAAAGGGCTGACCTTTTATTTTACATATATAGATACATACAAGTAACAACACAAAAAACAAAAAAGAGAGATAGAATTCCTGTAATGAAATCCCAGCTTCCCTTTTTGTCTCACTAGGGCCCCTCTAGTCAAGCAGTGTCTCTGATTGCAATGTCAAAGACACCGACCGACAGAGAGGACCCCTATATTTGCAGATGCAAATATATCTGCGCGCCATTAAGAGAAACTGGTTCTTCATTAAACACTCATCATCATCATGATTAAATATACCGAAAAGTTTTTCAACATTAGCGAGATCGTCAAACAAATCATTCCACTTCTGTTTTAATTCATTCCAAAATTTAACAACATCAGGGCAAAAATGTGGTCAAGAGTTTCGATCTCAGTTTTGCATCTCAAACAATTTGGGCTTGTAATAATACCAATTTTATGCAGCCATTTATTTGTTGGTAAAATAAAACGGTAATTGTGTGTGCTAAATAATGCACTTATTAATTGCATCCCCACCCAGCCCCTAGGGATAGCGGGGATTAGGGCCGGGACGTACAAATTACCGATGTACGTCCCGGGTACAGTCGTGTACGGTCCCTGCGGGGCAGGGCACTATTTTGTGTACGTCCCGCTACAGTCCCGGCCGGCCCCCCACAGTCCCGGCCGACCCCCCATGGCCGGGACAAAGTGTACAGTCCCGGCCACCCTTACCCAGGACAAAGTGTACGCCCCGTGTCGCTTAATTCCTTTCTGCAACATGTTCAATTACGTGTGTTTATTAGGCTTATTTAGTCAAGTGCATTGCATCTCTTGTTTATTTATAGCGGCGCCTGGGGTTTATATTTGTGTACCCTTAGAGTACGTCCCCGCTTCACGCCCGGCTAGCGGGGGCACAGTTTGTACGTCCCTGTGCACTCTTCCGCATAGCCAGGCACCATTTTCTGTACACTTGTGTACAGTCCCCTGGGGCTGGGCTTGCAATTGATTAGTGCATAACCCCCTCCCCTCCCCACACATACCACCACCATCAAAACAAAACCAAACTCATCAACAACAAACTAAAAACTAAAATAAGAACAGATAGCCCTCCTCGTAGGGCCACTATTAAAAAAACACCAGCCTATCCAGGAAAATTACTAAGATTGGATATAGAAACACTGAGTCAGCCATCCCAGCTGTGCTAAAGTACCCCACGGGCGGTTCTCTGGTTGATAGCGGTTCTCGGGTTGAAGCTGTGCTAAAGTACCCCACGGGTGGTTCTCGGGTTGATAGCGGTTCTCGGGTTGAAGCTGTGCTAAAGTACCCCACGGGCGGTTCTCGGGTTGATAGCGGTTCTCGGGTTGAGAGCAGTTCCTAGGCTCAGATAAGGTAGATAGGGACTCATTTTGCTTGATCAAATCACATATAGAATATCAATATGTATATCACTTCATTTGGCAGTCACTAGAGAAGGTCCATTCGGCTTGAAAATCTCAACACTATAGAACAATTCAATGGACACCTCCTTACGATGCACGGCCGACTGAAAAAATAGCTTTTAAAAACAAACACTTCTGATTTCGTAGAAACGAGGTAGTCTTTAAAATGCAGTTTGCATAAAACATATCACTTTTCAGATCCACTTATCTTTAATAAAAATACAAGTTAAAATTGACTCTTAGTGCATATTGTGGGGGATTTAAATGTCAAAATTGTCAATTGTGAGTTTGATCACCTGTTATTTCACTAAATGTCATACAGTGAAATTGTATTTACTTCTACAAATCAAGTGAATCTCTAGATAAAGTGTTATAATAGGGACATAATTTGATGAGATAATTGTCCAACACTCAGTACCAATATTTGACGATTATTTGAGTGGAATTTATTTTGAGTTTAAAGAGGTAAAATGTTGATGTGGTGGGATATACACAGATAATTAGGTATTGTATTATTGTAACTACCTGGGCATGTTTTTAGGAATAAAACAATCAGGGGGAGAAAAATAGGTCAAATTTTGAAGGGAAATCAGGCTGCACCAGCGCCAGGGATCGAACCCAGGCCGCCCACGTGGAAGCCAGACACCTAACAGATTGCGCCATAGAGTCAGCTGTAAAATTTTAACACTTTCCACACGGCTATTAGTTTTATTATAAGCCTATACAAAACAGATTTTTCAGAAAGCTTTCCCAATTTTCCAAGTTTATCTCAAGAATTACTGAACCAATACTAGGCATGTTTGTACTTATTTTAATGCATTTCTCATGGTGATTCCAAATATGGTGATGCAATTCATAAGTTTTTTTCATTTTCCAAGCCTGTGAGGGTCTTTATTTTTATTTATTTTTTAACTCACAAAAACAAATCACATAAAAAAACACACCGCAATACAAACATGAGTACAAACTTAAATTTACATTTTACATAAATTTACAAGTTGACACAGTTAAACTCAGCCACTAGATGACAATTCATAAGTTTTGATATTTTTGAAACATTTGTAAAATGTTGGAACTGTTGTCTGCAGTCGCCTGCCCATGGAAAGTG
Organism: Ophiura sarsii; assembly: GCA_035610835.1. Classification (NCBI taxonomy): domain Eukaryota; kingdom Metazoa; phylum Echinodermata; class Ophiuroidea; order Amphilepidida; family Ophiuridae; genus Ophiura; species Ophiura sarsii. The sequence continues at coordinate 31,873,385 of CM069454.1, read as the reverse complement.
TTAATATTTTTCAGGCCATTTGATAGCCTGCAAGATCGCGCCACGGGATAGACCGGGGAAGCACAGGCTATCAGCAGTGCTGTACACTGTAAAAAGAAACATTTATATTTCTGATAACACTTAAGGGGGCTGTCAAGTGTCAGAAATAGCTTCCGTAAAACTGCCGTAACTACGTCATTATTCATATATTCCATATAAAAGTATACATTTTCTTGAAGGAAAGGGTTCAATAAATCTAACCATGAACATGAAATTGCTCTAAAAAGGACCATTTTGGAGAAAATCATAAAAAACGAGAATTTTGACCAGTCTTCAATTCGGACAAGGTAACCAAAAAAATATTTTCTGAAAATCTGTCCTTTTACGATTTTTGTAATCTTAAGAAAATTACCCGGGTTCCATTTTTTTTTTTTTTTTGATATCTGAGATATTTTTTTATTTATTGACCAAATAAGGCAACAAAATGGGATTTTTAAATCCAACAAACGTGAATTTCCACAAAATGATCCGAAAAATCGGAAAATAGGCCTAAAAAAAAAAAAAAAAAAATGGAACCTGGCGAAGATCATGCTTGTTGCGTTAAACTTACTTGCTGTCCATCAGATGCAGTTTGTATTGAGTTATCGTGTCTGTAAATCGTATTTTTACTCAAAAATGAACATAATGAAATCAATCGATGAAGGTGAAAAGTGACAATACCGCCGTTTGATCATGGTTTACGGGCAAATACACGTATTTTAAATCCTGTTCTTTAAATATTGTGGGAAGCATATAAATCCCCAACTTCGTGCAAAGTTTCATTACAAACCGTTCATTTCTTGGTATCAAAATAACCTCAAATGTGTGTTAAAAAACACCTTTTTCATGATGTCGAGTTTGAAAAAGAAGCCATACCGTTTCATGCGCATTCGAAGTGCGTTCACAATTTCCGGGAAGCGTAACGCATGAAAGCGCGTGCATCAATCGACAATGAGCGCAGACGCACGTGGAATGTTTTGAGTTGGCAAAATAAATGGCGACGCGTGCGCGTTGACCCGGTTGACAAAGGTTAGACGCTCGTGTATTAATTTCTGTGCGCACCATCTGCGGCTATCATCAGAGTTCAATATAGGCCCAGTGTAGTCGAGTCTTTATCAATGTGATCATTTAAAAATGCACCGTGGCGCAGTTAGTGAGTAGTCTGGGTGTAAAAATCAACACCTATCCTAGATAAAGGACTTATTAGCAAAGGAGAGAGAAAAATTGGAAACATTAGAGAGAAAGCGAGAAATGGGGATGAAGATTTAATTATGACCTGTCGTTTGGTAGGCCTACATGTTTTCTCTTCTTTTACTTCAGATATTAAAAGAGACGGAATCGGGTAAGCTACTGATTAACATGATATAGGCTTATGACTTGAGTCACGTCACGAATTGTGATTTCATCATAGTAAAAGGCCACAACATGCCACCTGAACTTGATCCTCGTTATGCCAGCGCCACTTAAAAAAGAAACTGAAATATATATATGCCTAGGTCTATCATTAATTACAATGTTTAATGAAGCAGGAAAATAAAATTAACGGTTTGTAAAATGACTATAGGAATTGTCTATGGGTAAACTGTCAAGCGAACGGGTAACAGTAGCGTATCAGCAGAGTGTCCCCCTCCCTCGACGGATTTGACCGGGTAGAACAGCTCAAACTACCGGGCTAAAAGGTTTTATTTTCTATAAATACAGTGGGTTGGGGGAGCAAGGACCTCAATTTGAGTCGATTGGGGTGAATTTTGAGGACACCCCCACCCTCCCCGTTTTCAAATGTCGGACTCGGCGGCCGCAATCCTCAGCCTCTAAAGTTAAAGCCTACCGGGAAGATACCATTTCTCTCTGACAAGCGATCTCATCAGATACGCCACTGGCGGGTAATGGATCACATTTCACAGAAGTTAAATGATGAGTATTTTCCATTAGAATAGACTTGGATCCTTTTAAAGTTGGTTTGCTATCTACCGAAGATAATCATTAAATAGTGATTGTTCAGTGTTATAACAATAGCTCTAGGCCTATTAAGCATTTCGGTTGGATCTCTTTTAAAAGTAGTTTGCTATCTACTGAAGATAACATCAATGATAACGGTGAAAAGACGGTCATTATTAACAATTTGCTGTATAGGCCTATATATACAGTCAGTAATGTGGGTATTTCCATTACTGCATGGTTTTATTATTCATTAGCTAATCCCTATGAATTGCCTTGTCACCTATACCTAGATTGAATCTTTTTTCATTGAGAGGACACGAAAGTGCAACCACAAATTTAATCAGGCCTATTGTTTACATCTCATAACTTCGTGATATAAACCAAACCGATGTTACCCTGTTTTTTTGTTGGGGTGGGTCCGAGGGGCAGCAATATAGAGCATCCTCTCCCACCATAATCCCATCCCTTTCACCTTTGCTTTCATTCTAGAACATTCGGACGTTTTATTGATTAAAAAATATGAATGATGGGCCATTTAGCAATCGAAATGGGAAGATCTCTGTTCTTTGTTCAGTACGAATTTCATTTAGTATGTTCCCGAATTTTATATTATTCAATTTAACTATGACATTTTAGGAGGAATTTTTTAGAAACATGACTTGTTTGGCCGTATATAATAGGCCTATACTTCTGGTTATCTTGGAACTTATATTTTGTCTCATATTATGGCATGTCACCAAACCGTAGGCCTAACAGCGGGGCCTTAGACCCGATCGCAAACTGAAATAAATGAGCTTCATAATGGATACCGTATTATATTTTAATATTTAAAAAAATACATGCCAGGAGAGGCTGTCCATCCCTGCTCTCCATGGCCCTATACCCCCCACCCCCCCTTCCACATGTCGTGTTTTTGATTGCCGCGTGTGCAAATGTGACATAACTGTACAAAGTTAGACTATATAACCATAAGATAACCATGAACCATTTGATAGCATCGGCTCATCGGCCCGAGGATGCTTAAACTCCGGTCATGCCCATCCATAATATGTAGGCCTAGGTAAAATGGCACTTATAATTGATATTATGTTTGATATAACTGAATGACAAATTAGTACACCGAGTTGAACTAATTCAGAACTAGCTAACTTAACAACGATACGAAGTAATAGGCCTACCATAATTCAGTAATGACAATAAATAAATAAACAGGTATTACATCGAAAGGCCAAACAAAAACTAAACATTAACGTCTTCGGATAAAACCCGGTGTAAGTCTTTTTGATACTTCTTACAATGTTTCACTCCGATCATGGATTCAAAATCTTTCTCTGTCCTTTATTTTTTATCTTTTTTTCCTTCTCTCTTTCCAAACTCCTTGATACTAACACTTGTGCTAAAGCCTTGTTTTACTAATAGGCCTACTTGCTTCAGGCTCAGCCACACCCCAGCAAAAATGACGGTTTGATTTAGTCGCATTGGCGGAGCCAGGGGGGGCCTGGGGGGGCACGTGCCCCCCGGGTCCCTGGCACCAAAAAAAAAGGAGAAGAAGAAAAAGAAAGAAAAAGGAGAAGAAAAAGAAAGAAAAAGGAGACTAAAAGGAAGAAAGAAAAGAGAAATAGTAGAGTTCTTTATTTGTTACATAGTAAGTTTCCATGCCCCCACCCCTTATTTTGTACGTTCCCGGCACAGATCCCGGCATATCAAGGCAATAATGGCGTAGCCAGAGGGTTAAGAAGGGGCCGACCGCTCCTTCTCCCCTGTCGCCCAATTTTGCCATTGTCGCCTCAATTTTGATAAGAGAAATCATAGTTAAATTATGACGTTCAAATACAAAGATAGCATTTTTCGTTGTATGTGCCCCTTCCCCAAAAAATATATTCATTGCAAATTAAGAAGATAGTTTGAAGCCAAAATGTACCTCAATCCTATCAAAACCAGGTAAAATAGCAAAACATTTAACAATAAAAGCAGTGTCATAAGGCCAAAATATATCTCAAATGTGGCAAATAAGTATAAAGAAGCCAGGGGTTTTCGTAAAAAAATAAAATAATAGAAGCAACAATGCATCTCAATCTTGGCAAAATTAATGTAAAGAAGTCAATTTTGCGTGGTTGGTATCTCAATCGCGGCACAATTTATGTAAAATAGCCCAAAAAATGTGCGCGCTATGCGCGCACGTGACATGAACGTTTACTTTAATTTTTGGGATCTAATTTTAAGCCAAAATGTATCTCGATCATGACAAAATTAGTTAGTGTTGAGAAGCCAATATTTCGCGCGTTTTGCTCATGTGCCTCGAAATATTTGCTTTAGTTTTTAAGCTTGTACCAGGGAAAATTGGCAAAATATGTAGAATAGCAAACAAAATTGCGCGCTACGCACGCACATGCCCCAAACGATAAGACTTGGAACCAGTCCTTGTGTGACTTCATTTCTTGTTGTCTGTTTCGGGAGAACCCGAGGGCCGAGCGGGTGGGTGAAGGGTGGGTGGATGTTTTAGAACCTCAAAATATTTACATTTCTTTTTAGAAGCTTGTTATCAGCAAAAAAGTCGCTCAATTATGACAAAATTAGTGTAAAATATGCAATTTTGCGCGCTAAGCTCGCATGAACCTTCAAACATTACATTTAGCTTCATAACAAATAAGTATCAAATGTTGTGCGCTACGCGCTAATGTGACTTCAAACATTAACTTTATCTTTATGAAACTTGAAGGCAAGCCTCAATCATAGCAAACTGTAAAATAGCACATTTTTCGCGCGTTTACGCGCACCTGTTAAGGTATCAGGTCACTTTTTTTCTTTACTTCGTCAATTTATAGGTATCTGATTAATAATAATTTCAAAAATATATGATTTTGATTTGCAGCTTTAGTTTTCTTTTAAATTAATATTTTGATATTCATAAAACGTACAAAAAAGAAGATAGAATTACCCAAAAGAAAATGTTTTTATTGCCAGTAATATGTAGCAAATATATTAGTATAATTATGCTCAACTTCTTTCTAGCATTGATAAAAAACAAAATATTTATTAGAAATGCAGAGGTGGCTTTTCGATAAAATGTTGGTCAAAAGTATACACCAGATCACACCAAATGAGTTCGAAAATTGAAAAAAATCTAATTCTGAGGGGGAACATCCCCCTCAGTCTCCCCCTGTTCGAGCTTTTGGACCATTCTATACTTAAATCAAGAATATATCAGTATAATGCTCAACTTCTTTCGTGCGTTTGATAAAAAACAAAATATTTATTGGAAATGAAGAGGTGGCTTTTCGATAAAATGTTAGTCAAAAGTATACACCAGAAAATCAAATTCTGAGGGGGAACATCCCCCTCAGTCCCCCCCTGTTCGAGCTTTTGGACCATTCTATACTTAGGCCTAAATCAAGAAAATATCAGTATAATGCTCAACTTCTTTCGTGCGTTTGATAAAAAATAAAATATTTATTGGAAATGAAGAGGTGGCTTTTCGATAAAATTTTGGTCAAAAGTATACACCAGATCGCACCAAATGAGTTCCAAAATTTAATTTTTTTTCTACTTCTCAGGGGGGCACATCCCCCCTCAGACACCCCCCTGTCCGAGCATAGCTCGGAGGGCAGTGCTGCGCACCGCTTGGATGGTACCTTATCAAATTCAGTTTTTGGGGCATCCCATTAACTTTTCTGGATCCGAGCCTGAGTGCCCCCCCCCCCCCCCCCTCCCCCGGATAAAATAATCCTGGCTACGCCTATGAGTCGGGCCTCCGATGCGTAAACAATGCGTGTGAACAAGCCCTCAAACGCGCCAAAAACATAGCGGGTAACGCAGCACGCACTGACGGCATTCGAAAAAACAGCGTCGCGTATTTTAAGCGAACTGGAGCGTGCTAATTTGCGTGAAAAACAAAACACAGGATACGCGGCGCATGGGAGGTTTCGCTGATCCCCTGCGGGCAGACTTTTCCATTCTACTTTGTCAATGATCACAATAAGGATTTAAATCCTTCTAAATAGGCTTTTGGAATTTCAAAATTGAAAATTTCTTTGCATGTACTGATAGATAACACTCTGAAGTTTTGAAAAATGAAGAAAAGTGAAATTCCTGGAAAATACGAAATGACACTTGACAGCCCCCTTAATAAACACTTCAACATGTTTATTTTTGTGTTTTACATGTAAAGGTTACTAGGAGGCATTGCATACGATAAACGTTTGCATAAACACTACAACACGTTTATAGAGGTATTTGTTGTATATTTATTAACACCCCAACATGTTTCTTATTGCTGATATAAAAATGTTGGTGTGTTAATAAATATTACACAATTACCTCTATAAACGTGTTGTAGTGTTTATGCAAACGTTTATCGTATGCAATGCCTCCTAGTAACCTTTACATGTAAAACACAAAAATAAACGTGTTGAAGTGTTTATTAAGTGTTATCAGAAATATAAACGCTTCTTTTTACAGTGTAGTGATTTGTAAGTGTTCGTCGGGTGTTTTTAAGGGGAATAAACTATCAGTGGAGAAAAACAGTTACACTTTTTTTTTTGGGGGGGGGGAATCATGCCGCGCTAGTGCCGGGATGGAACCCGGGCTGACCGTGCCCGAAAGATCTTTACAGATTATCATCAACTATGACAGACATTATGAAAGATCATCACAGTTACTACCATAGTTACAACAGATTTGATTATGAGTGATAGGTTCATGGTTAATGTGATGTCAGAGATTTACGGAATGGAAAGTAACAAATATCTATAATGCGTGGGTAGAGGGTGCGTGGGTGGGTTTAAATTTAGAATTTCAACATAATTATTATAGTATTCTCTACAAATTCCTAGTTATTGACTCCGACAGTTCTGCTACTTTTTTTGTTATGTAATGGATTTTATTAAAGATTGGAAAGTGTTAAAAAAACTATATGTGTGTGTGTTTAAATTTAGAATTGCAAGACAATATTATATTCTCTAACAATTGCTGGTTATTGACTGTCTGCAAGAAGTGACAGTTTGCTATTTGTATGTATATAATTGTTCAATGCCTTGAAAATTTGAAAAATGATTGTATGAATTTTCATTTGAAAATTCCAAGTAGGAAACTTACTTTTTTACATACGGTTTTCGACAACAAATCTCTTGTCTTCCTCGGTGGATTGTGTTTGATCCAGAGCTAGTGTTTCTAGTCTGTTGCTTGATGATGTCATCTTAAATCCTCGGTAGCCGAACATGCAGTGAACATTAAGATTGTCGCTAAAGATGAGACTAGAAACATTAACAGCCTCAAGTATGCTTATTAAAATTGCATCATATCATGATGCCATGCCAAAAAGGACTTGTCACCGACATTATGAAAGATTATTACGGTAACCATAGTTTTATCCATGATATTGGCATAAACTGGAGGCTAGCAATGTAGCAATTAGTGAGTTATAGCCAGCGCTTTAATTGCATTGAAAAAGTATCAAAATATGAATAACACGCAGAGAGAGCGCGGAACACTGTCCAAAATTGTTACATTTTTAAAACATGGCTAAACCCATTTTCTGTTCTGCTGTGATTAGGCCAACGCTTAAAAATTGACCAAAAAATGGGTAATAACAGGTACTGATTTTTAACAGATAATGTCATAAGACTATGACTGACTGACTGTATGACTGACTGTTTAAGAATGAGAATAAAGGTATTGTTTTTAGACCGTACCCGAATATATTGTCTGACATAAATGCATTCAGTAGTATTATTGTTTGCGTAGGACAACTGCGCCTCCAGCGTCGTTGTTCCACTTAGAGGCATATCATAGGATCTTTTCCATGGGGCGCCCTCTATCTGTGATATTTTCCTAAAAATGCAATTACATTTATAACCATGAAACTAAAAAATCTTCATAATACAGTAATTCCGTAATTATAGTGGATAGCTAATGGGTTTATATTACACCCCTATCTACAAGAGCTACATTGTGGGAGTACGCCCACAATACATACTAATTGACACGTACAAACATGCCCTATGGGCGTGCAAAATGGTAGGAATCGACATTCTGGAAGTCCGAAAATATACGCCCGTAAAGACATACAAATCTTGTGTAGGTATACCCCCTATAGAGGCTATTTGAAACCACCTGGAAACTTCTGCACTCTGGGGGTACCCCCACAATGCAAATAACGCCCAAAGTGCATCTTCATACATATATTTACGCCCACAATGTAGCTCTTGTAAGAACTTCTTACTGGAAAGTTATAAGATACAAACTTCAATATAAATGTTGTTGACAGGAAATATCCAGGTATCGTCTTTACTCAGGAAAGGTTACTTTGTAATGAGTAATAGTGTTCTCTCCTCTATTTCCTAGTTATACAAACACTGCTCTATTATTGTACCATACCCATATTTTGTGAGCTAGCTCTGAACCTCGTGCCCCGAATAAATAAAGTGTTTTCACATACTGTAACAGTAAAAATTTTCGTGCTATCTTTATTTCGTGCTTATAGCGCCAAAATCAGCAAGCGCAAAAATAAAAATGGGCAAATATATTCTTTTTTTTGTAGGTTTATGTATAAGGAAGCTCAAAATCACAAAAATAAAAACAAGCAAAATTCACACTCCCTGTGTGGAAGATTAAGGTCATGTCTTTCATAGGGGGGGGGGGGGGGGTGTATAGATTTTAAGGGAGTACACCACTAAGTCGGTTTTGAGCGGCACTTCCGGCAAAAATTGAGTACGGTAATAGTTCCTTTTGACCAAATGAATGTGCAAAATTTGCATCAATTTTACAGGTAATGATATCAGATTTGCGTGTTATGGATTTTTATGGACTATATATTTAATGTTTACAACAAAAAATTAGACAATTTTAGCTGAAATATAAGTAACAGGCCGATTTACACACATGGTGCATGAACGGGTAAGAACCGAATATTGACTCGCGTAATCATACCATTTTATTTCAACGACTTCTAGCAAAAAATCTTGACAGTGATTATTAGTTCATATTAAGGTGGCTCTATTGGCCGATGAAAAATTTAGATTTCCTTTAAAATCTAATATGTTCTAGCCCTTGGTCTAAGGATTCTAGAACTGAAAATTTTATTTCAATCGGACATTCGGTTGCTGAGATATGGTAGGTCAAAGAGGCATAATACCAACATCTTTGGCAACAACTTTCTTTTTATTTTCTTTGTTTTTTCCAATTCCAGTTGCCATGTAATGTCCTAATTATGGCTAATTATGTATGCATGAAATATGCAAAGTAAAGTTTGTGGACTAATGAGATGAGCTATGATGATGTAACTTGGTACATGGGTAGAACACTTGAAGATCTAAAAACGTACGTTAGCTTTTGTCTAATTTCCATTTGCATAACTAATTAGGTCCTAATTAAGAAATGTTTAAACATTTTAATTAGTGGGCCTTATTAATTATGCAAATGGAAATTAGACAAAAGCTAACATACGTTTTTAGATCTTCAAGTGTTCTACCCATGTACCAAGTCACAGCATCAGAGCTCATCTCATTAGTCCATAAACTTTACTTTGCATATTTCATGCATACATAATTAGCCATAATTAGGACATTTCATGGCAACTGGAATTGGAAAAAATAAAGAAAATAAAAAGAAAGTTGTTGCCAAAGATGTTGGTATTATGCCTCTTTGACCTACCATATCTCTGCAACCGAATGTCCGATTGAAATAAAATTTTCAGTTCCAGAATTGATAAACCAAGGGCTAGAACATATCAGATTTTAAAGGAAATCTAAAATTTTCATCAGCCAATAGAGCCACCTTAAGATATGTTAAAAAACACGGATGGTCCTCAAACATATCAAAATTTCATTGATCTAGTCGCTTAGCACTCTGGATTTACAGCGTTTTGAATGTGTAGTACGCAGCGTGTCAAGTCAATGGGGACCGACTTAGTGATGTGCTCCCTTAACAGGAAAAGACCATTTCCACAGTTTCCTCCGATAAGCTTAACATAAAGTTTCCCCCAATAAGCTAAACATCAAGTTGTTGATTTTGCTCAAAACATCTATTTTCAAAAATAAAACTCTATTTACAAAACTGCACATTTACAAGATAAAAATAAGCGCAAGAAACGTGTATCCACATCTCTCAAGCGTAACAAGTGTAACAAGTGTTAACATCTGGTGTAAGAAGATGTAACCATGGTAACGTCACAGCAGGCAAGCAAACAAAAGCTTGTCTGCCAGTATGCGCTCCGATGCGTTGCCTGCCAAACAAAAGCTTGCCTGCCGGTATGGGTGCGCATTCAAATTCATATTAAACCAAGCTGAACATTCCTTGACATCATATATAACAGGCCTGGAAATAAACATTAAAAAAACCAAACAAAACAATAACACCCGTGGTGGTGGTGGGGGGGGGGGGGTCCCATTTTTCATTCTCTGGTAAATGAATAACCCCTTTTCAAAGCCATTTTTGGTAAATGTATAGGTCTAAAATCTTTAATTTTGCTGAATCCCGTTTTCGGCAGCCTGGTGCTAAGCATTGGTTTCCAGTTTCCAATACGATTTATTCCGTTAAAATATACTACCGGGTTCCAAATTGTTAGTTCCTTTCATCTCAAGGCTGCTGTAAACGAGATTCAAATCTATCAGGATAATATTCACCATTTGTATACAAGTGCTTCCCTGCTACAGAGACAAACTCACAGGCCGTTATTCTTGTACGTATTTAAACATGATTTTAAAAGCTAAACACACGTTTAAGCTCGACTTTAAACACATTGTTTAACTAAATGCAATTCTCAAGAATTTGTTTAACTTAAACACACGTCTAACTCACTGCAAAGAAAAAACTTAAAACATGGGTATGGGGGTAATTTAACACACAATCAACTAAACTCATGCACCAATTGTACCGTGTGACTTTTTTCCATCTTTTAGTTTATTAACCCTAACCTTACCAGAGGCCACAAATGGCCACAGCCAATTGCTGCTGTACCGCATGCTTCACAATTCTATCTTTCTCATGTCATATGAGCGGAATAAGTTGCTATTTGAATACGTTGACTCATTGGTTTGTCAAATTTGTTTGGTCTATTTTTAAACAAATATTCTTTCCTGTGCAACTTCTTTTTGACTCACCCTGTATACGGTTATCTATACTGAAGATAGCAATGTAATATATGGGTACTATCTACTGAAGATAGAAATGTAGCATGGGTGTTATCTAAGAAAGCAATAATATTGGGTTATATCTAAGTGATGAATGCAATAATATGGGTGCTATCTACTGTAGATAGCAGACATCCGAGTTGTAACGGTTTGTTTGTTTGTATGTATGTTTGTTTTTTATTCGCGAAAAGCACTACTCACCTTAACCAGCTTTACACTTAGGCCTCCCATGCAAAAAACACCTTTCAGAGATGTTTTGTTATTCTCCAAAAGAACTATAATGGATTAAAACAGCGACACCCCTATTCAATTTTCATTAGGTACCAATGCTGTGGACAAATTAGGTGTCATTGTAATGATTGCAGGTATTAAATCGATTTCACTAAAAACGAGTTCCGCTAATACCTGTGATGCCAAAGCTATAAAGGGCAACCCATCAGTCCATTTCAATAGCATCTTTCCACTCAATAGACAACAGATAAAGCAATCGATTCACAAATGACGGTATTTGAATGGCCAGTGATGGAACATTGGCACACCCTAAATAAGTTTATAACTAATTTTAGGGACTGCAGTTTTGTTTTGCTTAACCCAGTGCAACAAATGTCCATGGTAAAGTCTGTCTGTGCGCACTGGCGTGGCACTTTTTCGATGAAATAATGGCCCCACGCTACATAGTTGGGCGAATATACTCGCCCAAGTATGGTTGGCCCCTGTGGCGCACTGGTAGAGCGTCGGTCTTGCAACCGAGAGGTTGTGGGTTCAAGCCCCGGTGGCGGCGCAACTCTTTTTGTCTGCGTTTTTGTCGTTGAAAAATAAATGAAATCTTGTTTTCTTTTTCTTTTTGACATTTTTCTATGTATGGTTTTTGTCTCGCCTCGTAATCAGGAAGAGACTATGTTATCACTATTTCTGTCCGGCGTATGGCGTCCGCCGTCCGGCGTGTGCTAAGAAATACCTTTGTGACGCGATATCTAGAGATCCGTAAGGCCTATCTTGATGGGACTTGGTGGAGGGAAGGGGGGGGGGGGGGTGGTGCGTTCTTTTGCTGATTGAATTTTCAAGGTCATTGGAGGTCATTCAAGGTCATCGGGGTCAAATATGCTTAAAACTTTTGTGACGCGTTGTAACGCGATATCTAGAGATCCGTAAGGCCCATCTTGATGGGACTTGATGTCAGGAAAGGGGGTGGTGTGTTCTTTTGCTGATTAGATTTTCAAGGTCATTCGAGGTCATTCAAGGTCATCAGGGTCAAATATGGGGTCAAATAAGATCCGTAAGGCCTATCTTGATGGGATTTGGTGGAGGGAAGGGGGTGTGGTGTGTTCGTTTTGCTGATTAAATTTTCAAGGTCATCGGAGGTCATTCAAGGTCATCGGGGGTCAAATATGGGGTCAAATAGATCAGTAAGGCCTATCTTGATGGGATTTGGTGGAGGGAAGGGGGGTGGTGTATTCTTTTTGCTGATTAAATTGTCAAGGTCACCGGAGGTCATTCAAGGTCATCGGGGTCAAATATGGGGTCAAATAGATCAGTAAGGCCTATATTGATGAGATTTGGTGGAGGGAAGGGGAGTGGTGTGTTCTTTTTGCTGATTAAATTTTCAAGGTCATCAGAGGTCATTCAAGGTCAAATATGGGGTCAAATAGATCAGTAGGGCCTATCTTGATGGGACTTGGTGGAGGGAAGGGGGGTGTATTCTTTTTGTTGATTAAATTTTCAAGGTCATTGGAGGTCATTGAAGATCGTCTGTGTTCCCCTAAAATGTCTTGCCTCCTTTTGCCCCCCCCCCCCCACCTCAAATTATGATGCTGGCGCCGCCACTGCATAGTCCAAAGGGGGTGGGGTACCATCTAAACTTTGAGGGGCCGTAAAGCGGAAACGATTCGTTTGTGTTCCGCAATTTTTTTAATACTGGGTAACATTTGAGCATCCCTTAAGGTATTACATCCCTTGCATTAACTACAATGCATACCTCTGTGACAGTGCTACATTGTATCATATGTTTCATCATCATTTCTTTCAAGTCACTTTTGATGAACAGGCGAGACGTGCCGTTCGAGAACCGCCTTGTATTAATTGGGATACTTAGCACATGTTTTTAATTTACCAAAAGCGGTATTCCTATTGGGGGAGAACAAATACTACATGAATCGCATGCTCCAACACGATAGGGGTTACGGAAATTTTGTTAATGAGCTACCTTTTTCTCTACCACAATACTGACCATGCTTCTTGGCGTGCAAAGTTGCCAAGTTCAGGTCCATGATGCACATACATTATTTGTCATCGCTGTAGTTGGTAAGACAAATATTGGCACCATGACATTTTTGAATTTTCCATCGCAAATATGTTATGAAATTAAAAAGCATGCATACATTCCAATCCTTACTCAAATATTTGCATATTTCATCTGTTTGGTCAGTCGTTGAAAGCCCTCTCGTTATAATGCAAATAATCTGAGTAAACGACCAAGAAAATATGCTGATATGCGCCTAGGATGGAGCAGTACAATTATTAATTGATGTGGGGTTGGGGAAGTGTTTGTGCGCTTTTGCTGTACAGTACTGGAAAAGCCGTAATTCCGCACAATTGATTTTTCGCGCTTTGCCGATTTGTTCTCCATGTTTATAAATTTGCGATTTGTAGCGTCATTATGTTGTGACGTGGTTTTAGGGAAAATACTCGCATGGCGGAGAGGGGATCAAAACACACAGAATGAATATAACGGATATAGCTTCCAAGTTATTTATATAAACATTTTATTAATTCATCATAAATAGTTCACTTACTCATATTATAAACGAACACAGCATCCAGCATCTAGACTATCCTAAAGAAATGACATGACACGCATCAATCGTGAGCTTCTGTAATTCAGAGCTCACCAGTCCTGTTGTGTGAATAGAAAACTATATGGCCTAAACTTATGAGGTGTTGTCAGCGTGGCACGAAGACTTGAATTGGTCAGAGATATTGTCGCGTAGACTGAATGAGATTCAGAATACGGAAGTACGGTGTTGCCATTTCAAGTCAATCATGGCCTGAATTCTAGATATGGAAATATCTAGAATTAATAATAATATTAATAATATCAATATAAATTTAGCGTCACAACATACGCCCTTCCTAACAAAATTGACACCTGACAATTTAACTTAAAGAATGCTGGGTGAAATATTTATAAAAGAAACTGATATCTTTATCATATATAGAAACGAATTATTTATTTCGTCACAAAATTTAACATGTGCTTTATCCATGTTTCCGTCTGCCAAATTGACGGCATCTAATATCAGGTTGTATAATTTTAACTCTCAGAGAATGTTATTTTATTTTTAAACGAGTGGCCTTAAATATAAATTTATTATTAATCTTCTGCGACGCCAAACCTGTGGAAACCTGCGACCGTATTAACCCGGAATTCACGTGAAAAATTCCAAGTGATTACGCTCACACGGTAAAGAGGGATTTTTTGTTGTTGAACAAACACGCATACGGGATATCCCTTAAATGGCCTAACACAAACACACACACTCTCATACATAATCCTCTGATTAACGTGTGCGGTCTAAAGGTTTCATCAACAGTTGAAGCGCAAAAGAATTGGAAAATTTCCTTCCAATTTCGATGTTTCATACGGAAACATATTTTTCTTATTTCAAAGAAATCACGTTTTTGTGACCCTTTAAAATTAAATAGTCATCAATGGTGACTATATATTATGTGTACACAACAAGACAATACAGGACAGACAAAACAAGACAAAGGTAGCACTACTGAAATATTTAGTAATTTACATTAAACTTTCTTTTGTTTGCGTCTATTCATGTGAGACTAATGTTGCCAGAAAACCTCACAACATATGCCTCTTCCGAAAAGATACAAATAAATATAACACTTATTTGATCATACTGCATTTCCGCATTTTTGCTCAACTATATAAATTCAAACTTTCTACATGAAGAATATCATTGTGTGCAATTCTTTGCAACAATCATTTCTATATACAAATTAACGAAAGTGAACACACACTTTCAGGCAATGTTGCCCAAATTACAAATTGCTCTCATTCAACAATTTTATCAAAATAACACATTTTGTGTCATAAGAATTGTAATACTCATATCATGACATATCTCAGCCTACGGACTATAAATTTTATTCATATACTTCCTCTGTGTTCTCTATACTTGTACACTTTTCTCAATACTACTTATTTATTTGCTGTTTCAACTCTGTTCCTGCAATGATTCTTGCCCGCTGGCTTTACATCTTGCCAGTAATTTTGACTGGGTTAGCTTTCAGAGATTCTAAAGCGGCCGCGTTTAGGTTAGTCTCTGGTTCCCAAGTATTTCTTGAATTTGGGAAGCCCTGCCATTTTATCAAATACTCGAGACGTTTATTTTTAAAACGTCCCCTGAGAATACGCTCTATCACATATTCTGGAGTTTCATCTTGAATAGGAGGCAAACCTGGAATAATTGGAATCTGATTCTTGTCAGACTCGTGGGTAGCCAAAAGTTGTTCAAATATATCATCAGGACAATCGTCTAGAACTAATCCTGGAATTGGATCTCTATTTTCAGGATCCACAGGGGGAGTATCATTGCTTGGACGGACAAATCTATTATATGCAAATTTCATACGGTTAACATGTACAGTAGATGTTACCAATTTGTTGTTTTCAAGATTTCGCACCTTGAAATTTACAAGACCAGTCTGTTCGACTAGTAGAAAGGGTCCCGCCCAGAACTTTGAGAGTTTACGTGACAATCCTTGTTGCAATGCAGGTATATAAATCCAAACTGAATCACCAACTTGATATGGAACATCTTGCGCACGATCATCAAAACGCTCTTTCATTTTGGCTTGATTACGTTCAGCATGACGTTTTGAAATGTCCCTAAATACTTCGAGTTGTGATACCAGATTGTGAATGTGCTCACGAAGTGTCTTATCTGGATATTTGCATTGTGCTAGGAGTGTAACGTCTATCGGAAGTCTTGCCTCTCTACCATACAACAAGAAGAAGGGACTAAATCCGACTGAATTTTCAGCGGGAGTTGTTCTATAGGCAAATTGTATAGCTGTTATGTACTTATCCCAATCGCTTTGGTATTCATTGACATAATGTGAAATGGTATCCAGAATTACTGCATTAAAACGTTCCTGAATTGCATTGCATTGTGGATGATATGAACTTGTATTCAGTTTGTGAGTGCGCATAATACGACAAACTTCCAATACAATCTTGGAGAGGAAATTTTGACCTCTGTCGCTCAACAAGGTTTGAGGACAACCATGTTCACAAATTACATAATCAAAGAATGCGCGAGCAATAGTTGACGCATCAGTAACTTTCAATGGTACCAAAATTGGCCATCTAGTACAATGATCTGAAAAACAGAGTACATAGCGATTACCTGAAGTGGTAATAGGTAAAGGACCTAAAATGTCAACACTTACTCGTTCGAAAGCGCCTGGCACTTTCATAGTTACCATTGGGGCTAGTACTTTATGTCTATGAGTTTTTCGTTGAGAGCAAGAAATACATGAACGGACCCAGTTGTCTACGTCACGATACATGCATTTCCAAAAGTAACGTTGACGGATTCTATTGTAGGTTCGCTGAAATCCAAAATGTGCGGCTAACACGTGATCATGACAGTTATTTAGAACTGTATCAATTAATTGCACGGGTATATACAAACGATGGACATTTCTTTCAGGCATGTGCCCTTTAGCAGGAGTATGCCAAATGTGATACAACAACCCTTCGTGTGCATAGTACTGATCAGCCTGTAAAACTACATTCCTAGCCTTAACAGCATTATCTGGCAATTCATCGTTTTCCAGATATTGCAACATTGATCCCGCAAATATATCCGTCAACAAAACTTGTTTGAATTTGTCTAAGTTGAGCTCATTTGGAAAGTTTGGAATATTTGGCTTGACTGAATCTTTGTCATTCTCAACACGTTTCCCTTTTTGAAATCGAAGATTTCTAACCACGTTTACTGTAGGACGAGAGTTCACATCATTACTAGGATTTTGTATGATGTCGCTCACCATCTCGTCTAATCCCGACTTTACCCAGGCTACCTTATTAACTTCTACAGCATCAGTGACTTTGGAATGAGAATGATTGCAATCAGTACAAATATCCATTCTGTCATAATCTATTCTACTTAATGCATCAGCGTTACCATTATGGCGTCCACGAATGTGAATTACATCAAACTTATATGACTGCAGTTTAAGTGCCCATCGCGCTAATCGACTTCCGGTATTTTTGTTTATACCAAAGAGCCATTTCAAAGCGCAATGATCAGTTACAACAGTGAATTTGATACTATGTTGCAAATATGGAGCATATTTCTTGATTCCCTCGACAACTGCCAAAGCTTCAATTTCTGTAACAGTGTAATTTCTTTCCGCATCATGTAATGCTCTTCCACCATAGGATATCACACGTTCTTTGCCATCCTGCTTTTGGGCCAAGATAAAACCTAAACCAGTACGACTAGCATCGGTTTGCAATATGAATTCTGTGCCATCGAAATTTGGATATGCTAGAATTGGTGGCTCTAACAATTTTCGTTTGAGCGTTTTGAATGCTTCTTGACAACTTTGATCCCAAACAAAAGATACATCTTTTCTAGTTAAATTGGTTAGTGGTTCAGCAATTTTGCAAAAGTCCTTTATGAACTTTCGATAATATCCCACAAATCCAAGAAAAGATTTGACTTCGGTTACTTTGGCAGGAGTTGGATAATCTTGGACAATTTTCAATTTTGCTGGATCTGTTGCTACACCATCTTTGTTCACTACGTGACCTAAATATTTGACCTCAGTTTGACCAAAAGTACATTTCTTAGGTTGTAATTTTAGACCAGCTGCGCGCAACCTATCGAAAACTTGCCTTAAATGGTCCATGTGTTCGGAGAAAGAACTACTGAATATAATTATGTCATCTAAGTAACAGAGAACGAATTTCCAATTCAAACCTCTCAAAACTTCTTGCATAGCTCGTTGGAAAGTGGCTGGGGCGTTATGTAAACCAAATGGCATTCTTTGGAATTCATATAGGCCATCTTGAGTGATGAATGCAGTTTTAGATTTGGAACTTTCTTCCAAGCCTATTTGCCAATATCCAGCCGCAAGATCAAGAGTTGTAATGAAATTTGGTTTGGCTGCACCTAAACTATCTAAAGCATCGTTTATGTTAGGTAATGGAAAGTTATCGCGTGCGCAAATCTTATTCAAGGCTCTAAAATCAATTGCAAATCTATAAGTATTTGGGTCACCAGCTTTAGGTGTCATGCATACTGGAAAGGACCAAGGACTTGCTGACTCCTTTATAATGTCTTGTTCTAACATTTCGTGGACTTGTCTACGTACTTCGGCTTGAATGTGAGGAGCTTGCCTATACGGTCTAGATCTAATAGGAGGGTGATCACCAGTGTTAATAGCATGTTTAACACGGGAGTAATTACCAGTAGGACCCCCTTTTACTTGAAATATATCAATATATTCAGTGAGTAAACCATTGATTTCAGATGCTTCAGTACCTGACATGTGATCAGTATTTAAATTCACTTTTGAAAGGACTTCCTTTACTGAATCTTGTTTACTGTTTACATCGCTAGCTACCGCGGATGCTTGCCTTATATTAACATTGTTAACATTGTTTTTCTCAAGATCGGGGAAGGAGTGAATCCTATGCGGGTCAACGAGAGAAAAAATGCCCAATTTAGTACGAGGGTACAAAGTTATTGGTTCATCAGTAGTATTCATAACTAATAAATGAATACAGTTATTCTGTACACTAGAAGCAGTATTCGCGATCAATACACCTAATGCAGAGACACGCCTGCCTCCATGAGAGAGACCAATTGTATTGAATGGCAATTTATTTGACAGTCTTGCGCACACAACAGACTGAGTGTGAGCAGGAATTTCCTGTTTCTCAATGACAAGTATTTTACTCTCCTTAGCAAGTCTTAGTGTACGAGATTCACAATCTATTCTTGCGCAGTGCCTGTTTAAAAACTGAGACCCAAGTATGATACGTGTACTTAAGTTACGAGCAATATTCATAGGTACAGGAAATTGTGTGCCATTGACAGATATGGACAAAACTATGAATCCAGTAATTTCCAAACTACTACCATTTGCTGCGCGTGCTTCAGCTACACGTGATTTTTCTATAGAAAAACGCAAATTGGAAAGATTAGCATGAAACCAATCGTGATCAATAATGTTGACAGAAGCACCTGTATCAATCAAACATTGAACAGGGTTACCATTAACAAATGCTGCTATGGTATTCAACGTAGACAAATTAATCTCAATATGCGCTTGTGAAAAACTGGAATTCGATTTTTGTCCAAATGTCTGTCTGTTCAAATCAAGAGGTACACGGTTTGCATTGTCATTTCGGTATACACCTCTTACATGTTCAAATCTTTGAAACCTTAACCCATCTACATGTCGTGGAACATGTTTCTTTTTCTGTCTAGCAGATGGGTTTATCAGTTTAAAGGATTCCTATTTACGTCAAATTTGGCATAGCATTTTCTCCACCCATGTCCCACACGACCACACCTATTGCATACTAATTTTCTGTACGATCTATAGGGGGCCTGTGACTGCCTTGGTTGATTCCAAGTTTGATTAGGTTGATGCCTAGGTTGAGAGGAACTACTTATACGATCTGAATTGTAAGTACGATCTAGCGGGGAAGAAAAAGAGACATGTTTGTCGTGTTCTAATTTCTCCATTCTGGTGGCTATATTAGACACGACTCCCGTCAGTGTGTCCAGAACAGAATTAATGCTATTTACCTGGGGCTCAGTATTTTGTGACTGTGCGGGTGCGAATAGCGAGTCATTTGCCGTTTGCTGTACTGAAATTCCCAATCTCGCGGCGTCTAGTGCTTGTTTAAATGATTCAGGTTCTTTTGAAAACACAAACGCTCTGACAGAAGGCAAAAGACCGCGAACAAAAATAGATAACTTTTCTGCTTCAGATTTACCAACCTGCTTGCACCATCTTATTATTTCACAAGCATAGTCGTCAAGTGTTTCTGATGTCAATTGCTTACGCGACAACAGCTTAGATTCGACGCTCCATTTCCAAGATGAACCTTCGAAATTACTTTTAAGTAAATCTTTAATCTTGGCTATGGTATTCTTATCTGTATCAGGAATTGAATCCAAATAGACGCGAGCATTTCCATACACTTTTGTTTGTAAGGCAAGTATAGATTTTGGCGCGGTATAATCTCTCAGCTCAGCATACGTCTTGAATCTACTAATGAAGTTATCTACGTCATCATCTGGATTACCAGAATATTTAATATCGCAATTATGCATATCATATTTAGCCATATTTGCTACGTCAAGTTCAACCTCCTCTATACTATTAAGTGATATAACAGACTTACTATCACTATCACTATCGCTATCGCTATCGCTCATTGCCTTTTTAACAATCTATGTCAAAATCACCAGCTAATTCCAAAGAGAATTCGGAATTTAATCAACAAAAAATTTTAAGTCAATCTCAAGTTCAAGATCAAAATTCAAGTTCAAATTCAATCAAAATTTGACAAATCTGAACATGAACCAAGTTTATTAATTATTAAACTTGATTAAGATTATCAATTAAAATTTATTGATTATGATTGATGATCAAATTTAATTAATAGACTAACAATGAACTTAATTAATTGATGAAGTTTAAATTCACCAATGAGAAAAAAATTAAAAGCTCAATGAAATCCAAGTCAACAATTTAAAGTTGACATCAAATCAAATGAATAAAGTCCCAAGTTACAGCTGAAAATATTTATAAAATATTTATTCAATTGCAGTGCAGTGTATCAATATTATGTATCTTGATTTAGAAATCAGTCCATTCAAAAATAAACAAGATTTATTTCATCCGAAGAAATTGTCTGTCTGAACCGCACCTGTCCAGTAGAAGAGCTTATAAAATCTACACAATAGAATTTTACCGCGCTCGAGAATTTCAATCTCGGATTAAAATTTTTTATCAATGGATATCAGACCGTGGTCATGCACTTTTGAACCAGATTATCAGAGACTTGCAAATCGGAACAATTACATGTATATAAAAGACTTTATCGACTTGCCACGTTGAACATGTAGAATGCGCCCATTATTGCCAGCGTAAATAAGACCTAAATATTGATAGGCCATACTACATGTATTTCGTGTATACTATTTTAAACACAATTTTAATAGACCTTTCTGGGTCTATAAAACAAATTTCAATAGACATATAATTAAATTTCAGCAGTGCGTACCAACAAAATGCTACCTGAATTCAAACCATCTTACCACGCTGAGTTATAGTCGTCGACACTGGATGCGATGAACAACAAAATACATATACAACTTTGTAGCTACAGTCCTAATTATTCAAAATGAAGGGGGCTGGTAAATTGACCGGAATAATAAAACATTGATATAGGAATATCAAAAAAGACGGAATTCTCCACCAGATGTTGTGACGTGGTTTTAGGGAAAATACTCGCATGGCGGAGAGGGGATCAAAACACACAGAATGAATATAACGGATATAGCTTCCAAGTTATTTATATAAACATTTTATTAATTCATCATAAATAGTTCACTTACTCATATTATAAACGAACACAGCATCCAGCATCTAGACTATCCTAAAGAAATGACATGACACGCATCAATCGTGAGCTTCTGTAATTCAGAGCTCACCAGTCCTGTTGTGTGAATAGAAAACTATATGGCCTAAACTTATGAGGTGTTGTCAGCGTGGCACGAAGACTTGAATTGGTCAGAGATATTGTCGCGTAGACTGAATGAGATTCAGAATACGGAAGTACGGTGTTGCCATTTCAAGTCAATCATGGCCTGAATTCTAGATATGGAAATATCTAGAATTAATAATAATATTAATAATATCAATATAAATTTAGCGTCACAACAATTACATACACGTCCTGTATGTAAAAGAAATACATTCATGTGTTATAATTTTTGCGGTAGCTGCTTGGAGCGTGAAAAGCGCGGAAATAAATGCAGCTTGAACATTTCTACTTTTACAGTTGGTTTCCTACCCATGGGTCAGTAACAATAAAATTGTGGTCTACATTAGTGACATTGGGCTACTTAGGAGATGAAAAAGACACACCCTGTTTTACGGGTGGAAGGATCTGTCAAGTTGGTTAGGGTTTTTTGTTGTTGTTTTTTACTTTTTGTTTTTGTTTTATTACCTAAAATATCACCAAAATCTGCAAGAATCAGGAATTTTGTTAAAAATGTGTGAACAAATCTTTTGACAGATTTTCGGCCAAAAAATTGCTGATTTTTACATGATTTAAGAAGAGAAAATGTCTAAAAAAACATTTTGTTGTTGTTGTTGTTGTTGTGTTGCCCTGAAGTGCCAAAATCTTGAAGTCGATTTTCCTTTCTTTTTTTTCCTTCTTTTTTCTTCTGACAAATTACTGCCAGACCGTGGTTCATGACAAGACAGAATTGCTAAATGTCAATTTGACTAATGTTTCTAGTGTGACAATATAGTTCAAAAGTGATCTATTCAATCAAACTTATTCAATTCAAGCAAAAAATAGTACTATTTTGACAAATTGGGTAAAATTAAAAAAACCCCCTGATTTTTGAGATTTTAGGGTCGGTTGATGAGGGCAACACAACACATTTTTGGGGCCTTATTACTAGTTTGTGTCTCAAGATCAAGATCACAACGAGGGTTGAGCGCCAGAAGGCCGTAACTCAACTTTTGGGCAAAATCAGATTTTGGTACCAACATAATCCATATAACCTAGATTTTCTGAACCATAAAAAGAGATAACTCATAAACACTCTTAATTTGACGTAAACTAGAGTTATAAGTTTGGTGCTACAGTGTATTGTAATGAGTCCCGAATATTTGAAAGCCGATTATCTCAGAATAGCATTTTTGAGTTACGGCCTTCTGGCGCTCAACCCTCGACAAATGGTTTACTGTAAAAGAGGAAATTTTCACGCTACATTTATTTTTCTCGCTCGAACCAGCTACTGCAAAAATAATAACACACAAATATATTTCTGTTGCATATAGGTCTATGTGATTAAACTCCAATCGCAAATTTAAAAATATGCAAAACAGTTGTAAATATGCAAAGCGCGAAAAATTGATTGCGCAGAAATGACCACTTGGATAGTATAAGAAGAAAAATGGATATCATGAAAAATCTTGTTGCTAATGGTAGCCAAGACCTAGAGCGTGTTTCTGCTGGGGCACTGCAAAAAGTAAACGCTAATAAACGCTAAGTCTAATCGGTCAGTTTTAATCCTCCTGTTTCTACTCTCGAAAAGTTACCGCTAAGTTTATCGATCCTAGTCGATGGGCCACGACATTTGACCTTTTGTAATACCAAACAATGCCATCACAACTGAAAAATATTGCTTCACAATAATGTGTATAACGACGCAAACCGCTAAGAATCGCCTTTCTGTTTCTATTGGGTTTATTGGCGATTATTGCCGGTTCCAAACCTTGTTTGTGAAGGTTTTTGGGATTACCAAAAATACCGATTATTGCCGGGTTCTGCCTGTTTCTACTGGGCAAACTTAGCGCTTATTAGCGGTTTCTTCCCCAGCAGAAACACGCTCCTAGTGAAATTTCAAAATGGTACACGTAGATACTTCTATATTTTTAAAAATACCTGCTCATTTTAACATAAATTGGGCTACAATATAAGATAATGTGCTACATCTGAACATGATTTTGGCTACTTGCTAACATTAGTTGGTAACTATCCAACATAAATTAGGCTACTTAGCAATATGATTAGGCAACATTCAACACATATTGGGCTAAATTGGGCTGCTCTGGCTGTTATTTGTCTGGCAATACTGAACTTGTTTGGAGAACTACATCCTTGTGAACCTTGTTGCAGAATCAGCGATACAAACATCACATCCATTTATTATATCTTGTATATGTTTGAGCTGACGATCGAATAAACTTGTTGAATGAACGATAACTCGCTGGAAAAGAGGAGGATTCCTGTAAAGAGGAGGACATTTTTATGAACCAGGAAAGAGGAAGTGAAAAAGGAATTCTTCATTAAGGTTTGCATAAGTAATTTTAATTTTGAGTAGTTTGTGGACAGATTTTGATTAGCAGCATATAGATGATTAATTAAGGCTCTATTCTGATGACAAGCATGTAGTATGCAAGTACCTCTTTGGGATCTTATATGTATTTAGAGCAATAGCAATATGGCCTTCTATGTCATTACGCTATTTGCCATTCGCATGTACCTTTTTGAATATTAAGGCCAGCAAAACAAAATTGTTGTGTTGCTATCAAATGCCAAAAATCTTGAAGATGGGTTGGTCGATCGATTTTCTGGGGCTTTTTCTCTCTTTTTTCCAAACAAATATTACAATAAATGAATGACGATTAGTTTAAAAACAATTTATTCAAGCAAACTAATATTCATTTCAAGCAGAAATAGTAATATTTTGACGATTTGGGTACAATTTAAATCTTTAAAATCTTTAAAAAAAAATTGTGACCCTAATTTTTGAGATTTTAGGGTCGGTCACTGAGGGCAACACAATCATTTATTTTTGTTGGCCTAATATATGTTGAGCAGCAACATAAACTTTTGAAATGAAAGGTACGTCATTTTCATGCATTTTAAAAATAATATTTTTTCAATTCAATTCAATTCAATTCAATTTATTCAGCAATATGAATACAGAAGATATAATAATAACACAATGTGATAAAGAGGCTAGGAGCCCCAAAAGAAACCCTTATATGTTTACACCACAGAGCTCTGTGTAATTGTTGGGCATGCTTTTCAATGGGGAAGAATTGTGGCGCTTGGATTATGCTACAATGTGAGGAGAGGTTAGCATTTATTCCGTAATAGAAAAACACTGTTCTAACAATTACGCACATCACCACTCTCTTAGCAGCAACATAGCTGTCTACGTCATCGCCATTTTCATGTAGCATGCTGATGTGAACCTTTCAGTTCATGTAATTACTGAGCCAAAAAAGAAACTTATAAAAAAAAAGAAACTTATAAAAAAAAAGAAACTTATAAAAAAAAAGAAACTTATAAAAAAAAAGAAACTTATAAAAAAAAGAAACTTATAAAATTTTAACAGATCACCAAATAAAATTCTGCGCATGAGAATGTACCAAATTTGGAGACAATATTAATAGTAATATTAGTAATATTGTATCCAAATTTGGTACATTTTTATGCACAGAATTTTATTTGGTGATCTGTTAAAATTTTATAAGTTTTTTTTTTTTATAAGTTTCTTTTTTGGCTCAGTGTATTTGGGTAGGAGACCACTGACAGAGAACACACATTAAGATCACTTGGCAGGCCTTGAAATAAGAAATGAAAAGGGCAGGCAATTTAAGGCAATTTGAAAGGGGCACCAACTTTATCCAAGGCCATTATGTACTTTTGAATGGAGTACAAGCAGCCAGAAATTGAGGGCATCAAGGCTACTAGGTGGGGCATCTAAGGCAATTGCCTTTGATGCCTTCGATTAATTCAAGCCCTGTCACTTGGACTCACTTGGACTCTACAAATTGGAATTATGTCCAAGCTGGAGAATAAAGCTGGGCTGTCAACTTTTGGGATTTGCTTGGAGGGAGAGATACCAAGTGCGAAGCACAATCGTCAACCGCTAAGCCCTGCCGCCTTGTCACATTTTTGCGAGGGAGTTGGGGGGAGGGGCTAGAGACTTTATGCTTGGCGGGAGAAAAATTGTGATTGTCTATGCGGTAGAATTGACAGCCCTTGATAAAGATCCATAACAATTGGGGGGAGGGGGGGAGGGGGTGTTACTCATCATAATGATGGCTAGGTGTTCTAAAGAAAATGTCGAAAAGGGTCATGATTTTACTTGGTAAATTCCACCAATGTATAGGGGTTGTCATTTGCTGTCTGACTGTAACAAATTACGCATCCACTTAAAAAAAATGTTGAAAAGTATCACAATTTCACTGTGTAAATTCCATTGTTGTTTATAGTGATCATAACTGGATGTCTAACTGCAATGGGGGAAAATGTGATTTTGATAGTTTGTCATGGGGGAATGAGAGCCTACACTAATAGTAAATCCTGTTACCACCCGACACCATAAATAGGTTGACAAGGGAAGACAATCACACCATCTAGCGTCACACAAACTAATTTTTTAACGACCTTCCGATGGGTCGACCACAGAACGAATGAATGTACTATTATTGCCAAGAACTGGCATTCATTCACCGCGGAGGGAATAATTACACGCGCCACTGACTATGAAAAGACCTGACCACGACGTCAAGTACTACGGACCGTCCCATTATAGTGCGGGGGGTAAAATGAATTTGTTCGTACGGGCCTCACAAATTCTGATTAACACCACCGTTTAGCTAGCTAACTCGGATACTACACCAATGTAGAAAAACTGAGACAATAGCAAAGACAAATCATTACTCTCTCTACACATTTGAGGACTTTGGATAATTTTTGAATTTTGTTGTGTTTTTCTTTATTTTTTGAAAATCCCCTAAATGTCCACCTTCTTGAATTTCTGTAGACACCAGGAAATGTACTATGCCAAGCGTGTGCAACCTGCGGCCCGCGGGCCACATGCGGCCCGCCGGCCTCTAATCTGCGGCCCGCGAAGCAATCCCAAAATTCCCATTGATGCGGCCAGTTTTAACAGGAATTCCCTAGGTTTAACAAATGGCGGATTTATTTACTGATGTGCTCCCTTATAATTAGTAGGGTGACGCACTGCATTTAGTAAATATAACTCGAGGCCTGATTGCGTGATAGAATCCCTGGGTTAAATGAGCAACAGCGAGTAAAAAGAGAGAATTACACGAAGAGAAGCGGGTATTTAATGAGCAATGGACTGAGGATTTTTCTTCCTGAGCTTCTCCTCCCCTTTTTACTCCTCCTCCGGACGTGTTTTGGAATGTTTGACAATCACTGCGGCCCGTAAATGGATCTCAAAATCACAATGAGGCCCGGGTGGTAGAAAAGGTTGCACATGCTTGTACTATGCAATGACACCTTGGGAATTGATTGATAAGCATGTTACCTAAATTCTCGCTTGAGTTTTTTCAGATGTACATTGTTAACTTTTCAAAAAACATCTATTTTAAGGAAATGTTCAAAAGGCTGTAATTAAAACTAGAAACACTTAACTCAAGAAAAAAACCAATGTGAGAATTTTCTAAATTTAATTACCTTTCATATGACACCTTGTTTGTACAAATTGAACATGTACTGACTTTTGGCAACATAGTGTTTCTAGAAAATAGTGGAAAAGTACTAACATTCCCATTGAAAATACCATCCATCATCACTGAGTTGTGGACGTTTTGTGTGTGTGTAATATCTTGATGATATGGCATCAAAATAAAATAGCATATACCGATTTTAAAGATAAAATTAATTAACGAACAATTCTGTAAATCAAAAAGGCCTTTGTGGGAAAAAATTCAAACATGGCATATCTTCTTTTTCTTATCAATATACACACCCGCTATACTATTTTGAAGCAAAAAAATGCCAGTCACCGCAGCCGAGTTCTCCACCTTAAGATGGAAAAATGAAGAAGCAAAACAGTGAACTAATTTTCTTATTGACGTCAACTGCTGAATAAAACATTTGAAGAACAAATAAAATATTCTCGTTTCAAGACAGATGGGAACAGCACCCTTGTTATTATCATGGACAGTGATGGATAAGAGATTAGAGCGGGAAAGATACAAAGCTTATGCACTTATCAAGTACAGCCCTGGCCCCGGGAGACCCGAGACTTGTTAACATGTTTTTATTTGTTATTGAATTGATTTAAGTATGCACAGAAGTGTGGGTTATAATTTGTAGTCTCATTTTTGAATTATGTCAATACAATGTTTTGTTTCTCGACAAATCAGACAAATCAATTCACTTGCGCAAATGTTGATATGCTCACAATAGCACTCCCCCTACAGGGCTGTGCCATTATTCACACATCAATATCAGCGCACATGCATTGATTTGTCTAATTTCTCTCGAAATAACACATACACATTTATTGACCTACAAACGTATGATTTATAACACACTTCCCATAGAAAATCCCCATAGGAAAATCCTTGCACCAAATCATTACCAAACAAAGATGTTCTATCATAGCTAATTACTTGGTTATGAAAATAATATTAAAATGCGTATAGTGTTTCCATGGAAACCATCATCGGCATTGGAACGGTATTTTGGAATAGATACAGCTCTAAATTGACCGTATAAGGAAATTATAAGGCTCTTAACACTTTCCATGCAGCTATTAGTTTTACCATATTATACAAAACCGATTTTTCAGAAACATTTCGCAATTTCAAAATCTATCTCAAGGATTACCGAACCAATACTAGGCATGTGTGTACTTATTTCAATGCATTTTCATGGTGATTCCAAATATGGTAATGAAATGTAATATTTTTGACATTTTTGAAACATTTTGGGAAATGTTGGAATGTCGTCTGCAGCTGCCTGCCGCGTGGAAAGTGTTAAGATATAGAGCAAATTACAATGAATAGATGTTGTGCATTTATGCAACGGGGATGGTCATGGAGAATTATTTTAAACTAATATTCTGTGACATTTTAATATTTATGACTTGTTTGAAGTTTTTAAGACTGTATAGATGTATTCATACACCTGGCCAACCTAAGAAACATTTGTGACCAGTCATGTCAAAAGGGTATATTGTCGGCAACACAGTTTTGAGATAGAGACCAATACATTTGGTGAAACATAAAGAAAATAATAGAAAAAAATATGCTTCTTGAAATCATATCTTATGATACAAAGTCCGATTACTTTCAACACGATATCATTTTAGAGCTTAAAATGTGTTCTTTCAAGTCATATCAATAATTCATATTTGACTCAGGCCTCCAACATAATTTTGTTAATACTGTAATATTGACCATTAGGCAATTGTCATGACCATGGATTTGGCCTAGCTGGTCACTGAATCTGGGGGAGGGGGGGGGGGGGGGGGGGAGGGGGTGTCACAGATTGTCTCTACCGACAACTCTCACTAACATATGATAACCACAAACACAGGATTTATTGTTCCCCACCATTTATTTATTTAAAAACGTGGCTTTTTCAACAAAATCTTCTTACAAAATGAACTCATCATGTATGGCTTTTACACAAGTTCAAAGGGGTCATGCAATTCTCGCAGTTAAGAAAGCATAGAAACATCCCAATGTTCAGAAAGACCTCCAACGTAGAAAATATCTTTACGTAGCTAGCTGTGGCCATCTGATTCTATATGCGAAGTGACGTCACTTAAGAATGTAATCTAACGACTCCCTACCATGCCCAATATCTCATCAAATACTCTTACTAATTAACTCCGTATTTAAGTAAATAATTCCAAGGGCAACCGCAGATGGAGATGTTTGCGTCACAAAGAACCACACCAAGTCATCTCAAGTGCTTTCCTAATCAACCATTGTAATTAAAGTAAATGAAACCTGTCATCATACAATGAGAGTTAAGTCGGAAAATTCTCTTTTCAGGCTTGTCCAGATTCAGAATACATAGACATTGTAGAGAACAAGCTCTAACACGATGTAACATGACATAAATGCTCAATGTTTTCCATGTCAAAAATCATATTGAAGTTGAAAAATTCTTTTGTTTTCTATTGTTTTTTTGGCATGTTAATTGGACCAAATCGCCGGATGCACACTGGCGACTTAACGCTGCTAATGTGGTGACAGATCTCAAATTATTCCGAGGGCATTCATTCATCGTCGCCCGACCACCGGGGGGGGGGGGGAAGCACTGACATTGGAAAGGGATATAGGTATGTGCCGCCCTAAAACCCTCTTCGAAAAATGAAAAAATGGTCGTTCTTAATAAACAAATTTGGAAATAAGTAAGTTCTTTAACCCTAACTCCCACGGCATTGTTTTTGCGTGTATCGGCGTGAAAATCACCGAGCACCCCCCCCCCCAGGATTCGATCCCGGGACCCTCTGCACCCTAGTCTGTGCCCCTGTCAACTGAGCTAACTCCCCAGTGCATATGCAGGCACAAACTTCGTGCCCACATATGCCTGCGGTAGGTGACGTAATCGAGCCAATGCAGCAGCATGCGCGTGGATGATTTTGTATGGTGTAGTGGGGTTAGGGTAGACCCTACTTTTTGAAGAAAATCAGTTCTTAAGATCCCATTTTTCGAAAAAAATCTGCTCCGCTCCGATGTGAAGCCCCTGTTTTTGAGATCCTGGATGGCACAACCCTACCCCCAAAAAAAGTTGAGTGCCCCCTCAGGCCCGCCACCTTTGGACATGTTATATCATGTCAATTTATTGTCAAACAGCAATTACCGGTCCTCGTTCGTTAATAAGATCTCGTTATGAAACGCCCGCCGCTGCACCGATTTAATAAATTATTACACAGGAACTGTCGTCATCATCCTTGGGTGTTGTGTTAGCCATGTGATATTTTGATAGATAAAAATAGGACATTGTTTGCCAATGATCTGTCATTGTGATCGGAACGGATGTGTACTTATACATAATGCATACTGTCTTTTTATAGCAAACATTCATGTTTTGATCTAACTATATTTGTTAGACTGTCTGTTTCTGTTATTGTCTTCAAGAGAGCACTATAAGGCGAGTCCGGATCTCAAGTGTTTGCCTAGGGCAGGGGTGGGCAACCTCTTTGAATGAATGGGCCAGATACAAGGAGTGAAAAATTGACTGGGCCACACACCTAACCAAATTTTCTAGCAATGACCCGCTTTTGGTTTCAAATCTTTGATTCCACAAAAAACCCACTGGCGGGCAAAAGTTACTTGATCCGCTACATATCTGAGTCTCACACATGCAGATTATGCAAACTTCCACGACCCGATGGTGCAATGCTAACCATGTCACCAAAGACTGGCTGCGTATGCTAATTGACAATCGCAAAATGTGCGGAAAAAAAATCATATCTAGAATTTTGTTCAAAAAAGGGTTTTGTCAATTACAATGAAACCAGAGTAACAATTTGCAGCAGCTTCTAATCAACTTTTGAGCGATAACACTATGATGAAACGCACAAAACTAGTAATATCAATCATTTAAACCAAGCATGTGCAACCTTTTCTACCACACGGGCCGCATTGTGATTTTGAGAACTATTCACGGGCCGCAGTGATTGTCAAACATTCCAAAACACATCCGGAGGAGGAGAGGGGAATCCATTGCTCATGGAATACCCGCTTCTCTTCGTGTAATTTCCTCTTTTTACTCGCTGTTGCTGCTGCAGCCTACAGCGCCATTTTAACCAGGGATTTTATCACCAATCACGCCTTGAGTTATATTTACTTAATACAGCGCGTCACCCTACTAATTCTAGGGGAGCACACCACTAAGTCAATCTGCCATTTGTGTAAAACTAGGAAGTTCCGGTTAAAACGGGCCGCATCAATGGGAATTTTAGGGTTGCTTTGCGGGCCGCAGATTAGAGGTCCGCGGGCCGCATGTGGCCCGCGGGCCGCTGGTTGCACACGCTTGATTTAAACTTTCGGGAATAGTGGTGTGTTGAACTTTATTTGTATAAATTGCCTGTCTTCCGTCAGTCCTACGTCAGCTCAAACGGCTGAGTGTATGATTAGTAATCGTACTTGAATCTCACTGCAATTCTCAGTTTTCATTTCCAGACCAGTTGCACATCAATGTTGTGGTCGCGACGCTGTCTTCAGTAGATAGCACCATATGTTTATTATTCCCAAACCAGTCTGCCATTCAATATTGCGACGCTGTCTTCAGTAGATAGCACCATATGTTTGTTATTCCCAAACCAGTTTCCCATTCAATATCGTGACGCTGTCTTCAGTAGATAGCACCATACGTTTATTATTCCCAAACCAGTTTCCCATTCAATATTGCGAGGCTGTCTTCAGTAGATAGCACCATAAGTTTATTATTTCCAAACCAGAATCCCATGCAATATTGCGAGGCTGTCTTCAGTAGATAGCACCATAAGTTTGTTATTCCCAAACCAGTTTGCCATTCAATATTGCGACGCTGTCTTCAGTAGATAGCACCATAAGTTTGTTATTCCCAAACCAGTTTTCCATTCAATATTGCGAGGCTGTCTTCAGTAGATAGCACCATAAGTTTGTTATTCCCAAACCAGTTTTCCATTTAATATTGCGATGCTGTCTTCAGTAGATAGTACCATAAGTTTGTTATTCCCAAACCAGTTTACCATTCAATATCGCGATGCTGTCTTCAGTAGATAGCACCATAAGTTTGTTATTCCCAAACCAGTTTACCATTCAATATCGCGATGCTGTCTTCAGTAGATAGCACCATTCATTTATTATTCCCAAACCAGTTTCCCATTCAATATTGCGAGGCTGTCTTCAGTAGATAGTACCATAAGTTTGTTATTCCCAAACCAGTTTCCCATTCAATATCGCGATGCTGTCTTCAGTAGATAGTACCATAAGTTTGTTATTCCCAAACCAGTTTACCATTCAATATCGCGATGCTGTCTTCAGTAGATAGCACCATAAGTTTGTTATTCCCAAACCAGTTTCCCATTCAATATTGCGAGGCTGTCTTCAGTAGATAGTACCATAAGTTTGTTATTCCCAAACCAGTTTCCCATTCAATATTGCGAGGCTGTCTTCAGTAGATAGTACCATAAGTTTGTTATTCCCAAATCAGTTTATCATTCAATATCGCGATGCTGTCTTCAGTAGATAGTACCATAAGTTTGTTATTCCCAAACCAGTTTACCATTCAATATCGCGATGCTGTCTTCAGTAGATAGCACCATAAGTTTGTTATTCCCAAACCAGTTTCCCATTCAATATTGCGAGGCTGTCTTCAGTAGATAGTACCATAAGTTTGTTATTCCCAAACCAGTTTCCCATTCAATATCGCGATGCTGTCTTCAGTAGATAGTACCATAAGTTTGTTATTCCCAAATCAGTTTATCATTCAATATCGCGATGCTGTCTTCAGTAGATAGCACCATATGTTTGTTATTCCCAAACCAGTTTGCCATTCAATATTGTGACGCTGTCTTCAGTAGATAGCACCATACGTTTGTTATTCCCAAACCAGTTTGCCATTCAATATTGCGAGGCTGTCTTCAGTAGATAGCACCATAAGTTTGTTATACCCAAACCAGTTTTCCATTCAATATTGCGACGCTGTCTTCAGTAGATAGCACCATAAGTTTGTTATTACCAAACCAGTTTTCCATTCAATATTGCGAGGCTGTCTTCAGTAGATTGAACAACACGCGCGCACCTACGCAGTTCGACTATCTTCAGTTACTGAAGTCTGAACTTTTACCGGAAGAAAAAGAAGAAGGAGATAGCCCCATAAGGCAACAGAAAAAAGAAACTGTGTTCTACGGGCAAATGGACCTCTCAGGTTGAGTCAGTCAGTCAGCCTCTTTTTCTTCTTTTTTTTCTTCCTTTTTCCCTTAAAAATATTGCCTTATTTGACAAGCCAAACAAATTATTTGGGACGGTATTCATTTGCACATTAGCATTTTTTTCACTGGTTTCTAAAAAAATGGGTCGGTCGGGCCCGTAGAAGTTTAAAATTCTCAGACCAGTTTCATTAAAAAAAAAAAAAGAATTTACGGTGCTATCTACTAATTTCCAAGATCATTTTCTCATTCAATAGTCTGCCGTCTTCAGTAGATCAATTGCCGACCGACACATTATTTTCTTTATTATTATTATCTCATTGTGATTTCTGTGAGAGATTTTTTTTGGGGGGGAGGGGGATTTTGTATTTTGTTTATTGCTTTCTTGTACCTCAAACTTTTTATCATACTATAGAAAATCAAGTGCGTTCATGTACAACAAATAAACAAATTGCTTCAAATTGGATATCATTGTAAAGATGAACACATCAGCTGCTCTACATGGATATATAACACTTTAAATGAACATATCTCGCGATATTTGAAAATCTTGTGCTAGAAAAAGTATTCCAAACTTTTTTTGAGCAGTTTAGTTCAACAATATTTGTAAAATGGAGAGTAATTTCATGCTGACAATCTAATATTTGCCAACTGTCTCAAGAAGCACTCATCCTTCACCGCAGGCTTCTCAGTGTGCCCAATATGTCAATACCTCCGACTCCATAACTACAGCTCTATGTAAAAATATCAAACCATATAATTGAAAAGAAATTTCTTCTCTTTTAAATATGCAAGACAGATTTTTCATAAACCTTCCCCAATTTTCAAGGTCTATCTTTTAAGATAGACCTTGAAAGAATTACTGATCTTAAAGGAATTACTGACCTTAAAAGAATTACTGATCCAATACTAGGCATGTTTGTCATTTTGAAATTTTTGAAACACTTCGTGAAATTTTGGAATGTAGTCTGCATGGAAAGCATGAAAGAAAGATGGGGACCAGGATGCTTCAATTGATCAACGCGGCCCATACACATACTACCCTGTGTGTTCAAAACCCCAAGTGCAAAATTGATATCGCACTTTGTCTCATTGTTTTGGGTGTAGCGTTCTTAGTTGTTAACAGATCTTCATGAACAATATCTCAAATTGCGTAAATTCATACACATTTGTAACTTAATATTTTCAAGTTGGAACTATACTTTTAGAATAGAGTTTCAAATTTCAAATAAAATCAAATAATTTATTTATTTCCATATATAACATACATCAACAATATCAAAACACATTTATCAGACACAATAAAAATACAGCAGTATGACAATATGGAGGAAAAGGCAGGAAGGCCTGTGAGTTGCCTTATACCCCTTGGGAAACACAAAGTTGCAACATCAAAATAGACTAACAGACAAGAAGAAGGCCAGTACTTGAAATTTAAGATATTTTAGTTTGGGATTAAGTTTTTAAGGACGTAAGGTTGTGTTTTAATTGATTACGGAAATGCTTAATGGATTTGGATTTTGTAACTTTTTCCTCTAGAGAGTTCCAGAAAATGGGGCCGCCGGTACAGACAGAATGATCAGGAAATGTTTTTCTGTTGTTTGTTAAGCTAAGATGTTTACCTGTCTTGTCTGGTAGTCATGGATGTCAGAACGTTTAGTAAAATAGTTATTAAATGTATTAGGCAAATCAATTACAGAATATTTATACAGAAACTCACCTAGTTCCAGAGAATACCTATCTTCAATATTTAAAATGTTTTACTCATTTAATAAAGGCTGAGTATGACATCTGTAATGGCTATTGGAAATTGATCTTATTTAGAGTTAACACTTTCCACGCGGCAAATTGCTCTAAAAGGGGCGTGTGAGTAACAGAATTGCATACTTGCAAAGTTTTCCTAAAGTTTTCCTAAAGTAGGGATGTTTTGGAGATGGGATTATTAACACTTCCACACGGCTATTGGCTTTGTAATATATAAAACATATTTGTCAGAAACATTTTCCAACTTTCAAGGTCTATCTTAAGGATAACTGAACCAATACTAAGCATGTTTGTACTTATTTTAATGCATTTCCCATGCTGATTCCAAATATGGAAACGACATTCAAAAGTTTTAACATTTTCAAACATTTTGTGAAATTTTGGAATGTCGTCTGCAGACGACGGCCACATGGAAAGCGTTAACAGCCTTGAACATTAGCATACCCAGATATGAGGGTGCCTCCCACTGGAGGGGATATGGCGCTTCAGTTTCAAGTACAAGCTGTTAGTCTCTTGTGCTGCTTGGGGTTGGCTGACTCTGGATTTTAGTTTGTGGATTGGTATGAGACTAGTGCTAGCAATAGTAATCTGTTATTGTTATTTTATTCCACTTAGCCTTTAATAATTTGATAAAATGGATTGGTATAGATACGGGATCGAATAAATAAGTGGCAGGCATTGAGAATGCAAGTAATGCAATTACTTGTGCGTATTTATGACATCCCTATTAGTGGCTGGGAAAATACACAGCAATTTTCTCCATCATAGTCGGTCTTGTAATTCATTGCTGTTCTGACATACCGGCACATGTGCCATTTTGGGCAAAATTAGTGTAGTTGCATTTCATTTTCTATGAATGCAACTCTTTGTTCTCCCTAAAATATGTATGGTTTTTGGTGCGTGATGTGCCGGTATGTCTGAACAGCGACAAATTATTGAGTGTATCATTTAATGTTCTCCCCCCCCCCCCCGCTGTGTTTAAGAGGTACTGTGTTGTATGCATCATATCATCCCTGGTTTGGGTATGTAAAGTAAAATGTCAATGTGTTATGCATTGCACTTCAATTTATTTTATTTAATCTACTTAGGTAGGTTACACCAAATAAGAATCCTGCTGTGTAACCCAATAAAATGTGTGGTATATCGGCTATCAATCTGGCTTACCATATCCAAGTGGATGATACCTAAGATGGTTTATTTAGACGATGCAATTCCTGGAAGACGACCAGGTGCTGTTGTATGTGTTAAAGTATTGGAGATACTTACTAGGTAGGTTACACCAAGTATAAGAATCTTGCTGTGTAACAATTTGAAACCCAATAAGATGTGTGGTATAATTATATCAATCTGGGTTACCTATCCAAAGTGTATCATGGTGATACCTAAGATGGCTTATTTTTATTTTGTTGAGATGATGCAATTCTTTGGAAGATTGCCAAGTGGTGTCGTACTTGTTTATGCATTGGAAAGTTTGAGGCTGGCAATTGGGGGTTTAGAAGACTTAGCTGTAGATTATATCCAGATTTGCCTAAGCTATTTATAAAAGATTTATGATTTTAGTCGGAAGTCGTGCATAATTAAACTGGTGGGATATGCTTTTTTTTACGACCAATGAGTTTTCATAATACAGATTAGTGTTTTAAAGCGTTTGGATTACTTTGAGGTATTGGTAAACAAAGAGGAAAGTATCATTTTTGTTTTTTATTCTATTGAGAATCTTTGCCATTGCTTATATATATGGAACAAAAGGGTCCAACAAACTTGATCTCAATAGCATTGCAGACATTCACTCAATCAGGTAGAAAATTAATACTTGTTTTTAAGACAAAAATGTTTAAAAAGAAGAAGCAAAACTGTAATGAAATACTTCGTTGTTGTGTGTCCAAGGTGTATCATGGTGAGACCTAAGATGGCTAATTTTTATTTTTTGTTGAGATGATGCAATTTCTTGGAAGATTGCCAAGTGGTGTCGTACTTGTTTCTGCATTGGAAAGTTTGAGGCAATACTTGTTTTTAAGACAAGGCTTAATCAAAATCTGTAACACACCAACGTAGTATTTCATTAAAACTTTTCGTCTACTTTTTAATCATTTGGAATTATCAGTTTCAATCAGGTGTGAAAAATGAACAATTTAACTCTATGTTTATGAACAAGCCGGATGAAGCTGTATCAAGTTATCTAACTTTGCCATCTGCTGTCTACTGAAGATAGCAAACAGTTAAAGAACTGCAAGAATAAAGCATGATGTTGTTGATGGGAAATTCCAATGTTGGCATTTGCTATCTACTGAAGATAGCAAACACGGCATTGAGCTATTCAAGAACAAAGCAGGTTGTTACTTATTGGAAGTATCAATGTTGGCATTTGTTATCTATTGAAGATATCTAATAGCGCTAGCGGTGTAATTTTTTAAACAAAGCATGTTGTTGCTTATTGAAGTATCAATTTTGGCATTTGCTATCTACTGAAGATAACAAATAATTGGAAGCACTTCAGGATCAAAGTTTTTGTTGTTTGGAGAAAATGTCAATTTTGGGATTTGCTATCTACTGAAGATAACAAAGAGTTGGAAGCACTTCAGGATCAAAGTTTTTTGGTGTTTGGAGGAAATGTCAATTTTGGGGTTTGCTATCTACTGAAGATAACAAACAATTGGAAGCACTTCAGGATCAAAGTTTTTTGGTGTTTGGAGGATATGTCAATTTTGGGGTTTGCTATCTACTGAAGATAACAAATAATTGGAAGCACTTCAGGATCAAAGTTTTTTGGTGTTTGGAGGAAATGTCAATTTTGGGATTTGCTATCTACTGAAGATAACAAATACTTGGAAGCACTTCAGGATCAAAGTTTTTTGGTGTTTGGAGGAAATGTCAATTTTGGGATTTGCTATCTACTGAAGATAACAAATAATTGGAAGCACTTCAGGATCAAAGTTTTTGTTGTTTTGAGGAAATGTCAATTTTCGAAATTTTTATCTACTAAAGATATAAAATAGCAGGTGATTCTTCAAAACCAAAGAATTGTTTTGGTTTCGGGAAACAAACATTTTGGTGTTTACTATCTTCTAAGAATAGCAAAAATGGTAATCAACAATATGAAAAAAATATATAAGAGAATGAGAGATATATTCTTTTGCCATGAGATGATTGTGACAATTTAACAAGTGACACTATGTTAAAAAGAAGTGAACTGTTATTTAACTGACATAGAAATACAATCTTTGGCTGAAAAGAGTCAAGATGACTTCATGCTTCCAGCACATTTAATCATGCTTTTCAAAACAACAAACCATTAAAAATGGCTTCTAGTCAAGGCAATTTAGGTCTAACACCATCCAAGAAGTGTGAAAACAAAGGAACAGCAGAAAAGGATCTTTTAGCTGTTTCAAACCACTTTATAAAGACAACATGCAGTCCATGTGACCAGGTTTTTATTTTTCTTGATAATATTATAAAGTCCAGTGACATTATCATCAGATGTCGTTCCTATTTGGTTTCCATTTGCCTTTTGATTTGGTGCAGCAATACTGTATTTACTTATTTGCTTATTCTGCCATCTCTTAGCAGACAACAGGATGGTTGGCACCATAGGTCTGTCCAAAGAGTACTGTAAAACCAATTGATTTCGCGAGGGATTTAATTTTGTGAATTTCGCAAGGGATGCAGATTCGCTTCAAAATTATATACCCACAAAACTGACAATTTTGCATTGAAAGTAACAGTAACAATTCCAGATTCGCGAAATGAAACACCCGCTAAAATAGCAGTTATTTTATATTCACAAAATAAAGTATTCACAAAATTATAGTGTTTTACAGTACTAAACTTTGGAAGTTGCACTGCCCCAAATCCGAAATCTGATGCGAATTGTCATTGTGACATTACACACTAATTTAAAAAGCAATGCAAGCGTTAGTGGGTGGGGTTGTGCTGGATTGCAAATAGTTAGCAATGCAGCTGATGTGCGCCATCAACAAGAAATGCATCAGGCGCACGTAAGTGCGTTAAAGCGTTGCATTAAAATATTAAAATGAGACGTTGTGCGCCGTACGCCTTGGCAACAAAATCTATATAAAAAAAGCCAAATACCCCAGATTTTTAAGAATTATAGCTAGTGGCTTAATTGTTGAAACTCTCAAAATCTCTCAAAATATGACTGAGATTTTACATTCTGTGCAGAACAAAATTATTGCTAGCGGTAGAAATGTGAAGAGTTTACCTTCAACACTTATTGCGATGATGATATAACAGAGCCTCTTCATAGTTTACATCATAAGGTCCAACTTTGATATGCAATAAATATATACAAGATTATTAAAAAATATATCTAGCGGCTAAATTGTTGAAACTTTCAAAATCTCTCAAAATATGGCTGAGATTTTACATTCTGTGCACACAAAATTATTGCTAGCAGTAGAAATATGAAGAGTTTACCCTCAACGCTTATTGCGATGATAAACAGAGTCTCTTCATAGTTTACATCATAAGGGTCTACTTGTTGAAATGCAATAAATACAAGATTATTAAAAAATATATCTAGCGGCTAAATTGTTGAAACACTCAAAATCTCTCAAAATATGGCTTAGATTTTACATTCTGTGCACACAAAATTATTGCTAGCGGTAGAAATGTGAAGAGTTTACCCTCAACACTTATTGCGAGGATGATAACAGAGTACTTTCTTTTAATTTCAGCCTGATTTTGGCCTTTTCAGCCCAATTTCAGCTCAATTTCACGCACATTTTCAGGGATTTTTCATGTTTTCTAATTTTCATGCCTGAATTTACCATTTGCATGTTGTAATTATAATTATAATTGATTTACAGTGACTAAATTTGAAGAGTACAATTTTTTGTGGGCTTCAAACTACCGCCGCAACTGGCTCTACTCTAGCCAATTATCCACTCATCCAATTTAATACAAAAGCGACATTGATAGCCCAGGATTCAGTTAGAAACTACGGCCCGTATTCTCGTACGTAGTTAAACATGGTTTTAAGCTAAACACGTGTCTAACTTTGACTTTAGACACATCGTTTAACTAGACGCAATTCTCGAAAAAATTGTTTAACTTAAATATTGTCGATACAGTTTGTTAAAAATGGTCTTAAATTTAGACACACGCTTAGTTAGACACAGTTTTAATCTAAAACCGCGTTTAGTATGAGAATACGGCCCTCAATGTTCCCCTAACCTAATATGGGCAATCCAACCAATTATTGGCGCATCAACTCTCAACCCCTTAATATGATATAGCAAACCATATCGAATAGCCAAGGATTTGATAGGATTTATTATATCATGATAGGCTTGATTTCTACCATGTGATAGTTTTTATTATATCATGATAGGCCTTATTTCAACCATGTGATAGTTTTTACTATCATTATGGCTGGAAAAAAATAATGCGATATCATGATATAAAACAAATATTGAATGCCTTTTGTTTGTGCAATAGTAAAACTATATCACTCGGTTCAATTTGGATTGTTCCATCACACTCGGCTGCGCCTCGTGTAATGGAAAAATCCAAATTTGACCTCGTGATATAGTTTTTACTATCACACTCTCAGCCATTAAATATTTGTATACTATATATATCATTATAGCTGGAAAATAGCTGGAAAAGAATAATGTGATATCATGATATAAAACAAATATTGAATGCCGTTTGCTAGTGCAATGGTAAAACTATATCACTCGGTCCAATTTGGTTTATTCCATTACACTCGGCTTTGCCTTGTGCAATGGAAAAATCCAAATTTGACCTGGTGATACAGTGTGTACTATCACACTCTCAGGCATTCATTATTTGTATACCAGACAACCCCCTCCCTCCCTGTAGGCCAAATCGGCAAAGCCAGCAAGCAAGTAAGTAAAATGACAGTGGCCATAACCTAAAATTTCATCATCTCAAAATCTTCATAACGAGTTTCATGACGTGTACACATATTTTGTATAAATTATAACCCATATTAATTACTTTGTTGGGGAGATTAAATGACTGGTCACTGGACGGTCAAAGTACGACATGGATCGAAAGATGTTGGCCGAGGTCAATCATATCGAGAGCTTAGTGCCATAAGACACTATCTGTAATAGCTGCCAGTTGTTATATATGCTTTCTTATATGCTGAGCAATTGTTATAAACTAAATGTAACTAAGAGCAGCTACTGCATGTATGGTCTTTTTGTTGAGAACCTAGTGATCTGAAAGTGCACCCTTTTAAGATTCAATCCTACACATGGCAGCCATTGTAGTAGGGCCTTGTGACTGACTCCAAACCCTCGATATATTGGGTTGTCCTCTGGATTCGTCCTCCATTCTAGGATTGAAGATTGTTTTAAGAAATAGCCAATGCTACGTAATAACTTTCTAAAAAATAAGCCTAAACGATGTGCCAAATATAGGACATGAAAATACTTGATAAAAACTATAATTTATTTAAAAAAAATATTTTGTATATATCTTTTTTGCTATTTGCTTTCTACTGAAGATAGCAATATTTGCCATCTATAAGAAAGCGATATTTGCTATATACTGAAGATAGCAATATTTACCATCTATAAGAAGGCGATATTGCTTTCTACTGAAGAAGGCAATACTATTTGCTATCTTCAGAAGATAGCAATATATATATCTACTGAAAATAGAGAGTAGGCCTAAATGTAAACGACAGTTCCAGCTGTCCAGCAATATTGCTTTCTACTCTTCAGTAGATAGCAATATTTGCTATTTACTGAAGCTAGCAATATTCGCCATTTGTTGAAGAAAGATGTATTTGCTATCTGCTGAAGATAGCAATATTTGCTATCTATAGAAGATAGCAGTTTGTGTTACCTACTATAGATAGCATATCGGCCTAGATAACAATATTTGCTATCTATCTTTTTCTTAGTTGACTTTTCCAAAGAAGGCAGCCGAGTTAAACAAATGTTTCCCATTTTTTTGAAAGTCGTAGCATCAGTGATGGGATACCAAACAATTATTTCCGTGGATGAAATGACTGGTCACTGATCGGTCAGCATATGGAGCGATAGAGAGAGCCAGAGAGATAAGCTAATGGTTTGGATTTCAAGCCCATCTGTTATCTAGTGCCTTTCATATTAGAGCATATAATCTTATTGACCTCCAACGTTAGCATACTTAACACTTTCCGCTGTATTAGTTTTACCATTATACAAAACAAATTTTTCAAACCTTTCCCAACTTTCAAAGCATATCTCAAGAATTACTGAACCAATACGAGAAATGTTTGTACTTATTTGAATGCACTCCTCACGGTGATTCCAAATATGGTAATGAAATTTAATTATTTTGTTATTTTTTGAAGCATTTTCTGAATTTTTGGAACTGTCGTCTGCACTAGACGCCTACCGCATGGAAAGTGTTAAGTATCATAAGGGTAAGAGCCAGGGATGACAACCTGAGTGGCTTGAGCCTGGGGCTTGAGCTTAGGCTAAACCAACCATGATTTAGGATCTTGGCCACTGAAAGAATTGTACCCCAAAGATTTAAAGGTTTTATTTCAATTCCTGCTACGGTTTTGGTTGATCTTTTTTAATTAGGCGAAAGGAGAAATGAATTTGAATGCTGTTAGATGATTCTCATCTATGCTTTATGGTTATTTCTAAGTTGGAAGGTAAAATCAGCTATTGTCTAATCAGTTCCAAATTTGGGAGAAATATGCATTTTTTTAGGGAGTGTTCATGGGGGGGGGCTGGATGAAATGGAGGGGGGGGGGGTCAGAAAAAAAAATGATAAAGAAAAAATTGTTACTTGGATCAAAAGAAAATCCAATTTTTTTTGGCGCTTCGGGGATATAAAAAAGGTCCACATTTTTCTGCGCTTTGCGCATACAAAAACCATTTTACAATTACATGCTCGTGCACGGTCAAATCTAAAAATGCTCGGTAACTTAGACATACCGGGGGTTTAAGAAAAAAATATCACCATAAAAGGTGGATCAAGAAAAAATATCACCATAAAAGGGGGATCAAGAAAAAAATTACCGGTGTTTGAGGGAAATCAAGAAAAAAAAGATGTCTGAGGCTCAAAAATTTCCATCCCCCCCACCAAAGTATTTATGAACACTCCCTTATCTCTCCGCGTGCAAAAGTAATCGTAGTCCAATCTGAGTATGTGCATTATTTAGGCACAGGCATAGGGTTCCGTAAAAAAAGTCAGTTTTCGGATTGCTATGTTATTGGACTATGTATCTTGTTTGGGCTGTTGCCACGATTCCTTGTTTTGTAGCTTTTTACGACATCAAGATCATCAGTCACTCATAGTTCTTATTGTAGGGACCGCCGAAATATGATGGAAACATGTTCTGTAAGCAGCAGAGTTTCAGCTTTTTATTAAATAAAAATATCTCCTATATGAAAAGTGTCACCATGTGAAGGGTTTCCCAGATCACATCAAAGGGACTTTGCAGGTGAAGTCAGTTTTGAGTTTATTATGTGTGCTCTCTGAGCCTTTTCTAAGCTTTAAAAAATGACACAAAATTTATCAAAAGTGTATCAAGGCATTCAGATTTTACGAGTGAAAATGACTACTAAATTCTTATAATTTTCTTTATTTTTTCCTGCCCGTTTTCATCTATATCTTGAAAACCCACAGCCGCAAAGTCTACCCTTTTGATCTTCTATATCATGTATAATGCTATCTTTTCTGTTTCTTGAGATACCAGATGTCCTTTGCTCCTTGTACAAGTTAATTATATACATGAAATTTCTTAAAAGGTCTGTGTTTGATTTCCCATGAGATTCTCTAAAAATATTGTTCTTTTGTGTGTTTTTTTCTTCTTTGTGCAGTCGCATATATTCGAAGAAGTGGACTTGACCGATGTAAGCCTGGCTGAGAATAGCACCAAGAACACAAGCAACACGTTTAGGGTGAGTCTTTTTAACTTATGTGTAATTTCAATGAGTCCAAACTTTTGTCCGAAAATGATATTGAGATATGGGAAATATGCCCCCACATGCTATTAACACTAGTCTTTGTTAAAGACATCTCGTAAAACCACCTGTCGAGCGAGGCGTAGGCCAACCTGTCGAGCGAGGCATCTTTGCGCAAATAGCTATTCACACGATTAGTTCCCCTAATT
Organism: Ophiura sarsii; assembly: GCA_035610835.1. Classification (NCBI taxonomy): domain Eukaryota; kingdom Metazoa; phylum Echinodermata; class Ophiuroidea; order Amphilepidida; family Ophiuridae; genus Ophiura; species Ophiura sarsii. The sequence continues at coordinate 31,828,923 of CM069454.1, read as the reverse complement.
CTATTGACAACAACGTTTAAAAATAACACTTGATATCAATGATGTCTCCCGATATATCATGACATCATTATCAACCAATCAGCAAGTGCGATTTGTCCGGGATAAACCGTAAAACAATATAAAACATAACGCTAAGTTTTTTTTGCGGAAAGGCGTTGCATTAGACTATTTTTACAGAGGGCGCTCAACTCTTTTTTAAAGGTGCTCAGACAACGATGGCCACGCACCTCGGACGACTCAATATGGCAACATGGGTTCACCAATTAAATTATTTTTAACAGTCATCGCCCGGTTGACAATGAAAATAATTTAAAAAAACGGTTTTGGATAGGAAAAAAAATTGTCTAACCTATGATGTATTTTTCAAAGTGATAAGATTAACATTCACGATTACGTGTTATTCCAATACGAATTCAAAATTTAGGTTTTGCATGGCCATCGTCGTTTGAAGGTGCTCACACACGTCAAACCACCACAACGCCTTGATGGAAGAATATATTTACACCTCTGTTTCGAACTATATTTCGTCCATCATAACACCTTTTTCTGTCTCAAGTTTAGATAAATTCATATTACACAGTCACTGAACTTGCTACTGTAAAAGCCAATATTTTCGCGTACAGATATTTTCACGGATTTTGATATCAAAGACATTTCGCGAATTGTTTTTTCCGCGGACGATCGTCTGAAAGCATTGCATGAATGTGTAAAGCCATATTTTCGCGTGTTATAATTTTCGCGGAAAAAGATTTTGCGCGAAAAGCGCGCAAATAAAACCACCGCGAAGATTTCAGCTTTTACAGTATATCATGGTATCGTATTTCATATAAACTTTTTTCATCGAAAATTATATTGGCATTACAGACCATAGTCTCTCTGTACATCTATAATATGATACGCTACTCTCTGTCTGTTTGTCTGTGTGTCTGTCTGTGCGCGCTTTTTCGTGGCCTTCCCGGGGTCGGGCGGCGTTCAGACTCGGTGGGTGGGTGCCGCTCGGTCCCCGCAAGAGTAAGTTCGCATTCGCTAGAGCGTACGAGGTCAAAGGTCATCTAGGGGTCAACTTTTTGAAGTTGGTCGGATCGTGCTTAAATTTGGTGATCGCAATGCTCGATGCAAGGCGAGCGTGGCAAAAATAAAACGGGTTAGCGTTTGTCGGGTCTTCCGGGGTCAAAGGTCGTCTAGGGGTCGTATTTTCAAAGTTTGTCCAATCGGGCTTAAACTCCGTGACGGGAAGCCCGAATACGAGTCGAGCGTGGAAAAAATGAAACGTTTTTTTCTTCTTCTTGGGTCATCCGGGGTCAAAGGTCGTCTAAGGGTCGAATTTTCAAAGTTTGTCCGATCGGCTTAAACTCGGGGACGGGAAGCCCGAATGCGAGTCGAGCGTGGAAAAAATAAAACGCCTTTGCTTTTCTTGGGTCGTCCGGGGTCAAAGGTCATCTAGGAGTCGAATTTTTAAAGTTTGTCCGATCGGGCTTAAACTCGGTCGATGCGAGGCGAGCATGGCAAAATAACACGGGTTAGCGTTTGTCGGGTCTTCCGGGGTCAAAGGTCGTCTAGGAGTCGAATTTTCAAAGTTTGTCCGAATACAAGTCGAGCGTGGAAAAAATAAAACGGCTTTGCTTTTCTTGGGTCGTCCGGGGTCAAAGGTCGTCTAAGGGTCGAATTTTCAAAGTTTGTCCGATCGGGCTTAAACTCGGGGACGGGAAGCCCGAAAGCGAGTCGAGCGTGGAAAAAATAAAACGCCTTTGCTTTTCTTGGGTCGTCCGGGGTCAAAGGTCATCTAAGGGTCGAATTTTTAAAGTTTGTCCGATCAGGCTTAAACTCTGTGATGAGAAACTCAGTGATCTGTTTGTTCGGTCCCCGCAAAGTTTGTCCGATCGGGCTTTATGCATGCATTCTACAAACCACCAAACCCGAGAACCGACAAACCCCGGGTGACCGCCCAAACCCGAGAACCGACAAACCCCGGGTGACCGCCTAGTAGATAATGTTTCTACATGTAGCCAAGTACCTGCTCCTATCCTTACTGAGTACTATGTTTATATATCTGCTTTTTTATAATACCTATTTCTGTCTGATCTAAACACTTTCCACGCGGTAGACGTCTGCAGACGACATTCCAAAAGTTCACAAAATGTTTCAAAAATGTCAACATAATTGAATTCTATTTCCATATTTGCAATCACCGTGAAAAATGCATTATAATAAGTACAAGCATGCCTAGTATTGGTTCAGTAATTCTTGAGATAGACCTAGAAAGTTGGGAAAGTTTTCTGAAAAATCTGTTTTGTGTTTGGTAAAACCAATAGCTGCGTGGATTTTCATATTACACAGTCACTGAACTTGCATCAATGTTATTGTTAAATTCTATATCCGGCCTATCTAATTTCATCTGTACTCTTTTATATCTGAAAGTGATATAGGCACAAAAGTGGTTTATATATAGCAGGTCCCCATTACTTTTTACATCTTGGTTTTCAACCATATCTCATAAATAACACTCTTTTCCATCTCAAGTTGATATCAATTCATATTACACAGTCACTGAACTTGCATTTTAATGTAAATGTAAAATTCTACAAGATCTAATTTCATGTGGACTTTTATCAAGTGAAAGTGATAGCTTTCAAAAGTACTCTTTGTTTTTGGGTAGGGGAATCCGGGGCGTGTTCGCCCTATTTTCATTTGAAGTGGTCTATATAGAGACTTCAATTTTAAAAGATTGTATAGGCCTATTGACATTATGTGGGTGATTGATATATCTTGTTTTTATGACTATGATCTCAGTACTCTAGGCCTCACTGTAAAGGCATGAGTAAAGGATAAAGACTGTCTCAAAAAGGCAAACTATAGCCCCACCTTTGGGCAGGTTCGCCCTAGGCTCAGAATTATATATAGGCTGCATAAAGTATCATGTATCCGATACACATACACAATTAATATGCATTGCGATTTTTCTTCTTTCCAAAATCAAATTTTGGAGTACAAGATATCAGGGTTGGTGCATTTTTGCAGGAAAATACTTGTTTAGAATTTTAGTGGTTGATGGAAAATTCTAAAACAAATTAACTTTCATTGCATAAAATGCATTTAATTTCTCAGGCTTTGTACCACCACATCCATAACATAAAATCTGTAATTTAATAATAGGGCCAACTTGGAACTTGACAGAAAAAGTAAACCCTTACAAACATGGGTTGTTCCATTCTGCGCTGGTTTTATTACTTAATTAGAAAAAAAATCGATAATGAACTATCAAGTGACCGGTGACAAAAGATTTCCAAGAAAATTCTATTCTAATTACCTAGATCAATGTCGTTTCTGTGAGGTCATTCACTCACAAGGGATGAGTAAAAAACAGTGTAGAATTCGGCTATGTTAATTGTCTGACAAACAGACAAGATTTTGAATTCAACGGAGAGGTCAGTTTTCTAGAAAGTTTCATGATTTCAGGAATTTATATTAATAGTCAAAATGGATTTTATTTAATTTTAACCTATTTTAAAGATTTTGAATTCAACGGAGAGGTCAGTTTTCTAGAGAGTTTCATGATTTCAGTAATTGATTTTAATAGTCAAAATGGATTTCATTTAATTTTAACCTATTTTTAATGAGTTTTGCTCAAATTTATGAATTTTTCATAATTTCCTAATTTGAAGTGGTATGAACTAGCATCTTTGTATTCAAGTTTCCTTTGTCCATTAGTACTATCCTTTGTCCATTAATACTAGCATAGATGGTTCTTAAAAATTGAGGAACTCCAAAAGGTTCTTTCAATTAGTAAAGTTATGTGAAAATACAGTCAAGATCGATTTATGAATCCATGAATGTCTTTCCTGATAAGACCAAACAAAAAACAAGTGTTCTTTCCAGTAGTGCGTGTGCATTTCATTGAGACGCTTGATTCTTGCACATTTAATTTTTTTAATAGAAAAAAACAGAAAGAAAAAAAATCTTTTGTCAAAATTGTGTCTAGCATGTTTCAAGATGGCGATTGACAACATACGGTAAACATGGAAGTGCAAATTGGCAGCGAAAATCACATTTCAGAATTAGCAGGAAATAAATGTTTTTTTCCTAACTTTCAAGTCAGGAAAAAAAGAAGCAAAAAGAAGGCTTGCAACTGGAAACAAACTTCTTAGTTTGTTGGCCTAATCAAACTTCATTTTAAGAGAGACAAAATATCTGTACAAGTTTGAAAAAGATCTCATAATATTGCTCTAATTCTCAATCACCAGGGTTCTAGCTAGGACGGGCGACGCTGGGCCCGGAATTGGGCTGGCCGCCCGGCACTCTAAAAAATAATTTTTTTATTTTTATTATTACAATTTGTGGATAAAATCATTAAGGGAGCACACCACTAAGTCGGTTTTGCGCTGCACTTCCGGCAAAACTTGAGTACGATAATAGTTCCTTTTGACAGAATGAACGGGCAAAATCGGCATGATATTAACGGGTAGTGATATCAAATTGATGTTTTATCGATTAGCTTACATATGTTTTTAATAATTAAGAAAGGAAACACGTCAATTTAAGCTGTATTATTATTTTACCGGCCGATATACCCATACGGTGCATGCCGGGATGAGAGCCGAATAACATGCCACGAAATCACTAGGTCCCGCTATATTTGCTGATATCAAAAAATCTGCACGGCCTTTCTATGTTTAAACCCAGATAAAGTTAAAGTATACAGAATAATATAAAACATATCCAAATTTGGTTGTTTTTATCGCGAGCACTCTGGATTTAGAGCGATTTGAAATCACAGTACGAAGCGTGTAAAGTCAATGGGAGACGACATAGTGTTGTGCTCCCTTTAAGGTAAATTCCTAGGTTCCTTGTCCCACATTTGGCTCCGATCCACGTGTGAATTGCAATGTTATAAATGAAAGTCGGGTTTCACCCAAATCTATGCGTAGATTTCAGATCTGGGCAGTTTAAATATCGCACTATGCCAAAATTGTTTGGTTTAACAAGGACCTGGGGGAGGTGCTCTTTTTTATACATTAAATGTGACTTTTTCAGTTGTTATGTTAGTTTAACATTATCAGTGACTGATCAAAATCAAAATCGGTTGGATTTGCACCCCGGATTTCACTCAAAAAAGTTGAATTTACTTAAGTATGTTGAGTGTAGGCCTAGAACGCGCGTCAGATTAGGATAAAAAACCCGGAATATAGTGATTTTACGCAAGATGCGCTCTCCGCAATCTGAGCATATCTCAAAAACGGAGTGTTCGATTGACATGATATCTGGCTAGTTTATTCAAAATTTTATGCTGAACAAGTCGGTTTTGCGCTGCACTTCCGGCAAAACTTGAGTACGATAATAGTTCCTTTTGACAGAATGAACGGGCAAAATCGGCATGATATTAACGGGTAGTGATATCAAATTTATGTTTTATGGATTAGCTTACATATGTTTTTAATAATTAAGAAAGAAAACACGTCAATTTAAGGCCTAGTACAAAAATTAACATGTTTCCCGTCCCCGCCCGCTTCCTTTATGGCCGCCGCCTCCTATTTTTTACTATTTACTATTTCCGAAAATTCTGTAAAAAAAAAAATAAAAAAAATGCTGTATCATTTCATAGCATGTTCATGCCATGCATGACACGGAATTATTGACATGGCTTCTCAATTGAAATAGTATGGGGACCAATTATACATGTAGGCCTACATCCTTTCGATCAATGATGTTTTGTTCCTCATTCAACCTGAAAAATGAAGAAAACATATTAAGAAACAATGTGTAGTTGGCTCTATATATTAGGTAAACCTTTTCATATTTTTATTCCTCTGGCAATTAGAGTGGAAAATCCTGTTTAGGAGTGTCTGCAACACAGTCAGTTGGTCACTTTCAACTTGGCGGCCATCTTGAAAAAATATCAAAAAATGGGAAAATAGTAAATAGTAAGACCCTCCCTCCTCCTTTTTTTAAAAAGTCCGGACGGGAAACATGTAATTTTTTTTACTATGCCTAAGCTGTATTATTATTTTACCGGCCGATTTACCCATACGGTGCATGCCGGGATGAGAGCCGAATAACATGCCACGAAATCACTAGGTCCCGCTATATTTGCTGATATCAAAAAATCTGCACGGCCTTTCTATGTTTAAACCCAGATAAAGTTAAAGTATACAGAATAATATAAAACATATCCAAATTTGGTTGTTTTTATCGCGAGCACTCTGGATTTAGAGCGATTTGAAATCACAGTACGAAGCGTGTAAAGTCAATGGGAGACGACATAGTGTTGTGCTCCCTTAAACTGCCTCATAAAACAAGAAATTATGTGGCAGGAACCCTCAAAGTGCATTAAAAAACCCTAAAAAGACATTAAGAAGGCCTCTGGATCCCATGCCATGATCCACTGCACTTCGTTCGCTACATTTTCTCCGTTCGCCATCAGTAAATTTACCCGGTTCTAAAATGGTCCTGGCTAGAACCCTGTCAATCACTAACCATTCCTTTATGTTTGTACCCTCCCAGGTGATCACGCCGTTCCGTACTTTGATTCTTTGCTCCGATTCACGGAAGGAAATGGAGGATTGGATCAGTGCTATCAGATCTGCATCTAATAAGGACTTCTATGAGGTAAGGTCAAAAGGTCACAGGTCATTTATGTTTTGCTTGACATGGGGATAACACCATTCCTTCCGTACTTTGATGCATTTTGCACTGACTCGTGAACAAACAATGATTTCTATGCCCGAGGAAAGGTTATAGGTCATAGGGTCATGGGTCATATCATGGGCAGTACTGAAATGTTCAAATTTTTCTTGGGGTGCAAAATGGCACCTTATTTTTAAGTGTGTACAGAATACGTTGAAATCTAGCAAAACTGCAACTAAGCAACCAACATCACGTGTTGTAAACAGCAGATAGATCGTCATCACTCCACATCAAGTGTTTATAAAGGAAACATTTCGTTTCTGTTTGAAACGTCCACAAGTAAGTGGTTTTCCTTGGACTAGATATAAAGAATTTCATGAATCATCTTATTATAACAGCCCTGATGAACTTAATCAAGAAGTTGAAATTCCTTTTTGGAATGTTAGTTCCCAAGAAAATTGCCATGGTGAAACTAGTCCGCTTAGATCTCTTTATGACCGCCTTAAGACATGGGCCAAGGATGTATACATGGTTAGCCGGTTAGACGTGACCTACATCTAGATAATAATGGATGAGAGCCAGATGAGATGAACTTGTGATAACCTCTATAGTTTTATCAGGTCCAAATTGGCGAAGCCTCCTTAGGCCAAAAAAAAGAAAAGGTAATGTTGTCCTCCACAGCTTTCAGTGTGTGGTCTAGTGGGTAGATCGCAGGTCTCACAATACAAAGGTTGTGAGTTCGAGCCCCGCCAAAATCCGAGTATGTTAAAAGGTCACAAACTCCTTCGTAAAGAGTAGGGGATCATCCCGGTCTGTGGCTGTACACACATCAGTCCTAGGTTACAGGGCAGGGGTTGCACAATTAACAAGTCCTGTGTGTTCAAGCCCCTTTCACGTTTGATTCCACTAGGAATGTTACGAAGTATTCAAGAAGAAGAAGAATAAGAAGAAGAAGAGTAGGGGCGGGCGGGCTGGCGGATTTAAAAAAATAAAATAAAAAATTTTCTTATACCAGCGGAAGCTCACAAGTTCAGCCAACAAAAAGTTGTAATCACAAATCTGGAAGAAAAAAACCCCAGAAGCGGCCTTAAATCTGACGAGCGGGCGGTCGAGGACAACATTACAATTTTTTTGCCTTGCAGCAGGAAGTGGGCGTGCATGAAGGCAACAAGTACACTGTGCATCATATGCGTGACGTGTGCATGCGACCTAAACTGTTTGCGTGTGATCATAATTGTACGCTTGGATTACTTTTGCGCGCGGAGAGATAAAACCAACTATTTCTCGCCAATTTGGAACTGATCAAACTATAGATCTATTCAGTAAGTGGGATGGATGGCCTAGAGAACTCTGTCATCAAGAAGATTGTCTGAACCGGTGTGCTCATCTTTTGTTTCAAAGTTTCCTGGTACTGATTTATAGATGCAAACTTATGTGAACTTCGTCAGGACATAAACTAATTAACCACAATGGATTTGTAACTTGAACATTCAACCTATGTCCTCCATTTACCCTCCAAGGCAGGGGAGGTTGGTTATCCATGTGTACAAATTGTGAGTATCTGTATGAGTACACTCTCAAAAACCACTCGTATTGTGAATTTTCAAAGAAAAAACTATTACTTTATTAGGTCTGTCATCAAAGAAATATTCTGTACTATATACTCATCTTTAGTTTTAAATTTTCAGGACAGCATCAAAAATGCACACAACTTGAAAAACAGGGTCAAAATTTTACCAATTTGTGACCAGTCGCGTCAAAAAGGACATGTCGGCAAACGCAGTTTTGAGATAGAGGCCAATATATTTGGTTAAATATAAAGAAAATAATAGAAAAAAACATGCTTCTTCAAATCATCTTGTGTTTACAAAGTATGATTACCTTCAACATGGTATCATTTCAAAGCTTAAAATGTGCTCTTTCAAGTCATACCAATAACTCAGATTTGACCCTCGCCTCCAACATGTCCATTTTGATGTGACGGGTCACATTTGTGGTCAAAATGTGGCCTTATTTTTATGTGCATAATTGACCCTGTAATTTAAAGAGTGTACATATGAACTTTGTCAGGGTATTAACTCATTAACCACATACAAAAGTAGTGAGCATTATGCACTTATCAATTGCAACCCTGACCTGGGTGACGCAGGACATGGCGAGGACCTTGCCGTTTAATTGGGGAGGGGGGGGGGGGGGCGTGTACCAGGGACGTACAAAGTGTGCCCCGCTAGCCGGGGCATGTAGCTGAGACGTAGCGGGGATGTATGTCTCTGGAAATTGAGCCATGGAATGGCGTAGCGGGGACGTACAAAAAATGGTGCCCCACATTATGGGGACCGTGCACAACTGTATTGGGTTTACGTCCCATACCTAATCCCTGCTAGTTTGCCGGGGTTTGCAATTGAAGAGGTATTTTGCAAAAGGGCCTACATCCACTTTGGCTCTTATTGAGAAAAAGTCAAAAAACTGTTTCTAAATATTCAAGTTGAGCAATTGAAAAACTGAATGGATTATGAAAGAGGTACACTACATACTAATTGAAATTGAAATAAATTTTAAATGTGCTAGTTTTATTTATTTTTTAAATCATGTTTACATTTTTTGAAAATTTGGATGTAGGCCCTTTTGCAACAAAACTCCATCTGTTTGTACACAAAAAATCATTTATTTTAATCATTTAAAATAAATAAGTTTGATATTGAAATGTATAGGTCACAATCATATGTTTCAAGGAAATAAAGTCATTTTTTTCAAAAATACCTACATCTCATTGTAAACAGCCATTGTAGTTGTTGTTTTGTTGCAAAAGGGCCTGTATCCCGATTTAATTCTGGATACAGGCCCTTTTGCAACAAAACAACAATTTCAATGGCTGTTTACAATGAGATGTAGGTCTTTTTGAAAAAAATGACTTTGTTTCCTTGAAACATATGATTTTTCCCTATACATTTCTATATCAAACTCATTTTTTGAAAAAATGCACCATAGCCCTTTTGCAACAAAGCTCTTCAATTGATAAATGCATAAGTGCCTTACAAACCAGCCTCATCACACATTTTCAAAGAACTCTGAAATTTTGTATTATTTCAGAATATCCAACAAACTCAATATTTTATATTTGCACTGTAAATCATGTTTGATGACATTTCGCTACAAATCCAATGTTGGGCTGTGATTATAGATAAAATAAACCATGAAAAATCATTATAGTAACGTAAAGAATACAATTATCAGATGAACTTCTGAACCCCAATTAGCGGGGTAAATTGGTAATTACTTTAGTTCGGCCTGGTTCATCAATGTCAATTGCTGATTGGATTGTACTGTAAGAGGGAACTTAAATAGTATGTAAAGGTCATGTGATGATCATCTAATAAGGATTCTAATGACAGCAGGTGTAATTGGTTTTAGTCAATTATTTGTGTGTGTCTGTATTTAGTGATGAGGGAAAGAGGGAAGGTTTGGGGAGGGGGGACACAGTGAATTATTGAATACATGGGTCGATATCCTGCTTGGGTATGTACTTATGCAGAGTCGATCAAGGAAAATGTTAGGAACTTGTTAGGATTAAAATGATGAAACTTATGTTAGAGAGTTCAGGTACTTAGTTCAGGGAGGACATGTGACGTTCGTACGAAATATAATAATGGCGAGTGTGATAATTTCCCCCAATAATTGATATAGACAATATTCTCTGTAAAACAAATGTTATAGTTAATGTTAGTTCAGTGAGGAGGGGTGCACTTAAGTATACATGGGTAGATAGCAGGTTTGGGTATGTACCTAACACTTTCAAAGCGGCGGTCGTCTGCAGACGATAGTTCCAAAATTTCACAAAATGTTTCACAAAAATGTCAACATTATTGAATTTCATCACTATGGGGAATCACCCTGATAAATTCATTACAATAAATACAAACATGCCTAGTATTGGTTCAGTAATTCTTGAGAAAAGACTTTGAAAATTGGGAAAGATTTCTGAGAAATCTGTTTTGTATGGTAAAACTAATAGCCATGTGGAAAGAGGAAAGCGGCGTTCATCGAGGGAATTATGTTAAGATTAAAATGAAGAAACTTAGGTGGAGAGTTTAAGAAGCAAGTTCAGGGAGGTCATGTGACGTTCACGCTGCAAATAAAATAATAGCTGCAAGTATAGGCAGGAGGTGATGCAAGGGCGTGTCCCCTCTAAATTTTAGGCCCCCTCAGCATCCACTGCCCTAACATTTTCCAAGCTCCCCATTGAATATGTGACCCTTCAGATCAAAACAGACCAGACTCAGCAAACCTTACTTGAAAAAAAGAGAAAAAAATGTAAATTTAAAATAAAAAAAATCACCTCTCAAGCTGCATAAAACATGTGTTTTATGTTCAATTCCAAATTCAATAAGTTGGGTGTCATTTTAAAGCTACAATTAGTTCAGACAACTATAGTCTGTTTTTATGTTATGGGTCACATATGTGTATGTACCCATCCCCTCGAATTGCCTCTGCCCCCCCCCCCCCCCAACCCCCTAAATTTTGTATTGCCACCACTGACAGTAAGTGTAATTAGTTTTATTTCTTAAATAATGTAGACAATAATATTGTCCCTGAACCTTTGAATACAATGGTCCTCCTCAGGCGATTTTGTTGGTTTAATTAAGTCTGGTAGCCGACCAATGGATTGTGCCGATAGGTGCGGCGAGAATTTCACTCTTGTCTTACATTCCGCAGTGTACTTCTTTGAAAATCTTGAAATGATGGACGCCTGAGAGCATAATTTTCTAGCACATTCTCAGGTGCGGCTTAATTGGTGATGATCAGGGGTCAACGCAGGTTCAGTATGCAATTAGACATGAGGGATCCACCACATATATGATTATAAACTCAGGGGTAAAGCTTTAGAATACCCTCACATTTTTATTCTTTACTGGGTAAGGCCAAACAAAGAAGGTCTGTCTCAGAAGCCCGCCCGCATTGGTATGTGAAATGAGCTACGGCGCGTAAGTCTATGCGCTGGCGCTAAATAACGTTGGGGGATGATTTTTTTTTTTAAATTTATTTATTTTATTTTACTTTTTACATTTTTTTAATTTTTTTTAAAAGTTTAAAAAAGTTCTACGTAAGCTTGGATAAGCAACAACAAAAAAAATTGCAAAAAAATTGCAAAAAAAAAAAAAAAAATCGCACATCACTAATACCTTTTTTGCACAATGTTTCTGAGACAGACTATCTTCTTTGTTTGGCCTAAGGTTGTTCCCTTCAGCAACCGACCCTAAAATCTCAAAAATAAGGCTAGCAATTTGTTTTACTTTTTTTTTTAAAAAGATTTAAATGTTACCCAATTTGTCAAAATATTACTATTTTCTGCTTAAAATGAATAAGTTTGCACATTATCACACTAGAAACATTAGTCAAATTGACATTTACCAATTTTGTCTTGTCATGAATCACGGTCTGGGAGTAATATTTGTCAGGAAAATTGACCGACCGACCCGACTTCCAGATTTTTGGCACTTGAGGGCAACACATCAAAAAATGGTCCATGTGTATCATGGGTCATTCTTTAAAAGTCCAGATTGAAAACATGCAGTGGTAGGGTAAAAAAAAAGTTGACGTGCCTGTTCCGACCGACCTGATGTTTCGGAAATTTAGGGTCGCTATTTTTTTTTTCAAAGTAAAAAAAAAAAAAAAAAAATTGAAAGAAGCACAAAACAATAAAGAAAGATGAAAACGTTTTCTTGAGTAGAATCTGCTTGTTTAAAAAAGAAGAAAAAATTGGCCGAAAGGAACTCCAAACTCAGGATAAAAGAAAGTTCACTGTTTTGACAGGGGACCTCATTTTAAAGCTGATCTTCCTTGTACGATGCACTTTATAAACGCAGCACAGAAAGAATAATCAATATTACTAGAGCTCGTAACTGGTGATCTGAGCCCCCACCCCTCTGTACGATATATTTAGAAAAAAATCAGTATCAAAAATGGAAGAAAATTCACTTTTGTGATGTAAAACTGGTTTTAGATGATCATTGGACAAACATTATACGAAGATCTGCCATGTTACTACCATGGGAAGCTTGCAACAAACAGGGGAATATATTGTGTGCTCGTCAAATTCAACAAGTGACCGCAATGATGAGAATCACGTGGTAGGCAAATCTGCCCCGAGGGTATACACGCCCCGCTCTCCCCTACCTATCTTGATTTTGCTTTTGTTTGAGTTACCTAACATTATAGGATTGTTTATAAGATTATTTCAGGCACATTTTACGGAAATAAACAACAGCAAATAATTGAATCAAAATGAAAATCAGATATTGTTTTCAACTGTTGCTCGCGTAATTTCAGCTCATGATGGCTTCAAAACATCATCCTTCATGAATTTTTAATAACAAAAGGTTCATTACTCATGACATTTTACTTATTTATAAATTATCAAATCACCGTGTCGTGCGTCACAGAGATACTATCTCCCCGAGTCTTAATGGAACTACTAATGGGCCTATTGTCCGCAGTACAAAAACAGTTTAATATGATATGATTAACCAGTATTGAATAGTCTGAGTGCTAGGGCTATTGTGAAGTGTCATTATGAAAGATCGTCTTACTATCGAAAGATAGATCTATATTTGGTCATAAATGCAACAAGGTCTGTGACATCGATTAGTCCAAGAATTTGTCCATTAGGTAATGAAAAAAAAAAACCACAGAAAAGAACTGTTCTAATGGCCGGACCGACCAATTCTTTTATGAATCGGGAAAACAATACCGACCTGATTTTCAGGAATTTGGGGGATTTTTTGTTTTTAGTTTGTCCACAAATGTCAACAGTTTAACAGTTTGTGTGTGACTTGTGTCATTTTGAAGGGTGAACCCCCCCCCCCCCCCCCACCAAATTACTGACTCAACCTGAGAGGTCCATCTGTCCATCAAATAGGATGGGGTGTTTTCATCACCTTTAACGCTTTCGCAAGTCTGCAGGCGTCTGCAGACGACATTCCAACATGTCACAAAATGTTTCAAACTGTCAAAATTATTGAATTACATTACCATATTTGGAATCACCATGAGAAATGCATTGAAATAAGTACAAACATGCCTAGTAGTATTGGTTCAGTAATCCTTGAGATAAGACTTTGAAAATTGGGAAATATTTCTGACTAAAATCTGTTTGTATTTAGTAAAACTAATAGCTGCGTGGAAAGCGTTAAAGGAGGTGTCCCACAAGCACAACATTGTGCATTATATGTTAGAAAAATAACTATCGAGCCCAACTTTTGTAATTATATGGAACAAAACACCACACTTATGACAAAAATGTATAAAAACCGCCATCTCTCAACATGCGCTTTTTAAAATTTGCGGCGATCGAAAGTCCCGGTGTCGACGAAGTCATAGTTTTATAATACACTTGCGCAAATTTGAGCACCAATAACAGTGACATCATCGACACCGGGATTTTCGATCGCCACAAATTTTAAAATTGCATGTTGAGAAATGGCAAGTTTGATTCGTTTTTGTGATAAGTATGAAGTTGTACTATACGCAATATGGGCATGATAATAATTTTTCTAACGTGTAATGAACAATGTTATGCTCACTTTCCACGTCTGCAGACGACATTCCAAAAATTCACAAAAAATATTTCACAAATTTCAAAATTATGGAATTTCATTCACAAAATGTCCATTGATCATAATCCCTTGTACCATTCAATGTTAAGTTTACTGTATTTGGTAAAACCAATAGCCGCGTGGAAAGGGTTAAGTTCACTGGCATTCTTTTTACCACCGATAGCTTTGTTCAACAACGCCATGTCTTCCATAAGGGGGTGTATGGATTACAACTGGAATAGCCCATTTTATTCATCAAACAAAATAAAATCCTTTAAAAAAAAGATACTAACTTAGAAATATCAATTTTGTCCTCTTTGAGAATCAATCATTGATAAGCGGTTTCTGAGTGTATATACTTTCAAACGAATGCTTACTTACAACCGTTATACATCATGCCACACACCCTGCGAGACACATTTGTGACGTGATCAAGCGGAATGAGTCATATGTTGGGAATATCGATTTCGAGTTATATCGGTAAAAAGAAAGTGACTAATTCTTATGTTTTACTCTGTTTTCTCAGTTGGTAAACTGTTTGTAACTTAAAAACTAGAAGTTTGACTTTAGTTGGGTTTGGACCATACCGTAGCATTTTCCACCTGCTTTTGAATGATAGACAAATATCAAAATTCAAAACTGCCGACATGTGACTCATTTTGCTTGATCACGTACGTCACATTTTACACTTTACAAGAGTGTTGTATCACAGTTCGTCTAAATCCTGTGGGGTCGCACATAACGAGGACGACTTCCTCACATAAGGCCAAATTAAAATAATTGTTTGTCTCAAAGCTCCCGCGCGCGTTCGTTTATTGGTGTGCATTAGAAAAACAAAAATCTGAAAAAAAACTTCTTTTTTTTCCTTCTTTTTTCCAAAAAAAAAAAAAAAATCTAAAATTTCACCGATTTTTCAGTTTTTCATTGATCAGATCATCTTAAATACAAAAGTTCACTTTTACAAGGATTTCAATATTTTATATTTAAAAAAAAAAAAAAAAAAAACTTGGAAAAAACCCCGCATTCCGCATTAGTTTTACAACAGGAGAGGAGCTTTGAGACAAACAATTAATTTAATTTGGCCTAAGTGTGTATGTTGTGTGACATTTTAGAGTGTTCAACGATGTCCCAGGGATTATAAATCAGCCAAGTAAAACACTTGTGCACTCACAGATGTCGTCAAATCTCGAGGAGCAATTTGTAAAATAAGTAAGAGATGTACTTCAAAATGTATGTCAAAGGTTCCCATTGAAAATATGACTACTATGTCCTTTCTTATTTTCTAATAATGAATTCTCTTTCAAATGTCGCTATTGATCAGCATGCTTAACACTTTCCACACGGCAGGCGTCTACAGACAACATTCCAAAATGTCACAAAATGCTTCAAAAATGTCAAAATTATTGAATTTCATTACGATATTTGGAATCACCATGAGAAATGCAATGAAATAAGTACAAACATGCCTAGTATTGGTTCAGTAATCCTTGAGATAGACTTTGTAAATTGTGAAAGATTTCTGAAAAATCTGTTTTGTAAATAGTAAAACTAATAGCCGTTTGGAAAGTGTTACAACTTGGATTTTACCATTAATTTTTAAACACAGCCTCTGTGGTCTAGTGGGTAATCCTTCGCCTAATTGTGAATTAGGACGGTCTTTGTTAATTGAATTCACCCCAGTTTGTTCGATTCTATATATTATTTATTAATTTCTAATTTTTGAGTCAGTATTATACAACAATAGAGCTTTCACCTTCATGATTTGTAAAATATATCCATATACAATTCATTATAAATAGGGATCAACCGATGACCGTATCGGGCACCGGGCCGGCGCCGATATGTGTGACATCGGCAAAATATCGGTATCTGTAAAAAAAGCCTTTGATCATGCCGAGTCTCAGCCGATATTGCGGATGACGAAAAAACCTGACTAACAGAGTTTCTTTTACCAAAGTTATGTTAAAAATAAAAGACTGCGTAGGCATAACGTGCTTTTATTAAACTACAATCCATTTGCGACGACAATCTCAGTATTATAGCATTGTAAAGGTTAATGTTTTATTTCCTGACGCAAATTCTATCTCACTGCAACATTTATAAATTAGAAGATGGGTTTCAGATACTTTTATGACTTGGTTAAGACATGGACTTGTCTGATAAGTCCATGGTTAAGATAATAAGATGTCTTTGAGCATATTTTATGTGTTTCATTCAGACTCAATTTTTTTTTTAAATATCGGATCGTATCGGACATGGCCGATATTAAAAAAATAAATATCGGGTATCGTATCAGTAAGCAAAATCCATTTCGGTTGATCCCTAATTATAAACATAATCTAGTCCTACATCTGCCTACATGCTGCTTATTTGTAATTATATGTTTACAGATTTGATCTCTGCATATTTTGTCATGGGAATGTATGTGACATTTTCGGCCAAATTGAGTTATTAGATATTTATGAGAATATAGACAAATGCACACATTTTAAGCCATTTTACCAGTAGCTCTACTGTAGAGCCCAGATTTCCCCATGTTTGCCTATCCCATGTTTATCTTGAATCCAAGTTCTAGAAACACAGATGAAAAGTGCCCATTTCCATTGTTGCAGTAACTCCTATTGATCTCTCTGATTCAGCGTGAAGGTAATAGCAGGAATTTTGATAGTTTGCCCATGGCGATGACCTGTCCTGTCTGTCTTCTCGGACCTTCTGAGCATTTGGAGTTTTAAATTCATCCTTTTTAATTGTAAAGAAGTACGCCTGTCATCCCCATTAAATTTGTCCCGCTAATCAAGTTTACAGCGCAACAAGAACAGCTAATCAAAATTCTCGCTATTATCTTCACGCTGAATCTGAGAGATCAATAGGAGTTACAGCAACAATGGAAATGGGCACTTTTCATCTGTAAGCACATACCGCGACAACAATACTTTATCGATTTTAACAAACAAGGTGTCAGCAAAACACCGTAATTAAATTTTCCGTCTCCTGGTATTTTCATTTTTAGAATATGAGTAACAATTTTAAAATTATAGGTGCTTTTACAACAGCCGAGTTACTTTTTATGCTGTCTTTAGAACCAGTGTTGTGCGGACAAATATAAGCCTCACAATTCTCGCCAATTTGGAACTGATTAAACTATAATCAAGCATCTATTAGTTTCATTAGGTCAAAGGTCAGGAAGTGATACCGCTAAATTTCTATCTCTGGAAATGCTCCTGCCTTATTGTGTGGAACTTTTGATTTATATCTCTAGATATGCTATCTACTGAAGATAGCGACACCAAATTACATATTAGACACAACTATCATTGACAATGCTATCTTAAATGCTATCTACTGAAGATAGCAACTCCCAATTACATATTAAACACACAACTTTCATTGAAAATGCTATCTACTGAAGATAGCAACACCCAATTACATATTAGACACACAACTGTCTTTGAAAATGCTATCTACTGACTGAAGATAGCGACACCCAATTACATATTAGACACAACCATCATTGAAAATGCTATCTACTGAAGATAGCAATACCCCATTACATATAAGACACACAACTATCATTGAAAATGCTATCTACTGAAGAAAGCAACACCAAATTACGTTACAACTATCATTGAAAATGCTATCTACTGAAGATAGCAACACATAATTACATACTAGACACACGACTATCATTGAAAATGCTATCTGCTAAAGATAGCAACACCCAATTACATATTAGACACAACTATCATTGAAAATGCCATCTACTGAAGATAGCAACACCCAATTACATATTAGACAAACAACTGTCTTTGAAAATGCTATCTACTGAAGATAGCGACACCCAATTACATATTAGACACAACTATCATTGAAAATGCTATCTGCTAAAGATAACAACACCCCATTACATATTAGACACACAACTATCATTGAAAATACTTTCTACTGACGAAAGCAACACCCAATTACATATGGGACACACAACTATCATTGAAAATGCTATCTACTGAGGATAGCAACACCCCATTACATATTGAACATACAACTTTCATTGAAAATGCCATCTACTAAAGATAGCAACACACCATTATGTACTGGACACGTGACTGTTTTTGGAAATACACCGGTTATTATAACATCATACTCTGGGGACACCCTGTATAAATCCAGCATTGGAATTACTCTCTGTCTGCATGGTCACTGTCTGAGATGGTTATTGATGTGACTATGGTGACAAGTAAGAAGATGATGGGATGGGATTGTTTAGTGATGTGCTGCTGTAGGTTGTTATCCCAGGCACAAGTATGAGGGGATGGGTAATCACATCCCTTAGAGAGGAATTATTTTCAAGACACCCCTGTTTGACTTGTGTTGGTTAGCTCATCTACATGCTGATTCAATTATTTAAAAAAAGATGTGATTCTAAGCGGATTCGAACCTGCAACCTTTGCATTCATAGACAGAGCTCTTATTGATTGAGTTACGGAGGCAATTAATACTATTACTTATGTCACTATAATAGACATTTTAGGCCAAACAAAGAAGAAGGTCTGTCTCAGAAGCCCGCCCGCATTGGTATGTGAAATGAGCTACGGCGCGTAGGTCTATGCGCTGGGGGCTTATAACATTTTTATTTTTTTTGGATTTTTTTTAATTTAATTTTTTTTTTAAAACAAAGTTTTAAAATTTTGGATAAGCAAAAAAAGAAAAGAAAAAAAAGCATACCTCATAATGGCCTATTTTCTAAAAAAAAAAGAAAATCGCACAGCACTTAGCGTTTTTGCACAATGTTTCTGAGACAGACTTTCTTCTTTGTTTGGCCTTAGTGAGCCGATTATAACGATCTGTACACCAAATTGTTCAAAAATTGATGAAGTTCAACGCTTGGTAAAACATCAAAATTAAATTTGATGACAGTCAAAAAATTACTGGAAAAATTTAAACAGCTCCTGTTTTTCTTCTGATGAGCAAATTCTCCACGAAAATGTTTAGCGTTGAAGTTCAGAATTGTCTTTATCCAATGCGTCAATGATCGAAGCTCTACGATTGATGAACTCTCTAATTTAATGTCATTCCTTCATTGTTTCAACACTAATA
This sequence comes from Ophiura sarsii, assembly GCA_035610835.1. Taxonomy (NCBI): domain Eukaryota; kingdom Metazoa; phylum Echinodermata; class Ophiuroidea; order Amphilepidida; family Ophiuridae; genus Ophiura; species Ophiura sarsii. The sequence goes on along the minus strand of CM069454.1, from coordinate 31,809,616 downwards.
GTGACCTAAGCTTTTAACATGTAGGCCTGTTGGCCGAGACATATGCCATGCATGAATTACGCCACTACTCAACAAAGCTGAACTTTTAGGCAATAAAAGAACAACAGAGGGCGGTTTTTATGTCCTGAATTTCAAATTTCTATGGGTTGTGTAAGGTAGGCACTTTCAAACGTGGAAGGATTCAGTGACAGAGACTATGCAAAAAGTAGGAGTCAATAGATGAGAGCCTGTCAAATTGCCTAAAAAGGAGTTTTAAATTTTTCATCACAAGTCATGCTTGGTCACGGCAGATCGAGGCGAAAAGTGTGTGCATGATCATTCTAAAGCAACACTCTCTGAGTCGGGTAAGCGTGTATCGCATTCACCCATTACATTGTCCACTTCGTACACTCTTTTTGGCCTGCTGGTTTCCAATATTATCAGCTTGTGTTGCTATGTTCTCCAAAAAAGGTTCAGTTGTTTTTTGTAGTAACATTTTTATCAAGGTATTAATTAACACTTTCCAAGCGGCAGGCGTCTGCAGACAACATTCCACAAAATTTCACAAAATGTTTCAAAAATGTCAAAATTGTTAAATGTCATTACCATATTTAGAATCACTATTGGAAATGCATTCTAAGAAGTACAAACATGCCTAGTTATTGGTTCAGTAATTCTTGAGATAGACTTTGAAAGTTGGGACATTTTTCTGAAAAATCTGTTCTGTATGTGGTAAAACTATTAGCCGCGTGGAAAGTAATAGGCTTGACCAAGCATAATAGCACATGGCAGCTATAGCGCTGAACCTTCAAACGATTACGCACAAAAAAACCTTGCACTTCTCATCTGATATTATCTCAGCTTGCCGTATGGGCGGCTTAGTTTCATCCCTCGTAGATTATTGGGGGTGGAAGATAGCAAGAGAGTCTGGCCGGCAGCCAGGATTCATGGGGAGAAGTGCTTGTTAAAATATCGATCCATGTCTCGCTTGCATGGGTTATTTGGATGCTATCGTGAAAGCATGCGAGACATGACTTAAATGTTGAGTTTAATGGTGACATGTTCCCAAGCCTATGGTGAATTTTGTCATGTTTTCTTGAAAAATAATGTACTTTAGAAGTGAAAACGAGTGACAATTATTGAGACAATAAAAAAGGTCTGTACCTACTGAGATCTGCATGTGTCTTGGGAACAAAAGACCTTTTATTTCTGCTTAATGCTTTCCATGCGGCAGGCATCTGCTGACAACATTCCAAAAGCTCACAAAATGTTTCCAAAATGTCAAAATTGTTGAATTTCATTAACATGTTTGGAATCACCATGAGAAATGCATTAAAATAAGTACAACAATGCTTATATTTGTTCAGTAATCCTTGAGATAGACTTTGAAATTTGGAAACTGTTTCTGATTGGCGACAACATTGAAATGTCTGTCTATTGATATTCTTGAACATTTAAAGAAAACTTACTGCATTTTCAACCGGAGGGGGTGGGGGGGGGGGGGTGGTACTCAGATATTTTTTTGGTAGGGATGTGCTGCCAGCAAAATGAAAAACTGACCCATACAGTAAATGGACCCATACGTTTACCGGAGACCCATCATTTTCCTATATATTTGAGAGATTTTAGACCCATACATTTACCAAAACTGGCTTTTAAAAGGGGTCATTCAATTACCAGAAGGTGAAAAATGTGACCCTATGGGGTCGCACATCCTCATATCCATTAAGAAGCCCCCCCCCCCCTCCCTGGGCATTTTCATTTGCTGTTGCCTGTGTGAGATTTAGAATGTTGACATTTATGACACTTCATGTTCTTTCACATTGGCAACAAATTGAAAGGACTGTCTGAAATGGACATTGTGGTCCTTGTAAATTTGCTATCATATTAAACACTTGAAAATGTGCTGCAATTTCATTTGTACACAATATTGCACCCGGGGGGGTTTCTCACATTGATATGGTATACGTATATGTGCCTACCTTTTGGGGTGCCTTTTCGCAAAAATTGGTATAGCGATGGGGTGGTTTTCATCACAGACCAAAGCGCCCAATTGACATAAATTGGGTGTATTTTGAGGCATTTTTGGGAAAAGCGCCCAATTTGTGCACAATTGGGTGCTTTTCTTACAAAATTGGTATATTGATGGGTGGGAAATTAGCCCAAAAATAGGTATAGGGAAAGTCACATTTTCGAAGTCCGGTAGGCACATCCACACGAAAGTAACCCCCCCCCCCCCCCCCCCCCGGGATATTGCATGGCTTTGATCGTTGACATTTTCCCCCCACTTCATGAAATTACTGTCTAAAATTGAAAATGTGGTCCCTTAAATTTGCTAATCTAAAACACCTGGAGATTTAGTTGGTGTTTTGTCTTCAAGAACAGCGACCCCTGTTAAAAACCCGGTTTTGGGGGTTAGGTTAATAAAGTTAGCTTTGTGTGTCAATTTTTATGTGACATTCTTATCCATGCTGGTAAAATGTGTACAACACGCTGACAGATTTTCAGTATTTATTAGATTTTCTATTTTGGTGACATTTTGTTCCATTTAGAAATGCACTTGAGTACTGTCAGGTACATGTGTCAATCAAAAATACAAAAAAGGTTAGATGAGAAAAAGTGCATGATAATGTCAACCACCTTGCAACAATATTAACAACAAATTCAGTATTAGAAATGACTTTATAAGAATGTAAATGCATCATTTGTCCATTTGTGAATTGTCCTGGAGTTCAATTTACCTTGCAACAATATTAACAAAAATTCAGTATTTGAAATGACTTTATAAATGCATCATTTGTCCATTTGTGAATTGTCCTGGAGTTTAATTTTACATTTTTATAATGCGCTTGATACCAACATCTTTTTTAAACTATTTTTTGTGTGGATTGTTTGAAAACTGTTTGAATTTTGAAATTGTTGAAAATTTTGAATAAAATGGCACCACCCGAACGACTGACCCTTTCCCGAGAGGTCCGTAGGTGTTTACTTTGCCTCAGAAGTCTGTGGCCTGTAGAAGAGGGTGTTTACCCTACCAGAGCGGTCCGTTCACCTGTAGGACTTGGTTTTTACCCTACCCAAGAGTTCCGTTAGCCTGTAAAATACGATTTTTGGTTGCCTATAGCCATGTGATTTATCCTATTTGGTATACAGTCATCACAATAAGTAACTGACCCGGTATAAAACATGCTGATAACTCTAAACGTATAACTCCTACATAAACATATTTAATTATAAAGTTGTTGAGAAATTTCTCTTCTTGAATTTGAGATATTACACGCTAAGAATGGTTGATTAATGAGGAAGTTACGATCCCAAACGTTAGGGCAAGTCTGATTTTCATTTTAACATTTTCTTTTCAACACAGGGAGAGTACGACAGGTAAAGCGTGTGTGCCGTATTGATTAACCGTAACAATGCCACCGGCCGACTATCCAACAACCAGGCCATCGACGGGTGAATTGGTACCAGTAATCAATAATTTGCCGGTCTGAGTCCCCGTGTTGAAAATGAAAATGTGAAAATGAAAATCAGACTTGACAGTACATTTAGGATTGTAACTTCCTTAATAATCAGCCATTCTTAGCGTGTAATATCTCAAATTTAAGAAGAGAAATTTCTCAACATGTTTATAATTTAATATGTTTATGTAGGAGTTATACTTTTAGAGTTATCAGCACATTTATTACCTGGTCAGTTACTTATTGTGATGACTGTGCATCCCATTTTGTCAAAACATCATTGCCATAAGCTTTTAGCAAAATAGACACACAACATCCATTAAAGTGGACGGTCAGAAAAAACAAGTTTACGCTGCGTCATACGTCAGGATATTTGCTGGGTTAATATCAGATTTTCATCATCGTTATTTATTAAAATTTGTAATTACTCTCAAACACTTTTTGGGGGCAATATATTTGGCTGGAATTTAATTTCACACATTTTAATCCACGGTTTTATAGCTATATTCTGCAACACAGTGATCTTTCCCCATTAGTCATCTCCAAAAGGAAATACATCAGGAGTGTTCATTTTTAAGGAAAGGGTGAAATGAAGGCTCTGAAGATGATAACACTGGTAGTCTACCTATGAGAATTATTCTTACCAATTGGGTCATTGATGGGGATTTAATTTGCCTAGAAAATCAACAAAAATTAAATAACTTGTAAAATTAAGATGTAGTAATCCATTTGACCTTGTACGATAAATTATATACAATCAAGGATGCGCCATTGCCTTAATCGTTGCAAAACAAACTTGTTTACTGGCTCAACAGACCCACTTAATTCCTTCATATTTTTATTTTCTAAACAAAATGTGGGGACATTTTTTTCAAATTGTTGATTTAAATGAAAATTGAAAAGTTTTGGTTTGTTTTCTTTAAATTTAGAAAAATGTTGAAAATTCACCATAAATTCCTGAAGAAAAATAAAATGACCGTCCGACCGTAACTTAGAGGTCTGGTTGCCCGTACAACAGGGTTATTCCGCGTCGCCTTGTGCCCAAATTTAATTGGCAAATACAAATGTTTAGTAGCATAAGTTTAGTTGAGTGATCTGGTCGTAACCAGTCCTCAAAATGTACCTGCAACTGCATCACAATTTCCACTAAAAAGATTTCTATTATCGATAAGATTTCACAAATACCAGTTTGGCGCAAATTCCAGTTTGGAGGGTTTGTGGTACAAATTATTGCCAATGCAAATTGCACACATTAACGGAATTTTTTTTCCTCTTTTTTTCTTCTTTTTTCAAAATTGTCCATGTATGATTTTATTAACCCTAACCATCCTCAATGCCGCAAATGTGCACGGTAAAGTCTGCCACTTTTTTCCCATGAAATAATGGCCCCAGGCTACATAGTCGGGCCAATACACTGGCCCGAGTATGGTTGGCCCCGTGGCGCACTGGTAGAGCGTTCGTCTGACAACCGAGAGGTTGTGGGTTCGAGCCCCGGTGGCGGCGCTACTCTTTTTGTCCATGTTTTTGTCGTTGAAAAAAAAATTCTTCAAAATGTGACTTAGGAGGTTAGGGTTAAAAAGGAATTGCACCACAAACTTGAAAAGTGAGATATCATTTTTAGTTTGTCACTACATTGGTTATTGTTAATAGACTACTAATCTCTCTCTCTCTTTCTCAAAGAACTGATCTAGCCTTGCACTTATCAAACTGCGTGATACATTTCACGGACATAAATTATGCTAATGAGCTAATTCGTGAAGGGCGCCGCTCATTAAATGACGTCACTCACATCATCGATATTTTCGGAATGCCAAAATTGTAGGGTTGAAATTCTAGGTCGAGTAAAATGATGTGCTTATTTGTTGTCTGTGAGCTTTTGTGAATTTTTTCCCGTATTGGAGTATTTTTTTATTGAAAATAGACAGTTCAAATTAAACGTTGGTTCCAAGTTCAACAGACAGCACATGTATAATACACAGCAACTACAATATGCAGGCAACATTTGAGAAAAAACGATGCCCGGCTTTGCAAGGGAGTGTACGGGGAAGTGTACGGGTGAACATGACAAACCAAAACAGCCTAGTAAATAACCGCCTCCGTGGCGCAATTGGTTAGCACGTTCGGCTGTTAACCGAAAGGTTGGTGGTTCGAGTGCAGCCGGGGGCATTGTTTCTTTTTGCATTTAATGCAGATCGACAAATCACAGTAAAAATATAATATTGACAAAATCACAGACCACTTACACAAAAATCGCATTTGCGCATGCTCCTGTCGTGATCGAAATCCAACACACAAGCAATGGGCGAGTTTTATAAGTGCCTTGAAGGATGTAATAAGAGTGAAGAATTTGTCCAGAAAGACTATTTGTCACTTCAAATGATCAACCCCTATGGTAATGAATGGAGTAATCCAAGGAGTGACATTCACACGCATTGCCACAGCACCATCCAATCCACTGAATGAATTATTGATGAGGCGGAGTCCCATCCAACTTGTAGGGTTATTCCATTGCAGCTGCAGGGCACAGTATAACTAGTCAATAAAAAAATCATTTTGAACAGGCAAATGTTTGACCAATCAACTTGCTATAAAATGACACACCTCTGCTGACTGCTTTGTCTAAATGTTCATGACCTCAATTGACCCCAATTTTCAATAAATTATTGTGAGCTTATTAGTCGAGCGATTTAAAAAAAAAGTCAGTCAAAATTAAGTTCAATATCTCCTCTTTATGATAAGGCGATGAAAAAAAGTAACCCTGTTTTACGGTTGGTCCGTCAGATTTTTTTTAAATGTTTTTTTTAAACCTAAAATGTCACCAAAATCTGTAAAACAAATTGTGAAACAAATTTTCACCACATTTTCGGCAAAAAAACAGCTGATTTTATTTACCTGATTTGAGGAGAACATTTTTTTAATAATTTTTTTTTACAAAATCATGCAAAAATGCAAAAAGTGGGTTGGTCGGGCCCGTAAAACAGGGGGTGTTTTTTCCTCGCCTAATGCTACTCATATAGGTTGACTTTTTCTAGATTCAGTCAACTTTAAGCTCAAAATTGTGTGTTTTAAATGTTGAAAAATGAACCTTTACTATACTCCACACTATGACTGTTAAAGAAGTAACGAATGGATATTGGTGTACGAGCCTAGTAGAGCTACGTAATACAGAGATGCTGGTTGTCATGGTTACTTGGGTATTATTACTAAGGGAGATGTTTGAGTCAGTTTAACATCATGATGGTTGATAGATTCATGTTATTTGATTTCTTGTGAAGTGAAGATTCTTTATTTGTAATTCCATGTATTTCTAGATTTAATTGGATAGATATGAGAATGCTATTGAATATTCCTACAAATGTCATACCTATTTATAGCACACGTAAATACGATATTTATATGAAATACAATGTAATATGAAATGTGCTAAAAATAGTAACTTAATATCAAATTCAGCATACTTTATGATATATGAAATGTATTTTAATACATTTTAATATGATTAAAAACATCAAATTATATTAATAACATCCTTGAAGTGAAAATCCAATTACGATACAATATGCAAGTGTTCAGCAATACCAGAAAGCATTTAATATCATTTTTTTAAACAATAATTTCTTATTTAATACCTATTTATAGCATATATAAATCCTATTCATGCCTTTGATATTAAAATATGTTTTATAACATGTTTTTTAAAATAATAAATTACAAACAATATAAAACAAGTATTAACAACGTCCTTGTTGGGAAAATCTAATTAAATCTCACCATTATTTATTGTACCTAACAACAAAGGAGAGTAATTACTTTTGAAAATCAATATCAATTTGTTGTGATAATTACTGGACAACAAAGGAGATAGATTTCCAGCAAATTAATTTGTAAGTGTATCTTTCATCCACCATTTAGTAATAACACCAAGGATAAGGGAACAACACGTTGTGTTGCGACCTTAGTAAAAGGGGATTGAGAGATTGCAGAGAAACATAAAATTTGGAAAAAAGGAATTGTTTCAATAGATAAGGTACGTAGGAAACCCTGAAGCGTTATGATTTATTGGAAAATGGTTGAATCATGGACTTATCATAAGTCCATGGTTGAATAATGGCGCTAGAATTTAAAAATTACCAAATCGTGAACATTTACATGATAGATGACGAATTAAGGTAAACGGTTTCAGATGGTAGTTAGTATTGCTTAAGTATTACGTAGGTGCAAAAAAGCCTGATTTCCAAAAAAAAGGAGGGCACACTCCCATACGTATGTATCTGTATCTCTCAGTGACCCTTTAAAATCTCTAAAATTAGGGTCGCGATCTTCAGGAAATGTGTTTGAAAATATTAGACAGGTTGATCTATATTTTTAGCATGATTTCAAATGTTTTTGACTACATTTAAAACACAGTTGTGGTAAATTGGTGTCCATTAATACTAGGATTTTTGAGACTTACAAAAAAAATATATTTGTGAAAATATTATGCTGCAAAAATTGGGTTTATCCTTAGTGGTGTAAGTCTGGACTGAATTAACCTAGCATAACATATTTTATTAGGGATTAAAGGATTATACATCTTTATTCTGTAATAGAGTCTTAAACAAGTCTAACTTATGAATATCTTACACCAAGGACACCCTGAAAATTGTGGGTTTCTAACAAATGGTAAACACTCATTTGATGAGGTATAATTGTGTTTTGTAGTTTAATTACAGATGTAGCAATCTCATCTTTTACACCGGAGGGGGGGGGGGGGGGGGGGGGGGGGGGGTGGAGGTGTACTCGCCTAATATGATACGGAATACAGGGATATACCACTCTAATGGGTTGCATTTTTGCAAAAAAATCCCTAAACATGGGATATGATTTTGTGCTGGAAAATTCCTAATAATGGGGTCACTTTTTACAAATGGGTCTATTTTTGCGAAAATATGGTTTATTTTCCCGATAATTTGCCAAAATTTGGTATATAATTAAGCAAAATCCTTCCAAATGGCCCTTAGAAATGGGTAGGGGTTTTGAATCCCCAAACCAAATCCAAGTACCTACCCCCCCCCCCCCCCCCCCCCCCCCCCCCCGGATTGACATGTATAAGTATAATAGTGGTGTATCATAGCAAGTATGCAGAATAACTGTGACATAGGTGTTATTGTAGTCGAAAGGGATCATATTGATGGTGAAATAATCCATGTAAGATAGAGAAACAACCTTATTCATTCAGGAAGTTACTAAAGTAGATGTATTAGTATAATCTGCAAGGTAAGAACTTTGTCAATATTCCATTCTCACAAATATACTCAACAAATTATTAGAATCTATTAAAGGTAGATGTTCCGATTTTCAACTTGAAGTTTACTATTCTACATGAAAGGTCATCCTTAAAAACGTTGTGTCCCAAAATTTGAGATGCATAGCTATTATGGTTCTTATTTTAGACGCACAAGATGCTGTGAACTGTACCCATTGAGGAGTACACAACCTATATCGGTGGTAACCACCATTCGAGGTAATTCAACGCTATTTCGTCGATTTCTCTGTCATTATACCGAACTAGGCCGTCAAATTTCAGTATGATGATGAGAAAAATACGAGCTTTCATATGACATAAAAATCTCTGTATGTTTGAAATAATTCTGTGTTACGAAAATGTGATCGGGTCCTTTAAATCTATTGTATTCTTTCCAGATTGTCATACCAAGATAACACTTTCCATACGGCTATTAAGGTTTACTATATAATACAAAACGGATTTTTCAGTAACCTCTCCCAACTTACAATGTTTGTGTGTTTGTTTAGCAGGCTTGTCCCAAACAGAGAAGTCGGTAATCGTGTACATAAGTACGCATTATAACTCGTCTGGCCTAGTGGCCACTCCTAACAAACGTTTTACGTTCAGTTGAGAAAACCATTCAAGCGTACTGGTTTCCCTTAACGAAACAAGTGGATTTAGCCACTGGGGTTCACAGACATTAATTTAAAATGTTTTTAAAAATTATCAGAAATGTTCAACAACAGAATTTAGAACTAAAAGAATAAAAAAAAGTTCTCACAATTTTTCTTGAAAAGTTATACAAATGGGATGGCCGGGCCTGTAGAACAGGTTTGAGTTTTCTCATCACCTAAAGGACCCATGTTAATAATAATGAACAGTTTTTTTGTTATGATTCATTTAAACGTGCTAACAATAAGGGATATGATTATGATGATGCATGCAGAGCATGGTTTGAGTGTGTTGTCACTTTCACATGCTTATTTATGTGCTTTTTATCTGTAAAGCAATGTTTATGTCTGTTTTGATGAAGAATGACTATTCACTCAATTTGCTTCCCACATTATATCAACTCTTTACGTCAGGCCGTATTATACTGATAACGTTTTCTCATAAATGCAAATTGATACATTTATATGAAAAATAATGATAGTTGACATTTTACTCAAATTTATTGTGGAAAATTACAAAAGTTGGCCAGATTTGAGGAGGAAATATTCTTGTTGCATCCCAAACCATCCGTTATTATAGCTCTACACTATATGTCAAGGGATTTCCTATCCTGCACGTCTTGAATCAGGTGGATATGAGTATGGGGTTACAACTTTGAAATTTACCGCTGTACAGTAATTGATTAAATCAATTAAATAGTCAGCTAATTTACTTAGTTATTCAAATAGTTATTCCTATTTTGCATTAATTACGTAATTAATTAGCTAATTAGTTAGTTAATTAATCATTTAAATTTGCAGCTACTCTCATTACTCTGGAGCTACTGGGACCTCTGGGGTCACCTTTTCCGAAATTATTTGTTAATTAGATAATTAATTAGATATTAATTAGTTCTAGACCTTTAATTGAATGCTAATTTAATTAGTTAATTTACTTTAAGTCCAATGCGTAAACCTTGTCATTTGATGACGTTTACATAATACATATTCATTGCCTGATTTAAGACGTGCGGGATAGAGAATCCTATATCGTCAGCCTGCTTCGATAATTGCCTAACTCATTTTTTCTAGTTCTTAGAAAACAACAAAAGTATGAAAAGTGAGTTAGGCAATTATCGAAGCAGACTGACGATATGTTGAATAGCAACATGAATAGTGCAGGTGAATTCCAACAGGAGCAGTAACTGTTGGATAGAATTAGGTTGGGGATATACCTGTGAAATATGGCTTGTTTTAGGCCTAATACGAGACTGCGAGTTGATATGACCCATTTTAAACAATTTTCATCATCAGTACAATCTGCCTAACTCACAATGCTGACTTAGGCAGAATTGCAATTGTTCATTTATCAACACTTTTGATTGGTCAATGACTTAGGTATTATAACAGCATGTGCATAATGTAATGAAGTCATGATTTATGCAAAAAAACTCAATTTCGCTGAAAAGTGAGTTAGGCAATTATCGAAGCAGGCTGACGATATGTCGATGCTATAGGTTGAATGATACCCAAACTTTTCAATTAAGCGCCGTCGTAGTCGTCAATAGTCTGTCCAAGATTGCACCCTTGACAATTTGCGCTGATCATGTGTCAGCCGTGAAGTGTGGTTTTATTCTAAAAATACTCTGTGTTTAATACTTTATCATCATCATCATCATCATCATCATCTTCAGGCAGTGTTTGAAGGGGGAGGAACAATATTAATGCTACACCGCATCATTTACACAAGATGTTTTACAAGACATGTTCAGACTGGCGAAAAACCCATGATTTTCAAAACGCGTGTGTGTTGTTTCCAGAGAGATTAGACAAATCAATGCAGGCGCGCTGATATTTATGTGTGAATAATGGCATGACCCTGTAGGGGAGTGCTATTGTGAGCATATCAACATGACCTTATTAATACTCGACAATTTAAATCATAATTTGAAATTTTGTGCGTACTTTGAATCTATTTAATAACAAATAATTTAATACATGTTAGGAATAGAAATAATAGGCATTTATGACGGGTAACACGTTACGAAATTTTACATCACCCTCAGTAAAAATTGGCGACCCTGTGCCGAGTGAACAATGAATCAAATTCATACACTCTTAGTAGTGTCGAACCTATCAGAAAGCAAGAAACTAAAATACGCGGAGTGCATTGAAAGTGTCCAATGCACACCGTGTGTGCACCGTTCAATACGTGCGCCACACACTTTGTTTTGATTCGTTGTTCATGAATCGCGGGTTCACCGATTCTCACTGCGGGTGTTAGCAAACTTGTTAGCAATTACACACTTTCATGTGCACCTGGAGTGCAATTAGACAATTTCAATGCACTCTGTATATTTTGGTTTCCTGCTTTCTGATTGGTTCGGTACTTCTAAGAGTGTTTGAAATACATTCTTCTGAATCATGACATCTAAATGGAACATATCTTGCGCCAAACATTTTACAGAAAGAATGAGAAAAATATGTGGTTTCTTCTGATATCAAAATATGTTGATGTAAAAAAACAACTAAATTGAGTGGAAATTTGCAAGTTTTAATTAAATCCTTATAGGTCAATACATGCGTATGTGTTGTTTCGAGAGAAATGAGACAAATCAATGCAAGCGCCACCTTTAAAATGCGGAAATCGTTATGTGTGCTTTTGGAGTTATTTTGTCCAAATCTTTGACTTTGTTTTGAATCTGTAATATGGTTTTCAATGGAAATTCATCAATTGATAGGTTTCCCCAGATAGATTTCTATTGATCTTTACAATTCTCCCATCCCTCTTTTTTGTAGACTTTGCTGTCATTTCCATTATAGGGTTGTGACGATCATACTTATTCAGCTCGATCTGATTTTGAACCCAATTCACAAGTTACGATCGAGTTGATTAATATATGACCCGTCCCTTTGTTTTTATTATAAAACCTGTTTGCGCATGTGTAGTGACAGCCCGTCGTATTGTATCGCGGCTATTTAAAGATTTGCATAAGATGAAAGAGACCGATGACTTAATTTGATTTAAAACAAGAGAAAATGCATGATGGGATAGATCTATCATGGCGTTCAAGTTCATGAAGTTAATTTAACGGAAAAAGTTGAATAAAAAGACAAAGATCATTGAAAATTAGAGATGTATTAAAGTGTTAATTGATTTCGTCGAGGAGAAAGGACCTAGAAGCCATCGCTAGGCTCCTTACAAGGGTGATTGCACAGAGGTCATGTCATCAGTTCAAATCATCCTCAGCATTGATACCCCAAATTGACACTCCAAATTGACACCCCCAAATTGACACCCCAAATTGACACCCCAAATTGACACCCCAAATTAACACCCTCAAATTGACACCCTCAAATTGACACCCCTCTAATTGACACCCCAAATTCACCAGAGTTAAGAAACTACAAATGCATTTGCAATGCTTGGGACTCAAAGGCTTCAAACTCTGAATGAAACGGCAACTATCAGTAAACAAACCCCAGAGTTTTGGCTCTCCATGTGAACATGGCCATAATTATGTGGCGCCTTTAAGGTTTATCACTGCTATGGCTAGCAAAAAGGCATCACGCTGATACATACATGACTTGACCTTAATGTGTCGGATTATGTAAGCGCAAAAGACAGGTGTGGTTAAGTGATACGAGTCAGGAAGATGGTTAAAGATAGTTCTTTGTTTCATCTCAATTTATCTTTGGAATTTGATCAACGTTTATCTATATTTATTTTTGAAATTGGATCCATTGATCAATGTTATTTGTACATGGGCGGTCGGTCTACCAACACAAGTGTACATGCATACAAAAGGTATATGTAATGCACCATTCCCCTCAAATCCCTTTTTTACAACGATACTAAATAACATTAAAATAATGAAATGTAAGCATGATAATATAAGAAGTAAATTAGTTTGGAAACAAATGTCTTCAGTGCCTTCTTGAAGACTTTAATAGAAACAAATAGAAATATGACCAGGCTTGGAAATAATACCCGCCCGCCTGTCCATAGCGGGTAGCCTTTGCACCCTGGGGGTAGGGGGGGGGGGGGTCACTGACATTGGAAGCAGGTATAGGTATGTGCCGCGCTGAAGACCCCCTTTTTCACCCTCTAGCTGCTAGCTCTTATGACCCCCCCCCTTTTGAGCCTGTTCTTAAGACCCCAATTTTATTGAAAATTAAAAAATCGCGAAATTTCGCGTTCCAAAAGCCCAATTTTTTGCAAATGTTTAAAAATGAAAAAATGTGCGTTCATGGTAATCAAAATTGAACTACAGGCCAGTTCTCAAGACCTAATTTTTGGAAAAAATCTGTTCCCAAAACCCTATTTTTCGTTATAAAATCCACTCAGTTCAGTTCTGTAACCACCCTTTTTGAGACCCTGTGCAGCACACCCCTACCCCCAAAAAAAGTTGAGTCCCCCCTCCCCCCTGGGCTTTGCACTCTCTTTTGTAAAGAATAGGGGATCATCCCAGTCTGTATCTGTTCACACATCTAACGAACCCCAATAGAAATAAGCTTCTACAAGGCTTTATTGGTTATCTAGGGTCATAGGGCCAAAATAAATAAATAAATAAATAAATAAATAAATAAATAAATGCATCAGGCAGGTGAAAATGCAAAAGTACCCGCCAGTTGGGCGGGTAAACATGTTTAAACTCACAGTGTAGGTGAGTAGCACTGGAGGGTAGAATTTCTATCGCGGGTAAACATGTTTAAACTCACAGTGTAGGTGAGTAGCACTGGAGGGTAGAATTTCTATCGCGGGTAAACATGTTTAAACTCACAGTGTAGGTGAGTAGCACTGGACGGTAGAATTTCTATCGCGGGTAAACATGTTTAAACTCACAGTGTAGGTGAGTAGCACTGGAGGGTAGAATTTCTATCGCGGGTAAACATGTTTAAACTCACAGTGTAGGTGAGTAGCACTGGAGGGTAGAATTTCTATCGCGGGTAAACATGTTTAAACTCACAGTGTAGGTGAGTAGCACTGGAGGGTAGAATTTCTATCGGGCAGGTGTTTTTGTGAGTTAATTGGGCAGGTTGAAAAAAATCTGAAGTTCCAGCCCTGAACAGGACTGTAGGGAAAGATCATTCCATAGTTTAGATGCACAAACGGTAAAAGTTCTGTCACTAGCTTCAATTCTTTTCATGGGACCAAATACTCAAGACGGAGATGATCCTTGAATGATCTGATAAGATGTTAATAGGCACTTAAAAGTTTGTATTCGGACATATAATTTTAAATAATTTGATAGGTACATAGGCGCAAGACTTTGTCATGACTTATTAACATACAAAAGCAATTGATACGCGACTTAACGCATGGTAGCTATTATTTATTTTAAAGGTAGATGTTCCGATTTTCAACTTGAAGTTTTCTATTCTACATGAAAGGTCATCCTTAAAAAAGTCGTGTTCCAAAGTTTGAGTTGCATAGCTCTAATGGTTCTTATTTTAGACGCACAAGATGCTGTGAACTGTACCCATTGAGTAGTACACAAACTATATCGGTGGTTACCACCATTCGCGGTAATTCAACGTTATTTCATCGATTTCTCCGTAATTATACCGATTTAGGCCGTCAAATTTCAGTATGATGATGAGAAAAATATGAGCTTTCATATGATATGAAAATCTCTGTATGTTTGAAATAATTCTGTGTTACGAAAATGTGATCGGGTCATCTACCTTTAAGAAAGCTTTTTCAACGACGCTTAGTTGCATATTATATGCTTTGTTATGGTAATGTAATTTCGCTCTCTTTTGAAATCTGCTTTGTTGTATAGCGAAATAAATAAATTCATAAACTCGTAGATCTGAATATTTTATTATTATAACATGCTCAACATTTCTCTCATATCTGATGATTTATGTATGGAATGGAAACCAGCCGTGCCGGATGGCCGTCTGTTCCTATCCATCTACCGGCGTAATTCCTATCCAATCTTGTTTCCATGACAACACTACTGACGAGTTAAACCACCCCTTTTCGGAATTGCACCTGTCTAATTAAGATTCCATCCTCGTTAATTATAGCGTACGTATATATAGGAGGATGGGGAAGTCCTGTTAGTAGGAAGCAGCAATGACGATCACGTTAGTGCGTTCGTTGGAAAGTCTACATGCTGATTCTAGCAGGTATACAGGAATAGAGGTCTTGCTGCTTTTGGGTTAAACATAATACTTGAATCGTAAATGATAGAAAAACATGCAACTAATTTAGTAATAAAGTGGAACGCTGAGTTCTTAGTTACTGAAGATATCTTTTTACAAAAAAGCTTTTATATGGTAAATTGTATGAAGATTAAATCAATTTTAACATATGAAGGGATTTACTAGAATAGAATCTTTTTTGCCAGCTGCATCAGTGGCATTGGGACCATAGTAATGAGCCTGGGGGGGGGGGGGGGGGTACTCGCCTAAGACGGTATACGGAGGTGTGCCGCTCTAATGGGTAGCTTTTTCGGCAAAAACTTCCTAAACATGGGGTATAAGTGCTGGAAATCCCTAATAATGGGTCACTTTTACAAATGGGTCTATTTTCGCGAAAATTTACAAAAATTAGGTATATTTTCCTGATAATTTGCAAAAGTTGGGTCTAAAATGAAGCAGAAGCCCTAGAAATGGGTACTGTTTTTTCTCTCCAAAATCACCCCTTAAAATGGGTAGGAGTTTTGAATCTCCAGTCGCACACCCCCGACCAAACCAAATCCGGGCTAATGAGATTCTGAATAATTGGATCCCCATTAGGTCTCAGCAGACAAGATTTGTGAGCGGTTTGACGCAATGCCTGTCAGAAGTGTGACGTCTGTTTCTAGTCATCATTTTTGAGCTCAGAGTGTCTGAGAGCTGCTAATTAGGCCAATTTTTTTTGTGTGTTGCCCTCAAGTGCCAAAAATTTAAACTCGGGTCGGTCGGTCGGAAATCCTTTTTTTTTTTTTTTTTCCCCCATTTTTTTTTGGCTGAAAAATATATGGTTTATGTCAAGACAAAATTGGTATATGCCCATATGGCAATTTAACTATTGTTTCTAGTGTGACAATAGTCTAAAAAACATTTATTTAGGCTTATTTATTCATTTCAAGCAAGAAATAGTAACATTTAGACACTTTTAATCAAATTTAAATCCAAAAAAAAAAAAAAAATGCGACCCTAGTTTTTACGATTTTACGGTTGGTCGCTGAGGGCAACACAACTCTTTTTTTTTTCCTTACCGTCTCCTTTGGGAAAGAGGCGGGCGTTTGAAGGCGGAGATTTAAAGGCATATTATGTGATCTTTTCCATGGGACGCCCTCTATCTATGATTTTTTTCTAGAACTGCAATTATTTTGTCAAATTATATTTATAACCATGAAACTAAGATATCTTGGTAAGTTATAGAGCAATATGTTTCCTAATTTCTTCAACAACAAAAAATTGAAATAAGTTGTCCTGTTGTCTCTGGGTTTTTTCCGTTCGTATGACAGAATTCCATGGTTTCACACCATTTTCCCACCGTTTTAACGCTGTTTACTGTGTTTCCGGTTACAACCGCAACCGTACACAAGTGAACACACCCGTACGGAATGCTTTATGATGAAAATCAATCAAATATGTTGGAAAATTCCTTAAATTGGAAGCAGATTTCCATTATGATTTACAATCAAAATTGATTGATGAGTTCAGGAAAGTCCTTCTTGATAGTCAACCTCATTATAAGAGAGAAAAAAGTATGTGTAAAAATTTGAAAAAGATGACATAATATTGCTTTAAAGGGACTCTGAGAGATATCTGGGTGTCCCCCCCCCCCCCCACCCACCACAAGATGTTAATAATTGGATCCAAATTAGACAACAGCAGAGACAATTTGTGTTAGATTTGACACAACTGCTGTTAGAAGTGGGTCGTCTGCTTTTCGTTGTCTTTTATATTTTTAGCTCACGCTGTCCGAGTTGTGTCACTGCGTCCTGAGGGAAAGAGACCTTTCTCGCCAAGCTAGAGATATGCGATCATTATCATGGAAGCCCTATATCTATATTTGTTGTCAATTTACATTTATAACTAATGAAATTAAAATATCTTATAAGTTACAGAGCAATATGTTTCCTAATTACTTCCAAAATCGGATTTTGAAATAAGTTGTCTGGGTACCAGGACAGTGTATTTTCTGAGGTTTTTTTCGTTCGTAAATAGACTTCCATGGTTTGACACCGTGTTAACGCCGTTTACAGTGTTTCCGGCTACGATCACAACTGTGTACAAGTGAACACCCCCTACAAAAATATGTGTCAGTATTGATGCAACGCGACGCAAATGCATGTCGTGTGAGCTGCTTCTCGTTGTCTTTTGATTTCTAGCTCACAACCCCCCCCCCCCCCCTGGAGCTGATGAATAATTAAATCCTCATCCGATGACAGCAGACAAGATTTTGGTCAGTATTGATGCAACGGCTGTCAGAAATGGGTCGTCGTCTGCTTCTATAGTACAGTAGTCATCTTTTGAATTTAAGCTCAAACTGTCAGAGTTGTTTTAACAGAGTTGATTAAAATCACTGCCTACGCGTGGAGGAAGAGACCTTTGCCGCCCTACTCGTAAAGATTTAATGGGACTAGATTTAATAGACCTGACAAGAAAAGAAAATTAGCGTCAATATTGACGCACGGCTGTCAGAAGTGGGTCATCTGCTTCTCATTGTCTTTTGATTTCTATCTCACCTGAGGGGAAGAGACCTTTCTAGCTAGAGAAGATTAAAAGCGACTCAGAATGGTTTCTAATAAAATATTGAAACATAGAAATAATTGCATTAAAACTTTAGACCTCAGAAGAGAAAAATATGTAAGTATTGATGCAACGGGCCATCAAAAGTGTGTGGCTCTCGCTCTCTTTTGATTTCTAGCTCACGTTGATGTGGAGTTGTTCATCACTGTCTCAAAACAATTGTTGTATTGCCCTCAGTGACAGACTCTAAAATCACAACATTTAGGGTTGCATTTTTATTTTTTTATGAACCAAATTGTCAAAATATTACTATTTTGTGCTTGAAATTAATTAAGTTTGCTTGAATTAGGTATAAATAGTTAGATAAGTCATTATCACGCAAGAAACATTAGTAAAATTGACATTTACCAATTTGGGCTTGACATGAACTACGACAGCCACGGTCTGTCAGTGACACTAAATAAAAGATTGATCGACCAACCCAACCTCAAGAACTTTGGTACTTGAGGCAACACAACAGTTATTCTTGGCCTTAGACAACAGCAGAGAAGATTTTGATCAGTATTGATACAATGCAACGGCCCGGGGGGGGGGGGCACTGACATTGAAAAAGGGTATAGGTATGTGCCCCGCTGAAGACCCCCCTTTTCACCCTCTGCTGCTAGCTCTTATGACCCCCCTTTTGAGCCTGCATCAGTTCTTAAGACCCCGATTTTATTGAAAATTCAAAAACCGCCAAATTTTGCGTTCTAAAGCCCCAATTCTTTGAAAATTATGCTTTAAATTTTTTTTATTTTAAATCATAAAAAATAAAAAAATTGCGTTCTTGCTAATCAAAATTAAACTAAAGGCCGTTCTCAAGACCTACTTTTTTGAAAAAAAATCAGTTGCTAAGACCCTATTTTTCGTCATAAAATCCACTCAGTTCAGTTCTGTAGCCCCCCTTTTTGAGACCCTGTGCAGCACATTCCTACCCCAAAATAAGTTGAGTCCCCCCCCCCCCCCCCCCCCCCCCCCCCGGGGCAACGGCTGTCTAAAGTAGGTCGTCTATGTTCGTGTTCGACGTCTAGTCGTCTTTTGAGATCTTTGCCGCCTTGCTGGCATTAGATTTAAAGGTGCTCACAGAGATTTCCTTTTAAGAAAGGAGAGATATATATTGCCTTATTTAAACTAATTTTATGCGTGGAAACCCTCTGAAGTAAAGCTATCACCATGGAAAAAGATAAAAATGTAAAGACATTTTCATGGCTTTTCTGTATGCCAATCTGATGCTCTCCACCTTTTCTGATGTTGAGCAAAGCTTGCCGCGGATGATTACTGTAAAACACTATAATTTTGCGGATACTTTATTTCGCAAATTTAGCTATTTAGCGGGCATTTTATTTCGCAAATCTAGACATTTTACAGTTACTTTCAATAGAAAATTGTCAATTTCGCGAATCCACATCCCTCACGATATTCACGAAATTAAATCCCTTGCAAAATTTAGTTATTTTATAGTATAGCTCATCATTTCAGATTACATAGGGGTGTGAGAGTTCCTCTTTTCAGCTGATTTCCTCTTTTTTTAAATTTGTATTGTGTCAAAATGTCAGCTTTTTCTTTTCTTTTCAGCCCATATTAGGCATTTTTACCTTTATTTTATGCTGTTTTTCCTCGTTTTTGTCTGTTTTCCTCTTTTTTATTTGTGGCCTCTCACACCCCTGAACTTACACTTGTTTTACAGTATAGCTCATCATAACCCTAACCTGACCACTTATTTTACGACAAAAACAAGGAGAGGGGACAAGATAACCAATAAATCAACGCTCCCTGACCGGGAATCGATTCGGGGACCTTCCGCACATAATCCCGCCGGCCCGCATAGGCAAGCCACGACTATCAGCTTCACATTTGCACAGTATACCGCCCTCACTATAGACTCAGTTTATTGCGTCATTGAAAACTGTTCATGCATGTGCTGGGAGATTGGCTCTGCTGTGCGTGGTATTTTGTGATATTTGGTAGTGTTAGGGTTAACAGAGTCCTGGGCACGATTAGAATCTAAAAGAAGCAATATGTGACAATTTGGCTTAAGTTGATCACATATCTGAAATTTACATAAAAAAGACAAAAAAACATGCATTTTAAAACCCAATTTCTGATCAAATTGATGGCTACTTTTTCAAGAAATTCTCTTTTTTCCCTTTCAGCCAGATAAAATTTATAGGACCAGATGAAATTTATAGCCAGATGAAATTTATAGTTGCTAGCCCCAAATATAAATAAGATCAGAGAGTTTATTTTAATGGTGCTATACTGAAAGCAATAGAAGTTAGTCTAGATACCAATCTTGCTTAAACATTGTTGTATTGCTTTATACCATATTGGACTTATTTCAAGTCTACCATCATTTCCGCAGATATACATTGTATGTTACATTAATTGCTTTAATTTAACATGTTATAATATTTGAGTTAGCAGTATCAGGCACAGAGTAGGACTATATTATTAACACCGGAGATTAACGCGACTATATTATTAACGCAGCTATTGGTTTTGTGGTTTTACCATATTTACATACAAAACAGATTTTTCAGAAATCTTTCTCAACTTTCAAGTTCTATCCAAAGGATTACTGAATCAATACTAGGCATGTTTGTTCTTATTTCAATGCATTTCTCATGGTGATTCTAAATATGGTAATGAAATTCAATAATTTTGACATTTTTTAAACATTTTGTGAAATTTTGGAATGTTGTCTGCAGATGCCTGCCGCATGGAAAGTGTTAAGTAAGTCTTCCCACCCCCGCTCTAATACAAGTGGGTGGGTGGTATAATAAGTATTAACTCATACAAAAATAGCGCAGCAACGCTTACATACATACATAAATACAGAGTTGTCGTCTGATGATCGCACAAGCGTGAAACTCGGAGTAGCAACTACCGTTCCAAATGGTTTAACTTAAATTTCGTCTGCATTACATTGAGCTCTCTGCAAGATGATTGCTTCTTTACCAGTACATACATACGTGAAATGAAATGAAATGAAATGAAATGAAATTCAATTCAATTCAATTCAATTCAATTCAATTCAATCCCCCCCCCCCCCCCACCCCACAGTCTACCCCAGATAGTAATTTTCTTTGTCATTTCACTAAATAATATGTGACATGTTCTACCGAAACCAGACGGAATTGGGCAGAGCTCCAAACTGAGAAATAGCCCAAAACATAATTGGGGTGATTTTTTTGGGAATTTGAGTTTCTTGTAAATAATTAATCTTCAGAGTGTTTATAACAAACAATATTGTGAAAGATTCAGATTAAAAAGTCATCCTAAATGTATGTTTCAGTGATTTAAAAAAGCCTAGTTCTAGTAAAAAGCCTAGTTCTAGTAACTTTAAAGGGCGATATCTCAGTTATGAGTTTTCATAAAGACTGTAAAAGACGAACTTGAAAATGATGTAACTCCACTTTGGGAAGTCCGATTAAAAAAAGAGAGGTACCATTGGAAAGCTGAAGATCTCTACTTTAATAATCAATTACTAACTCAATTTTGATATCTTGCCCAATTGTGTCTGGTTTCGGTAGAACAAGTCACATATGAGTAACCATAGAACATATTGTTTTCACATCCTGGTAATCAAATTAGATGGAAATGTTCTTGTGTTATTTTCCAGTGAATTGGGATTTTCTGTCTACAATAAATTTTCCAATCTAGTTGGAATAAATTATAATAAATAAAATAGATTGTCAAATTTTTCTCTCAAAAATGCTTCAAAAATGTAAAAAAATAGTAATTTTCTTTTGTCATTTTATTAACATTTTGTTAGATTTTCGTCTTACATCCCATGATTTGACAAAAAACAATAATGTTCAAAAATAGGGTGTCACCAACACAGGTTCTATTATAGCAGCAGCACGTCTACCAGTAACCATAGAACATGCATATTGCAACATTTCCTGTGGATAGTTGCATCAATCAAATTGGGCGGAAATGTATTAGTTTTCAGTAGATATTGATTTTCGATATACGATATATATACATTTCACATACGTTTTGTTAAATTTCAAAATAATTTTATAGTAATTTAAAACAGATGGTGTCTTTTAATTTTGAAATTTCAAAATAATTTTCATCAACAAAAATCCATTAGACAGGAATTTTCTTTCAACATTTCTCTAAAATGTTAAATTTTCAGGAATTTTCATAACATTTCAAATATTTTTGCATTTTGAATAATAGTCTGCAATTGATCACTTGCGATAATATTTGTATTACTTACTATTATTGTACAACAGTCGTCCCATTTCAATTCAATATTATATTGGACAGTGTAAATGGAGTGTTTTGAAATGCCATTTGTGGAAAATTAATTGAGCAGGTAAATGTTTATTACTGTTATTGCGCAACAGTCTCATATCATTAATATATTGGACAAAGTGGAATAGATAACATGTTTTGGAAATTACATTTCGGAAGAATTTCAACACTTTCCACGTGGCAGGCGTCTGTCTGCAGACGACATTTGAAATGAGTACAAAATATTTCAAAAAATGTTAAAATTGTTGAATTTCATGACCATATTTGGAATAACCATGTGAAATGCATTGAAATGAGTACAAACATGCCTAGTATTGATTCAGTAATCCTTTGGATAGACCTTGAAAGTTGGGAAAGGTTTCTGAAATATCTGTTTTGTATATGGTTAAACCAATAGCAGCGTGGAAAGTGTTGATACTTCTACAGTGAACAGGTTTTATATTCGTCTTCAGTAGATAGTAAATATTGGATGGAGCAGATTTTTATAAGGTTTTGAAAACACCTTTTTGTTTCTCAGACTTTCTCTTCATATGGCGACCGGGCATTCTATGCTTGTGCACCTAAACTTTGGAACTCACTTCCTTCAGATATGTGATTTTGCGAGTCGCTTGACGGTTTCAAAAATACTTTAAAAACGCATCCGATTAAGTTTAAGATTCCTGATGATAATTGACTCATTGACTTTTATTTAACTTTTTTATGTAATTTTGTGGGCAAAACTGTTCCCATAGTTAAAGCTTCCATTTGCCATTTACCCCATGACCAGAAAGGGGGGTGGGGGGGGGGGGGTGGGGTGGGGGGCAAACCAGTTCTTCAACATAACAATTTCATTTTACTATACTTAAATCAAGAAAATATCAGAATATGCACAACTTCTTTCTGGCATATAACAAAATAACTATCTAGCATTGAAAGGATTTTGAAATACCCCCCTATTTGACGGCGTTTCACGGACAATTTTGTTAATTTGACCCCCTTCTTCTTTTTCTTCATGGACTCATCCTCTCTAAAAACACCCCTAATTTTTTGAATTCGCGGACATACCTTCCAAAATGACCCCTTATTTTTTGAAATCGCAGACATAGCTTCAAAAAACACCCCTAATTTTGGCAACACCCCTTTTCCGCGATTTTTGGAACGATCATGCGTATCCAAAGTCAATGTTGACTGAAACCACCAGGCTGTTAACAGTAGACGCAGTGTTAAAGTTTTACTGATGGACACACATTCACCACTGACGGTGGTACAACCTAAGAAGAAGTATTGCGTGTAACCATCATCAATCTACACAACACATTGAACACAGTGTTTGTCGTTTAAGCTCTAGTGATCTACACACGCACAACCGTTATACTAGTATTGCATCTAAGCATCATTGATAGTCCAAACACATTCACTGCTAAAGTGATTCATCCCTGATTGCGTTTAAGCACCGGTAGTCCACACACACACGTTTACTATCACTGGATGATGCAGCATCTATTACTGCCTTGTATACAGTCTAAACTGGATGATGCAGCATCTATTACTGCCTTGTATACAGTCTAATATTACTGCCTTGTATACAGTCTAATGGATAATGATTGATGCTAGTAGTATAAGCAGTGACAGTAGATGACTGGGACGGAGGACGCACATCGTACCACGGGTGGCGTTCAGGTTCAGTTACCAGCGATTGGTGATAATGATATAAAACTATGCTACGCTGGTGAATTTGACTAGTAATCTCGCATCTTTGATGTTCATTAGGACTTGCGATATAAACATCTTTGATTCATACTACGGGAAGATGAACTATTGTACAACTCTTTAGTGTACAGAATTGGACATACTGCTATGCTATGGTATAGCATTCTAGCACTGTAACTGTGTTTAACCGTTGATAGTCTACACATATTCGCTGCTGATAACGGATTGAGTAAAGCACTGTTTACAACTCTTACAACATCTATTATACAGACTGGGACATATACTGCAATTGGGTCTGTTATAAATCCTGTTATAAAGTTGCTATGGTATAGCATTCCATAACCTTGTTTAACCGTCGGTAGTCTACACATAATCGTGTCTGATAACGAATTGATACTGTTTACACTATGATCTAGCTGTAACTATAAACAAAGCAGCAAGCATCTTCGGGTTTAGTATTTTTTGGGCAATTTTCGTCCAGGATATATTATTTGGAAGTGATGGACCTGTTATAACCGTTGTCTTTATTTGAGAAGATTATAATTTGACTGACAGAATGGGGGAATTTACAAAAGAGGTGAGTTTTGAATGTTATCAAACTTATTCGTTCTCGTATATAGTAAATTAGGCTTAGATACTGATTAGACGACATCAATCCTGTGTATCACAATTGGTACCCAGAGATATTTATATTGCAATACAACTTTCCAGGTTTGATATTACATAACGTAACATAACAATTAATATTTGTAAGACGCTATTCCATCCAAATCATAGCGCATGTGACACAGAAGAGCAAATCAGCATGGAAATAGGTGGGCCTTAACACTTTCCACGCGGCAGGCAGCTGCAGACGACATTCCAAAATTTCATCACAATATTTGGAATCACCTTGAAAAATGCATTAAAATAAATACAAACATGCCTAGTATTGGTTCAATAATTCTTGAGATAGACTTTGAAAGTTGGGAAAAGTTTTTGAAAAATCTGTTTTGTATATGCTAAAACTTATAGCCGCATGGAAAGTGTTCAGATTGCAACGAAACTGAGAGATGTTGTCAATTCCTCTATAGTACGAGGCAGACTGTTCCTTGGTTGCTATTACACTGAACGATTTCTGACTCAAAACCTTTTTTCGTTCTAGAAACATTCATGCGGGTTAGGTCATGAGCTGAACGACGAGTTCTTTGAGAAACATTCGGTTACAGTAGTTCCTCATGCAATTACCCATTAAAACATAATGGTTGTCAATGGTTAGGCCTACTTGTTGAAATATACTATATCGAGAAGTATAGTATCAAGCACAAACGTTTAAATTTCATATTTATCAGAGTTTACAAGTATATTTTTGGGGTATGCATCCTATCCTGATTTAAACGGCATTTTTGAATTCCCCTATTTGAGAGCTTTCCAAAAATGTATAATTTTGCTATCATCGATTGAATACTTTTGTTATAGTCATGTATGTAAAACCGATGAATTAGGGCAAGTTCACTGTGTAGTGAATAGGGAAAAAGCCAAGGACAATGCAATCAATGCATTTAACAATTGTTACATAATAATTGTCACGTTTATTGAAACATAATCTTATAGAATATAAAATAATCTATCAAATGAGAGCAAAATCATGTTTGTACCATACAGGAATTAGGAGTTATTGTAAATTGAACATAGAATGGGAACATTTTCTATATTCCCAATAGAGATTGTACACAGCGCCGCCGCCACCCCTGACTTTCACAATATAATCAATCATATCTCAGCCAAACAGTTATAGAAATATCTGATTTATTCACACAATGTAGCTAGATAAATAGGCTTTCACATGACACCTCAACCCTAGCTCTACCACATTTAGTTGTTGAGTTAATAGAGAGAGATGGATGATACGTTACAAAAAATGCAACGCCGCCACCCTTTTTGGGTGGTGAGTTCAAAACACATGGCCATATGTCTCTCAGGGAGACCATAACAGTTACCAAGCGGGCAAGTCACAAAAGCATGGATAAGTCTTTTCAGTTGTTGGATGGTCAACGAATTTGACCAGGGCTACAAAATCTGCGGGAACGGCGTTCATTAGTCGCAGAAAATAATCATACGATTAAAATAAAGTAATTGTAGGTTAAAAAAATTTAAAATGATATTATTTAGTTGGCATATAAGGTCGCGCCAGAAGTCATTTTTGATTTGGTACTATTTCTATCTGGCTTAAAACATTGTATAAATGACAAACTTCTCTGAGACCTGAATTCTTAAGCTTAACCTGTTTTGTCTCCAAACAATCAAAAGTGTTAATTGATAATATCAAAATTACCTAAAATTACTTGAAACTAAAGATTTTAGATTTCAAAGCTATTTTTTGTGGGCTTCGCACGTATTGTACCCCAAATAAATTTCTCTGTCATCCCAGATTTTATTCTTGCCCCCCCCCCAATTTTAATGCTGGTATCACATTATTGACTATACACTGCTCAGGTTACCATGATCGAGGAGGTGATCCTGACACATGACCAGTCGTATGAAGAATTACTCGCAGAAAATTATTCACTTCTCAAAATAGTTCCCAGAAAGAAAATATTTTTTACTGCCCTGGATTTGACCAATCTTATAAAGTGCATGAGAAGCCGCACGACAAATTGTATTGACAGAAACATCCATCATAAGATCATTTTGAAGTATTATGCCAAGATTGCGGGAATTGTAGTGAGTCTCCCAACACCACCGGCCATAATCCTATACAAAAATCCATGCCATTTAAAAGCATATTATATTGTCTATCACTTGGGACGTCCCAATAACGTTTGATGTATCGTGTAATTGAATATATGTGTAAATATGTACAGCCAATGATTGGCTTGTTGATTTCGTTGTTGAAAAAAACGCTGATCGTACGATATCTGGACTTAAGTGTGTTTATCCAAACACTTGAGGGATAGTGTGATCTACGGTTACATGGGGAATTTCTGAGAAACCCGCTCAGAAACGGAGAAACAAATAATCACACGGCGAACTGTTGTCAGCAACAACAAAAAATGTGGAGCAATTTGTTGAAGTTGCATGTCTATGTGGATTATTTGAACGTGCTCAAAATAAACCTGTAAACCAGTAACTGTGAACATTAAGGCAGTAAAATAACGCAAGATAAAAAAAACCTGGTTCTATGGTCAGCTGGACTTTGGAACTAGGGTCAGTCAGTCTTACGTGTTTTGTGTGTGTTTTTAAAAAAAAAAATTTTGAACACATTTTCAACAAAATGTGAACAATAATCAACAAATGTGAACAAATAAATATTCAACAATTTTGAACACAATTTCAACAGATGTGAACACATTTAAAAAAAAAAATTAACACATTTTCAAAAAAAAATAACACATTTTCAACAACTGTGAACATATTTTGAACAAATGTGAACACATTTTGAACAAATGTGAACACATTTTCAACAAATATGAACACACTTTCAACAAACGTGATCAAATATTCAACAAATTTGAACACATTTTTCAACAGATTTGAACTAATTTGCAACAAATTGAACACATTTTCAATAATTTGCAACAGTTTTCAAAATTATGGAAGGGTTGAGTCAATAAAACAGTCTTTTCCCTTAGACAAAAGTGAAATGTTTTTAAACCGGTCTTCACAAGTGTATTGGAATGGTTTGATGGCTGAATATTAGTATTATTGTTCTGCAAGTACTGTTAGCAATATAGCAAATAATGATGTACAGAATTTTCCCGGATGTTTACGGATGGATTTTGTACAATTTTCTTGTACAATGAAGGGAAATGATTGTATTGAATAATGCATGTACATTTTTGACTATAGGGTTCTCATTTCCTGTGGGTATTTTTTTTGCTGAAAGATAAACTCATTCAAGATATGGTTCGGAAAAGAAGAGGGTCACTCACATATTTGACGTGTTCTACCGAAACCAGACACAATTGGGCAAGATATCAAAAGTGAGTTAGTAATTGATTATTAAAGTAGAGATCTTCAGCTTAACAAGTACTTTATTTTTTTTGAATAGACTTCCCAAAGCGGAGTTTAATCATTTTCAAGTTCGTCTTCATGAAAACTCCAAACCGAGATATCGTCCTTTAACCCTTTGAACCCGTATCGACCTATCGGAGAACGTCGTATAACCCGATAGGTCGAAAAATCGACCTGAGTGAACAGATGACCCATTGATCATATGACTGAGTGGTCATGTGACTTGAAAGTCATGTGATGTTCACCCGATGTAAAATACATTGTTTCGCAAGGATTTCGTTGTGTTTTGATGTCATTTAGCTGAAGAAAACAGTCAAAAAGAGCGCAGCCCAATATGGCGCAGATGATTCTCAGGTAGACAGGGATGCATTGTTTTACGGTCATGATTGGCAATTTTGGCGATAAAAACAGACGTTTTTATGTTATAAATAGGTTACGTTATACGTGTAGTACAATGGCATACTGCCCTCTATCATCGGTAACATATATTACCGATGATATAGGTGTACTATATTTAGCATTTTACCCCGGAGAAGTCAGGGTGGGTGTACCGAACCCTTATAATAACTCCGGGTTCAAAGGGTTAAAGATGTACTTACAATGCACTTAAAATGTACTTTAAAAAAAAAATCTGAAACTTTCACAATAATGTTGTAAACACTCTGCAGATTAATTATTTACAAGAAACTAAAATTTCCAAAAAATCACCCCCAATTAGGTTTTGGGCTATTTCTCAGTTTGGAGCTCTGCCTAATTCCGTCTGGTTTCGGTAGAACACGTCACATATGAGACCTGTCACCACAAAATGAGCGTTAAGTCGCCAGTGTGCAATAGGAGATATGGTCCAATGAACATGCCAAAAATCAATAGAAAAGAAAGGGATTTTGCAACTTAAATTTGAATTTTGACAGGGAAAACATTGAGCAATTATGGCATGTTGCATATCATTTTAAAGCTTGTTTTTGGGGTATTCTGAATCTGGAGAAACCTCACAATCAAAATTTTCCGACTTAATTCTCATTTCGTGATGACAGGTCTCATATTTACTATCGCTCTTAAGTTCCTCTCTCAGGAAATATGCAATTACCATTGTTTTTGGCTGTGTGCCAATTTCATTGAAAATAACGTAAACACTAGAAAAAATGAGGTTAAAGCTTTATTCTCTGTTGTGAAAGATACTCTAATACACTTAGTTAGCGCGTGGCTGATGCCATGCGATGACTGTAAGATGTTATGCTTTTGGGCTATGTGCCAATTTCGTGGAAAAAAACGTAAATTCTAGAACGAAAATGATGGTATAACGTGTGACTGCAGGCCGTATATAGGCAGGACGGTCAGCGTTTTTCTCAGAAATTGACGTCATGATGATAGCTATTTAATCTAAGTGGATCAACCAATTAATCAGTTTTGTTTTTGTTGATGATTAATCTATGGGTAGGGCAAAAACACACGACTCTATAAGGTCAAATTAAATTAATTGTTTGTCTCCAAGCTCCCACGCGCGTTAGTTTATTGATGCGCATTAGAAAACAACAATCTGAAAAAAACTTCCCTTTTTTCTTCTTTTTTTTTTCAAAAAAAAAAAAATCCCAAAATTTCACAGATTTTTCAGATTTTAATTGATCACATCATCTTAAATACAAAAGTTCAATTTTACAAGGATTTCAATATTTTATATTTAAAAAAAATTGAATTTTTTTTGGAAAAAAACCCGCATTCCGCATTAGTTTTACAACAGGAGAGGAGCTTTGAGACAAACAATTAATTTAATTTGGCCTAATCACAATTACAGTTCTACTTGTGCATGGACTAGCCGTTAGCTGATTTAAGCAAATTACATGAAGGGAGGTTACGGTACACACATCACATCAGAAATCGCCGCTGTGATGTGACGTAATTAAAAAAAACGTCATTCGAAGGCGGGCGGCACACTTGTGTTTATTCCTCTTTTCTCTGAAATTTCAATTGGCGCAATTTGCACTGACCTGCTGTATTACCATAATAACACATGTTTGGAATAATTAGTTCATCAGGATTGTTTTGAAGATGTAAGAGGTTGGATGCTCTTTTAAAAGTCCATTTGGTACTCACCAGGCTTCTCGTTAGGTAAAAGTATTATGGGGTCCACTGGACCCCATAATCAACCAATTCTCAAAATTATGGGGTCCAAGAAGAAATTATGGGGTCCAAGTCAAAAATGTAATTTGCGAATTGTGACTTCGGAATCGGATACGGAGCGGTTTAACGGGGCTACAGCGCTGAAATATTCAAAAATACTGTATTGACGAAGTATGCATTCAACGACGACTACAGACACGACGAAAACATTTGTAGATGAGGTGAAAACATGGACGATAGTCGAGAGTTGCACAAGGAAGACCGAGAATATTTAATATTTTATTACCAAGTATACTTTTGATTTGTATTGTCACGAAAACTGATGTTTGTAAGCTTACACGTGCAAAATTATCTTGACACACGATTACAAATTATTGCGTCCAGATGGACGCAATAAAGAGTCCAGTTTAAAATGTTCTGCGTTTTTAGCAAAAATATTGCGTCCCCAGACGCGAAAACGCAATATAACGAGAAGCCTGGTACTCACATTATTAACGTTTGTTTGCTTATTTGTTTGTTTACGGATACACACTTGGGTCCTGGTGGTACCAGACTCAAGCAAATTTATCAGTCTAGGCTTAAAAAGCCTATTATAAAAAATGAAAAGAAAACCAAAATATTATTTTATACTTGTAGAGGCGATGTTGGTGTCAAATACATTTTTAAAATAGCACATCTGAATCATAAAAAAGGACCCAAGAATTGTCATCTTCCTCCCCTGGGCCTTGACTAGCTCTTGACGGACCTTGCCATACCATGTTCTGTGAATCTCAAACCATGTCATTGTTTAATTAAAAGAAATTTACAACTGTGAATTTTTTGGCATATATTTGAGAATTTTATTAACAATTTGTTGACAAATTCCTGATTTTTTCCCTTCATATTTGAAAATTTGTTAGAATTGTTCTGATTAAAAAAATAAAATCAGAACTTTGTTTTTCAATAAAAATTATTGTTGAAAATTCTTCAACATTTTCACCAAAATGTGAACAAACAAAAAAATTGCTTGACCGTCCGACCCTACCTGAGAGGTTCGTTGCCCATATAAGGTTGTTTTTCGTTGCCTTGTTTATTGCATCTACGCTTATATTGCTCAAGATTTGATCCATCTAAGCTTAGGTCACTTCTTCAGGCATTGCCTTCGCTCACTCACTCCTTCGAGTGAGATGGCGTGGTCAAGGCTAGCCGATTGTTTTCTCGGGATAAGGTTACTAGAAAAACAGCGTGTTAAATAATAAAGCCAAATTGATTCGGACTTGGCTGCCCACCGGAAATCTAATACGGAGTGGACGTTTATAGCCTTAAGATTTCACCGTCCCGAGGATGAGTCATCTATTGGATTTATATATAGACATAGATGTTGACATAGATGAATATATAATTAGGGTATAGATGAGGGCTCGCCTGGACTTCGGGAGAGATAAAAATATGGATCCCATCTACATTACATTTTGTCTACAGGGTTATTTGAAATGTAAAAATGGTGTTTATTTTATGAGCTCCTTCGGCCATTTATGTATGTGAAATGCTTTCAAAAAAATACATTTATACCCCATTTATTATAGATGTCTTCAATCAGTTAAGATGTATAAATGTTGAAATCAACTATTCTTAATAGAAATAGCTAAAAGAACTCCTCAATATTTGTGTTTCCAAGTCAAGATTGTTACAGGGTGTGGCCGTTAAAGGGGTTGAACTATCAGGGATAATTACAAAAACAGTAGGGGTAGCGTGGTTTGAATATCGACACAAGTTCATGGTAAGACTATCTTTTGAATAAAAGTGCACAATCTCAAAATGGGAGAGCTTTGTAAAAAATCTAAGTTTAGACCTTCCGAGATAGGGAGTTGAAGTCAGGCTGGTTAGTACTGACAAACGGTGGTTCGTGACAAGACAAAATTGGTAAATGTCAATTTGACTAATGTTTCTAGTGTGATAATAGTTTAAAAGCAAGCAAACTTAATTATTTCAGACAGAAAATAGCAATATATCTATTCAAGCAAATTCATTCATTTCAGACAGAAAATACTAATATTTTGACAAATTTGGTAGATTTTAAATCTCACTTTTTTTATATTTTTAAATGCGACCCTGATTTTTGAGATTTTAGGGACAACACCTCAACAATTTTTGGTTGCCTAGTCATCCACAGCAACAGCTCAACTCAACCCAAGAGCAAATTGACCATTTGATTTCTATTTAAGGCAATATAAACACACCAGGTAAATATAGCTGTTGGCTCAAGCTAAAAATAACTTGAACACGGTGATACCCGTTCTTCAGTGAGATCAGTTTGCATTAGGCTATTCCATTCAAAATTCATACACTCCCTATGGAAGACATGACCTTAATCTTCCCCACAGGGAGTGTGAATTTCAAATAGGGTTACCTGCATGGGTGACTCCATTTTGATTTGTACACTCCCTGTGTGGAAGATTAAGGTAATGTATTCCATAGGGTGTATGGATTTTGAATTGAATTATTCAAATCTGATGCGTGCATATCAGTGGAAATTGCGAATGCATACTAACTATACATGTGAGTGTTAGTCAAATTGGTCAAGGTGTCAGATTCCGTCCGGTCCGTCATGAAATCTGAACTCATTTGCTCATTGACCTGAACCGGGTATAGTGATAGTATTTCCCATCCATCCACTTTACTATCTTAGTCTAAAAGCGAAAAAAACAGTTTCATGCTCGATAGATTTTTTCCATTTTTTATACAACATGACAGTTGTGCACAGTGACACACATAAAATATATGGGAATAGACCTTATCGTAGATTGGCCTTATCATAGATTGGTAAAAATCAATTGATTATCCTTTTCTGATGCATTGTGGGATAGAAAAGGAGGAAAATTGATGCATTGTGGGATAGAAAAGTGACAAATTTTCCCCCTTTTCTATCCCATAAGGTGTGCGTATATCAATGCATTTCTCATGGTGATTCCAAATACGGTAATGAAATTCAATAATTTTGACATTTATGAAACATTTGTGACGGAAATTTTGGAATGTCGCCTGCAGCTGCCTGCCGCTTGAGGAGTGTTAATAACTTGAAAAAAACTGTATATTTCTAAATCTCATGGTTTGTACATCCTAAATTATCTATAACTGAACTGGAGACTTCAATTCAAGTAGCTCCCTCTTCTTATTAATTGGACTATTCCAGTTGAAATCCATACACCCTTTGGAAGACATGCCTTTAATCTCCTGCACCCCATTTGAAATCACACTCCCTATGGGGAAGAGTAAGATAATGTCTGCCATAGGTGGGTGTATGGATTTCAAATGGAATAGCCTAGTGACTGGAGTAGGGAGCAAATTGAATTTGAGACTAAGAAAATAATACATTTAAATTCAAAAATTCTTTCTGAGAACACATATGCGCACTCTCGATCAGAACCATTGCCCCACCCCACCACTATTCCAGTGTAATTAAAAACATGCACCTTATTATTACTTCCGACTTAATAAACATGGCTGGTTTAAAACCACTTTAAAACCCATAGTATAAACCAAATCAATGTATGCCATATTGGTTGTAGGTAATTTCTTGGCTGGTCTTTGAGCAATTAATTAACACACACATATAGAACGTTGACCCTCGTCTTAGCATGATAAATCACGCGCAAGGTTCCTTCTGTCCAGAATCTTTAATTTGGTTCGCGTCCATTCCCGCAGCGAGTAATTAGGTGCTATTTTAAATGCAGACTGAGAAAATTACTTGGTTGTTAATGAATAAAGAATTAGTATAGTACATTACTTTGAGTTGGGCTGGTAAGAAATATCTGTAATTAGTATTAGTCCTACTCTCTAAGATCAAAAGATTGAAAAGTCAATCTTAAAGATTGTGCTGAGGGAAAGATCTTAAAAGATTGCAAATATTCAATATAATTTCAATATATCAGACTGAAATTTCACTCTATAATATTTAACCTTTTCAATCTTTTCAATCTTTTCCTCTCAGCACAATCTTTAAGATTGACTTTTCAATCTTTTGATTTAAGAGAGTACAATAGGACTACCCTAGCCGAGCCAAATAATACCTCCTAATCTGAGAACCGCTATCAACCCCGAGAAGCTTTTGAGCTGCGCATCACAGATGTCCGTTTGATGATTTTGAAAGGTCGATTGACCTTCTTGATCAAGTTCAGATTGACCTTGCATAATTTTACGCGAGGTCAACTTACTGCGCTGTGCGTCCATATAGGATGGCATGAACCAGTGTTTCTATATTCAATCATAGATAGGCTGATTAAAAGAGCTCATTATTGTAATAAAACTAATGGTTGGTTAGAAACAGTTTGACTAATAACCGATTAAACCCCTCATAAAACCAACCAGTATATCACTTTTAGTCATTAAAATTGTGAGTATTCAGTGAACAAATTATTACAACGCTTCCCATGCGGCAGGCATCTGAAGACGACATTCCAAAATTTCACAAAATGTTTCAAAAATTTCAAAATTATCGAATTCCATGACCATATTTGGAATCAACATGAGAAATGCATTAAAATAAGTACAAACAAGCCTAGTATTGGATCAGTAATCCTTGAGATAGACCTTGAAAGGTTTCTGAAAAATCTTTTTTGTATAATGATAAAAAAAAATAACCGTGTAGAAAGTACGATGACCGCGATGCATGATAAATCATACATAATGTACCGGAATGGGCAATTCTGTTGTTCGCATCCGCATTGGAAGCGAGTGATTAGGGTGTTTTTAATTGCAAATAGATATACATACTTAGTTATTAATGAATGTTGAATTGCAGATTGTTGTAGATAACTTTCTGTTAAGAATCTGTTATTCTGTTGTCAGCATCTGCAATGGAAGCAAGTATGTAGGAGGATGTATGTAGTAGATAGAGATAAATACTTAGTTATTAATGAATGTTCAATTGTATAGTTTAGTCAGTTCCAAATGTGTGAACCTGCTGACAGCAGTGAATGAATTCAGAAGAGTGTGGGTGTGCAAAACGCTTGCATGGGGGGGGGGGGGGTTATAATCTAATGTGTGACGCTTGTGTATAACAAAATAGCTCACGAACGCTTGGATTTACTTTTAAAAAATGTATATTTCTTGCCAATTTGGAACTGTTAAAACCAGTGGCGTAACCGACATCTAATTTGACAGTCAAATTCCATGATTTCCCTTGTCAAATGAATCAACAGAACCAATCTCAACCAACAGATAACAGGCATGCCCCCCCCCCCTCTCTCTCTAGCTACGCCACTGGATTAAACTATAGACAATTTTCCGTCCAGAATCTGTAATTCTGTTGCCCGCATCTTCTTCAGCATGGAGTAATTAAGGAGGGCTGTTTTTAATTGAAGATGGTGGAGTGCATTACTTAATGAATGTTGAATTGCAGATAGTGTAGATAAATAGATGAGGCTCTTAAAAGCATTGTCTATACTGGTCAGAATCGTTTAATAACTTGATGGACCTTGATATTTTGGCTATTGCAGTAAAACTCCCCTATATAGAAGATACAACCTTATGTTGGCTAACTCGGCTACGGTGACCGGCAATGATTTGCTTCAAAATAACAGAGGATGTGTATATTGATAAGAAAAGATGATATGCCAAAGTTTGAATTTTTTCCAAAACGCTGTTTTTGATTTACGGAATTTTTCGTTATTTGAAAACCCATTGACTTAATACAGGAGGCGTAGCCGAATTCACAAATACTGCCAAATTTCAGAAAACACATAGTTTTGTAAATCTTTTTTTCTCTTCTTTAAAATCAATGTATGCTAAAGACTTATTTTATTTTGATGCCAAAACACCAAGGTATAACACCATTTTTTTCCCTCCACAACTGAGTGGTGATGGATGGTTTATTCACTGGGAATGTTAGTACTTTTTCACTATTTTCTAGAAACACTATATTGCCAAATTTTGTGAATTTCTACAGCAAAAACTACATGTTCAAATTGCACAAGCATGGTGTCATATTAAAGGTAATTAAGTTTAGAAAGTTACCTCGTGAGTTTTTACTAATTAAGTGTTTCTAGACCTTTTTACAGCCTCTTGAAAATTTCCCTAAAATCAAAATTGAAAAAAAAACACAGAAAAAACCCAACAAACACTGTATTTGCAAACTCACGAGAGAATTTAGGTAATATGCTTATAAATTTATTTCCAAAGTTTCATGGCCATAGCACTTTCCGTTTAGTCTACAGAAATTCCAGAAGATGAAAATTTAGGAAATTTTCGAAAAATAAAGAAAAACATAAGAAATTACAAAAATGATCTGAAAGTCCTGAAATAGGTAGAGGAAAGACTTA
Organism: Ophiura sarsii; assembly: GCA_035610835.1. Lineage (NCBI taxonomy): Eukaryota > Metazoa > Echinodermata > Ophiuroidea > Amphilepidida > Ophiuridae > Ophiura > Ophiura sarsii. The sequence goes on along the minus strand of CM069454.1, from coordinate 31,773,159 downwards.
TCTTTACTTTGGTCTCAGTATAAAGAGTATAGATATAATTGATTTGGTATTACAGCAGTTTTTCTGTAGTGGTGTAGGAGCCGAGTTAGCTACCTTAATCTTCCATTGTGTAGATTTCAAACGGAGTCACCCATGCAGGTAACCCCATTTAAAATACACACCCCTGTGGAGAAGTAAGGTAGTGACTTCCATACAGAGGGTGTATGGATTTCAAATGGAATAGCCCAATGTGCACACACTTTAATTAACAGTTGCTAAGACACAACCGATGATGTGTACGGCTAACTTTAATATCTACCAAAATTAATTTGGATTAATGCCAACTGGACAGAAAACTGCATTGGTTTTTCTTAACAATCTTAATACTCAAGTCCTCTATCTAATGAATTCTTTCACTTTTAGGTGATCTGTGCATAAATATTGTCTTTTCAGTGATTTCTATATTTTTTATTGGTGGTGTTTTAAAGGCATATTATGTGATCTTTTCCAGAGAGCGCCCTCTATTCATGATTTTTTTTAGAAAGTAGATTTTCTTGCAGATTTACATTTCTGATCATAAATCGTACATACATTCTAAGTTACAGAGCGATACGATTCCTAATTACCTCAAAATCATGGTTTTAGAGTGAATTTAGAGTGAAAATATAAACTGTCGTGTTAACCCGACAGTTTATTTTCACTCTAAAACCATGATTTTGAAGTAATTAAGAATCGTATCGCCCTGTAATTTGGAATGTATGTATGATTTATGATCAGAAATGTAAATCTGTAAGAAAATCTGCTTTCAATTTTTTTTTTTATGTTGAGGGCGTTCCCTGGAAAGATCACATAATATACCTTTTTTTTATCCATCATGGCCATTACTGATTTCTGTCCTATCCACAATGAAAAGGACTATTCTTCAACAAAATTTTCTAGTTGTTTCAAAAAAATTGACGCCCATGATTTGTCGGGCGTAATATCGGCCAAATATAATACTTTGCCCTATAAAATATGCAATAATTCAATTTGCGTTTTATGCAACTCATATTAACGATGTAAAGTTGTAAAAAATGAGGTCGTTTTGAACAAGTAGAAGGAAATCAAATTCATTTATTGCCAAGGTGATTTTAAAGTGGTTGTTGTAATTCAGGGAAACTTGCAATGAATGCATTTATTATTGAATTATACATATATATACATTTAAAGCAAGTGTAAAATATATGTAGTAAACAAGTAAGAATTCAGTATTTCAATCAATAATAAATACAATGATAAGAATTACAGGGAAATAAGACAATTCAGAAAATATTAGAAGTAGAAAAAAACCACCGAAATCAGTCAAGAAATACAATAGTAATCGATTAGGTGTGAAGACGGAGAATGGAATATTTTGTTTGTTTGATGTATTTCGTTGAGATCTTTAGATTGTTGTCAAAAATTTGACCAATTTAGAGATCTTTTCTTAAACATTTGATCATTTTCAGTCATTTCAGATCATTTTCAGTCAGGAAATACGAAATAATCGATAAGTTGTGAAGACGGAAAATGGAAGATTTTTTCCAGTGTTTATTCTTTTATTTTTTATAATTAAAAAAATATTAGAAAGGAGAGCAGGAGGAGGATGTATAGCTCAACAAAAAAACGTAGATTGTCAACATTATTGTCTGTTTCTTTGCAATTATTGATTTTCTTCTTCTTCTTGCAATTTTTGTTAAAAATAAAATATATCTCTGTTTCTTTGCAATTATTGATTTTCTTTTTCTTCGTTTTGCAATTTTGGTTAAAAATAAATACATCATTGTTAGGAGTGGTCGTTCACCAAGATGATTATCAAACAATGTTCTACGGAACCGACCAACCATATTTATCAAATTTGAGATTTTGTTTCTTGGGAAATGTTTGAAATTTGTGTGAAAATTGTGAAAATTTTTGATTTATTTTGTTGTTGAGATTTTGAATTGTTGTCAAAAATTTGACCAATTTAGAGATTTGTTATTAAATGTTTGATCATTTTCTCTAAAATTTTGAATTTCTTTTAAAAATTTAAAATTTTGTTGATGGGGGGAAAATTGATCAACTGGTCCTACCTGAGACAACAGGGCTCTTATTTCCGTTACCTTACAGATGGGTCTAACACTTTCTACACGGCTATTAGTTATACCATTATACAACACAGATTTTTCAGAAACCTTTCCCAACTTTCAAAGTCTTATCTCTAGAATTACTGAACCAATACTTATTTTAATGCATTTCTCACGGTGATTGCAGATATGGTGATGTCATCCAATAATGTTGACATTTTTGAAACTTTTTGCGAAATTTTGGAACAGTCGTCCGCAGACGACTGCTGTGTGGAGAGCATTAAAGCAATTAGTCAATTGCTTGTTATCAGAGGGAGGGAGAACAATGAAGATTACTTTCAGATTGTAATATACCATGTGTTTTCTTGCTTTTATTTAATGATTTTGATTTTGTTGTCGCAGTTTATTTTGGTTAAGAATAAACTAATCAGTGCTTAGAATAGCGGGAATAATTTAATTTCGATATTTTTCCTACTTTTTTTTTTTTCACACTGTGATTGTGTAATTGACAAGGAGGGAAGAGTGAGTTGTTGAAGAAAATTGCCAGTTATTCATTATACACAACAGCAGCAAAGAACTATGACCCACAATGCATTGCGAACATACCATATTAGCGCTCGAATCAATGGAGCTGACGTCATTTGAGTTTCAGACATCGTAACGAACGGACCTCCGTTTGACTGGCGAAAATTCCTTAGAAAGGAATCGCAAAGAAATTACACCAAACTTCAGAATTCATTAAATAACATTAATCCAAACCTTATTCCGCATTTGCCCAAAATTAAAAATTGTACGTTTTCATAATATTTGCGTCTAAAAGTTGGGACGATGTCAAAAAGCTTCAAAATTCGGCAGCTTTGCGATTCATTTATACACGGTAAAATTTCGCGACCTATTGAAAATTATCTCGAAACAATCCATCCGAAAATACCTGTAAAATGAATAAAATCGGGCTTCTTGATAAACCGAACCAATTTTCATGTATGAAACCATGCTATTAATTTAAATGTGCGATAATCAGGTCGTAAATAGTAATTTAGAGTTTCTACGCCAAGAAGTAATTTTGGCTTTAATTTTATAATTTTCTTATAATTTTTTTAAAAACGCAACATGCCTAAAATCTAATAATTAGGACCCCTTAGTATTAGGCTATTTTAGTACCGAATAGATGCTTTACACACCTATCAGCATATGTTATATTTTGTTTAGCCACACTTTTTACTCGTTACATGGTCCTGGAAAAACAAACAAATTGCGTAAAATGTAAATTTGAAAAATAACGCAGTCATTCAATTCAACAAGTCCTTTCCACTATACTCCATTTAGCTCTCTGGACAGTGACGTTACCCCGGACGTAACATAACAGGCGCAGCTTTTACGTGTACGCGTTACGCGTATGTATCTTCCGTCTTTCAACGCTCGTGTGTGTATATACGTGTACGCCAGCGCCTCCAGTAGGTGCGCTCTATATGCTGCAATTAGTAGAAACGCAGTTACGTCACCGTTGTGATGGCCAAGCCGCCAAAAAGAATGGGGGCTAGGGCCCTATAGTCTAATTTGGCCATCACGAGACAGTGACGTAACTGCGTATTCTACTAATTGCAGCTCATAACGCACGCGATAACTCGAGGCGCTGGCGTATACACGCCAGGGATAGCACTGGATCAAAAATGTGAGAGGTCCCATGACATTTTTCAGGACCCCGTAGGACTTCAAAAAACAAATTTAAGGGGTCCACCAAGAAATTGAGGGGTCCTGAAGTTTGGGTATTCGAAAATATTACTTTTTTACAGGGAGTTTTAATGAATTTAGATTGTGAGCAAAGGATGGATATGTAATTTACAGAATTTCTTAAGGTTTCCATTTCCATACATCGTCAAATTTAAGGGGTCCCTTCAATTTTGATCGGGACCCGCAAGTCTTTCCAATTTGAAACCTGACGCGTCACTATTAGAAAGTGAGAGGTCTAGGACGCGCAGACGCGTCAGAATGCGACCCCTGATACACACAAGCGTTGAAAAACAAAAGATACATACGCGTGCGTAAAAGGTGCAACTACGGTTAAATTATGTCACTGTCCAGAGGAAGCCAAATAGAGTATAGGGACACATTTCGCAGCAATAGGAATAATTTCCAAAAATGTATTTCGGTCCCAGATACTGGTACAATGTTATCATTCAATACTGGAACATAGAAGTTGCCAGAATCACTTGATACTGGTACGATGTTATGTTCCAGTGTCGGTCGATACTGGAACCAGACTGGTCCAGTATCGAGTGATACTGGAACGTTTTTATGTTCCAGTATCAAACGATACTAGTAAGCCTACACATGCTACCCGTGCGATTTATCCCAGTATTGAACGATTGCCCGATACGGAAACATTTCATAAATTACGTGCTAGTATATCAACCGATACAGGAAAACACTGATTTTGTACCAATATCGAACGATTCTGGGTGTTCCAGTATCTGGAATATAAATTGCTCTTTTTGAATTTCCTTCAAAAAGAGGAAATCATCCGCCATATTATGGCAAATGTCATGTTAGCTGCCCCATTATTACATTTCGCAGCTTATTCCGTTGACGTGTACCCATTATGAAACGGGGCACAGAACATGATCATTTTTTATATTTTCTTTAATTACAGAACTAAAATTTTCCTCCCAATGCCATATTTCCCTGAAATGAGATTCCAATTTTGTACAGGCCCGACTTAATAATATACCATGACAGAAAATGGTAATGAGAGGGAATATGCCGCCCCCACACCAGTCTACCACCTAATAGTTTCCTTTTAGTTTAAATATATGTGATCTTTACCAGGACGCCCTCAATCCTGAAAAAAAATTGGAAGCAGATTTACATTTCTGATCATAAATCGTACATACATTCCAAGTTACAGGGCGATACGATTCTAAACTGTTGGAGTTTGCGCTGACAACTTATTTTAGTCTAAATTCACTCTAAAACTATGATTTTGAGGTAATTAGGAATCATATCGCTCTGTAACTAAAATATATTTATGATCAGAAATGTATCTGCAAGAAAATTTGCTTCCATTTTTTTCCAAAGAATTGAGGATTTATTCAAAGATTGAGGGTGTCACCTGAAAAGATCACATTATACCTTTAAATTCATATTACAATGTCAATTCTGTATTAAAAAGTGGTTTACATGCCATTTGTATTTAGAATAACATAAAAATATTGAGTTTTATTTTCAGGATAATGAGCTCAGCAACTTATTCTCAATGTTAGCACTCCAATTCAGAATAGTGGATCTTGGAATAAAACAACCAACACTAAGGCCATGTTCCCACAAAAAACAAAATTCCAGAGTTTTCTATAGTCTATTTGGCCATCATGAGACAGTGACGTAACTGCGTATTCTACTAATTGCAGCCATAATAGCTCATAATGCGCGCGTCTACTCGAGGCACTGGCGTATACACACGAGCGTTGAAAGACGGAACATACATGCGCGTGCGTAAAAGCTGCACCTGTTAGTTACGTCACTGTCCGGTGGAAGCCAAATAGAGTATAGACTAGTCCGGACCCGGACTAAATCGCTAGTGGGAACGCGATCCAAGTACGTCCCGGTCCGGACTCGAAGTGTTTTCTGTTATTTTTTAAGACCACCTTATTATTTTGGTATGCTTGCGGATTACATTTAGGTTGAAGAAGAAAAAAGCGCCTGCAAATTGTTAGATTCTTTTAATGTTATTCTAAATACAAATGGCATGTAAACCACTTTTTAATACAGAATTGACACAGTCACAGTTCACTCAACAAGGAAATCTAAATCTAGAATACATGTTAGCATAATTCAGATTTTATTATTGCCATAATCATTGATGTTACATGCAAAATAAATGCATATTAAAAATGAAAATAAATGTACACTTATTGGTCTTTTATTGTATTCCATTCATTGTATTGATGTGCAATATAAGGACTGCTTGAATCTAATCATTGCAGAGAGCAATTATAGATCATGGTTACAGCTTGTACTAGAATGTGAAACTGATCACTTTTTATTGGCTACAATCTTTTTTTTCACCTCAAGATATTTTGATATCAGAGGAATCCCCATAATTTGCTCATTATGCCTGTAAAATTTTAGGGGCCTGAAATGTTTCATTTGAAAATTACAGGCTAAAATGTGGTGAATGCCACAGATGGTTCACCACCCGCCAGTTTGTGTACTACTCAAATTGGAAAATTTCTTGTGACCTTGTGCTTCTAAAATAAGAACCACTGGAGTTATGCAACTCAAACTTTGGAATGCGACAATTTTACGGATGACCTTTCATGTAAAATAGAAAACATCAAGTTGAAAATTATAAATTAACAATCACCAAAGGTGAAAGCCTGATGAAAAAAAAGTTGTCAAAATAGCGAAAAGCTTGAACTCGTGTACAATTGGAAGGTTTTGTTTTATTTGATTCATTTTTTACATCACAATTTGTTTAAACAAGGGGCTCTATCAATAGTGAATGCTCTCATGCTGTTTGGTTTACATCCATTTGGGATAATGTCAGGTTCATCACAGGTTGCGAGAATTTGTTTATAATTATATTCTGCTTTGTGAGAAATGTGGATTCTCGAATTTTAATTTCTACCCCTGTTGTGCAATTGTTTAAAACAGTTTGACACAGTAATTATCATGACTGTGATGCAAGAGCTGGTGATGGCATGGCAACATCTTAAGCAATTATTCATTAAAACTTGTGGGCTTTTGTAATTCAGTGGAAACACAACAAAACAAAATCTGATTGATAACACAAAGCACCTTTCGAGACTCGTGGACAAAAAAGAAACAAACAATGCAATGGTTGAGATTTTAAATTGTATGTGACTTGAAAGGTACCTTTAAATTGTATGCGACTTGAAAGGTACCTTTATTATAAGATAAACAAACTTTTCATTTGAAGAATCCAGCCAATGAGATGACTGATGACATCATCATTTACATCACACAATTATGTGTATAAGCATAAGGATTAATTGGGTTTTTTTTTGATGAGTCAATATTGAATGTCAAGCGACAATTAACCGAGAATCAGGTTTCCTATGATTCTTGATCACTCTTGCAGTTCGTCTTTCCAAGCCTGCCTGTAGACTGGTAGTTATTGTCTTTTGGACTGGACATATCCGCTGCGCCTGTGTCTAATGATACCTGTAAGCCAAAACATTTGAAGGTGAAGAAAAGGGAAATAAAAAACTGTGTTAATATTTTATTCAGTCATAGATATTGCTAGTCACCAATTCAACTTGACTGTTGAGCATAGTGGTGTGCCCCTCAAGGCCTTAATAATGAAATTGATAAATCTAAAGCCTTGAAGTAGTATGCAGGCCAAAAAAACCTGATCCCGAGTAAAAAAAAATTAAAAAAATCTACCCCACCCATTTCAATAATATGAATGAATACATTTATTTTTTTTAAAATAATTCCCCGCCTTTGGGGGCGCAAAAAAAATCCCCCCCTTACTGCGGCCAAAAATAAATAAATCCCCCCCCCCCCTGAACCCAACTTCCTACCCCCCTGAAAATCAATCTAATGGTGCTTTCTATTGATGGGGGAGGGGGAGGTGTTGTTGCTAATTATAAAAAGGCCCAAGTATTCGTGTTGACTGTAGACATTAGACTGGGATACTTTGACCAGTGATGGGTAACTTTGGCCCACCAAAAATAAAAGAGTTTATTTGTCACATTTTGAGAACAATTCGTCTTACCAAGCTTGCATAGTAGACTGGTTGTTTACTGTCTTGTGGACCGGATATCTTCCTGTTTTCAGTACCTGTAAGCAAAAGAAATGAAGGTGAGGGAAATAATTGGGCTATCACAAATATAATTATGGTATCGTTGTGCCCATCACTACAAAAAAATATTACAATAGACAAAACAACTTTTGCTTGATGCTGAGTGGATGTCTCTGACACACCCCTTGTATTGTAATTGTATTTAGTGGAGGCACGTCGCACGTCACATGAGGTTGAACTTGCGTATACACGAGTTCAACCAAAAAAAACCAGGACAACGTGTGAACAGACATCCATTATGCGCAATACGTCACCTCGACCTCACGGTCTGATTGGTTAGCGGTATTATGTTAGTTTTCAAGCATGCGTGCGCAGCCTGATCGAAGTGCGCCCACGTATGTCGAACTCAGGAGTGTGGCTAGGAGATTATGTGCCGTAGATCCATTGGCTACAAGTACCATATGACATCATTTTACTAGTGAAAAGTGAGTTCCCCCAGATATAGTGCTAGGAGATATCATTGAGCCTCCCAACACCAACATCGCCAAATCATGCTCTTCATCTCTTCAACAAGCATCATAATTTGCTAATTTCAAACAGGAAATCAAACTTAAATCTTACCCCAACAGAAATTTACTTCATTGGAACCATTATTTTGTCTTTCAAGCATGAAAAATAGTTAATTTATTACGCATTTTGTCTTGGATGGCAAATTTGGCCCCGAAATCGGTGGCCAAATTTGTCCACCTACTAGGACCGATCATCGGACAAGAACTTGGTGTGTGAAAACTGTATGTGCAGGAAAAGGTGAGACTCTTCTCACTTTACCTTGTATTTGCAAAACATTCCCCAAACATGCTAAGTAAAACTAAAAAGCCGTGGCCTTGTTGAACTTCAAGTAATTCACCACCAAATGGATGGATTTTGATGGTCAAATCAAAACCGTAAAACGACACACACATTCTGTTCTCTGGCGAAAAAATTGACGGTACTGCACATTCCAGATTATACATTACGGTTATAATAAGATTGATAAAATATAAACTTACCGAAATTTTGATTGAACGGATGTGATATTCCCACGAAAAAGTCAGAAAAGGCGATTGAAAATGTAGCTCGATCTCTTCAAAAACTTCGCGAAAAGTTGTCAAGCATTGTCAAGCTGTCAATCAAACGAAAATAACAAATAGCCTCGTACCTACGCACAAGTCCCGGACGCTGTGTACAAACGCGTGTGGAAAATTTGATGTGCAAGTATCTGGTGCCGATGCTTATTTTAGCTGGCTTCCACAATTTCTTAAAGTTTTTGGCAAATATCTCTATAAATAAATAAGCGCTTAGCCTTTGGGGACCATTTTCTGAAAGCTCCTCAAGTACACGTTACTTTGAGACCAATCAAACCGTAAGCACCGAGCTGGGTATATCATAACGAACGGTTGTTTCGGGGTCGTTCTATTTACGTGTTTTTCAATAGGGATATTCCCGGTTGCACGAAAATAGCGTTTTACGGGAATGGTGGCTAATGGGAAGGTGTTCCAAGCTGCTGTTATTATACACCTAACACAACAATTCCTGACCAGGTACTTTAAAGGGGCATTGCCCGAAAAAATGAAATTTGGAAAAGAATTGTTTAAAAATGAATTGCAGCAATTCATCCATACATGTCTAATCGGTTTGAATAACACCCAGTGTTCAATACAAATCAATGACATTCCATGTATTTTCTTTTCTGTTGGTGTCATTACTAAAAGCATCATAACTTTTAAAGTATTTACTCAATTTTTATGGCTGAGGTGTCCTATTATGGATAGTAAATTTGCTTGTTTAGTGTATATCCTTGATAATCCTTGATTTTAAATTAGCTTACATAGAACTTGGAGCGTGTTTCGACTGGGGCACTGCAAAGTTAACCTAAACGTAATTACTGCTAACTGTTAACTCTCCCCCCATTCCCCCCGTCCCGTCCCCCCCCCCCCCCCCCCCCAATTCCCCCCGTCCCCCATTCCCCCATTTCTACTCGCGAAAAGTTACCGCTAAGTTTATAAGCATCCTAATTGGTGGGACACAACATTTGACCTTTTGTTATACCAACAATGCCACCCCACCTGAAAAAGACTGCCTCACAATGCGTAGAATCCAGCTTGTAAGTGTATACTTCCGGGTCACAAGAACTCAGCGTTAAGATTAACAGGTGGCTGTTTCTACCGGGCAAGTTCGGGTTAATTACCTTTAACAAACCTGGTTTGTCCAGGTTTTTGCGATTACAAAACTTCGCGTTAATTAGCGTTATCTGGCTGTTTCTGGGCAACTTAGCGATAATTACCGTTAAGTTCCCCAGTAAAAACATGCTCAATGACTAGCATGTTTGAAAAGACCGGTATTATTAGTCTTTTGCGGCAACTACATGATCTAATACAACTAAACGGGGCATAATTCTGTTATACCCTTCACACCAACATCGGTAGTATGCGTCGTTCTTAAAAATCATGCACTATGAATACCTCTGTGAAGGGTATAACAGAATTACTCCCTAAACGGGATACATAAAATTAGTTTGATAAAAAAGGCAATGGTGAAAGTTAAAATACTTCTAATATTTGAATTATATTAATTTAATACACACATTCACCGATGCGATAGATGTAACGCGATTTGTGAAGATTAAAGGCACTTAATTCATTTACACCTAAACTTGAACTCAAGAGTGCTATAAGGACAATAGCACATCTTTTGAAATCGATACCAATAGAATTAACCCGTGTTTGGGAATGAGAGTGATGTTTTATTTAGGGAGCACAACACCAAGACGCTCTCCATAGACTTTACTGTTAGGAAAGGCTTACTTAAATGGCTCTAGTTTCTATATTAGTGCGTTTGGTTCAATGAGATTTTGATATGTTTTACTCACAAGGGTTATCTACAACATATCTGAATATGAAGGTAACATTACCGCGCACTTTTTTTGATATAAGCCGCCGCATAACAACGTAGTGATATGCCTACCTAAATTCGGTCTCCGGTCCGGATATTACCGCATGTGTAAATCGGTCCGTGAAATTAAAATTGACCTCAAATCACCTAGTTTAAATGTCAGAACATCAACTACACATTTCAAACACAACATATTAGTGAAAAATTATATCATAAACCGTCAAAAAATAACTCTCTTTCCCGCCAAATAGGAACTATTGTCGTACTCAACTTTGATTGATCGCGTCGATAGCGTGTCGCGAGACCTATTTAGTTGTGTGCTCCCTTTATGGATGTGGAGAAGTTATTTCATGACAGGGCGAAAGGCTAAATTCCCACTTGGCCATCCCCCGTCTTGATTATCTATGCATAAAACACCTGGGCAGGAACCTTTTTTTGTGTTAGGTGTATTTTGTTTTCTTGTAGTTATTGATTAATGGTATATTTTCCTGTTGCAATTGATTTTGGTTGCATCGTTTCCAGTGACGTTGATTTCATTCAGATGGTTTTCAGAGACTGTTCACAGAAACTCGCGTCTTGATTTGATATTTGTTTGTAATTGGAGGAAGACTGGGAGAGCGAGGAAATTAACTATCAGATTGTTTAACATTTTCCACGCGGCAGGCGTCTGCAGACGACATTCCAAAATTTCACAAAATGTTTCAAAAATGTCAAAAGTATTGAATTTCATTACCATATTTGGAATCACCATGAAAAATGCATTGAAATAAGTACAAACATGTCTAGTATTAGTTAAATAACCCTTGAGATATAGACCTTGAAAGTTGGGAAAGGTTTCTGAAAAATCTCTTTTGATGGCAAAATCGATAGCCGCGTGGAAAGTGTTAATAATGTCATGTGTTTTCCTACTTGTATTTTGATTTTGTTGTTGCAGTTTATTTTGGTTAAAAGTGAATTCATCAATATGGGTGTGGTGGTTTACTGTAAAACCAGAAATGTTCGTGTGGTTAAAATTTCGTGAATCAGCAATAATGGCCTAATTCACGGCATGAAAATTTCATGTATGTAAACTTTGCAATGCACTGCTACAAGGTAGATTTGAAATGTTTGTGGCATGAAATTTTCGCAAGTAAGTGCACCTCGCGAAATAAGCGAAATTTAAATGCGTGGGAACATTTCTGGTTTTACAGTAATCAACTGTCGCGTTGGTTTTTATAAGGGTCATGGAAAACATGGGAAGCCATTGAATTTTGCTTTTGCATTTTCCAGGACTTGAAAATCATGGAAAAATGGTCTTCACCTCTAAAAGATATGGAAAGTCATTGAATTTGCAAGTTTTGAAAGCAAATAGATAGAGAAACCGATTGAAACTCGGCTCAATGCCATTCACAATTTGTAAGTGAGTAGCAGAGAGATGGAAAAGTCATGGAAAAGTCATTGAATACTTGTTATAAATGTCATGGAAAGTCACGTAATTATGTAAGAAATAACAATTGATGATGGCCTATAAGCATGATTCTAGCAGAATCTATGACGAGCGAAACTTAATTAAATAAACGCGAGGATCAAGCAAATGATACCAGTAATTATGTAAGGCTATATTTAAAAAATCTCTTGTCTCAAAGCTCTTCAGTTTTTCAAAACCTAATGCGGAATGCGGGTTATTTTAAGGTTATGGTGGGGTTTTTTTTAATATAAAATATTGAAATCCTTGTAAAAGTGACCTTTTGTATTTAAAAAATCTGTGAAATTTTTGGGATTTTTTAAAAAAAAACTTCTTCTTTTTTCTAACGTGCATCGATTAACTAACGCGCGCGGGAGCTTTGAGACAAATGCTTTTTTTAATATAGCGTAAGTAAAGAAAGTGTACTAACCCTGTTTTAGATGCATAAAGAGAAACTGACCAGATAGTCAGGCAGTCTTCTGTATGTATCGTTTTCATTAACAGTACTATTTTGATAGATGCAGCAAAGGAAACAATCCACATTGAACGAGTGTCGACTTTCAAACAGTTCAAATGACCTCACTTTAAAAAGAATAATATTTCACTGCAATTAGTAAAAATGAATATAAAATATCAGGACAGCGTTGGTCAATATAGCAGAATCGTAGTAAAATGTTTTCAGTTGACTTAACAAGCATGGGTTAACACTTTCCATGCGACAACCATCTGCAGTTTTAAACATATTTTTTCAAGGTCTATCTTAAGGATTACTGAACCAATATTAGGCTTGTTTGTACTTATTTTAATGCATTTCTTGTGCTGATTCCAAATATGGTAATGACATTCAATATTTTTGACATTTGTGACGCGATCAAGCGGAATGAGTCGGATGTCGGGAATATTGAATTTGAGTTATAGGTAAAAAGAAGTAACAAATTCTTATGTTTTACTTTGTTTTCTCAGTTGGTAAATTGTTTGTAACTTAAAAACTAGAAGTTCAATTCTAGTGGAGTTTGGACCATACTGTAGCATTTTCCATCTGCTTTAAAATGGTGGACAAATATCAAAATTGAAAACTGCCGACATGTGACTCATTTCGCTTGATCACGTCACATTTTTGAAACATTTTGTGAAATTTTGAAATGTCGTCTGCACACGCCGGCTGCGTGGAAAGTTAACTTAACTAATAAAACACACTAATTTCACAGCACAGAGGATGGTAAAAGTTGTAAGAATATAAGCAACTTGGGCTATAAGATGACAGGTTTGGCAACCCATTGTTTACAGCCCTCCCATCTCTTATCACTTGGCAATTCAACCCTACGGGCTATGTCTAAAGGCTAAAGCCAAAAATCGGTCACTTGATCTGACCGACTAAATCGAACTGGTCAGTTAAAACTAAATGCGTGGCATGTGTAAATGAAACCGATATAAATGTAATCCAATTCATCTGTATAAAGTGGAGATAGAAGAGGCTATTCACCTTAAGGGGTGCTCAGTTTTGTTTAGTTGGGGATGGGGTGCTTTTGGCAAATTTAAACTGGACTTATGCATTTATCAAAGAGTTTATTTTTTAAAAGGTTTTAGATCAAAATGAGGGACGTACAATTAAATCACAAGATTTTGAGATATTCACAATAAATGGAAATAAGGTGTCAAACTCAAGCTAGCATTTACAAAAATGTTAGTGGTTAATCTCACATTTGTTGGTGTGTGTAAGTTGTCAACTGTTCCATTGCAGCCCTTTTATGGCAAAAGGATGTTATATGTACTTTCCTAATGATATACTTCCTTTTAACATGGATTGTGTTCACTTGGTTCAATAATCCTCACTTGGGAAAAGGTTGCAACTTGTAAAGACAATAAAGGTAATATTCTGCCTTTTACCACTACATGATTTATGGAGAAAAAAGCTAACTTTAATCATGTTAAAAGGAAGTATACTGTTAGAAAACTACATATAAGATACATTCTTTTGCCATAAAAGGGCTGATTGGCAGACAGATCTCTGAAGTATGGTCAGTACTAATTTATCTATTTGTTTTGAAATTGTCCTAAAAAAATATGTATGGAAAATATCATATATCATAATGGTCGGTACCCTGGATTTTATGTCCGTTATGGAAAATATCCCATATTCAAGAAAGAAGAAAAAATTACAAGTAAATTACAAATTTTCAAAAATGTTTCATAATTTCCCTTAACTTGAAACAAATTTACCTCAAGTAGTTACCATGGTTATGATACTTGATTGCAAGCAGAATTTCTGTCTTATCGATCTCTGTTGTTTGCAATAATATCCGCTGTTTTCCTCGTCAATTATGGTTTGTGTTTTTATACATTGACTTTAATAACAAGTTTATAATGAACTGGTGTTTCTATTTTTAACATATTGGTGTTTCCGTTTTTTCACTTTATGCCAGTGTTTCTATTTTTTAACTTTATTAAGAATTTATTGATTGTGCCATGCTGGTATTTCTAGTCTTTCCACATTATTAAGTTGAGTGATTTGCTGGTGTTTTTATTCCACCAATTGGTCTAATTCAAAGAAATATTGTACCCTGAAAAGTGAATCTTAAGTTCAAAATAAAATATTTAGGCGGCCCCTGGACCCCCAACCGCATTTTAAAGCATGAAAAACCTTCCAGTTTTTTAATTTTTGTACCCTGAAAAGTGATTCTTAAGTTCAAAATAAAATATTAAGGCGGCCCCTGGACCCCCCTCCCTCCCCCACCCCAATGCTGTGAGGTCAGGACTTTTAGGATTTTTTTTGAAACCTCAATCGCGTCCCTGGTAAGTGTTATTGAAAACTGCTCATCAAGCTTCATGTCTCTCACTGAGTGATGTCAGTTCTTTTTAGATACATTTTCCGCTTGCAATGTAATCGTAAATGAATCAAATATTTTCAACATATTTTGAGAGGAAAATGTCTTTGTCTCTGAGTATGCCCGTCTTACTTATTAAACTCATGGCTACAAAGATGATTTGCTACTATTTATAGCGTAATAAATGTAATGTCGGAGTCTTTTATTGAGTCAAAACTAAAATGAGAAAGAGGAGAAATGAAAAATGATGTAGCAGTGATATGATTTAAGAAGATGGAATTGGCAAATTTTCAAAACCAGATATTTGAAATTGGTAGTAGATTTGCCAATACACCTTTACAATTATAAATGGATAGGTACCATATACCATAGATAATCAAGACGGGGATGGATAAGTGGGTATTTTGTTTGAAGCTATGTGTGTTTCGGACCAAGGTCGCTCAACACAAAAAGCTGATTAGCCTTTCTCCCTGTCATGAAATAACATCTCAACATCAATAAATAGTACGCCAATCTCGTTCCCAGATGCATTAAATCGCTAGGAATCGCTAAGAATGTGCTATCGTCCATCGCGAAATAAGTGTCTATAAACTTCACAAATAGCGTTGCATCTATCGCATCGGTGAATGTGTGTATTAAATAGACATGTTTCAAATATTAGAAGTATTTTAACTTTTACGGCTGCTTTTTAAAAAATTAGAAAGTAGTTAGATAGTTGTTAATTAATTATTTATTTATTTATTTAAATGCAATTATTTATTTAGTTATTTATTTGAAAACCGCGCTTACTACATTTTGCCATAAAACTCTATGTAGATACTTAGTATATATCATTTTTGTCATTTGCCAAGGACACACAGTTTGATTACCGACTCATGAACCGATGAAATATTTGAAGAAACGTGTGTATTTGAGTGAAAAGATTTCTCTATCATATTAAATTAAAAAACCTTTTTACTACATCTACCAGATGATCAAGCACTCGCAGAATCAATAATCGGACGTCATCAAAACTATCCAATCAAAGTTGCCAGATCGTATGTACGCACTGCACTTATGACTCATTCGGGGTCAACTATATGCCAAATGAAAAGGGGATATATTTTGATTTGGGTTTTACTCATTTATTACCCTTTACGCATCAAATGAAATGACTAAAAAGCGTAACAAAATGTCTCGATAAAGAGTTACATTAAACCTTCTTTCAGTTGTTTATAAGTGTGTAAGAGCAATATATCCAGTGGAGACTTGACTCAAGCACTTAGAAGTGTATTGTTATGATAGCAAGTCTTGGATGCTCTCTTCTTATAGAAGCATTACTGGTTCAAATTCGTCATTTAAATATATTTTTCGTCTTGAAATCTTCTTATCATACATACCATATCAGCAGTACAACCTTGTAAACTTCAAATGTGTTTTTCTTGTTTCAACATTTTTTCATCTTCAAAATATTTTGTCTATATCGTTTCTTTTTTCCCCCTTTTTTCTTTTCATTTGCCTTTTAAAAAAAAGATCATGAGGATATGAAAGATCCCCCCCCCCCCAAAGAATCTAACTCCATATTTACTATTTTGAAAACTGACTCCTTAAAATCCAAGATGGCCACAAATTAAATATGCAAATTAGGTTGGCACTTTTCTAGTTTAATTCCTAGTAGCTTTTGATCTTCAAATTTAGAATGTTCAAAATAGACCATTTCAAATCCGAAAATATACGATCAGTTCCGAATGCTTCCAATTAGCCGAGTGATTTGACGCTCGGTTACATGACCTGTCAGCTCACAGGTCATGGCCATGTGTCATTTCTGGCTCTAATTTATACTGTCATTATTCATTGGAAAACCTTGGGGAGGTTATGTTTTTAGGTGTAAGGCCCCAAAAATTAAATACTTTGTCTAAGAAACCTTTGGCTAAAAAGCGATGTGCTGTGCTGTTTTCTTTTCTTTTTACCAAAAAGAACTATGCTATGTCCTGTACGATTTGTTTGATTTTTTCTCTCCAAAAATAGAGTCAATAGTTTTGCTTTTTGCTTTTTAATAAAAAATAATCAGATCATGATCAATGCACATTGTATGCTTGTGTTCTCTTTATCTCTTAACTTCACAAACTTAGTTGAATGTGTGTTCTCAGTCACAAGGTTGCCGAGTATTGCCGAAACTAACTAGTTAAAAAATAAAATTGGCTGTGTGCTACTGGCGAAATCTCATTTTAAAAGCAATGCGTGCGGGCTGCTGAGACAAAGTATTTAATTTTGTTGGCCTAAGTTAGCCAACACTGTTAGCGAGATGAGCTGTAAGTTTTGACAGTGTGAGTGGGAAAGGTTTTGAACAACGTGTGATGAGGTCAAACCCTTAATTGTAATGTCATTATTAATTTAAAAACCTTCAGTGGATTATGTTTCCTAGAAATAGGTAAGCCAACATCTATCTATAGATGGTGACTTAGCGAGTTGTCAGGTTTCATGATAACATTTGTAATCATTTATGATAAGGGCAAACTCCTATTTGTAATGTCATTATGCATTTAAAAAACCGTCAGTGGGTTATTTTACCAAGAAATGTGTTAATACCACGATGACGCCTAACCAAAAACATTGCTATATCTTCAAAAAGAAATATCTTCAAAAGAAAGCACATATATTGTACCCAAAGCATTGCTATCTTCAGAAGAAAGCATAGATATTGTACCCAGCACATTGCTATCTTCAGAAGAAAGCATAGATATGCAACCAAAACATTGCTATCTTCAGAAGAAAGTGTCGATATCAAGCCTCCAAATAAACGGGCACCCATGATTTATTTACCCATTGGTTGCCAATTATTGGCTCCTGGTGTTTTCCAAAGTTTGCGTAGTAAAGTATAGACCATGACAGGAGCCATTTTTTGTCTAAATGGTAAAATGTAGCTCCTGGTCAAGACCTGTTTATTTGGAGGATTGGTCGATATTGTTCCCAAAAAATTGCTCTCTTCAGAAGAAAGTACAGATATTGTACCTAAAACATTGCTATCTTCAGAAGAAAGCATAGATATGCAACCAAAACATTGCTATCTTCAGAAGAAAGCATCGATATTGTTCCCAAAACATTGCTCTCTTCAGAAGAAAGTACAGATATTATACCCGGAACATTGCTATCTTCAGAAGAAAGCACAGATATTGTACCCAAAACATTGCCATCTTCAGAAGAAAGCATCGATATTGTTCCCAAAACATTGCTCTCTTCAGAAGAAAGTACAGATATTATACCCGGAACATTGCTATCTTCAGAAGAAAGCACAGATATTGTACCCAAAACATTGCTATCTTCAGAAGAAAGCGTCGATATTGTACCCAAAACATTGCTATCTTCAGAAGAAAGCATCGATATTGTTCCTAAAACATTGCTATCTTCAGAAGAAAGCACAGATATTGTACCCAAAACATTGCTATCTTCAGAAGAAAGCACAGATATTGTACCCAATACATTGCTATCTTCAGAAGAAAGCATCGATATTGTTCCTAAAAATTGCTATCTTCAGAAGAAAGCACAGATATTGTACCCAAAACATTGCTATCTTCAGAAGAAAGCACAGATATTGTACCCAAAACATAGCTATCTTTAGAAGAAAGCATCGATATTGTTCCTAAAACATTGCTATCTTCAGAAGAAAGCACAGATATTGTACCCAAAACATAATTATCTTCAGAAAAAAAACATCGATGTTTCCCCAAAATACTGATTTCTACTGAAGGTGACACAGGTGTTCCCAAAATAATGTAATTTTCAGAGTGGGTGAAAAAAACCCCATTCCAAACATTAAAAGCAAGTTACAATGTACTCTCTCTGCCTTTCGTTATAGAGAAATAAATTCTGCATCCAAAACATCAATTATAGAACACAGATTTTGTTCCCAAAACATTGCTCTCTTCAGAAGAAAGTACAGATATTGTACCCAAAACATTGCTCTCTTCAGAAGAAAGTACAGATATTGTACCCAAAACATTGCTATCTTCAGAAGAAAGCGTCGAAATTGTTCCTAAAACATTGCTCTCTTCATAAGAAAAGCATCAATAGTGTACCCAAAACATTGCTCTCTTCAGAAGAAAGCAGCGATATTGTTCCCAAAACATTGCTCTCTTCAGAAGAAAGTACAGACATTGTACCCAAAACATTGCTATCTTCAGAAGAAAGCACAGATATTGTACCCAAAACATAATTATCTTCAGAAAAAAACATTGATTTTTCCCCATAATACTGATTTCTACTGAAGGTGACAGGTGTTCCCAAAATAATGTGATTTACGGAGTGGGTGGGGGAAAACCTATTCCAAACATTGAAAGCCAGTTACAATGTACTCGATTTGCCGTTTGTTATAGAGAAATAAACACTGCTTCCAAGACATCAATAAGAGTCTTATCTCGAGGTCCAATAACAAAGTTGGATATATATTTCATAGTAATTAAAAGTGCTAGTGGGGTTAGACAGATATAAGCAAGAAAGCAGTATTGTAATCTCAACACCGCATCCCCAAATGAAACAGTTGTTATAGACTACAGTGCACACACATTATTTTGAAATTAACCATCAAATCTTGTATTCGTATCATCAAATGTGTTTGTCTTATCTACCTAGGAAGAGCAAAACACATGCCAGATAGGCTATTTTGATATATAAGCACGCTGAAATAGGGGGAAATCTTGAATCAAATCACAAACAAATATTTTTCTTCCTTATCTTGTGTACTTTTACAGGAGGGCGAACACATGCGAGATATGCTATCAGGAATGCATAATTGGTACGCCTGTTCCCACGCCAGGCCGACATATTGCAATGTATGTAGGGAAGCATTATCGGGCGTTACATCACACGGCCTTTCTTGTGAAGGTAAGAGTGACATATTGCAATGCATTTAGGGAAGCATTAGGGTTACATCACATGGCATATCTAGTGAAGGTAAGAATACCTGTAAGGATTCATCTAATCCCATAATGCAACTAGTTATCAAACATTTTCAGGTTAACCCTAACTCCCTAGGGTTTTTTTACAATTAAACTATAAGGGAAGGAAAAGGGGTCAAATTCACCATCACCAGCGGCGGGGGATCAAACCCAGGCTGCCAGCGGGGAAGTCCGACGCGTAACTGATAGCGCCAACGAGTCGGCTCGAAATAAGGCTTCACATGTGTTTACATGCCAGTGCCTCATGATATGTTTTGATGCAAAGCAATCAAGGATGAAGCCATTGCTTGTTTTATGAATAAAAAACTGATGTACTTGACTTTGAACTTCATCCAAACATCTGACACTTGTACAAGTCTGTGTGTGCTATTAATGTAATAAAAGCACATACACAGCCAGTCCAGAGTTCCACCAATTTCACTTATTGTACAGCTCCAGAGTGCTGTAAATTTGACATCGTAAATAACCTGATTAATTATATCACAACTTGGTATGTGTGTGTTTAGTAGATGATTGTTTATCTTGATCAACAGTTGCTTGAATCAAAACTTTTAAGTTCTATCAGTGTCCTACTGTGCAGGGGTGTGTACAGCAGAGTTCTGCCACATAAATCATCACTAAATAGTCACTGTCGATGAGTGCTTTTAATTCCTTATAGCTCTCGGCAGCTACGCTGCCTCGTGCTATAAGTCATACGAAATGAGAAAACAATTGCATCAACCAAGACCATCAAAAAGCTTTTCAAAGCCTTGATTTAAGCGACACCTGTGATGATGAATCAAATTTGGGGGGAAATAGTGTACTTTACATCCAAATCATCTATGATGAAATAAAGGGCATCATATCGTCGCTGTTCTGACATACCGGCACATCACTTTACTTAATTCTGTTGTGATGTGCCGGTATGTCAGAACAGCGACGATATAGTTCCAACCGGACACTTCATTCTTACGTGTAATTGATGCAAGCCTGAGACCTATTGTACACTTTATCCGAGATGTGCACTTAGTACTGTGCATCAAATGGTCTTGGGGATGAGAGATGAAAAACATGACTGATAAAAATGAAATGATATAGGCCTTAGCTCATAAAAAAATATGTAATTTTTTTAAACTCCACCTAAACCACCTTAGAGAGGGTCAGAAATACCGAACTGGCCTTGACCTACTAGCCATCTATGGCAATAATAATTTATAACATGATCGCCTACTCAAAAGGAGGGGCAGCATTACAATATTGAATTTGATGCAGAAATAGTCTCTAAAGCTATTTTTAAATTTGGTCTCAACTACATTGAATTTATGTTGATGTCAACATATACTTGTCCTACATTTGTAAGAAGCATTGGTTGCAACTTACAATCATTTCTATTTTACAGTATGCAAGTTCAAAGCCCACAAGAGGTGTGCGGTGCGATCCCCAAACAACTGTAAATGGACCACATTATCATCAGTCGGCAAGGAGATTATAGAGGAGGAGGATAGAACCGTGAGTATTTAATTCAAGATTATTCTAACTACAATTTTCAAACAATTACATGTACAGGGCTCTTTTATAGGCATTGCATACCATATAAGGCCGCTAAAAACGGTACAGCTCGTTCCCGATGATGTCTTTTAACCTCCTGGGGTCTACCTGTCTATATAACAGTGGTTCTGATTGGTTTATTACAAGATGTACTCATATGAATAGCCAATTCAAATGCTGCTTGTAAAATGTTTCGCTCCCATCTTTATCAGGGATACAATTATTCTAACAATGTCTCTCATTGGTGCAATAAATGATGTATCCATCTTTTTAACCAATCGACCGGTAGTTCTCAGGGGGTTAAGTCATTTGTCCGTCGAAAGTTTTCCAATTTAGTCAGCCGCGACTTCCAACAAGGCAGGACTGGTCTTTGATCAGTCAAGTTGCTGTGAGCGATTTGCGTTTCATAGTCCACCCGGCACATCCTTTAGGGAGGAATTATTTCCAGGACGCCCCTATTTGGACTTGTTTTAGTTAGCTCATCTAAATGCTGAATC
The DNA here is from genome assembly GCA_035610835.1 of Ophiura sarsii. Classification (NCBI taxonomy): domain Eukaryota; kingdom Metazoa; phylum Echinodermata; class Ophiuroidea; order Amphilepidida; family Ophiuridae; genus Ophiura; species Ophiura sarsii. Next base: position 31,751,174 of record CM069454.1, on the reverse strand, counting down.
AAATATTTTTTGATGTGGACATCCACATATTTTTTTGATGTGGATGTGCTGCTGAAAGCTTGAAATCCTGACCCACTTTATGGGTGTTTTTCCTCATATAAGGCCAAAAAGAGAAAGAAAGTTGACCAGAGTCTGGGTCGGACGGTCGGATTTATTTTTTATTTTTTTTTATTTTAAATTTTACAGGGAGATACTACTCAAAAACACGTTTTCATCTTTCTTTATTGTTGTGTGCTTCTTTCAATTTTTTGTTTGTTTTGTTTTTTGAAAAAATAAAAATAAATAGCGACCCTAGATTTCCGAAAATTCGGGTCGGTCGGAAAGGGCAAGTCAACTTCTTTTTTTTGTTGCCTAATGGCTGATTTGACTAGGTTTTTTCACGATATGGGACCCATGGTTTTAGTCTGCAATTTGGGACCCATGGTTTTAGTCTGTAATTTGGGACCCATGTCTAGGTGGGGTTTTTCTCACAATTTGGGACCATGTTTAGGATTTTCCAACACAAATCATACCCATTTGGGTGTCACTTACATGTACACCTATTATATGTGAGTAGGCCTACCCCACCCCCTAGGTACTTTGAGGGAACACTATAAATTAAAAAAAAAAGATTTGAAAGACATCACCACAATGCATTGCGTTTTTGCAAAATGCCGTAATTCAGGTCTCCAATTTGTCTCGGTTCCCATAGACATATGCACACAATCATTGGCTTCATAGTGTGTTCATAGTTGGAGCTCTTAGGTTCTAGTTTACATCAATACATACATTAGTTATCAGTGTTCCTTTTCTCATTTCAAAAACTTAAGACTAGAGCTCGACAAATGCATCGTGTGAAAAAAAGCCTGGGAAAAAAGCTTTAGTTGGCTGGTGTTCGCGCATCGCGCAATGCATTGTTGGAAGACCTTAAAATCTTCTTTGATAAATTCCTATTCAAAGACAAAATATATATGCTGCGCCTGCTATGAAAGGGATTGTCTTTTTCAAAGAATTAAAGAATAATATTGAAGATATCTCAATGTCTTGACAAAATATTATTTGAAAAGTCTGAAATCAACTCTTGCTATTTTATTCTTAGCCTGGCGTCAAGAACTCCTGTAAAAGCCAATATTTTCGCGTAAAGATATTTTCGCGCATTTTGCTATCATAGACATTTCACGAATTGTGTTTTTCGAGGGCGACCTTCTGGATGCACTGCATGAATGTTGAAAACATTATTTTAGCGTGTTGTAATATCACGGAAAAATGTTTTGCGTGAAAAGCACAACAACAACAAAACCACCGCTAAGATTTCAGCTGTTACAGTATGTGGCTATGTATCTAAAATTAAAGAATTTAATTAAAAAGCTACATTTGAAGTGAAGTGTGGGAAAGAAATACCGTTGATTCGCAATAACTGACTCGAGGAATTTCCTGTTTGAGTGTTTTTTACCGTAACACTTTCCACACGGATATTAGTTTTATCATATACAAAACAGATTTTTGTAGAAACCTTTTCAAACTTTTAAAGTTTTATCTCAAGAATTATTGGACCCAAACTAGGCCTGTTCGTACTTATTTTCATGCATGTCTCACAGTGATTCCAAATAGTGTTATGAAATTCAATAATTTTTTATTTGGAAAACATTTTGTGAAATTTTGGAACTGTTGGTTGCAGACGCCTGCCGTGTGTAAAGTGTTAATTACCAAAATTTATTTTGAGCATTTCTTCATTTTCAGACAAATGTCACTCTCTCCTCTTGATTTGTCTTGTTTTCAACCCTTCACACTTTCACTGTATCGAGACGTCTGTCGCGATCATTATCACAGGTGATGTGTTACTAGTGCTTCACTTTTTTATTAAAATTGTTAACACTTTCCACGCGGCAGGCTTCTGCAGACGACATTCCAAAAGTTCACAAAATGTGTAAAAAATGTCAAAATTATTGAATTTAATTACCATATTTGGAATCACTATGAGAAATGCATTGACATAAGTACAAACATTCCTAGTACTGGTTTAGACTCTGAATTTTGGGAAAGGTTTCTGACAAATCTGTCTTGTATATGGTAAAACTAATAGCCGCGTGGAAAGTGTTAATACTGCACTTGTTCTTTTCTTTATTTCAATTGCCTGCAAGCAAGGTAAAGATAAAGAATGCCATGAGTTTTAATTTAGAAGCGCACGCTTTTATGACCCATACAAAATCGATTTTGAAAATAACAAAAGCAGAAATAGCCGGGAGAAGAATGCAATAAAGAGGAATGAACATTCAGAAGTCATTTCTTGATATCAGCTTTGGTAACTGTGTAAGTGGAAATGTTTGTGTGTAATTGTTCGCGCATTGCACATTTTGAAAATTGTGCTTGTTTTTATTTTTGCGATTTTGAGATTCCTTACATAGACCTACATACAAAAGGAACATATTCGCACATTTTTATTTTCGCGCTTGCTGATTTTATTGCGAAAAGTGCGAAATTGTTCCCGTTTACAGTTTGTGATTTAATCGCATTGGTTTCATCACGATATGACTTGTCATTTTCGTTTCATCTTTGTAAGACTCACGATCGCCAGACGTAACCATTTTCCCCCTGGGGGGATACTTTTGTTGAGATTTCAATATGAATTTAGCAGGTTTTTCTATTGATAGACTTTGGCCACGAGTATTAATGGGATTCAGACAAACTTCTGAGTCAGAATGTGTGGACGAATGGGGCTATTCCTTTTGAAATCCATACACCCCCTGTAGCTTAAATTAAAGCATCTTCAGGATTCAAAAGCGCACTTGCAAAATCATTCTTGGCAACAAATATCAAGACTACGAGTCTGCGCTTTGCGAATTAAACATCACCAATCTTGTCGATCGCAGGGAAGAATTAGTTTTGAAATTTGGTCAGCAGGTCCTCATCTCTGAAAGACATCGCCACCTTCTCCCAGAGAAGAGATCGATTACAACCTCCGTCGCAGCAACATATTTCCTCAACCATTGTGCAATACCAACAAATACAAAAAATCCACCATTCCTTACATCATAAAAAAGCTCAATGGCGTTTTGGATGATTAACGTATTTTGCTGATGTCTGTATTTCGTTGCAATATTTTTATGCATGTAATTTTTGATATTTATATAATTATATATTTTTATATTGTAAAGCCGGCTTTTTCAGCTTATGCTGCCTGCTGGCTATTTTTATACCGTGAATAAATAAATAAATAAATCTGTCAGGAACTTTTTGTGATAGGTGTATGCTTTATCCTAACATAATCAGCCATGTTCGATGGCATCTCTTGTAATTGCTGGGATAAGGCCTAACAAATAATGGTTTGATTGGCCTAACATGACAAAAACAAATAGGGTAGGTCGGTCGGGATTTCTTGTTTGTTTTTTGAAATCACCTGCTTTGGGGACTTTAAATAGCCGAAAATGAAAGCAAACAGTCAGAAACTTTAATACTCGTGTTCAATTTTTATACATTTATATTTTTCTTATTTTATTTTCCTTCTATTTAAAAAAAAAAAAAATTAAATATATTTTTTTCCTCCCTCAAAAAAATTATTCAGGGTCGGCGATGTTTTTAGGGTCGGTCAGGTTAGGCCAATCAAACTCTTTTTTTTTAAGGCCTAAGTTGCATCCATCTCACTGAAAAGACAATTCTACAACTTGTTACATGCTTAACACCTATCCTGAAAAATAAATGATATCCGGCGGCGGTGGCTTTGCCAGCCGGATATCTATTATGAAAGGAGAGAGAGCTCAAGAAATAATAATCCGAGTGAATACAAACCTCCTCAAGCGTTATCTCCTGCGAGGATAGCGAAAACATTGTGTGATCAAATGGGTGACGTTAAATAGCGTTTGACAGAAATATCACCTGTGCTGAGATAGCCTCCGGGTACAAAATAGTTACGCTGACATTTTGGATGAATTTGTCGCTTGATATTTGTCATCGCAATGAAAAAATGATCATAACATCTCGAAGTATTCGAGATGTATTTATTAGGTGTGGTGATTGATACAAATCCAGTTTTGGGGTCGAACTTTTTAGTCAAAGTGAGTTATTGGTTTTATTGTTGAAGGAAAACGTTATGGCCTCAAAGAGTGCAAAAAGCCTTAAGGTAAAATAGTTACGCTGACATTTTGGATGAATTTGTCGCTGGATATTTATCATATCGCGTTGAAATCATGATCAAAACATCTCAAAGTATTCAAGATGTGTAAGTGGTGATATTTGTGACGGTTGTTGGTCAAATTTAGTGTTTAGTTTTATTGTTGAAGGAAAGCTGTATAGAATCAGAGAGAGCAAAAAGCCTAAGGGTAAAATAAATTCAGACATTTGTTCCCAACGCTTATATTTGGTTAATTTAGTCATATGTTAGTAGTGCGTTGCACATTATTGAAAAGCTGATGTGTTCTACTTTTCATTGGTACCAAATGTTTGTGCTCAGCCACTGCTTGAGAATATGGGGAGGTCTCAATCTGAATGTGCCGAAAATCAGCACTGTTTTGTGCTGAAAAGTCAATAGAGCATCACTCTGTACAGTAGTTGTCAATGTAACACTTCATCAAACCTGATAGAACCAGTGACAGTAAGTTCTTAAAACTGTCACTGATAGAACAGACGACCGAGTTGTTCTTTTGAGCACAAAATAGTGGTGAATTTGGCACATTTTGATTGAGACCTCCCCACATTCTCAAGCACGTGGCTGAGTACTGAAATAAGTTATTGCTACACTCTCTAAATGTAAAACAAGTGGAAAGAGTGGAAATTCACTCGAAAAGGCGTGAAGGGAGTGAAACGCAGGATAATCCGTTTTAGAGTGGAAAATGTCCACTCTAAAATTAGTGTGAAAGTTAATTTTTCATTCTCAATAGAGTTGAACATTGTCATATAAAATCCCCTTTCGCTCCTATTACTATTAGAGTGTTTTTCCACTCAAAAACGTGATGTCCTGCGTTTAACTCCTTGAAAGAGTGGAAAACCACTCTTTTACATTTAGAGAGTAGTTTATCATTGGAAAGAGAAACATCATAGCTTGTTAGTAACTATGTAACACTGTATGAATATATCATGAATTGTTTTCAAAAATTGGTGATAGAAAAAAGAAATAGCGGTTAACCTTATTTTTTTATAGATGTTTAGTTACACTGACATTTTAGATAAATTTGTTGCAAAAATGTAAAATGTGGTGTTACAAATTCATTGCCAATGTTTTGGTTCAAATGTTGAATGAATAATGTAAAGCAATGAAGGAAACAAACCCTGTTCTACGGGCAAATGGACCTCCAAGGTAGTTTTTTTTAAACAAAAATGTCAGGAATTTTCAACAATTTTCATCAATTTTCAACAATTTTTCAACAAATTTTGAATTTTTCAAAAAAATCAAATAATTTGGTTTAATTCACAAAATTCCACAAAATTAAAAACAATTGCAATATTCCCCCAAAATGTTCACACAAAATTCTAAAAAAAGAGACAATTCTAAAAAATAGGTCGGTCGCGCCCTTAGAACAGGGTTGGTCCCCCCCTTCCTAAGGAATCAAATAGTGCAAAAAGCCTCAAGGTAAAATGTTGCATCAACATTTTTGACTAAATTACTTGGTTATGTTTGATCAAAGTTCTGACTAGCGTATTTGCAGTTAAGAGATGCGTGATTGATGTAGCGCTAGCATTGGGACTTGTGCACATTTTCAAGCTTACGCAGCATACGGCCAAAAAAAATGGGTTAAAACCAGTATTTAGTCAAAAAGTATTTAAGTAAAGCTCAAAGCAGCTATGGTGTCTGTGGCCAAATGGGCTATTCCATTGGAAATCCATACACCCCCTGGGGGAAGATTAAGAGTCTTCCATAGGGGAGGGGGGTGTATGGATTTCAAATGGAATAGCTCAATATTGACACTGATGTGAATAAGTAATAAAGAGATCTAGGAGATGATCTGTTATGACGTCCCTTGGTGTACCAGTGTCAGGCACAAAAAAAATTGTTTGATTGTCCATATATCACTTTTAAATGTTGGGTAGGTCGGTCGGGATTTTTTTTCTTTTCTCACTTGCCCTTTTTTCAGGTACCAAAAGTAAAATGAGATGTACTTGTTGTGGTAACCAAAGCGGGGAACAAAATCTTAAACATTTTGATAGTTTTTTTTATTTTCTCAACACTTTAAAAAAAAATGAAAAAATGAAAATTTTGATTTTCGACTACTATTTGTAAAAAAAATGAAATTTTCAAAATAAAAATTGATTTTTTAAAAAAATTTAAAAAAATTTTCAAAAAATAAAAAAATAAAAAAAACAGTTTTTGGGTTGGAATGATTAAGAGAGTCGGGCGGACGAGGACAATCAAACAATTTATTTTGTTTGGCTTTATGCTTGTGTGAGTGTGAGTTTAAATTAAACGCCAAGTGTAAGATCTGCTTGAAGACATCAAAATTAATCTCAGCCTGTCAAACAATTGTTAGTGTTTGACAGCAATTTCTTGGGTATCGATTGACTCTTTTTTATCGCAAACTATATGAATTTAACCTCACACCATGTGACTATGACGGAAAATAATAGCCAAGTGAGGGGAGGGGGTGGGGGGGGGGGGGGGGTGGACAGCTCGGCCAGCAGTCAGAATCAAACCCAGGTCCTCCCACATGGGAGTCCCAGCAGAGTTTCTATTAAATTTGGGATAGGAAAGTCCTTTACTGACGTACTTAGCTAAACAGGTCCCGTTTGCATAAATTAAAAAGGCAACAGCGCCATTTTATGATGCTTACCGGAGTTTAAGGAATGTTAAAGACTTGCAGCAAGTCCGTAGGACACAGACAATGACGGTATGGTGTAAAGTGAGAGAATTAATTCAAATACCTAAAATAAATATTGAAACGTGAAGTATCATATATTTCAGGCTTGTCCAGCACGTAACCGTTTATCATAACTTTCAAAACCGGTCCATTTTTTGAGAATTTTTCGAACAATTCAGTGTAAACTTCAATTAAGTCTAATACCTAAAGCAGATGACACAAACAGCGCCACCAACAATGGGACACTCGCCAAAGTTTTATAAAAAAGGAGCGTCAGATTGCCAAGTTGAGTGGCACACAGTAGCATTTTTTATTGATGTGAAGGACACACTTTAAGTCTTTGTTAAATCACATTTGGAGATAGAAAATGTGATTGAAGGGGATTTTAAAAGGGTTTATTTTAAGACACATTTAAACGATTTTTTTAGCGTCAATGGAAATAGTTGAATAGTGGAGATGAAGTCTTATTTGAATGCAATGTACAGATGTTATGACGATTGTAAGGCATTTCAGCAATATCTCATTTTGTGGAGATTTAGGCCAAGTAAAAAAAAATAAAGTAGCTTCTCGTCCCCTCGCGCATCCTTTTTCAGGAATTCTGCGGTGTTCTTTTTCTCTCTTTATTTCATCCATAACAATTTTGTTAAAATATTTAAGAAGCTGACATCTTGGGAATACTTATTGATTTGATTTAACACTTTTCATGCGGCAGTCGTCTGCAGACGATAGTTCCAAATTTTACAAAATGTCAAAAGTATTGAATTTATCTGCAATTAATTCCGTTCCCCCATTTTACATGTTTCATAAGCTTTCTTGAATGAAATATCACCAAAAATAGTGCACATTTCTTATAAATGCTGCATTCTACTCACAATTTAATTTCTTTTGAGTCATTTTACCGATATGGTTTTTATCGATGGCTGTAAAACAGTTACCTATTCAATTCATTATTTCTTCATTTTACTGCTTAATTTCATGGTAACATGTCTTGATTTCAATGTAACATATAAACACATAATAGTACCATTTTTGAAAGTAGTGCAGTTTCAAATAATTTTTATTGCTTTTTTATCCTACAACTAAGTTAGCTGCTAGAAATAGTAATTCCGAAGGCCATCTTCGCTGACAGGCAGGAATTATTTAATTGTTTTATTGATTTTGTTTTATTTTCAAGCATTTTTGATTGAAATATTGCATAAAATTTGAATTCTTAAATTTATTGTCTTTAATCTGGGTCACCCCATTATTGATATTGTTTTATTGTTTAAGTCACTATCGTCTTTTTATGTATTAAAACTTTAATCATCTTCCCGACTGAATATAAACCAGGTTGAGGATTCAATGCATTTACTATTGTCTTATTCCAATGATTGTGACGCAACTTCATTTCAACGATGGCGACAGAAAAATAAGCGTTAAGTGCCTCTGAATTGACGCACAAATTAATAAAACATTTAATTGTGCAACACAACCCATAGTGTAGTAGCTTCTGCGTGTTTGCCTTACTTCGACAGAAAGGATAAATTAGAGCCTGCATGAATTTTTTTTTTATTGATTTGTGGCAGAAGCTTGATTGCTAGCCATGGAAACCTAACAAACGTTGCATTGTTAACCGTCCTCTCCTACCACTAGTTATATTTGACAGTTTGTGATACAACAAGAAAATGACAATGGTCGTGCGCGAGAAATGAAATTAAGATGTGACAGAGTTAGGAAATTGCAGGCAATTGATATTGACAGTACAGAATCACAATAGAGGACTTGTTTAAAATATTGACAGTTTTTAGAATCACAAAAGCTGACTTGCACGTGTGAAGTATTGACTTGCGTGTGAAGTATTGACTTTAGCGGGTTGCGTTTTATGTGTCATTCTTGATTATAAAGTTCAGAAATACCTGATATTTTTTAATCAAAAAGGTTGATACAATTTAGTCATATGTAGTTACATAACAGAAACTAATTGTTTTCTTTAAACCGATATTGGCAATGGTTGATGTAATGTGTGTGTTTTCCAGGGGGGGGGGGGGGGGGGGGGGGACTCACATTAAAGTTGTTACAGGGTTGTGTTGCATGTGAGACCCCCTTTTGTACACCTCTTCATCAGTTGTCTAAGGGTACTGTATACAAGTGGACATTTATTGCGCTACATATAAATTTGCGCTTTTCGCAAAAATAATAACACAAAAATATATTTTTCTTGCATATATAGGTCTATGTGATGAAACTACAAAATCCTGAATTAAAAAAACCATGCAATACGGTTTAAAATCGGCAAAGCACGAAAAACGAATCACACAAAAATGGGAAAAAGTGTACTTTAAGTCCCAGATTCTGGAATGTACTAGTATCGTCCGAGACTAGAACACCCAGTATCGACCGATACTGGAACAAAGTCAGTGTTCCAGTATCGGTCGATACTGGCACATATAAAATGTCCCAGTATTGGGCGATACTGGAACAAAATTATGTACCAGTATCGTTCGATACTGGGACAAATCTCACTGGTATCACGTGAACCAGTATCGACCGATACTGGAACATAAAAATGTTCTAGAATCGGTCAATACTGGAACATAATTTGGTGTTCCAGTATAGACCGATACTGGAACAGTAAAATCGTACCAGTATCGACCGATACTGGCATTTTTAATGTTCCAGTATTGAACGATTCTGGTATACCAGTATCTGGGACCTAAATTACACTTTTCCCCTAAAATGACATCTTTTACATTTTACTTTCACAGCTAATGCCCCCTGCCTCCATTTATGGCAAAAGGATGTATCTTATGTGTTCTTTCTTATTGACATACTTCCTTTTAACATGGATTGTGTTAACTTGGTTCAATAATCCTCACTTAGAAAAAGGTTGCAACTTGTAAAGACAATAAAAGTAATATACTGCCTTTTACCACTACATGATTTATGGAGTAAAAAACTATCTTTGATCATGTAAAGGAAGTATACTGTTAGAAAACTACATATAAGATACATTCTTTTGCCATAAAAGGGCTGTCCTCTAGTTACACCTCTGATACAAAGTTAGATTGCTAAGGGACCATTTCCTGTGCTGATCAAAAGTTCACTACTCTCTAAAATAGCTACCTCACAAACCCGTCATAATAAGTAACCCCTTCCCCCTGATTTTGAAATCTAAAGAATACTTGCAGGGAGTTATTTTTTGTAGCTGAGTAGGAATACTACTAGTATGTCTGTCACGCTGATAGCAATATCAAGAAGATTGCTTATTTTAGTGATATGGTTTATATATAAGAATAATGTCAAGTATTTAGGGCATTTATACTTGAACAGGTGTGGAATGGAAAATAGTGAAGTAAAATGATTGCGATTCATGTGATAACTAGCCTGCTTGACTGATATCTTCGCACCGCTTTCGGGCTCAGACCGGTGTGTTTTACTATCCAGTAGAGGTTGTGACAACCTTATCATGAATACGTGCTGAGGACACAGTCAGTGCTGTATGCCTCGTCACATGTGTGAATACATGGAGGACACAAGATGTGTCTACTAATTTCTTCAAACTAAGTGTTTGGTACAATGGTACAAAGATTTTAGAAAGGAATATGTTGCGTTAGGTTAGAGGGGGGGGGGGGGGGGGGGGGGGGAGTGACAAAACGGATACCTTGGTTACAAAGTTCCTAATCCCCTTGAAAGAAGGAGATATAGGAATGATGTAAAGTATGTAAGGGCGCGGCATTTATACGTGAACAGGCATGGGATGAATAGTCATTAAATTTATTGAGCTTTATCAATATGTGATAACTAGAAGTATTCGGTACAATGTTGAACGCCCGGACCTACAAAAATGTAAGAATGAAAGAGAGAGAATTGATGTCAAGTATGTAGGGCTTTTATATATTTATATTGAACAGGTGTGGAGATAGCAGGCAAAATATTATAACTTATTTGTTAATCCCCAATGCTTTCATGCATAGTGGAAAACGTCATCCAAACATAATAATGTGCAATATTGGCACAAGCATGTCGAGGGTTGAGTGCCATAAGCTGTAACTCAACTTTTGGGCAAATTGATATTTTGGTACAAAAATAATCCATATAACCTAGATTTTCAGACCATAAAGAGATAACTCATAAACACTCTGAATTTGACTAAAATAAGAGTTAAGTTGGGTGCTACAGTGTATTGTAATGAGTCCCAAATATTTGAAAGTCGATTATCTCAAAATAGCATTTCTTGAGTTTTTCTTGATTTCTGGCACTCAACCCTCGATGTGTCACACACATGATGCAAATGGCTCCCTGTTGCATAATATGAGCATTTTGAACGCCCACTCTCTTTTGTGCTATTACTCTCTAAATGTAAAAGAGTGGTTTTCCACTCTTTCAAGGAGTTAAACGCAGGACAACACGTTTTTGAGTGGAAAAACACTATAAAAGGAGTGAAAGGGGATTTTATATGACAATGTTTCAGTCTATTGAGAGTGAAAAATTAACTTTCAAACTCATTTTAGAGTGGAAATTTTCCACTCTAGAACGGGTGGTCCTGCGTTTCACTTCCTTTAATCCTTTTCGAGTGAATTTCCACCCTTTCCATTCGTTTTACATTTAGAGAGTAGGAAGCTCATCAACTTGGAACTGATTGAACCTATAATAATTCACTTTTATCTTCTTTTGTCTTCTTTTTGTCTTGCCAGATCTCCATGCCTCATCAGTGGATTGAGGGTAATTTACCAGTAAGTGCCAAATGCTCCGTATGCGATAAGACATGCGGCAGTGTACTCAGGTTACAAGATTGGAGGTGCCTTTGGTGTAAAGCAATGGTAAGTGTTTTGGGGTGCAGTGTGAAGGTGGTTGGGAGGGATGGGGGAAAAGTTCCCAGTGGGTGTACTCAACTTATTTTTGGGTAGGGGTGTGCCATCCAGGGTATCAAAAATGGGGGATTTTGAGTGGATTTTTGACGAAAAATAGGGTCTTAAGAACTGATTTTGTGGTGTGAAGGGATGAGAAAAGTTCCCTGGGGGAGTACTCAACTTATTTTGGGTAGGGGTGTGCCATTCAGCGTATCAAAAATGGGGATTCTGAGTGGATTTTGGACGAAAAATAGGGTCTTAAGAATTGATTTTCTCCAAAAGTAGGGTCTTATAATTAAGAACTGATTTTCACGATTCTGGGGCTCGATTTAACTGTTCGGGCAGGACACAGATTTCCTGAATTTCTCAAAACATAGTCTGGGCTGATTATCAAAATTGTGTCCTACATGTTCCAAGATGGCGGACCTGCAAACCTGCAAGTAAAAATCACATTTTAGAGAGCATGAGAATAAAAAAATGCACAGATTTGGCTAAATAATCCCTTTACAAGTGAATCGCCTCTATTTATTTGCATTGAATAAGAGTGATTTAGCTGACAGTTTTTTTTTATTAAGCTTATTATTATTTTGTTGATCTTTCTTTGGGGTTTCGGGAAGGTATGATTTTTGGTCCGGGGACAAGACATTTTTGGGCGGGACTCGATTTCCCGGGACTCGTTCCCACCCTTATTTCATTAATATTCAACAATCAATCTTTTTATCTTCTCACAGGTTCATACAAACTGTAAAACCCAACTCCCCTCAAAGTGCCCGCTGGGACAATGTCGTGTGTCCCTCATCCCTCCCATTGCCCTCAATTCCATGGATTCAGACGGATTCTGGCAGGCGTCACGTTCCGGCTGCTCCAGTCCTCTCTTAGTATTTGTCAATTCCAAAAGTGGTGATAATCAGGGAGTGAAGTTCCTGAGACGTTTCAAGCAGTTGTTGAATCCTGCTCAGGTGTTTGATCTTATGAATGGTGGCCCACATATAGGGTGAGTATCGGGGGAGGGGTATTGGGGGAGGAGAGAGGGGAGGGGAGAGGATAATCAAGGAGTGAAGTCCCTGAAACGTTTCAAGCAGTTGTTTGATCCTATGAATGGTGGTCCACATATGGGGGGGGGGGGGGGGGGATAATCAAGGAGTGAAGTCTGATACTTTTTAAGTTGTTGAATCCGGCTGAGATGTATGATCTTATGAATAGTGGTCCACATATAGGGTAGGTATGGGGGTTGGGGTGGGGGATTAGGAGAGGGGAGGGGTATTACTGATGGTGGTCTACATATAGGGTGAGTATTTTTTTGAGAAGGGTGCACCACTTCTATAAAAAGGTAAATATCATGTTCAGGAATGGGCACTAAACAAGAGTTATCCACTGAAGGAGACTTTACATTTCACTCGAAAGGCATTCAAAACAGGGAAAAGAGAAAGAAACTTGACACTTTGAAAACTTGGTAATTCTTTTAAGAATTTACAGGGTTATTTACGCTAATTAAATAATAAGGGCATACAATAATTGTTGTGTTGCCTCCAGCGACCGACCCTAACATCCCATCATTTTACATTTTACCCAATTGTCAAAATACTACTATTTTCTGCTTGAAACTAATATTATCACACTAAAAACATTAGTCAAATTGACATTTACCAATTTTGTCTTGACATGAACCAAGGTCTGTCAGTAATATTTGTCTGCAAAAAAAGAGGAAGGAATAAAAAAAGAAAAAAGGAAATCGACCAACTGACCTGACTTCAAGATTTTTGGCACTTGAAAGCAACACAACAATTTTGTTGGGCCTAAAGATAAGACAACAAAATCCTGTTTTGAGTACATGGTTCCTTTATCATGTTTATACAGCCAATTTTTTTTTTTTCATTCCAAAATTTTGTCATTTTCATCATTGATATTATTTAAAGCCGAGAGGTTGGGCAGTGCAAATAACACTAAATGTTGCCTAAATCTAAGGGTTATGAACTTGTTTTAACCCATCTCTGTCTCATCCTCTTTGCAGGCTGCGCTTATTCCAGAAGTTTGATACATTCCGTATCTTAGTCTGTGGCGGAGACGGTAGTATAGGCTGGGTACTGTCAGAAATAGACAAAATGGAACTTCACAAAAAGGTAGGTGCAAACAAATTACTGTAAAGCACTATGATTTCGTGGATATTTTGTTCGCAAATTGAAAATTACTGCTATTTTTGCGGCCATTTAGTTTTGCGAATCTGGAAATGTTACTGCAAAATTGTCAGTTTCACGGGTATTTCATTTCGCGATTCAACATCCCTTGCAAAATTCGCGATATTAAGTGTTTTTACAGTAGTACACAGCCATTTTCTTATGCCAGGCATAATGTTTACTCTGCTGCCAGTACCTGTACGGGTACTGTATGCCCGGGCCTGTATGGGTACTGTATGCCCCGTACCTGTATGGGTACTGTACGCCCGGTACCTGTATGGGTACTGTACGTGCAGTACCTGTATGGGTACTGTATGCCAGGTACCTGTATGGGTACTGTTATCTCCAGTGAAGTACAAAGTAGCTGCACAGGTACCAGTCAACTATGTTACTATGAGGCTACTTTGGTGGTACCACACAGGCACTGTACAGTTCCCATACAGTTGTGGTACCACACAGGCACTGTACAGTTCCTATACAGGTACATGACAAAATGATACACCACAAAATGATACACCAATAGTACCACTCGTTAGCTCGAAATAGGCTCCAGCGCCTATTTGCTCCGCTATTCGCTCTTTACATGGATCCGCCATGTGCGAGGAAAGCCTCGAAATGGTACCACTGTAAAAGTGGAAATGTTTACGCTTCATCTATTTTCAGGCTCTGAGCAGCCACCACAAAAATTATAACACACAAATATATTTCATTTGGGTATAGGTCTATGTGATGAAACTACAAAAAATGTATCTAAATTAATCTTTAAAACATGATCAAACCCAATATTAGTCTACATGCTGGTATTCAAATAAACATGTCTATTTTTTATTGTTCAGCCCTATATTATGTAATTTACCAAGATTTTGTTGGCATTTTCATCTTCTTTTTTTGTTTTTGTTGTTGTTGTAGTATGTGATTTAATCTAAACCTATTGTCAGTTTCAGGTATGTTGCAGTCATGGATAAACAGTTTCAAACAGCCGCTTATTTTGAACTTGATTTATAGATGTGTGCTTTTGTTTTGTTTACAGTGCCAAGTTGGTGTGTTACCTCTGGGCACAGGCAACGATCTAGCTAGAGTTTTAGGCTGGGGAACGGTCTGTGACGATGATGCACAACTACCTACTATACTAGAGAAATTAGAAAGAGCTAGCACAAAAATGTTAGATAGGTAAGAATTGTACGAATATACAGGTGCCCTAAAAGTTACTTCTGTATGTGGGGGAGGAGAAGGGGAGGGAGGGAGAGGAGGGGAGGAGGAGAGAAATGGGGGGGGGGGAGAGGTCTATGATGATGATGCACAACTACCTACTATACTAGAAAAATTAGAAAGAGCTAGCACAAAAATGTTAGATAGGTAAGAATTGTACGAAAATACAGGGTGCCCAAAAAGTTATCGCTGCATGTGGGGGAGGGGAGGGAGGGAGATGAGGGAAGGAGGAGAGAAATGGGGGGAGGGGGAGAGAAATGGGGGAGGGGGAGAGGTCTGTGATGATGATGCACAACTACCTACTATACTAGAAAAATTAGAAAGAGCTAGCACAAAAATGTTAGAAAGGTAAGAATTGTACGAAAATACAGGGTGCACTAAAAGTTACCGCTGTATGTGGGGAGGGGAGGGGGAAGGGAGGGAGATGAGGGGAGGGATAGAGGGAGGAGGAGGGAAGAAGGGAGAGGAAGGGTTTAAGGGAGGGAATGGAAGTATGAGGGGACAGGGATTTACTTAAGTTTTATTTTGAAGGGTGTTACATCAGAAAATTTGGAAGTAGTACCCCTGGAATTATCAAAATCCCAAGAAAAGGCACTAAAGGATTTCAAGATATTAGTTTAAGGAGATTAGGTCAGAAAATATTGAGAAGCAATTTTACCCTGCATATATACCCAGTCACTGGAGTACCAAATGACTGGTGTTGCTACCCATATTGTCATCCCATCTCCTTACACAATATTTTACCGATACCGCCCCCCCCCCCCCCCCCACCCTCCCTGCCTGAGTATTGTATACTTTTTGAAATACCATATCTCCCAATGAAAATTCCATTACCGTTCAATATTCGAACATAAAAGTGGTCAGTATCGGTCTAGGGTGTTCCAGTATCGAGCACTACTGGAACGTTTGTATGTTCCAGTATCGGGCAATACTGGAACACTTACTTTATACCAGTGTCGAACGATACTGGGTGTTCCAGTATCGGATGATACTTAAGAGTCCAGAATCTGGGACCTAAAGTACACTTTTTCCAACATTTGTCCAAAATTAAAAATCTCATCTTGCTCTATTTAATCCATAGATGGGGCATCTACACCCAAGAAGCACCCCTTTTCAGACCCACGCCCCTCATAGTGAAGGAGGATTTAGTAGCAGCGCTGGTTAGCGATCAAGGCATCGGTGAGGCAGAAGAAAAAGATAAAGAGATGATCATAGCGTACGAGGACTCGGTAGCGGCACATCTTACAAAGATCTTGAATTCAGATGAAAATGTAGAGGTTATCTCATCTGCAAAGTAAGTGTTTCTAGACCAGATTTTCCCAGATAAGATAAGGCTTGCAAAAAACCTACCCATTAGAGCGGCACATCCCCCCCACCAGTATTCTATCCATCATATCAACTCTCTTTGCATTAGATTTTTTGTCTGCAGACGCATGCCGCATGGAAAGTGTTATATTTTGTAGGGAGAGTGTAAGAAAGTTGGTCAGAATAAAAATAGGGCTCATCCAGACCAGTAGTGTTGCTAGAGGTGGGGGCCAATATTTAAGTCTGATGGTTGAGATTAGTTCAGTTGGTTCATTTGACAAGGGGAATCATGGAATATGATAGTCGAGTTAGTTGTCGGTTCACTTTTATTTCTTGCCCCTCACTTCCATATTAAAAACCTAGCTTCGCCACTGATCCAGACCCCATTTTACTCAAGTAGAATAAAATATCAAAATAGCAAAATAGTAACAAAATATCCTATTGATTTGTTTACATTTTTAATGATTGTATCCATTGCAGAGTATTATGTGAAACAGTCAAGGACTTTGTAGAGAAGGTTGGCAGAGCATATGAGACGAGTAGTCCCACATCCGATGCTGCAGCTATGAAAGACAAGGTCAGTTGTGATCGTAACACAATGCAGCACATCAAAAGGGGGGGGGGGGGGACTTTGCAGGTGAAATCAATTTTGAGTTATGTGTGCTCTCCGAGCATTTTCTAAGCTTTGATATGATGACACCAAATTGATCAAAATTGAACAAGTCATTCAGATTTTACAAGTGAAAGTGACTCCGTTTTCATCTATTTCTTGAAAAAACACACAGCCGCAAAGTCCCCCTTTTGATGAGCTGCATCACAATTAGAGAGTGTTTGTCTGTAGACGATTGGCAAATTTTAGGCAAAGGAGTAAGGAATTATACAAGTTGTTTAAAAGAAGTTCGAAATTTTCTTTGAAATAAACGTTTTAACAAGGCTCTCCTTAATAATCTCATCGTCAAACAACAACTCCCCGTCAACATTTTGTCTATATAAAAGATTAGTACATTTCTGAAAATTAACCAAAATGTCCCAATTTTTGTTGAGAAACACAACCACAAAAAGCCAACCAACCGACCCTACCTGAGAGGTCCGTTTGCCCCTAGGACAGGGCTTTCTAAGGCGCCGAACCCCCCCCCCTCCCCTTGTCAAATAGGGTTGGTCAGTTGTTGTTGTTTTTTATGGGAGGGTTAACCTAAAATGTCAACAAAATCTGCAAAAATCAGGAAATTTTGTAAACATTTGTAAAGAATAATAATTCGACAGATTTGTCGGCCAAAAGACGGCTGATTATGATTTGATCATTTGAGAACAAAAATTTGTAAACAAATTTCTTAAAAAAAGCAAAAAGTGGGTCGGGCGGGCCCGTAAAACAGGGTTGTTGTTTTTCCTTGCCTAATGCTGGTTTATTATCTTGTACAGTGCGCAATACTAAACGAGAAGCTCAACCTCCTACTTCAAACTCTAAACAACGAGTCCACCGCAACGGAGATCCCACCAGGCACGTCGTTGGAAGCCGCCGAAGAGAAACAAGACTCCGAGATGCAAGAGAAAGACGAGCTGGATAACAAAGAACTGGAACAGGACACTCTGGCGCAGATGTCTGGGCCATCTACCTCCACCAGGGTGTTCAAACCAAGAGATGCGCTCATGTCGAGAGCGAATAGCCTTAAGAAAGCTGTGCGGCAGATTATAGAACAAACTGAGAAAGGTAATGAAATTTGAGGTTCCCCTAGTCTTAAGAAAGCTGTGCGGCAGATTATAGAACAAACTGAGAAAGGTAATGACATTTGAGGTTCCCTTAGTCTTAAGAAAGCTGTGCGGCAGATTATAGAACAAACTGAGAAAGGTAATGAAATTTGAGGTTCCCCTAGTCTTAAGAAAGCTGTGCGGCAGATTATGGAACAAACTGAGTAAGATAATTAGAGAATAATTACTGCGTAACAACTGTTTTCACGAATTTGTTGTGAAATAAGAGGTTGATGTTATGGTCTAAGGAAGGGGACAATTCCGAATGACCATAACAGCAACCGAGTATAACCGAGTATTTCACAACAAATTCGCGAAAACAGTTGTTAAGCAGTCATTATTCTCATTCATTACTGAAAAAGATGCATATTTATCCAAATCGTTGATTTGTGCCGATATAATCTCGCTAATAATTAATAAGTTTTCTGTTTATTTTGTCCACCCCTGTCCTTCTTAGTTATTTGAACAGTCCGAGTCGGGTCATCCCCTCATTCACCAATCAGAAATAAGCTTTAATCGTGTTTCCTCATAACTCATTGAATATTCAGTTAGGAGTGTGAGGTCTTTATTTGATTGGTCGGTCAATGAGCAAAACAATAGAACACTTTGGCGCAGTACTTTCGGGCAATTATTAGTAACCTGCGCTCGGCGTGCGCATTCTCATCTAACGATTCATATTATTGGAGCGCACTTGATACGCAGCTATCGCGATTATTCATGAAATAATGAATGAAATTTGTACTTAAAGTTCTCCTCCCATCAATTTGTTACATAACTGTATGAATACAATAGAACAGAGTGAGATAGCAATAATGAAACATACACTAGCACAGATATCAATGCCTTCCCCTTCTACCAGGGTGATCAGACAAAGAGATGC
Source organism: Ophiura sarsii (assembly GCA_035610835.1). NCBI lineage: Eukaryota > Metazoa > Echinodermata > Ophiuroidea > Amphilepidida > Ophiuridae > Ophiura > Ophiura sarsii. Next base: position 31,732,267 of record CM069454.1, on the reverse strand, counting down.
ACTGATCAAAAGGAAGCTGTGCGGCAGATTATAGAACAAATTGAGAAAGATATTGAAATTGAAATGCCACATCCATTGTGCGGTGGTATTAAAACGTATGAGAATCACTTATGTCAGATTTAAATAGCCTTATTAACCCTAAACCCTAACCGGCTTTTTAACGGGGATCACAATTTTGGAAGAGAAATCAACAACTAAATTTGCTGCTCCCTGGTTGGGGATTGAACTGGGGACCCTCGGGACCAAAAACCTCTGCCCCTATAGGCAAGCCACAGCTCTCCGCTACTCATTCGTGCAGCATACTGCGCTCACTATATAGGCTTGGTTGTTTATGTCATCAAAAACCGTCCACACATGCACTTGGAGATATGATTGGAAGTAGTGGGAGGGTTATTAAGAAAATTGTGCAGTAGATTATATAGTGCACATTGAGAAAGGTAAAATATTCAAATTGATCGCCCTCGCCCTATGGTGTTTTCATTCCATCATGTAATTAAAAACTATTTCTTCACCTCTTTCCAACAGCTGTTGATGAACAAAACGCTCAAACCGAACAACAAGAGGCCAAAGCCTTAGCGCTAACCGTATCCAACGACAACGGAGATAAACCAAAACAACGGGTCACTATAGTCACACCGACAAAGACTGTACCAACATCCAACAAAGAAAATGTAGCAACGGAGAACAAAGAGGACGATGTGTTTGAGGAGAAACGAGAGGAGCAACAGTCCGAGGAGCAAGACGGTAGGACTGCGCGCCTAGAGGTGCCCTCATTGTCATATCCTGGTCAGGAATCACCGATGTCAAGCCCACCACCATCACCAACGGTGTTCTGCTCGTCGACAAAAGCAAAAGTCGAGAGGCGGAAGGCCGGTAAGGCCACAGTCTTGAAAAGTTTGGAATGCGCCCCCTTGCTATTGTGGTGTTATTATAATTAGCAAGGCTAGATAGGTCTCCTTTTTATTAGTATAGAATGTTAATTTGAGTGACTCATTTGTGAAACTGATTTTCAATTAGTATCTGCCCTACCTTCCCCAACCCTAATTCTGCACTTCCACAAGCCAGTTATGTATTTGAGTGATTTACTAGTCAAGGAATTGTGCCCGCTTACATGCTGAGGTATGGTACTGGTTTTACACTATCCACGCGGCAGGCGGCTGCAGACGACATACCAAAATTTCACAAAATGTTTCAAAAATGTCAAAGTTATTGAATTTCATTACCATATTTGGAATCACTATGAGAAATGCATTGACATAAGTACAAACATGCCTAGTATTGGTTCAGTAATCCTTGATATAGGCCTTGACAGTTGGAATAGGTTTCCGGAAATATATATTTGTACATTGTAAAACAAAAAGCCGCATGGAAAGTGTTAGACAAAATGAGACATTTGTGAGCATGTTTAGTCGTTCCATTTTGCCATAACTACAGTGGTAAAGTGTTGCAATACATTAGAAAGCATAGATGGTTATTTGAATTTGTCTATAGTATAGGTCTTCTAGTATAGTGCTGAGTTTTTAACCTAGGGATATCCACATTGGAAGTTATATAAGAAGACGTGCCATTAGTAGGGTTGCCTGTTTGGTCCACACCAGGCCCTTAGCCAGGATTTGAAAGTTTGGTGCCCAAAATGGGACCAAAATAAAGTGGAGTGACCAGCGCGAGTGGACCGTCAACATTCTTGTGTAAATTGACCTCATCAAATTGTTCCAAATTTAAAATATTACGCACAAAATATTGAGATAAAATAGTATATACCCACCTTTTGGGGTTCAAATTGTGTACAAATATTAAAAAAACGTGTAAAAATAAATAAAAAATAAAAAGTTTTATTATTTTCGTGTAAAGGATTATGACGAATCTTTAGCAACACCGTCAAATATATGGAAATTTGCATTCAAATTCCTTATTAAAATTTCAATTCATAGTCAACCAACTTGAGTTCTGAATTTCCAACAACAAAAAGGTATTTATTTTAAAAGGGCAATGTATTCTCTACAAAAAGCTACTTACTTTAAAAATGATCCTCCCCCATACACCCCCTCCCCCATACATCCCAAGGGTTTTCAAATGTGTCATGTCATTGCTGTTCTGTCAAAACTTCAGATGTTTTTTGGCCCTTCAGCATGTACAAAGTAAAACTGTCAAACGGTTATGCATAGGTAGGAATAGGAAGTGTCGATTTATACTCAATGTATACATGTTCAAGGGCAAGAGCACTTAAAAGGTTTTGATAGATCTCATTTTGGCCCTTGAACATGTTTAGAGCAGACTGCCCAAAAGTTATACAACGGAAGTATTACTTTATACATGCTGAAGGGTCTGATGGAGATATGAGGTTTTGACTGAACAGATACAATGATATTTCCCTTGTGTCTAAATCTCAAGATAAATTAAAATTACAATCTCTGCAAGCATGACGGACAATAGATGATATGAGCACTATTACTACCATAACATAGCCTCTAAGTGAGTTAATTGGGTACCATCATAAACACACAAAAATGCAGGAAACGTGGGCGCATATGTGATTTTTATGACATCTGTGCGCTATTTTTAAGACATGTTGTTTCCTGCTGGCTGGTTGGAGGAGGCTTATTTGCATTTTAATTGTTCTTTACTACTCGTAAATGTCAAATGAGACAACTAAAATTGAATTCCATATTTTGTTACAAATATTACCCAATTGTGACGTAAATATGGTCCAATTAATGTGACATAAATGATTCAAAAGTCCAAACCACAACTAAATTCTTGTTTTTATGGCAAATTATGTGCTAGTTCAAGATATTTTGTCTCCTGTGATCTGATCATTGTTTACTTCTCAGCTTGGGAAGCATAAATCAAATTAAATTGCCCTTATGCTCATAAATATGCCTGTTAAGTCTGTGAACAGTTAACACTTTCCATGAGGTAGGCGTCTGCAGACTACATTCCAAAATTTCACAAAATGTTTCAAAAATTTCAACATTATTGAATTTCATTACCATATTTGGAATCAACATGAAAAATGCATTACAATGAGTACACACATGCTTAGTAATGGTTCAGTAATTCTTGAGATAGACTTTAAAAGTTGGGAAAGTGTTCTGAAAAATCTGTTATGAATATGGTAAAACCAATGGCTGTGTCAAAGTGTTACGCCAAAAAAAGACAAAACAAACAGTTCTACAGACCTCCTTACACACCCAGGATGTGAATATTCAAAATTTCTGTTTGGTTTGAACATTATCAACACTTTTGAAATTATCAAAATTTGAATTTGAACATTTTGTTTAAATATTGAACAAATTCATACTTTTCTTTAAACGCTTTATGGTTCAATATTGGAGACATATGGTCAATTGATTTTCAAATTTATGGTTCATTTAAGATTTTATCACCGAAAAAATATGCAAAAATCCACCACTTAGTCATTTCTGGTTGTTGCCCATCCTCTATAAATTAAATGATTTCCGGTTATCACCCATCCACTCAAGTGTTTTAATACATATACGCTCATGGCCCGCAAATTGCTATTAATAGAATTTTCTTAATTTGTATGACAGTAAAGTTGATGATATGTTCACATGTATTGAAAAATATAGGCATGTTATCAACACTTGATATAGCATTGACAATGACAGGTGTGATAGTGAGTGCTTTTATGTCTTTAGTTACAAGGTTACAAAAAAAACTGTAGCATTTAGATTGATAATAGGCCAAAAAACAACATGTTTGTTTCCGAAAGAAACATGAAAAAGTTACAAATAAACAGTTATGCGGCGAAATGCAAATTTTAAAAGCTACGCCCGCCGGCTTCGGAGACAAACTTGTTTTTATTTGGTCTTAGACTTTGTTATATTATCCAAGATAAATGTTTATAGCCTAGTGAGTCCCCTCATAAAAACCTTCTTCGTCCTTGTATTACCACCACACCACTTTAGAAATTCTGGTAGTGCTATACCACCTCTGTTTTCCTCTTAGCCTAGTCAATTTCCATATGGCTTGTTGTAAACTTTTGCCCATTCATACTCCCGTCATTGTGTGTTGTGCGACATCAACGGATATCAGCGGGCAAGTTGAATCAACCGCGAATGTCTATAGACCATTTCAAATTGAGATCGGAAATCTTTGGAAAAACAGGTCACGTGGAATAGGTGCGTTGTGCGTTCTTCGCAACAGTTGATTGCATTCACAGCCTTGTCCTAGTTGTTTGTTCGCCTAGTGATTTACTATGTTCACATACACGCGTGCACACATGAGAAGTAAAACGTGGAACGAGACTATTTTGTTTTTTATCAACAATGGAGTTGACGATGTATCGAGCAGACGGTAAAAAGTGAAAATATTACCCCAAATCTCTTTCATCTCACTGTTTTTGTTACTGAAATGCCGCAACATCAACTTTGTGAGGGATACAATCTATCACCAACACCAGCGCAATCTACCACATGGGCAGACAGGTGAAAAACACGTTTGTTTTTCTCCGGCACATGGACATGACCTGTGAGCTCACAGGTCATGTAACCGAGTGTCAAATCACTTGGCTAATCGGAAACATTCGGAACCGATCGTATATTCTCGGATTTGAAATGGTCTATGGTTGCCCAATGACGGGAGTATAAATGAAAATTCAGCCGTGCATAGTGTGCTGTGACTTAAAACAACTAACCATTAGATTTGATTATTTTTGTGCATATTTCAACAGATTATAATCCCCATCATAATCCTATGGGCATTATTGAACCAAACTTGCATAATAATTGGTTGATGAACTTAACAGACCTTGACAACTGGGGCGCGGGCCGGAAAGACCTACAAAATGAATTATGGACAAATAACATGTTAAATAGAGAGAACCTCTCATTGAGTCCACGAGTTTGGATGAGTCAATGTTTGGCCTCAAGTCTTTGTTTTGTAGTCCATCTGGCTTCCATAGCTTTCTTTTGACAAAGTGAAGGGAGGTTGAAATGACATGCTATATAATAATTGTCTATTGTTTTTTGTTTTTTGGATGGTCACTCTGATTTTAAACATTTTAACCAATAGCGGTCAAATTTAGTTGAGTTGTGGTACACATGGCCGTCATCAGAGAACCATTTGATGCACAGTCCAATTACGGGCATCAATTTTTATGTCACTTTAGAAAAGAATATTTCCCATGTTCACACAGCACACTCAATATGTCCAGCTTATTATGACAACAAATACAAGCTATATATTGGCTATTGTAATGTTCAAGAATGTTTTTGTAGTCTACAATAAGGCCAATTTTTGTTGTTGTTATGTTGTCCTCAACCGCCCGCTCGTCAGTTTTAGGGCCACTCCGATTTTTTTTTTCAGATTTTTTTTTTAAACAGTTTAAATGGCATTGAATATTAAATTAAGTGTTAATAACATATATGTGCGACTCTTAGAGTGATTTCAACTTCTTGTTGGCTGAACTTTGAGCTTCCGCTGGTAAAAGGTTTTTTTTTAAAAATCCACCCGCCCGCACTCCTCTCTGAAAGTTGTGGAGGACAACATAACAAACAAAAACAAAAAAGCCTATTGTAAGCCCAGATGAGTAGAATAAGCATTCTATTGTATCTGTATTCAATGTTGTTGTTTTCATCCAACCACAGATCGTGACCTTCAGAAATCACCACGAACACAGATGAAAATGCGACGCATCAGTCATGGTAGCACGTTATCGACATCCCCTGGGTTCGGACCTGTAGGGCTATCAAATAAGTTTGGAAGTATAGAGAATATCTCATTTCTTCCAGGTGAGTGTTTCCCATAGCAAAAAAAAAGGTAGCCGGTGACTACCGGATGCTCACCGGGTGCTCTCTGAGTGACAAATTTGAAGTTATCTAAAAGTTCCGGATACCTTTTTCGGACAACCAATAGCTAAAGCAGGAAGCCACCCGATGGGTTTTCAAAAAGGTGTCTGCAAACTTGGACATAAAAAAGAGACACCCAATGGGTTACCAAGAACAAAAAGGTTGCCACGAAGGGTCAATGCATCAAAAGTTCAATCCACCACAAGGTCACAGGACAAATAACTGCCATTCTAATGTTTTAATTTAGTACTAAGGCTAAACAAAGAAGAAAGTCTGTCTCAGAAACATTGTGCAAAAAAGCTAAGTGCTGTGCAATTTTTTTAAATTTTTAAATTTTTTAAATAGGCTATGAGGTATGCGATTTTTTTTTTGCGATTTTGTTGTTGTTGTTGCTTATCCAAGCTTACAGAGAACTTTTTGATTCTTTTTTTTTAAAAATCAAAAAAATTAATTAATCCAAAGAAGAAAGAAAAGAAAGAAAGGAAGTTTTTTAGCCCCCAGCGCATAGACCTACACGCCGTAGCTCATTTCACATGCCAATGCGGGTGGGCTACTGAGACAGACCTTCTTCTTTGTTTGGCCTAACATGGTGAATGGAGTGCATACAAGCTATATTATGAGGGGAATTAGTATGGATGTTAAATAGTGCCCAAAGAATGCTTAGTAAGTTACCTATGTTTTCTTATCCTGAAATGTGAAGATGTGGTTTGCTTAATTTTGAAGTTATCTGCTCTCCCATTTTGGACTCGATGTTTGTGACCCTGTTTAAGATTTCTAAAGGTCATATTTGTATCTATATTACTATTTAATTAAAATCTCTTTATTTATTCCCAGGACTGGACACATTATTAGGACCGGCCCTGTCAAGAGGTGGCCACGGCCATTTAAGGTCTGGCCATTTATTTGGCCCTGCTATAGGAGGGAGGCAGTTGGGATCGCTTGGGGGCAGTATTATTAGTAAAGTACTGCTAGCCAATGCAGATGCATTGTGTGCTGCGGCATCACCACTGATGGACCAAGATGTAGAAAATGTGTAAGTTTGGGGCAGTATAACAATCAGCAAAGTTTTGGTCAAGATCAAGATCAAGATCAAGATACTTCAGCATTTCCAGTGGATTAGGGATATGTGATGTGATCAAGTAAAATGAGTTTGAGATATAACTAAACAATGGGCAGAAATTGTTTTGTTTTGAATACCCTTTAACCCTAACACTTCCAGATACCATGAAATACCACAGCCTTGCCTATCTCCGAGTGCATGCATGGAAGGTTTTCCATGACGTAATCAAACTAGCCTATATAGCGAGCGTAATATACTGCGCAAACGTAAAGCTGATAGTCGTGGCTTGCATATGCGGGTTGGCTGTTGCCCTTACAAAAATAACACATTGGTTTTCTCACTCACCAACCCTCTGACCAATGCTTTCCCTACCCTTTCCCAAGGCCTTGGCCAATGCCTAGGCCAATGCCTAGGCCAATGCCTAGGCCAATGCCTAGGCCAATGCCTAGGCCAATGCCTAGGCCAATGCCTAGGCTATCTCAATACAAAATGATACTGGGTCTTTCTGAAAACAAGGGGTAGGTTTGCAATGCATGATGATACAATGCATTTCTGTAAACAAGGGGTGGGAAATACCAAGGCCTTGGAAAAACTAAGGCATTGGAAATACCAGTGAAAATCAATAAACTCAAGTTGAGAGCCTAACTCTAAAAGTCAAGAATAATCAATATTATTGACTGCTATTTATCATCAATATCCTATTTGATTGATATACTGCCCTCGGTTGATCAATAACATTTGATTGATTGTACCAGAGAGATTGTACCAATTATACAATAAATCGGCTTGTGCAGCAAACGAAACTTCTATTTTCCACATTTTAGTACGTTTTTTCAAACAGAATAAAATGAAGTTTATTTATTTATAATGATGTGATTTTATTATTTAGATTTTTTTTGCTGTTGAACTAATGAAATTTAAATACACCCTTCTTGTTATTCCCATCAACTTTGCATCGTTCAGTATTATAATTATATTATAGCAGGTACATCTGCCATGGTTCTCTACCAAATAATTATATAAATCTCATGCAGCATTAAGAAAATGATCACCCATGACGAAACAAAAGTGGTATATCATGATTATATCCGCTATCGAACTCGATTTTCTGTGTGCTGGATGGATCGTCCCAGGGGGACATCATGTAACAGACACCCCTCCCAGTCTAGGTTCCTCCCTTGTCCCCCTTTTATCCCTTTATCCCCTTATTAATTTTGAATCAATTAAATTTTTGTTTTCATCATTTATCATATTAATTTCTACAATATGGTTATACTGGTTACCGATACGCTTTTATAGCACGCTTTTTATAGCACTGTGTGAAAGAGTTTTATCAACCACTAAGGCCAAATAAAAATAAGAACTAGTTTCTTGTCCTTACTTTGAGGAGGATAAGGGAATTTTTAATAAAGAGCATGAAGCTCGTTTTATTTCATAGCTCGGGGGTGGGGGGGGGGGGGTGGTGGTAACACAAAACCTGCTTTAATATGCTCATAGGACTAAAGTAAATATATTACCAAGATGTCTATTATGTATATGAGATCTAGCTTAGACCATTGGTGGAGCTGCTCATGTCCTACCATATTACTAGCCCACTTTGGAAGTGTATCACTCAATGTTTTCAAGATTAAGAACCAAATTAGAGATTTGAACAAAATATGCAAATGAGCTCATTAGCATAATTACAACTATACAAATCAGCCCTAACATTGATCAATGATAGATCTAGTCATGTATAACCATCCTAGTTTTGTAGAGCTTAAGTCAGTCTATTCATTGAAGAGCTATATTTAATTGAGATAGTCCTTGCATTGAGGAGTTACAGCCAATTCAAGTATCGAGCCAAAATATGCAAATCAGCTAATTATCATATTTACGCAAATGTAAATGAGATCTAGCTTGGATCATTGGTGGAGCTGGTCATGTCCTACCATACTAGTCACTGTGGAAGTGTATCACTCATTGTTTTCAAGATTAAGAGCCAAATTAGAGATTTGACCAAAATATGCAAATGAGCTCATTAGCATAATTACATCCATACGAATCAGCCCTAACATTGATCAATGATAGATCTAGTCATGTATAACCATCATAGTTTTGTAGGGGTTTAGTCAGTCTATTCATTGAAGAGCTATATTTAATTGAGATAGTCCTTGCATTGAGGAGTTACAGCCAATTCAAGTATTGAGCCAAAATATGCAAATTAGCTAATTATCATATTTACACAAATGTAAATGAGATCTAGCTTGGATCATTGGTGTAGCTGATCATGTCCTACCACACTAGTCACTTTGGAAGTGTATCACTCATTGTTTTCAAGATTAAGAGCCAAATTAGAGATTTGACCAAAATATGCAAATGAGCTCATTAGCATAATTTCAACCATACGAATCGGCCCTAACATTGATCAATGATAGATCTAGTCATGTATAGCCATCCTAGTTTTGTAGAGGTTAAGTCACTCTATTCATTGAAGAGCTATATTTAATTGAGATAGTCCTTGCATTGAGGAGTTACAGCCAATTCAAGTATTGGGCCAAAATATGCAAATTAGCTAATTATCATATTTACAAAAATGAAAATAAGAGCTTGTTTGGACCCGTGCTAGAGGTGACCATGTCTAACCATCCTATACTTGGAAGTTTATCTGTCATTGTATTCAAGAGTAAGAGCTAAAACTAACAATATAGCAAAATATGCAAATTAGCTCATTAACATAATTACAAATGTGCGATTGAAACCTAATTTCAGCCAATTGTAGACCTGGACATGTTCTAAGCTTTGTCAAACAAGGGAAATGTAGTCAAAATAAATGCCACTTATAAATATTCATGCAAAATAATTATTATCCTCAATACATAGGAAACAAAATTGTATTGTATGACCATGACCTTTCACCTTTCACACTAGTATGCAACTTGGCCTCAGTCAAATGACCTTTGACTTGTGCATGTAAACTTCACGTTGTTACTCCGCTGTGATCAAATTCAAATTTAAATAGTAAATCAGGACTGGCCGCAGGGTGTATCATTCATAACTACATGTATTTCAGCAGCCTATGTATATGAGTAGCATTCATTTTAACAATCAATATTATCCCCAAGGGCATAGTTCATGTAGGCTCATAGACTACAATGCAATTGTACACATTAGGAACCTTGCAGGGATGAGTTTTTGAACGGGTATTGTTAATTTACTGAGAAGATATTATAGTATGCATAGTGCAGTATTGAGATGAAAAGGAAATATTTTGGAGAATGAAAACAAACTCAAACTATTAAAGGAAAGACGTGGCTATGTTTTTATTATTATTATTAGGCACCATACAATAACATACAATGCAGGAATCCAAAACCGAGACCGTAGAGGCGCAGAAATGCATAATCAAGGCATTGGTTTAATAGTGTAATTTACGTATACCATATAAAGCATATACAGGCACTAATAAAAGGGAGGCATCGGTTTTTGAAATCCGAGGCGTCATATAGGCCCTACTGATACCCGAGGCTCTGGAAATACACGCATCCCACCACCGTGCGTAGGTGTAGGCCTACGTAACTAAACACGCGTGTACTAGCATCAGCATGGAATTTAGAGCCTTCAGGATTTCATTACTTTCATGGTCTGACCAAGTGTTTACCTCAAACCGGCTCAAGGAATATTTTGTGGCAAGATTCTAATTAAATTTTTCAGTTTGTAAATGAATAATAGTGTATTAAAGGATCAAACAAAAAGTTTGTAAATGAATAATAGTGTATTAAAGGATCAAACAAAAAGTTTGTAATAAAACTATGGATGTTGAAATGATCAGCACACGTCGCGCCCGTTCTATTTTATTTAGTAAAATAACATGGAATGGTTTTAAAAACAGATTTTCTGGTCTGTCATTAAATTGGTCACATATTCAAGACGCACACCAACAGAATATTCCCTTCTCCTAGCTTAAAAAACGGAATAGGCCTAGGCATATGGCTTTAGAAGGGTGAAACCCTGCTTATATTATGCATACGGCCTATATATTTCCGAGCCCCGCGTACCATCGGATTTCACAAACCGAGGCCTCGGATTTCACAAACCAAGGCATCGGATTTCAAAAAACGAGGCCTCGGTTTTTATAGTTGCCCGTAGGCGTATAGCTTTACGTGTATAGCTTTACGTACGTACGAGAGCATCAGCATATACCAACACAGAGCATTGGATTAATAAAACCGAGGCCTCGGAAACAGTTGCCCGTATAACCTATAGGGCCTACGTATTGTATACGTAACTCAACACGCGTGTACTAGCATCAGCATGGAGTTCATGAGTCTGACCAAGTGTTTACCTCAAAGCGGCTCTAGGAATATTTTGTGGAAAGATTTCTAACTAAATTTTTCAGTTTGTTTGTAAATTTAAGTAACCATGAATAAATAGTGTAAGGATCAAATAAAAAAGTTTGTAATAAAACTATGGATATTGAAATGATCAGCACACGTCGTGCCCGTTCTAGTTTATTTAGCAAACAAAAAAAACAAAACAAAAAAACAAATAAATAATAATAATAAAAAAATAATAATACAAACAAATATCTATGCTGTTATAAGCAAGTGTTTCATAATATAAAACGCTTCTTAACTATTACATTTTACTTTTTAAATTATGAGGTGCCCTTACAATAATTATAATTAGGCCTATAATTATATAAATTCATGGTAGACAAATGGACAACATTTGTTTTATAGATATTTTAACTAGTGGTTTAATATTATTTCAATATGAACCTGTTTTATAAAATGTGGTGCATGCATGCGTAGCGCATCTCGACAAGGTAAAAATCAATTGAGTTTTTCAACTTGTCCACAGTTTATTGACTTTCTATTGTGTCATTGTGCAGTGTACCACATCCTATATTGTAAGGTTGTAAATAACTTTACAGAATCCACTTGACCGTGTTGCATCTTAAATAATAAGATCTTGGGACAAAGTTTGTAAAAAATCTATGGATGTTGAAATTATCAGCACACGTCGTGCCCGTTCTATTTTCGCGTACACATACTTTCGCGGATTTGTAAATCAAAGACATTTCGCGAATTGTTTTCACGGGCAACCGTCTGGATGCACTTGCATGAATGTTGAAAACAATATTTTCGCGGAAAAAGAGTTTGCGCGAAAACCGCGAAAATAAAACCACCACGATTATTTCAGCTTTTACAGTAGGCCTACACTGCATTTCGGATCGAATTTACTGCAGTGTCTCCATCCATTCGCCACTGAAAACATCCAAATGTTCCTTCTGGTAGTAAAATTCATGTCAATGTCGTATATGTCACTTTAAATTTAATTAATTGAAGATGATTTTGTTAATGGCTCTGCTCCTGTTAATTCACTGATAACTTTCACAAATAATCCATCTCAATCGGACCCCGGTAATTGGATTGCCGCATTAGTACAACGCAATATATGGGCCAATGTACCTAGTACACCTTTCAATTGGGCCGGCAACGCACGGGCCACATTCAGCTGGTCTCCCCGGCAGACCATAAAGCTAGTAGTAGTAGGCCTAGTAGATTTAATAACATGGAATAGTTTTAACAGAGATGGGAGATATCTTCTCTGGTTTTTGAACAGGCCTCGATTACGGTTTCCGATGGAAACAAATACAGATAATAATATTACTCCACAATCCATCATAAAGTACAATCTTCTTTGATGAAATAAAGTCATGAAAGACCGGCCATGCAATATTTAATAGTGGATCATACCAAGGAGTTATTATATTAAATAACTCCTTGATCATACATACATTTAGTCTCGATGTTAGAATCAAAATAGAAAAGTACAGCAGACCTCATAACCATATTACTTAGGCCTATTTATATTTTATATCGCTTCAATCACAACCATTACCAAAGTAAAAGTGTAAAATAAAAGCTGATGATTATTATTAACTCTTGGAATAAGTCTTATTCTACTTATTCCAAGGTATCAGTATGATAACTGATTGATACCATAGGAGTTCAATAACCGAGGCCTAGATTTAGTCCATGTGTTGTATAGCTTACTATATGCAATATACGTGAACACACACGTCCACGCGTTTAAATACGGCCCTCGGATTTGAAAAACCGAGGCCTCGGTTTTGCTGCCTGCATGTACAATTGTAGGGCCTATACGTAAAGCTATACGGTCAACTGATTCCGAGGCCTCGGTTTTTGAAATCCGACGCTCAATGTTGGTTTATGCTGATGCTCGTACGTACGTTAACCTATACGGGCAACTAAAACCGAGGCCTCGGTTTTTGAAATCCGATGGTGTGATCTCGGTACGTGGGGCTCGGAAATATAGGCCCGGGTATATAGGCCGTATAATATAAGTAGAGTTAGGCCTATAATATATCGCGCCAAACGAAATTGACTTTTTGTTAAAGTAATTTATTCATCCACATCGTAGCTATTTCCGTAGCTAATATTTACTCAGAGATAGGACCCAATAAGGCCTCTCACAATCGATGTTCGAGTTTCCTGTTGCCGCCCGCGTCCAAAAACGGGCCGCGTCACTTACTTTTATTAATTATTTACACTTTCTGCCGCAAAAACGATGTTTCTTCATCGAAATTCACTTTTTTTACCCGTCTTGTTTACTACAAATCACGAAGTTCGCGATCCATATCGCCGTATAGCTAGCATTACAGTGTTCGAATTCGACGGTATCGCATCGCTAATGCTACACAATTTCCACAAACTGCTACGCAATTGTCCAAAATGCATCGCTAACAGTGCGATGCATTATTTATTATTTTATTCTGTGAATTGATTTAATGATCGGACAACCCATTTTACCAAGTTTGCTGTCCGGCGGACCAACTTTTTACAATTAAAACATCATAAACAAGTTTTTAAGCCCAATAATGGAACAGTATAATAATAAAGTTTGCGATTTTAATTGATTGACATCAGTTTTTGCCATTCATTCACCGTCTGATTTAAATTCCAACACTAACTCTTTTTTAATTTTTATTTAATATTATAACCCTTCGAATGCTCTAGCTGTATTGAATATTGATCTAACTGAACACCTCAAATAAATTCTTCCAAGTGTTTTTACTCATTTTATTTTCCATACAATTAATCTTTCATCTTTATTCATTCATTGAAGGTTCTCCGTTTTTTTATTGTGGATTAAATACCTCTTTTAAATAGTTGATAAATAGTGTATCTCAGGCCGTGCCGCTATTGTGAGATAAGCATATCTAGCATAGCATGTAATGTGTTAATGTTGGCCACCGCATGTTAGGGAATCCCCAGGAGTGAATGAGGGGTTTCCCAGTTTAGTGAGTGAGGTCAATCATTCCTTATAAGGCAACGGCTCTAACACAGATTGGATAACCCGATGTCATCAACATAATGAACCATATTTGGTAAACATGTACACAATGTTTTTTCATTCATAAAAACAAGGGAATCCCCTGTTGACGTCATGGGTGGGGTCACATGGTCCATGGGGGGGGGGGGGGGGGGGGGGGGGGGGCGGGGGGGGGTGGGGTGTGTGAGTTCTTTCAAAAACTGAAATGTCTCTTATTAAAAATCCCCTATTAGGCCTAATTATACTTTCAGGGCGTATATCAAGTTATGTGGTTACGAACTTATTAAGGGTAAGGGATATATTTGGATTTAAATTTTTGTTTTTACCCCCCGGTTTGTAAAACCAGAAGGGAATTTTTGTCATCATGTCAGGGGAGGGGGGTGTATGTGGGGTGTGTTCGTATGTGCCTTTTGGTTAGCCTTTCCCTGAATGCTGTATCTTTTGAACAGATAGACGGATTGACTTCAAACCTTCAGCGATAGGTAGACCATGGTAACAGAATGTGGCTGCTTTTTTTGGGGGGGGGGGTCTAATTTGCATAGGTCATCTGAGGTCAAAGGTCATCCAGGGGTCAAATCGTAAGTTGCCCGATTGACTTCAAACTTGGAGAAAAGAAACATGAACACCGGGTGAACATGTCTAAAATAAATAAGAGGTCATCCGAGGTCATCTGGGGTCAAAGGTCATCCAGAGGTCAAATCGTTAAAATTGCCCGATTGACTTCAAACTTGGAGAAAAGAAACATAAATACCGGGTGAACATTTTTTTTGGTCAAATTTTCATAGGTCATCTGAGGTCAAACGTCATATAGGGGTCAAATCGTAAAAGTTGCCCGATTGACTTCAAACTTGGAGAAAAGAAACATGAACACCGGGTGAACATGTCTAAAATAAATAAGAGGTCATCCGAGGTCATCTGGGGTCAAAGGTCATCCAGAGGTCAAATCGTTAAAATTGCCCGATTGACTTCAAACTTGGAGAAAAGAAACATAAATACCGGGTGAACATTTTTTGGGTCAAATTTTCATAGGTCATCTGAGGTCAAAGGTCATCTAGGGGTCAAATCGTAAAAGTTGCCCGATTGACTTCAAACTTGGAGAAAAGAAACATGAACACCGAGTGAACATGTCTAAAATAAATAAGAGGTCATCTGGGGTCAAAGGTCATCCAGGGGTCAAATCGTGAAAGTTGCCCGATTGACTTCAAACTTGGAGAAAAGAAACATGAACACCGAGTGAACATGTCTAAAATTAATTAGAGGTCATCCAAGGTCAACGGTCATTAGAGGTCATCAAAGGTCAACAAGGGGTTAAATCGTGCAATAAACACGGGGGACATGTCAAAAAAATTAGAGGTCAAAGGTTTGGTTCTAATTTTCAAAGGTCATATGAGGTCAAAGGTCATCCAGGGGTCAAATCGTGAAATTTGCCCAATTGATTATCAAACTTGGAGAAAAGAAACATGAACACCGAGTGAACATGTCTAAAATTAATTAGAGGTCATCCAAGGTCAACAGTCATTAGAGGTCATCAAAGGTCAACAAGGGGTTAAATCGTGCAATAAACATGGGGGACATGTCAAAAAATAATTAGAGGTCAAAGGTTTGGTTCTAATTTTCAAAGGTCATATGAGGTCAAAGGTCATCCAGGGGTCAAATCGTTAAAGTTGCCAGATTGACTTCAAACTTGGAGAAAAGAAAAGGAACACCGGGGAACATGACCCCTATGTGACCTTTGACCCCATTTGGTCATTGGAGGTCATCCAAGGTCAAAGATCAACGAGGGGTTAAACCGTGCAATGAACAGCGGGAAACATGTCAACAATAATTAGAGGTCGTCTGAGGTCAAAGGTCATCCAGAGGTCAAATCGTAGAAGTTGCCCGATTGACGTCAAACTTGGGGAAAAGAAACATGAACACCGGTGGAACAAGACCCGTGACCTTTGACCTCATTAGGTCATTAGAGGGCATCCACGGTCAAAGGTCACAAGGCGATAAATCATGCAATAAACACCGGATGAACATGTCATCTGAGGTCAAAGGTTTGGGTCTAATTTTCAACGGTCATCTGAGGTCAAAGGTTATCCAGAGGTCAAATCGTAAAAGATGCCCGATTGACTTCAAACTTGGAGAAAAAAAACATGAACACCAGGGGATGATGACCCCATGGTGACCTTTGACCTCATTGTGAACTTTGACCTCATTTGGTCATCAGAGGTCAACAAGGGGTTAAACCGAACAAATGGGAAAATGTCCTTGTCTTCAAAAATTCAGGACGAGCAACATGCAATTTCTTTTACTTGGCCTAATTAACATCAAAATTAAGTATCGGATTCATTTATTAGCGCGTCTATTATTACGCACAGGAAAATTCTGCGCATGGCGCAATGATCAAACGGCTGTCGCAGGGTAAAACTCTGCTTAATTTCCTGCCAAATGACCATGTGCCTTTCCCGACTCAAACTTACCAAAACAACAATTTAAAATCACCTAATACAACAAGAAAGGATCGCTTCCGATAAGTAACTTATGATGGTAATGATAGAAAGAATACATATTAAGGTATTTAAATACCGTAGTAGAGAAATGTGAAATTCAGTTTTTTAAACAAGTACCGGGTTTACACTGCCCTTAACGGTAATTACCTTTAAGTTACCCAGTAGAAACAGCCACATACAGTTTTCCAATCAGCACAAACCTGGATTCTACACATTGTGACTCTGCGTTTACGACAAATTTCATGTTCGTTTATGGTTCATTTATAGGCCAACTCATTCACATCCCTTTATGTGAAAATTAACAGCAATTATTTTATTTGCCTTGTTTTTAAAATTTAGGCCAACATTCCAATCTGACAATTTGCAAGGTCATGTTTTCTTTGGGGTTTTTTCCCCACGGTTGACACACGACAGACACATGACTGTTGTTATCCTGGTGTGGTCTGAATGTAAAGACTTGCATGGTATACAGATTAACTTTAGCTACTAGTAGTATAAATTCAATACTTAAAATGATGCCCAGGGAACTGATGATCTCAACTTCACTCATATAAAACCCAAACCTTTGTTACAATATAAAGCTAAAGCTGGCTAAACTACCATGATTCGACTATTATACTATGTGAGGTGAGATTTCAAATGTGGTATAGACTGCCCTCTTGGGTTTGTTGTATTAGTGAGAGGAGTTACATTTGTAGTGTGGTTATGATCTACCTTATTATTGATTATTGATTACTATGGGCAGTATTTGAACATGGATAATGGATGGATCAATAAATAACAATTAAGTCTGAACTAGGCTAGGGTTGGTTTTACCAATGCCTTGGTTTTCCAGAGGGTTGGTTTTCAGACAGTGAGTACAGCTGAGGGTTCTGTGTTAGTACTAGGCCTCAGCTTTTACAGAGGGTTGGTTTCAGCATGGGTAATAAGTCCATGGTTTCAGCCCGGGGTTTCAGAGGGTTGGTTACAGCTAATATCTAGGGTTGGTTCTTATTCCAAGGCCATGGGACAGTAGTTACTGTATTATATCTGTATAATGTGAGGCCTTGGCCCAGGCCTTGGTAAAGGGTTGGTAAGGTATTGGTTCAAGGCCTGGGATGCTTTGTTTAAAAACCAATGCCCTAGGTCCCTAGTCTAGGAATAATGAGAAAACCAATGTGTTATTTTTGTAAGGGTGGTGTGCGGAAGGTCCCTGGATCGATTCCCGGCGATTTATTTATTCAAACTTCTCCCAAATCATTTTTTTTGTTTAAAAAAACGGGTTGAGGGTTAGGTTTAATTGCTAATATCGTTGGAATTAAGAGTCGTTTAAAATAGGGCATTCTGCCAAATGTAGCATTGCAAATACCCATAAAGAAAATCTGGTAGAAAACTAAAATGTTGGTATTTTCTACTTCAGACTTATTTTACTTGATCACATCACATACATATAGCAAATATCCTACAGTTACGGCAATAGAGACCGATGAAATTAGTGAAATATGAAGAAAGTAGTAGGAAAAGTAGTGCTATCCTTGTAATCAAACCTTGGTAATTGAGATTCTGATTATCCCAGATGGGGTCTTTCCTTCAACTTGATTTTATGAATGAGATGTGACCTTTATATTGGAGATTATTTTTACTCACAACTAGAAATAAGCTTACCTTTGGGGAAGCTTTCTGGCAGCAACTCGCTTGCCTTTCATCAGGCCCAATAATATATGGGGGCACTAGTTGACGGCTTTGCTATTGAGCCTGTCCACCATCGCCAGATGAACGGCGGTGATGAACGACGACTCAATACCGGACCTTTTTTTACCCGAGGCAGAAAAAATGTACCTCTTGATGTGATATGCGACAGAAAAGTATATACATTGATCAATTTTGTGTTTTCGTTTATTTTCCTCCTATTCCTATTATAGGGATGGTTACAATGAGGCTTGTGTGATGAATAACTACTTTGGGATCGGTTTGGACGCTAAGATTACATTGGACTTTCATAATAAGAGAGAAGAGCATCCAGAGAAGTGCAGGAGTCGAACCAAGAACATAATGTGGTATGGTGTGATGGGTGGCAAAGAGCTGCTGCATCGTACCTACAAGAATCTAGAACAAAAAGTGCAATTAGAGTGCGACGGACAGCGAATTCCGCTACCTAGTCTGCAAGGCATTGTGGTACTGAATATACCTAGCTATATGGGTGGAGCTAACTTCTGGGGCCAAACTAAAGAGGATGAGGTGGGTATATAGCACTTAAAGTTAACACTTTCCATGCGGCAGTCGTCTGAAGATGACATTTCCAAAATTTCACAAAATGTTTCAAACATTTTCAAATTGTTGAATTTCATCACCATATTTGCCATCACCATAAGAAATGCATTAGAATAAGTACAAGCATGCCTAGTATTGTTTCAGTGATCTTGAGATACGTCTTTGAAAATTGGGAAAGGTTTCTGACAAATCTGTGTTGTATAATATGGTAAAACTACTAGTGATGTGGAAAGTGTTAAGATAAGGAAAGGTTGATAAAATAAGGGGCATAAAACTGGTGTACTAAGGTGTTTGGGTTTCAGTTCTATAACCATGTAGTTTTGAATGTTTTATACCAATAAAAGACCACTTTATTCACTATTGCAAAATTTGATTCAAGAAGTTCTCTAGTAAATTAGAAAGATTCTTTTTTATAGATATGAATATTTGATTTTTTTAAAATAACCAAACAAAGCATATATTAACAAAAATGAAAACTAATGAAAACTCAATAATCTATCTTTGACGGATTTTGCTTCCAAGTAAAGGTGCCAAATTTTAATACCATACTTATTTGAATATAAGGATAAAGATCATTAGGAGCATGTCTGTACCTGAGTGAGATTGAATCAATTTGCGGGAGCTTAATTCCACTAGTACCGATGGTTCAAAATGTGCCAACATTATGCCGATTTTACATTTTAATTTCCAACCTGATTGGACAGGGGTTTCAACCCCAAAGCCCATTCTCTGGTCCCACCAAGGATAGTGTAATATGACTTTTTCAGTAAATAAACCATTCCTTGTTTTCTTTGCTTTCCAGATGACCTTCACCGTGCCATCCTTTGATGATCGGATTCTTGAGGTGGTAGCAGTATTCGGTGGTATGCAGATGGCTGTAGCCGTGTCTAGAATGGTACAACTACAACACCATAGAATAGCCCAGGTATAGTATAAGACCAAACCAGGCCTGTGCCACTACACACGCTCACATTATTGCCGAGATCCACGTCATTGCCGAGAACGAAGCTTCCAATGTGCTGGCACCCTCAAATTAGCAATTCGTCATCTGAGTCACATCTATAGTTCAGTCAGTTACAAATTGGTGAAACCTGTTAACAGCAGCGAATGAATTCAGACGAGCGTCGCGTGCAAAACTCTTGCATGGCGCATTATGGCGCACAATGTCGCTGTGTCATTGTATGGGTGACGCTTGCGTATGCCCAAATCGCTCTTATACGCTTGGATTACTTTTGCGTGCGGATGAATAAAACCAAATATTTCTCGCCAATTTCTAACTGATTGAACTATAGTGTCTATAATGACTTGACAGCACACACCTCGGGACGCGTTGCCAACAATAGCGCCACTCTCGACTGATAACGATCACATCGCATGTATGCCCAAATATGGGAAACTCTTGTTTGGCGATTCAAATTTGCTCACCCATTATTATAGACTCCCTGGAAGACCCCCATTTTGTGCAGTGATTTTAAAAAGTGTTTTTCTGTAATACCAGTTTAACCTTATTTGCGACCCAGTCACATCAAAAGGAGGTTTTTTCTGCAGTATGCATTTTAACACTTTCCATGCGGCACACGGCTGCAGACGACATTCCAAACATTCACAAAATGTTTCAAAAATGTCACAATTATTGAATTACGTCACCATATTAGGAATCACCATGAGAAATGTATTGAAATAAGTACAAACATGCCTAGTATTGGTTCAGTAATCCTGGAGATAGACCTTGAAAGTTGGGAAAGGTTTTTGAACCATTCTGTTTTGTATAATGATAAAACAAATGACTGCTTGGAAATTGTTAAGATATTGAGAAAGTAAGCAAGAAAAAACAAAAGAAATAGAAAGGAATTTCCAACTTATATTTCACATGAAATCTGAATGCATTGACCAAATGTATCAAACAAGGTATCATTTTAAAGCTTACAAAATTTATATTTGAACAACAAAAGTCCTGTTTTGATGTGACTGGTTACATATTAGTCACATATTATAATTTTTGGATTTCTTCGAAAATGTAGGAAAATCTTCAAAATAAGTGAAAAGGTTTAAACAAGAAGGCTGTCAAAATGTTTGGAAAATGTTTGAAATATTCATCAAGAATATTTCCCAATATTTGCAAGAATTTTGTTTTAAAACGAATAAACAAAAAAAATGTCCAAACAGGGTGTGTATTTGTCTTCGCCTTATTAAGCCATTTCTATGGATCTGTTAAAAAATTGTTTAAAAAATATTCGATAAAGTTAATTTTCTTTTTCACTGTAAATTTAAAAACCACATCTTTAACCCCATCATTATTTATCACAGCTATTAAATCGATTTATTATTTTAGTGTCGGACGGTCAAGATCACAATTGTCGGAGAGGAAGGTGTGCCTATACAAGTGGACGGTGAAGCTTGGGTCCAACCGCCTGGATTCCTCAAGATTGTACATAAGAACAGATCACAGATGCTGGTCAGGAATAAGGTAGGTCAATTAAACCCTAGAAATGGGTTTTGAAACAGCGCCCTCAAGTCAGAACGGAAGATGTGTCCGTATACAGGTGGACAGTGAGGCTTGGGTGCACCCGCCTGGATTTCTTAAAGTGTGTATGTATAGATGGGGTGACAGGTGACGTAACACCCGGCAAAACGTGGCTAGTTGCCATTGTTCTTTGCCCGGCAGTTTGCGCACTCATTCTGTTTTGTTTAGGACCCGTGCTTTTAAAACTCGCGCCAAAGCATTATAAAGGGGAATACGGCATAGCGGACAGTGCTGTGGTCATATGCTGTTCCCTCAAGCGTGTATCAACAGTACAGTCCCTTCGACCGTTGCGTTGGTTGATAAACATTGTATGTAAACAACGGTCACCTCATCTATAAGAAAAGATTACAGATGCTGGTCAGGTAAGGTAGGTAATTAAAACTAGAATAATCAGACGATGGTGGCCACAAAAAATCATAGTAGCAAGACCCCTGGTCATGTGCTGGTATCGTAAGAACACGCCAGCAACACAATAAAAAAATGTGTTGGGGTCTGCCGGCCGCCGTGTTTCTTGACAAAGCCGTAAATCTCTATTATTGCAATTATATTTCTAATGTCATATTCTAGAGGAAAAAACAACAATTCCAAGAACACTTGATTTCATTTCCTGCTGATTCATATTTTATCACTCTGCAGCATTTTGGAGTCGCCATTAAACTCTTGGGTTGATTAAAAAATCTATCCCCTGTCAAAATTAACCCCTTTGCGTATATGACATCATTGACATTTTGATTTGATCACCGAATGCATACACTTCTTTTTATCCTGCAGCATTTTGAGACAACATTAAAATCTTGGGTGGATAGAAAGAAGATTGAGAGACAGTTGCAACCATTGGTGGATGATGAGATCTCCATTATTAAACAGTTTGCAGAGGCGTCTATAATACTGATTGAAAGGTAACACAAATGATTTTGTAGTGTGTAGTGACCCACGTGGTACATCACCTTGTGAATGATTCAGAGCCACATTGTAAGGCTAAGTGAAAATATCCTTTTCTACAGGCCTCACCAATCCAATTTTTTTAAAAATTGTGTTGAAAATTCACCCAAATTTACCAAAATGTTCATGGACATTTCAGAACCCTCCCACTCCCCTCCCCCCAAAAGCCATCCCACCAACCCTAAGGTTCGAAAATCCGTAGAACAGGTGCGTTTTTGTAGCGTAATCCTTTTTATGCCAGGCTTTACTTTGTTATCATATATTGAAAGTATTTGAGAAGAACATGTTTCCAGCAGTTTTGGTAATATGTGATGTGATGATTGTTTTCTTGTCTTGGCCATCTTTTGCCAAATACCTTATGTGATATTCCAGTGTTTACAAAAGATGTTAAACTTTTCACAGTGGCGGCACCACGGAAGGGGTGGGAGGTGGCATTTCCCCCCCCCCCCCTAACATATTTTTCTAACCCCCACTTTTCCCCAAAAAAATATTTTAATTTAGTTAAAATTTTGTTCGCGCTTCACACACATTTTCTTACTAGACCAAATTTGACAATTTTAGCATAAAACTGGTCATTTTTTGCATGCATACCAAATCAGTTAGAATTATACCATATTTGAGAATTTTAGTGTAAAATGGCAAACAAATTTGCGCACTTTGCACGCATTGTCTTTTCTTCATGCCCCCCTAAAAAAATGTTTGCCCCCAAAAAATGATGATGCTGCTGTCGCCACTGTTTGTTCAGGTTTTTTACAAGAATATTTCAACCTGGTCTTTTTGAAATTAGATTTTGCTTTTGCTTCTTTGAAACAATTTTGTCAATGCATTCTTGATTAGTTACATTGATGGATCGCACAAAGGACATTCATATAATGTTGCATTATTAATCATATCATGATAGGCCTGATTTCAACCATACGATAGTTTTTACTTTCATTATGGCTGGAAAAGAATGATGTGATATCATGATTTAAAACAAATATTGAAAGCCTTTTGTTTGTGCAATAGTAACACTATATCACTTGGTCCGATTAGGATTTTTCCATAACACTTGGCTTCACCTCGTGCAATTGAAGAAGAAGAAGAAGAAGAAGGGAAAAAGAAAAAAAATTGACCTTGTGATATAATTTGTACTATCACGTGCGAGGGTGTTAGATATTTGTATACTATACACCGCTGCATTGAGATATTGAATTTAACACCAATTGGCATTCAAATATTGATATTTCCTTTGATGTTGTTTCACAGTGTAAAGACAGCTGCTGAGATGAGTACTCAAGTTGAAGATGAGGTTGTTCATTTTGCAGTCAATGCCTCAAACAACCTGGATAAACTATGGAATGCAGAGAAAGCTAGTGATGTAAGTCATGTGTAAGAGATAGTCTCAATCCTAGATCTGGTGGGGGGGGGGGGCACTGACATTGGGAAAGGGTATAGGTATGTGCCGTCCTGAAGACCCCCTTTTTCACCCTCTGCTGCTTGCTCTTATGACCCACCCTTTTGAACCTGCATCAGTTCTTAAGACCCCAATTTTATTGAAAATTCAAAAATCGTGAACATTTTGCATTCCAAAGCTCCCAAAAATTCATTCTAAAACCAAAAGAAAATCGAAAATTTGCATTCTTGCTAGTCAAAATTAAACTATAGGCCAGTTCTCAAGACATACTTTTTTGAATTTTTTTTTTTCCTAAGACCCTATTTTTCGTCATAAAATCCTCTCAGTTCAGTTCTGTAGCCCCCTTTATGAGACCCTGGGCGGCACACCCTACCCAAAAAAAAGTTGAGTGCCCCCCCCCCACCAGCCTAGATGAGGGGGTAATGGAAATAAATGAGCCCAAAGTACCAGCTAACCAATATCACTGGGTTAAGAAGACAAGTCTGGTACCAGTAAGGTCTAAATCTAATATTTTTTAAAGGTTAATTTTATTTTATTAGTAGAGAAACTTTGAGAATATGATCTTTTTCTACATGCACTGGTGAACATGTTTGTAATGAAATAGTGCATGTGGATGGATGTATTGAACCAACGCTATAACTAATATTTTAAAGGTAATTCAATTCGTTTAATGAAATGTTGAAAATCTGCATTTTGCCTTCACGCACTGCTGAACATATATGTAATGATCAAGTAGTGCATGGATGTATTAAACCATAAATATAATATTTTATATCTAATTGTTTAGAATTTTTGTTGTTGAAAATGTGATATTTTCTACCTACATTGAACATGTATTTTATGAATCAGTGTATTTGGTAATAGTATTTCGGTAGATGTAAGAAACTGTTTCCATGGATGTTACATATGTCTTGCAACCGTTTTCCCCTGGATGCCTTGTTATAAGGCAACACTATTTAGAGAATAAAATATAGTTTGTAGGTGTTTTGCTATATACCTTTGTCTCATAATGTCTAGGCTGTACCATATTTGGAGTCGTGTGCGACAACATGAATGAATGAATTAAGCCCCAATCTATGTATTAGGCAACAACAAAAAAAAGTTGACTTGCCCTATCAGGGTCAAAGTCAGGGTCGGACGGTCGTATTTGTTTTTTTGTTTTTTTTGAAAATTTTTGCAAATTTACTGCACAAAAACACGTTTTAAAGATTTAAAAAAAAAATTAAAAAAAAGTTTTTGATTTTTTGATTTTTATTTTTAAACAAGCAGATACTACTTAAAACACGTTTTGATCTTTCTTTATTGTTATGTGCTTCTTTCAATTTTTTTAAATTTTTTTAAATTTATTTATTTATTTATTTTTGAAAAAAAATAAAAAAATAGCGACCCTAGATTTCCGAAAATTAGGGTCGGTCGGAAAGGGCAAGTCAACTCTTTTTTTTTGTGGCCTTATTGGTCTCATAATATATAGTACACATCAGCTGAAAATCAGCCAAAAACCAATCAAATTGCCTGTTGACATCCAAAACACACCTACTATAGTCTATTTATCCATCACGAGACAGTGACGTAACTGCATAGAAAGATGGAAGATACATACACGTGCGTAAATGCTGCGCCTGGAAAGTTACATCACTGTCCGGAGGAAGACAAATAGAGTATATATAAGAATTATGTTTATAGTTTTGATTTGTATCAACTTACACATGTATACTACCGTTAACATAGAATCTATGTCATTATGTTAATTCCATATAAACTGCACTGATATATTTTACCAATCCAGTTGGTCTTTTTTAACCAACAGGGTACAAGTCGTAAAGTTCTGATGGATCTAGTGACCAGTATCAAAACACTACATAATGAGACCAGTCTATTCTTGGCTGCTAAATCATATCAGATGGTAAGAATATAAAGAATAACCTAATTAAACATGTTTTTATTTTTTATTTCTCCTTCTTGCTGACACATATTATTGACAGACCGCGGTTCATGACAAGACAAAACTGGTTAATGTCAATTTTACTAGTTTAAAAGCAATCTATTCAAGCAAACTCAATCATTTCAAACAGAAAATAGTAATATCTTGACAAATTTGGTAAAAATCTATAAAAAATGCAAAAATACAAAATTGCGACCCTGATTTTTAGATTTTAGGATTGGTCGCTGAGGTTAACACATACACACAAAAAAATTGGCCTAAAGAATAACCTTATTAAACATGTGAAAGATGGGGAAATGGGTTGTTTGGTAACCATGATGTCATAAAATGGTATATACAGGCTGTCCCTGAATGATTTATGCCGTATTTGAAGAAAAAAATATTTGAAATATTAAAAAAATAACAAGTGTATCTAAATCGAATACATGCATGTAATGATTAATATGTTATCTTCGTATATTGTTGATCTCGTCACAATATCTTTATTTGTTTTGGTGTGGCATGAATTTAGTGAAAATTATTGAAATCAAGTTTTTCACTTTCAGCGCTTTTCGCTTGATAGACCTTGCACCACTGTTCAAAATTGCCTTCAGAGAGGATTGGATTAAATCACTCAAGCTGAACATTTTCCTAGTATTACATCATGCAAATATTGCTTGATAAACATCAAACAGTTGATATTTATCAACTTTAAGGCAATTAAATCAGGGCACAGCAGATTATCTAAATCTGATTTCAACAGACCTTTGTGCCAAACATGATAGGGGGAGGGGTAGACTTTCAAAAGAAATGATTTTAGTCAAACTTGGAATCTACCAATTTTTTTTTACAAAATAGTCACGGTAATTTCTATCAAAAATGATCAAATTTTAAGAATGATATGTATACATTATAATCACAAGCACTAATGACCAATAGAAATGGTGTCAGAGCCAAATAAATGTTACTTTCCCGGTATAATTTATTCTGAGACACCCTGTATGTTATACTACTTCATTGTTTGAAAGCATATTCCATCTGAGCAATGGTCACCACCAGACAATACAATGCTGTAGGTTAACTCAAATGTACATTGGCAGATTTACTGTATCAAGGAGGATTTATTTATCGACAAGATATTTTTACAATTACTTTAGTATGTTAAAATGATCGTAGCACAGCATGCACAAAAAATAAAAGTTGAAATTCACTCCCAAATATTTTATTTTCATTATCTGTGAGCAGGGATAGTGACAATCTTGGGATTAGTTTTACTTGGGTGAATTACAATAATGTAAAAGACTGGTTCCATGCATTTGTCAATCAAAATAAAGTTTTGTTTCCATTTACCTTACAAAGAGGAAGCAAATAACCATCTAAATCCCTCATTACGTCGCAAAGAAAGTGAATTGAGAAGCGTATTACTATGCTGGTTCCCTGTGTCCCCACGCCAACTCGTCCATAGGTGCAGGTATAGGCTCCTCCATGACTACCGACACACGACCCCACACAGACATTATGTTGTTGCTCTGTTGTGACATACGTCATATAACGATCAAAGCAAGTTGTAGTTGAGGTGATGCTTCGAATACCGAATGCATTATCAGGCAAAAAAAAAGAAGAGTTGACTCCCCCTTTCAGGGCCAGAGTTTGGGTCAGATGGTCGGATTTTTTAATTTTTAATTTTTTTAATTTAAACCGGGAGATACTACACAAAAACACGTTTTAAAGATTGTTTTGATTTTTTTTAATTTTTAATTTTTAATTTTTTTTTAAACAAACAGATACTACTCAAAACACGTTTTCATCTTTCTTTATTGTTAATGTTATGTGCTTCTTTCAAATTTTTCACTTTTTTTTTTTACTTTTTTTTTTTTACTTTAAAAAAAAAATAAAAAAAAATAGCAACCCTAGATTTTTGAAAATTCGGGTCGGTCGGAAAGGGCAAGTCAATTTTTTTCTTCTTCTTCACGCTGCCATGGCTACGGTGAATGGGGAGTGTGATTCGCCATGCGTGTGAAGTTCGACGCTGTCGTGAGTGCAGAAACAGTGTATTTTGTGCCGATCAACGAATTTGTTTTCGTTCTAAGCGTGAAGCTGGCATTTTTTATTCAGCAAATCATGACATGATTTGCTTGACCTATGGATGAGTTATGTGGAACCCATTGATGTAGGGTACCAGCATAGGGTATTGCATGTGCTGATTGGTTCCATGATGGTGCTAATTGGTTCCATGATGGTTGTGATTGGTTCCATGATGGTGCTAATTGGTTCCATGATGGTGCTAATTGGTTCCATGATGGTGCTAATTGGTTCCATGATGGTGCTAATTGGTTCCATGATGGTGCTAATTGGTTCCATGATGGTGGTGATTGGTTCCATGATGGTGGTGATTGGTTCCATGTGTTGTTAACCTCCTATCAAATAAAATTGAATTTTACCTTTACAGAGGATACCTGAAGAAGTAATGAACCATCTAAATTCCTCACTAGATAGGGTAGAAAGTGAGCTTAGAAGAGTCTTACATGTAGATGGAGCTGCAGGTTACTCAGAGGAAGATTTTGTAAGTATATCGACTATTATAGTTGTGTTTGCTGCAAGCTCACAATCAACCTGTTCTATAGGCAGAATTTTTCTTTGCAATATTTTGAGTTATTTTGAAATATTGAAGTTTTTGATATTTTGTGTGTGAAATTTTTTGGAATTTTGACAAAATTTGGAAATTGAAAAAAAAGGTGTGCGACAAAACCTACTTTTCCAGGGTGTTCAAAGAACTTAATTTCAATTTCCCTTTTTTTAGGGGGGGGGGGGGGGGGCTTAAGAGCAGACAAAGAAGGTAAATTGGGCGTCTTCAGGACAGCACATAACCATACTACTTTCCCCCTTAATGGACATGCACTACCATTAATAAGAGTCAAACATGCGCCATGTAGCTGCAATCACTTAAATATGCACTGATGACACTGCTAAGTGGAAGGTAACAGTGTTTAGTCACAATATACAGGATGAGTCAAAAAGAACTGGCACTTTTTCTAAAAAGGACATGGCAAAAAAATGCAGGCATTTATTTCCAAAATCAATAACAGAGTTCACACAACAATTTGATTAAGTTTTAATTCTGAAAAGAATCATTGTGTTATAATGTTGCATCTATTTGATTAAAACCCATATATTTTTGAGCCAATCCACGATAGTACATTACATCATTACTGTAAATGGTTTTGAATACACAGGTCTGAATTGCTCAGAAAAGTGCCCATTCTTTGTGACTCGCCCACCCTATACACTGCAAAACCCTGTTACAC
The DNA here is from genome assembly GCA_035610835.1 of Ophiura sarsii. Lineage (NCBI taxonomy): Eukaryota > Metazoa > Echinodermata > Ophiuroidea > Amphilepidida > Ophiuridae > Ophiura > Ophiura sarsii. The sequence continues at coordinate 31,703,223 of CM069454.1, read as the reverse complement.
TAGCATACCTTGATCACTCAGTGTGACTGTAATGTCAATGTGGTATTTTAGATGCAATAAAAAACAAAACAAGTGTGTATGATGAAAAGTTCAAAGACAATAGATGCGATCAATACAACCAAACATGACACTTTTCTGTACATTACGTTCCCACTCCCTTACCACTTTTGTACCTGTGATTTTGACATTTCGCCGGTAATAAATCATCAAGATTTTGTCAACCGCTGACTATGTGGTCCACTTTCAGGGTGATTTATTACCGGCAAAATGTCAAATCACAGGTCCAAAAGTGTTAAGGGAGTTGGAACATAATGATTTGGTTAAAGATAAAGCACCAAATAGTGATGTTTTTATGTCATATGTCATACATTTACCACATCCCCTCTGCCAACATAGTATTAATCACATTGTGTGTTTGTTGTTGTTCTATGGTGTATTAGCCCTACCCCGGGTGTGTTTTTGGGAATAAAAATAAAAGGTCAACTTTCTTTGGAATACTGGCACAGGTCGCCCGTGTGGCAGTCCGGTGCTTATCCAACTGAGCTAAGGAGACTGCTTGCAATATCGTAGGATTTTCTTGCACATAAATTAAATACAGAAGATAGATTGGGGAACCACAAGCTATCAGCATCTAGTAGAGTAGTATTTTGTAGCATACAGGACTTACAGTAGGATTGATTGAACATAAAAAAGCGGTCTCTTAGTCGGGGGGGGGGGGGAGTGGGAATAAAACTATCAGTGGAGAAAAACAGGTTACATTTTGTTGGGGAAACCAGCACCTCTGCGCCTGGGATCGAACCCTGGTCACCTGTGTGGCAGACCGGTCCAGGGCTTATTGGGTTAGTAGAAGTAAAGGGGGAGAATGGAAATAAAAGTGTATTATTTCTCAAAGCATCATAGATCATTGCATCATTACACCACCAGCAGCAATAGGAGCCATTCAATCGACACATTTATTTCTATAGTTCAATCAGTTCCAAATTGGCGAGATATATGCTGTTTCTTCGCTCTCCGCATGCAAAAGTAATCCAAGCAAACACAATATTTGACATATGCACACAATTTGTGCCAAACGCACGAGTTACATAGGCTCAAGATAAGCGGGCGCTGGGCGATTTTTACCCCTCGGTCCTCCTGCCATAGCGCCCGGTAATGCTGAAAAATAAACAACCGAGCGCTGATATTTTGTCCAAACCAGTGCCCGTTGATGATCGGGAAGCTTGTTCAAGACATCGAATTTCGATTTGACAATACGATTTAATAAAAAGTTAGCTCCCGGTAGACCGAAATTAGCTCCTGGTTTTCAATAAATCCCATGTTCTGGGCGCTACTTTTGAAAAAAGAATAGCTCCTGGTAAAAAAACTGTTATCTTGAGCCTTGCATACAGTGTGCTTGTTGCGTTCATGTGCACCTACACAATTCTGTATTAGTACGCTGCTGCAAGGAAGCTGGCCTATCTGGCGCTGATCAAACTGTATACATGTTTTAGATCTCGGTCCGCCTGCCATAGCGCCCGGTAATGCTGAAAAATAAACAACCGAGCGCTGATATTTAGTCCAAACCAGTGCCCGTTGATGATCGGGAAGCTTGTTCAAGACATCGAATTTCAATTTGACAATACGATTTAATAGAAAGTTAGCTCCCGGTAGACCGAAATTAGCTCCTGGTTTTCAATAAATCCCATGTTCCGGGCGCTACTTTTGAAAAAGAATAGCTCCTGGTAAAAAAACTGTTATCTTGAACCTTGCATACAGTGTGCTTGTTGCGTTCATGTGCACCTACACAATTCTGTATTAGTACGCTGCTGCAAGGAAGCTGGCCAATTTGGCGCTGATCAAACTGTATAGATGGTGTGACCGGTGACGTAGTGCCCGGCAGTATGCGTGCGCACCTACAGGGAATGTGCTTTAATTCACACTTGATTGATCATTACTTACCATGCTTACGGTGTAATAGTGCAGTAGTCATGGTCTGCATCCCTAAGCCCAATGAGAGACCAGGTACTAAATCTGGTTGCCCGGCAGTATGCGTACGCACCATAAGGGCATGTGCTTTCTTTTAAAATTGGCGCTCAGTGATGTGTGTTTTGCTTTCATATAGTATGATGTATGCAGTAGTCATGGACTAGTACCTCTAGCATGTCTTTAGACCAGACGCTAATCAATTTGTAAACACTACTGATGTAAACAACGGTCACCTCATCTATACATGTTTTAGATAATACAATTGTATGTCTTGTTCTTGTCTACCTTGCACTACCACAGATCCAACAAGGAGATACCTATGGCAAACGCACCAGGGGCAAATTCAAGAACCCTCTAGTTTCACGCTTTAAGAAGCCCACTAAAAAAGAACTCAAGGCAGGATATCTGTCCTCCTCATCAGGTAGGTTTGCTTGACCCCATGACCTTTGAACTTTGACCCTGGTCTTGCAATGCACAAGAGTAAAATCAAGAGCCCTCGAGTCTTACGTTTTAAGAAACCCACTGAAAAGAACTAAAGGCGGGATATTTGGCCTCATCGGGTTGGTTTTGTCTAACCTTTGACCTGTTAATTCAAGATAAATCTATACAGTTTCATTATTTAAGAAGCCTCCATAATTAACTATGATAGGATTTTTTCTCCTCTTCAGGTAGGTTTGTTTGACCCATGAGCTTTTGTCCAACCTTTGACCTTTCATCAAACTTGACCTTTGTACTTACCCTTGACCTACCACATCATAGTGTATATGCACAATGCAAAAATGTTAATACAAGTACGGTTGAACACCATTCCTATATTGTAGAAATCAATGATAGAATATGTTGTTAATGTGCTAATACTGTGAGTGATGTGATGTTAACTATAAGTGTAAAACGCAGGTCCCAGGTAAATACAACACTAAATCTTGTTTGAACCGCATAATTTAAATGACCACTGAATATAGAACCCAATCCCATGCAGCATTAGACTAGGTCCCAACGTCTCTCTATTTGGCCGCCATCTTTAAAAATGGCGGACCAAATGTAGGGAATGGGAAAAAACACAGCAACAAGGAATTTCACGAAGACTGAGCACGAAAACCCCTGATTAGTCCAATTCAAATTAGCTCATGTTTATTAATCAGTTTTAATATCAGAGCACCCTTTTTAGAACTGTATTTTTTTCAGTCTTCACATTTGAGCACGCTCACAGGGGCAGAAATTGTGGAGACTGAAGGAGTTAGTCTAATGCCGCATTATTATTATACACTTTACAGCAAGTATCCACCAATCCCCATACACACACACCCTAAAGTGCTCAACAAAAGAAAGTCATACCCTTTGTTTTTGTCCCATAGAGTAACTTCCGATTATTTTTTGACCAAGCAGGCTAGATAGACATTTGGATGGATCTTTTAGGCATAATCTGGTATCAAACTTGCCACCAAGCAAAGATAAACCATGATTAACACCATTTAATAAAAATCTGTGACATTTCCAAATTCACATTCACATATGTATAACAATTTTATAAATAACCTGGACACACTTTATTATGGGATGGTTAGACCATGATAAGTCCATACACCCCCGGTTGAAGACATGACCTTAATCTTCCACACAGGGAGTGTAGATTTCAAATGGAGTCACCCATGCAGGTAACCCATTTGAAATTCACACTCCCTGTAGGGATGATTAAGATCGTGTCTTCCATATAGAGGGTGTATAGATTTCAAATGGAATAGCCCATTTTATCTCAAAGATTTCTTCTTTCCTGACTTAACACTTTCCATGTGGCAGTCTGCAGACGATAGTTACAAAATGTCACAAAATGTTTTAAAAATATCAAAATTATTGAATTTCATCATCATATTTGGAATCACCTTGAAAAATGCATTAAAATAAGTTCAAACATGCCTAGTATTGGTACAGTTATTCTTGAGAAAGGTTTCAGAAAAATCTGTTTTGTATATGGTAACACTGATAGCCGCGTGGAAAGTGTTAATTTGTTTAAATTTGAAATGTTCTTGGTTTTTTTAATATTTAAGGATTGGTGGACGTGAAGGCATGGACACCAGAGGAAGTGGGTAGCTGGTTGGAAGGATTGTCACTGGGGGAATACAGGGAAAACTTCATCAGAAACGATATACGTGGAACGGAGCTTGTAGTGCTGGAAAGGAGAGATTTAAAGGTTAGTATTGTATTCTGTGTTAGGTACATTATTCTGTACTGTCACATGCACATCACATGGGCATCACATCGGTGTCACATGCACATCACATGGGTATCACATGGGTACTCTATGAATGGAATTACGGGCAATTACATGGGTATGAAATGAATGACGATGTCACAATGGAATCAGAAGGTTGAGTGTGTGATGGACATAACTTGAGTAGTTTGTGGATTTCACAGGAATTTCATAGAAAATGTGTGGATATGTCAAATAACCATAGCTTTGGTGTCACTAAGATTCCACTTGGAGGGTCTTGAGAGCTAGCAGAAGAGGGTATAAAGGGGGTCTTCAGACAGCACATACCTATACCCCTTTTCAATGTCAAATTTAATTGAGATTCACATTTTGCAATCTAATCAAACATGTGAAATGGGTGCATCGGTAAAAAGGCTTGGCAAACAGAAAATGATTTTTACTTCATTTTTCTCACAAAGTCAGTAACAACGATATCATTCTTGCAACGTTTGAAAAACAACAACTTCAAAACAAGATGGCTCCTTTCCACTATTGCCAGTTTTTTTACTCTCCCAGTATTATGGATGTCTCTCATTGACTCTCACTGCTACTAAGAGTTGCAAATATGGTGCATTTTTATCGATAGTTCTCGCTCCACAAGATAAAGGTTGTGGGTTCGAGTCCCGTTGCGGCCAGCGTGTTTTGTCCTTGGGCAAGACACTTTACCGCGCTTGTCTCTCTTCATCCAGGTGTATAAATGGGTACCGACATTAATTTATTTTGGTAAGGTAAAACAGACTCATTGTGCGGGAGGAGTGGCGAACCCCCACAGCAAACATTACAAGGAGGAGTCTGGCCCAAACACCAAGGAAAGAGAGATGTGCACTCCGGGCGCAGCACGACACTTTACTTATCTATATTTGCTTCTTCTATTTGATAGGATATCGGAGTGAGTAAGGTGGGACACATCAAGAGAATTCTTCAGGCCATCAAGGATCTAGAAAGAATGGAACGTCCAGTGTCACCAGAAAGACCAAGCGGTTCTCTACCTAGCACATCCCACTGAAGATACAAGCGCATCAATACTCAATGACCGGTGTCAAATGAAAGATGATAAGTTTTGCCCCCAGGACATCCTCAATGTACAACTTTTACTTTACTGCTGCCAGTTTCTCTATTTTTACCATTTCTTTCACATGTTTATCACATGGGTACTACATGGATATCACATGGATACAATTTAATATAACATTGGTGTCACATGGATACAACATTGATATAACATTGGTGTCACATGGGTATCACATGGATACAACATTGATGTCACATGGGTACCACATGGATACAACATTGATATAACATTGGTGTCACATGGGTATCACATGGATACAACATTGATGTCACATGGGTACCACATGGATACAACATTGATATCACATTGGTGTCACATGGGTATCACATGGATACAACATTGATATCACATTGGTGTCACATGGGTATCACATGGATACAACATTTTTATCACATTGGTGTCACATGGGTATCACATGGATACAATATTGTTATCACATTGGTGTCACATGGGTATCACATGGATACAACATTGATATCACATTGGTGTCACATGGGTATCACATGGGTACCACATGGATACAACATTGATATAACATTGGTGTCACATGGGTATCACATGGATACAACATTGATATCACATTGGTGTCACATGGATAAAACATGTATGTCACAACGTGGATATCACATGAGTTCATCAACAAGGATATCACATTGGTGTGTTTATCAAAAACCAAGTATGCAAGTGAGATATTATTGTTATTAATGATATTCATCCCACTCTGTATGAGATCATTTGCATATTCTGTTATTCTATATTTTGTAAACAGCAGTCATATATTTTTGGTTAATACCTATTTAATTGTTTTGTCATGTAATGCCATTATCAGGCTTAAAAGTTTGTTTTCATTCTTGAAGTCCATCTAATGGCATTTAGTCATTGTTTTTTTAATTTGAAAAAAAAAAAAAAACATGTTTTTATTTTTAAGCCAACATTGACATTAAATGACTCTAGACATGTCATTTTTAAAGGTTTATTTATCATCTATTACAATTTCTTTTTGGTTAGATTTCACAATCAATCTTGAAAGTTGTGGACAGTGTGTGCTGTCTGTAAGAATTCTTTCACAACTTATAAACATAGATTACAAAAGTAGACGATGACAAAATGCTACACAGTATTCGATTGGCTCTATTTGAAATATGTTCTGATTTTGAATAAGGTCAAAGTTCAAAGCCTACTTCTGAATAATTTCAAAGTTCATACCTGATTCTGAATAAGGTGAAAGTTCAGAACCTGATTCTGAATGATTTCGAAGTTTGAAACCTGATTCTGATGTCATCACAAAAGGAGAGTTAAGTAGGAAATGTTATTTTCAGGTTCGTCCAGATTCAAATTGCTCAGAAAACAAGCTTTAAAATGATATGCAACATGTTATAATGCTCAATGTGTTCCCTGTCAAAATTCAAATTGAAGTTGCAAAATTCCTTTGTTTTCTATTGATATTTGGCATGTTTATTTGACCATATCTCCTAATAAGCACTGGCGACTTATCGCTCATTTTGTGGTAACAGGTCTCATATGGTCAAAGTTCAAAGCCTATAAAATAATAATGGCAATTATGGCGTATAAATGCATATGTGGCAATACTGTAGTGTATAGTGTAAATATTAGTTATTTTTCACTAATTTGTATTCATCAGTTGACTGTACAGAAAAGAGGCCTTTGATTATTTTTATTCTGTTGACTTCAAGACAATTTCAAACGGTTTAATTTTACAAATATTTTATATGCAGTTATCTGTGGTTACTGGTAAAGGGGACTAAAATATGAACATTGTTAACGTTAATTCTTTGCATATATTAATACCTGGATGTTAATATCACATTTATTTCATACTTTTTCTTGTTGGTATTATAGGCACATTTTTCACAAAATGACGGTTTTATTAAAAATATTTGTAATGAAGTTTTTACCACCAAAAGTGTTTTAAAAGCCCCGCAAGCCTGCAATCTTGGTTTGATATACATATAATGCGTGGTTTCCAAGATGGCTAGCGTTTTTTTCTAGAACTGGTATATAACGGGCGGGCATTTCTTACAAGGTTGTTTTTTGCACTAATTTACACAGAGAATGAATATTTATATTATAAAAAAAGTTCAAGTGTTGTTGGATTATAAACAATGGTATGAACATGTAAACAAGTCATAATGTGCAATATAACTATAACATATGATGTTTTGTAACCTCTGGGTTGCCTTATTGTGATGAAAAACGCGATGGAAGAACAACCCTGTTCTACGGGCAAACGGTCCTCTCAGATAGGGTCGGACGGTGTGTTTTTCTTCAAAAATGTTTGGTGAATTTTCAACAATTTACAAAAGAATTAAAAAATGTAGAACATTTCGAAAAAAACATTTCATTAACAATTTTTTTTAAAACTTTGTAAAACAAACAAAAGGAATTAAATGAGTCAGTGTTTTTTCTTCAAAAATGTTTGGTGAATTTTCAACAATTTTCAAAAGAATTCAAAATTGTAGAACATTTTGAATCATTTCATTAACAAAAATTTGTAAAAAACCCCAAAAGGACAAAAATGGGTCGGTCGGACCCGTAGAAAAGGTGTTGTTTTTTATTGCCTTATGGTTCATTTCGAGGGTTGGGCGCCAGAAGACCGTAACTCAAGAAATGCTATTTTGAGATAATCAACTTTCAAATATTTGGGACTCCTTACAACGCACTGTAGCACCCAACTTATAACTCTTATTTTAGTCAAATTAAGAGTGGTTTATGAGTTATCCATGTGATGGGGTAACGTGGTAGGGGTGGGGATATCATGGTTGGGTTTGGTGTTAGATTGGGAAGGGAGGTGGAAGGCATGGGGTAACATGGAAGGGGTGGGATATCATGGTTTGGTCAGGATAGCATGGGAGTGGTGGGGATAGTATGGGTGGGGATAGCATGAAGAGGGGTGGGGGGATAGCATGATAGGGTCTGAATAGCATGGGAGGGGAGGGGTTAGCATGGGAAAAGAGGGGTAGCACGGGAGGGGTGGGGATCATAGCATGGGAGGGTGGATAGAATGGGAGGTGAGGGGGAGGAAATAGCAAGGAAGGGGTGGAGATATCATATGGGAAGGGAAGGGTGGGATTACTCAGATTTGATTGTAAATATAAACAGTATAACAGCAGTAATGTAAGATAATAGAATGTACATTTCGTTAGGAAAACGCATGATAAATGAACTACAGCCTTAACATTTATAGAAAATATGTTGATTACTAGTAGTATTACATTTTGAATATAGCAAGCCTTTGTAGCATTTGACTTTACCATAGGATCAAGTAAATGTAACCACATTTACCTAACAATTCACAAACAGCCGAGTGCCACAAATATTGTGGTTATCAAATGGATCCAATCCAGGTATACATCATAGCATTAAGGCGAGGTTTCCATATGTGAATTATGAATTAGGCATGAAAAAACAAAGAAAATAGAGACAATTTTACAGTAATTTTTCTTCATATTATATGATGCTTTCAATCTTAACCACAAAGGTGTCATTTTGAAGCATTCACAAAGCCCCTTCTATTGGTATTAAGATCTTAACACACAAAAATAAAAGCAAATAAAGTAGATCTAATCTTTTGAAGATGGGCATATTTTTTTATGAAAAATGATGTAAATATTTGTGTAGTAGGGTAAGATTTTATGCATTACTTAAAGGGGCATTAAGAGATGTATCGATATACTAAATGAGCAAATAATGTAAAGATAATCATCAACATAGCCCAAATCCAAAATGTCATACCATTCTGACATCACCTTCATGCCAAATAAGCAAATAATGGCACTTCCAGGTCATGCCAAATAAGCAAATAACGGCACTTCCGGGTTGAGATTTGCCGCGAAAGTCTGTACGTAAAACAACAGTAAAACTTCCGAATTCAGCACCTAGTTTCGATATGATCATATCGAAACTAAGAAAATCATGAAATTTTATGATAAACGGTGAATGTTGGTAAACTGTTTCAGATGGTAGTTAGTATATATGCCTAAGTATTACTTTGATGCAAAAAAAACCCTGATTTCCAGGATAATTGAGGGCGCACTCCCTTACGTATCTCTCAATGCCCCTTTAACAAATTAGAATAGAAAATATCAGCTGGACTGATGCGGAATTATATACATTCATCATGATTTATAAAGAGACTCCACCCACATACTGTAAATCTACTATATTTCGTGAGGGATTTAATTTCGCGAATTTAGCGAAGGATGTGGGTTCGCGAAATTAAATACCTGCGAAACTGAAAATTTTGCATTGAAAGTAACAGTAATATCTTCAGATACGCGAAATTAAATGGTCGCAAAAATAGCAGTAATTTTAAATTCACAAAATAAAGTATCCACAAAATTATAGTGTTTTACAGTACCCCACACCCTCATATCCCCCTCATCATATCCCCTCCAACTTCCCCCACACACACTCGCATATTTAACCAGAGCTTATGCATGCATCAGTCTGACTTTAATATACATCACAGATAGTAAATATTTGCATATATTTGCATATATGAATATACATTAGTATGACATCATAGGCATTTAGCCTGAAGCTCTCCAAGATTGATGCCCCATCGAGTATGACATGACATGAAGATCTGATTTGATTGTTAACATGAATGTGCATCTTTCTGAGAATATTCATTTGGCTAACATGAATATGCATGGCTGATGTTACCATAGAAATGAATATGCATTCATCTGATTGAAAAAGGGCATTATTTGCAGGTATGTGTGATCCTGAAATAAATATTCATTATTCCCTCATGAATAGTCAGTATTATGACCTGAATATGCATGGTAGACATTATTGCAGACATGAATCTGTAAATACTTGTACGATTTTGGAGACAGTGTCTATCCTAACGATAGAAAAGTGAGCGTTCATGTTGTAATCGTCTTCACACGCAGTATAACTGCACTATGCCGTGATTGATGTATTGTTCCACTAATTATACGTATCAAAAAATTAGGGTTTCTATAACTAAATGTTTGTCAGCAGTACCTCAAAGAATACTTTGCAAAAATTGGGAGATGTTTGATTTATAGCAGAGTCAACATCAGGCCTTGAAATAAGAAATGAAAAGGGCAGGCAATTTAAGGCTATTTGAAAGGGGCACCAACTTTATCCAAGGCCATTATGTACTTTTGAATGGATTAAAAACAGCCAGACATTTAGGGCATCAAGGCTACTATAGGTGGGGCATCGAAGGCAATGGCCTTCGATGCCTTCAATTAATTCAAACCCTGGTCAACATTCTTTGTGATATCAAACTGTTTCTTAGGTATTGCATTATATTGCATGTATTATTTCAATGACAAAAGACAGTTTCTGATGCTATCTATATTCATTCATCTAAGTCTGTGCAATGACCTTTTGTCATAAAGGGCGCCCTCTATGATCAATAATGTGAACAACCCTCTGACATCACTGCACAGAGCGAGATGAATGAAGTATAATGGCATGTCATTGGTGTAGGGAAGTTCTAGGGAGATGTGATCGGGGGGTGGGGGTACGGGTACTCGCCTAAGACGGTATACGGGGTGTGCCGCTTTAATGGGTAGCTTTTTTGGCAAAAAATCCCTAAACATGGGGTATGATTTTGTGCTGGAAATACCTAATCACTTTTTACAAATGGGTCTATTTTTGCGAAGATTTGCAAAAACTAGGTCTATTTTCACGTTAATTTGGGAAAATTGTATCTAAAATGAAGCAAACCCCTAGAAATTGGTACCGTTTTTCCAAAATCACCCCTAAAAATGGGTAGGGGTTTTGAATCTCCATCCGCACACCCCCGACCAAACCAAATCCGAGTAGTATGCCTAGTATTGGTTCAGTATTTCTTGAGATAGACTTTATAAGTTGTGAAAGGTTGCTGAATATAACCGGTTTATATAATATGGTAAAACTAATAGCCGCGTGGAAAGGGTTAATATTTCTCAGTATCATTTCCGTACCAAATAAAAATATACTTGAGTACCCCCCACCTCCCTTAGCTCAAGATTCACATACATTGTGAACACATTTATCATGACTAGAATGTTAAATCAAGTCAGTTGCAAGTATTTGAATACTTTACTGCCATGTTTTATACGAAAATTCTCTAAATATAGTGTAACACAGATAAGGAACGTTTATGAATATATCGGCACATTTTGCATTTATTGCCTCATATCACAATGGCCTTCAATACAAAAACATGCCTCACAATATTTTGTATTTGTGCAATAAATGGCACATTTTTGTTCTATACTCAACAATGTACATGTGATATTACAAAAAGTAATTCCTGATTTGTAAGAGTCTACAAAATGTAGCGCTGTTTTGTATATAACAGATTTTCAATGTACAGGATTTTTACATATTATATCACATTTTTTTGGTATATTTGGGGTGTTGTTTTTTTGCAATTTCAATACTTTTTATTTCAGGTCAAAGATATATTCACATGGGTATTACATATGTGGAATGTCACATAGGTAATGTATGTGACTATTACATATATAGTCACATGGGCATCATATAGGTGCCCCTGTGGGCATATAAGGGATGTCAAATGGGCCTATATGTTATGTGGGCATATAATATCACATTGTTACTACTTCTGAATGTCACATGGGCATCACATGGATACTGTATGTGGATATCACATGGGTACTGCATTTGGATATCACATGCGCATCACATGGGTACTTTATGTGGATATCACCTAGGTACTATAAGTGGATATCACATGGGTACTGCATTTGGATATCATATGCGCATCACATGGGTACTTTATGTGGATATCACCTAGGTACTATAAGTGGATATCACATGGGTACTGCATGTAGATTTCACATGAGCATCACATGGGTACTGTATGTAGATATCACATGAGCATCACATGGGTACTGTATGTATATTTCACATGCGCATCACATGGCATGGGTACTGTATGTATATTTCACATGGGCATCGCGTGGGTACTGTATTTAGATTTCAAATGAGCATCACATGGGTACTGTATGTGGATATCACCTAGGTACTGCAAGTGGATATCACATGGGTACTGCATGTAGATTTCACATGAGCATCACATGGGTACTGTATGTAGATATCACATGAGCATCACATGGGTACTGTATGTATATTTCACATGCGCATCACATGGCATGGGTACTGTATGTATATTTCACATGGGCATCGCGTGGGTACTGTATTTAGATTTCAAATGAGCATCACATGGGTACTGTATGTGGATATCACATAGGTACTGCAAGTGGATATCACATGGGTACTGCATGTAGATTTCACATGAGCATCACATGGGTACTGTATGTAGATATCACATGAGCATCACATGGGTACTGTATGTATATTTCACATGCGCATCACATGGCATGGGTACTGTATGTAGATTTCACATGGGCATCGCGTGGGTACTGTATTTAGATTTCAAATGAGCATCACATGGGTACTGTATGTGGATATCACATAGGTACTGCAAGTGGATATCACATGGGTACTGCATGTAGATTTCACATGAGCATCACATGGGTACTGTATGTAGATATCACATGAGCATCACATGGGTACTGTATGTAGATTTCACATGCGCATCACATGGGTACTGTATGTAGATATCACATGAGCATCACATGGGTACTGTATGCAGATATAACATGAGCATCACGTGGGTACTGCATGTAGATTTCACATGAGCATCACATGGGTACTGTATGTAGATTTCACATGGGCATCGCGTGGGTACTGTATGTAGATATCACATGAGCATCACATGGGTACTGTATGTAGATATCACATGAGCATCACATGGGTACTGTATGTGGATATCACATGGGCATCACATGGGTACTGCATGCATATTTCACATGAGCATCATGTGGGTACTGTATGCAGATATCACATGAGCATCACATGGGTACTGTATGTGGATATCACATGGGCATCACATGGGTACTGCATGTAGATATCTCATGAGTACTGCATGTTACAGCATGTATATTTCACGTGAGCATCTCGTGGGTACTGTATGTAGATATCACATGAGCATCACGTGGGTACTGTATGCAGATATCACATGAGCATCTCGTGGGTACTGTATGTAGATATCACATGAGCATCACGTGGGTACTGTATGTAGATATCACATGGACATCATATGGGTTCTCTCTGTGTGTTCATAGTGGCTATCACATGAATACTGTATGTGGATATCACATGGGTACTGCATGTATATATCACATGAGCATGCCATGGGTACTGTATGTGGGCATGTACGTGTCCTATAGAGATCAACTCAAGATATATGTTTACCATGTAATCAGACAAAACTACACTGTTCAACTACACTGAAACATCTGCAAAAGAAATTCAAAGAACCCAAATATGTTCCTCAAATAATTAGAACACTCGTTTTGGCTGGATAATATTGGAAATGTAACCTTTTGCCCAAACATTCAATTTTCATACCAGTCATTTTTAAAGGTCTCTTGCTGTATGAGGGTCTCAAATCCAAAAGTTCATAAATTCTGAACACTTTCCACGCGGCAGACAGCTGCAGACGACATTCCAAAAGTTCACAAAATGTTTCAAAAATGTCAAAATTGTTAAAGTTCATAACCATATTATTTGGAATCACCATGTGAAATGCATTGAAATAAGTACAAATATACCTAGTATTGGTTCAGTAAATCCATAAGATAGACTTTAAAAATTGCGCAAGGTTTCTGAAAAATCTGTTTCGAATATGGTAAAACTAATAGCAGTGTCGTTAGTGTTAACAAAGGTTATCAACTGATAAATAGATCAATGTGAGCTACTTAAAAATAACAGCTATGAAAATCCAGTCATGTTCACAAGAACAATATAATTTTCCATTTCATTTTAGGCCAAAAAAAAAAAAGTTGTGTTGCCCTCACAAGCCTAAAATCGGGAAGGACGGCCGGCCGGATTTTTTTTTTTAAATTTAAATTTAAATTTTACCAAATCAATGATTTTATACCTACTATTTCAGTCAACATGTGTGAAGATACTAAGAAAAACGCTTACTGGATGTAATTTCAACCCAATGGTGAATATTTTGGTTTCTTGCCCATCACTTTTCACAGATTGGAAGATCTTGAGAAAAAAATCTTGAAAAAAAATCTTGGAAGAAAACAAATCTTGAAAAAAAACCTTAAAAAAAAAGGGGAAAAAAAAAAAATCTTGGGAAAAAAAACCCCGGCCCACATTCTCAGAATTTTGACCCGGCCGGATGAGGGCAACACAACTATTTTTTTTGGCCTTATCATAATGTTCCACTTATCAGTTGTTTTAGTAGTTTATGTATCTTTAAAAAAAAGGTTCCATAGTTACAGTTTCCTGTTAGATCCTTCAAATTTAAATTGGTCTTTATAGGCCAATTAAAAAAAACCACTTCCTTTTTTGGTTCCGCATCAATTTGTTTTTCTTTGTCATTTAAGTCTTAACTTATTTTCCAGGTGTTTCAGAGTTTGAGATGTTTGTAACGGCTTTGCTTAACACTTTCCACGCGGCGATTATTTTTGCCTTACAAAAAACAGATTTATCAGAAACCTTTCACAAGTCTATCTCAATGGTTACTGAACCAATACTAGGCATGTTTGTACTTATTGTAATGCATTTCTCATGGCCACAATATGGTATTGCAATTCAATAGTTTTGACATTTTTGAAAAATTTTGTGCAATTTTGGAATATCGTCTGCAGCCGTGTGGAAAGTGTTAAGCAAGTTTTGTGGCGACCAACCCTCAGAGCCATGAAATAAACCAGATTTAAAGACACCTCCTCCTCTTAACAGTTGGCAAAGTATATGGCTAACAAGGGCGATTTTGCATTAAAAAGGAGGCCTCCTCCTTATTTTTTTTTGAAAAAGTCTGTACGCTAAACATGTTTGTTTTTTTACTTTGCCATATTTGTTTTTAAGAGAGATAGAAGGCCAGGTTTAAGAAAGAAACATTTGCTATTACAGAAAGGTGTCATGGTATTTTTGGAACTCTATAAATACCCCTTGTTATATGACAATTTCATAACAATATTTAACAACAACTTGTCTTGTAACTCACTCCATGTAAAACGTGACAAAACGTAACTCACCGATTTATAACTCACGAGTATATAGTAACACTAACCCCAAGGATAAATATATACGATACACAGTGTATTCACGCCACCTCTCTTGAAGGTAAAGCAAAATATTTTCATTCTATATTTTAATATACTAATATGCACAAATGTAACATTTTATCTTACTGATTTGTTCTTGATTAAAAATAATGTATATAATTATTTCACTATTTTGATTAAAATTGATAAGTTGGCTATTGTAACTGTTACTGTTAACATGCTTATTGCCGGCTACTTTTTTCTATCATAATGCTATAAATAATGGATGCACCTTTAATGTGAGCCAGCAGAATGCATGCTGGGTTTTATGCAAGTATAAATGATGTGAGTTGTGAAATGAGATAGCGAGTTACTAAATGGAAATGGAGAGTAAGCATCTTGGCTTTATGCATAATAAAATATTTCTATACACTATGTTAAAGTATTCTCTTCTGTTTTTTTGGTTAGGGCGGGCAGACTTCCCGGGAAGGAGGCAATTTCCCCCTATGTATTACATATCATCGCTGTTCTGTCAAAACAGTGTATGTTTTTCTGGACCCTCAACATGTATACAGTAAAACTGCCCAACGGTTATGCATAGAAAGTGTTGCTTTATACATGTTCAGGGGCAAGAGGACTTATAATATTTTAATAAATCTTGTTTTTGACCCTTGAACATGTTTAGAGCAGACTGCCAAAAGGTTTTACGTATGAAGTATTGCTTTATACATGCTTAAGGGCCATAAGGAGATACAAGGACTTGACAGAACAGCGACGATACTTCATGAGGTACATTTTGTCTACCAGGCTCATATTTTAGATATACAGGGTGAGTAAAAGAAAAACACCTGTATTCAACTGTGGGATTTTATTTCTAGAAGTGAGTGCAAACATTTCTTAGATTATTTATTCAGACAGAAAGGTTGAATCATTAGCCTTTAAACGAATTTCAGTTGGTTATAATTGGATTAGGAAAACATGTTTTATGGCCCATTTAACTATAAGGTTACTTCTTTTCCTCATACTTAAAAAAAAGTAAACAAGATAAACCGTTTGATATGCGATGACATTATTATGTTATAAAAACACAGCCATAAGCAGATGAGGGGCTAGCTCTATTGGTAAACTAAAAGAGTGACATAAACAGTCAATATTGGTAATTAGGCCTAAAAAAAAAGGGGTTTGATTGGCGTAACATGACCAAAACAAATAGGGTAGGTCGGTCGGGATTCTTTTTTTTCTTCTTTTTTTCTTTCTTTTTTTAAATCACCTGCTTTAGGGACTTAAAATAGCCGAAAATGAAAGCAAACAGTCAGAAGAAACTTTTTGAAGTATAAAAATTGAACAAAGTAATAAAATACTTCGTTCAATTTTTATATTTTATTTTATTATTTTATTTTTTTTACATTTTTTTAAATATTTATTGTTATTTTTATTTTTTCCTCCCTCAAAATAATAAAAAATATTCAGGGTCGGCGATGTATTTAGGGTCGGTCGGGTTACGCCAATCAAACCTCTTTTTTTTTAGGCCTTAGCCGTGACCGGCCTGCCCTGCCGGAACGAGAGCACGTTCGGCTTGTGTCAACCAGCACCGTAAGGGCTTGCCCGTTAGCTGTAGGATTTCTGTGGTGTCGACCATAATATAAGCGGCGGAGAGTGGATGGGAAACTCGATGTAATTATTGTTTCTGACTCGATCGAGTACGCGTACGCACCCTAGGCTATCTCACTGAACTGAAGGAGGAAAATTGTCCTACAATTAATATTCATGAGATGAGCGCATCTGTTCTTACCGCATCAGTGGGGCATTAACTGTGTTTATTGGGACACCCTGTATATTAATTATAGCTGATGCACCCAGCCGTCTCTATTTGATTAATAATGCCTCATTTCAATTCACTAATTAGCCCTAGGCCGCTGGGTGAAGAATAAGTTTGATATTTCAATATCTGTGAAAATGTTAAAAAGTTTATGACTACATTATATAACACTAAAATACGGAGCCCTTAAAGTGACATGGGAATATATTTTGTTCAAAATATTATTTAGTTCCCACGAAATATTATTTTGTTCCCTCAAAATAATATTTCGTTCCCACGCAATATTATTTCGTTCACACAAAATATTATTATTTCGTTCCCTCAAATAATATTTATTTCCCACAAAATATTTTTTTTTTTGTAGTCCGGATTATGCAAATATTGGTGTGGTTCGAGAACCATTATAATGTTGAAAGCTGTTGAAAAAATGTGCGCGAAACGCGCAAAAAATTTCAGTTTTTAAACTTGAACGGTCATTGAAAACTTTCCAGAAGCCTGTTTGTTCAGCTTGAATAATGAAACATTGAAACTAATACGCGCTGCATTTTTAACACTTACAAGGTCCAGCATGAAGTTTTTAACGTCCCCCACATAATATTTACGGTGGTTATAATGTTGATTTTAGTTCAGCCAATCTCACTCTTTGATTACTCGACCTTGCCTCAAAAGTGGTGGGGGCCGCGGCCCCCTTACCCCTGCCTCCCCCTTTGCGCACGCTAGTGGGCGAGTAGGGGCAAGGGGTTAAGTCTGTCAGTCATTGTCGGTTGGCACGGCACATGGAATGACATTTTGCGCATTTGCTTAGTCGGTCAACTGTTGTGATGCTATCAGCAGTAGGCCCCTAGAGCAAGTGAATATGATGATATCAGTATTATCAATATTATTTCGTGGAGCGAAATAATATTTTGAGGGAACGAACTATTATTTCGAGGGAACGAAATAATATTTCGAGGGAACGAACGATAATTTCGTGGGAACGAACTATTATTTCGAGGGAACGAAATAATATTTTGAGGGAAACGAAATATTATTTCGTGGGAACGAAATAATAATTTGAAAACAATATTCCCCATGTAACTTTAGGGGCTCCGTACTAAAAGGTTTTAATATTTAACATAAAAATATCACACTTGCCCTAAAAATTCATTAAAATGGTGTAACCTCGCCTAAAAATGGTAGTCTCATCGCGGTATATACGGTCTCAAAAAGGTGTAATTTTGACATGTATTGCGAGATGTTGGGGTCAAGGGTGAGATCATATCATCGGCTGCTGGGAGGAATTCTGGTACCTTCAATTTGTTAAGATGTTAAGCGAATATGTATGGTTCAAAAGCGATGGGTAGGGGAGAGCGGGGCTAGTCCGCCCAATTTTTCAGGCTTGCCTAGCGGACTCATTTTACAAGTTAGAAAGATATCCTCCTTCCAAATGAAAGCTACGTTTCTTAGCTACATACCCCCATAGTTTCAGCACTCTAGAACTTTTAGTAAAAGTGCAGGAATAAGGAAAATATCCAACAAGGCGGACTAACTGGCGGACTTACCCCACACTACTCACACCGGGCAGGTTCGCCCTCATGATGGGCAAGCTCGTCGGCTTCATAGGCAAGTTAAATTTTGCAGAAACTATCAGTTATTCCATCTAAAGATTGATTTAAAGTCAACTAGACACAACCGTGACAAATTAGGTCATGTGGCCCCAACATATGAAATG
>CM069454.1:31533769-31684172 GCA_035610835.1 Ophiura sarsii | reverse complement strand
GATGTGATGTGTGTATCGCTGATCTGCAACAAGGTTCACAAGGATGTAGTTCTCCAAACAAGTTCAGTATTGCCAGACAAATAACAGCCAGAGCAGCCCAATTTAGCCCAATATGTGTTGAATGTTGCCTATCATATTGCAAAGTTGCCCAATTATGTGAAGAGTTACCAACTTATGTCAGAAAGTGGCCAAAATCATGTTCAGATGTAGCACATTGTCTTGTATTGTATCCTTATTTATGTTGAAATGAGCAGGTATGTTTCAAAATATGAGAGGTGTTTTGCAAAAGGGCCTATACATCCACTTCTGCCTTTTTTACTCATTTTGCATTATTGCATGGATGGCTATTCATTATGTGGAATGTGGCTTGTATGGTTGGTGCCTCAATTGGTGTGCATGGATGCACTAATCCAAGTTATAGAAACAGTAATGAACACAGCCATACAATAATTTGATTAATTCCATGGACTTGTCATTACAAATTCACTAATGCAAAATGAGTAATATGTCGGGGTGGTCTGGTGGCCCTTTTGCAACAAAGCTCTTCATATAGAAGTATCTACGTGTACCATTTTAAAAATGTCACTAGGTCTTGGCTACCATTTATAGCAACAAGATTTTTCATGGTATCCATTTTTCTTCTTATACTATCCAAGTGGTCATTTCTGCGCAATCAATTTTTCGCGCTTTGCATATTTACAACTGTTTTGCATATTATTGAATTTGCGATTTGGAGTTTAATCACGTAGACCTATATGCAACAGAAATATATTTGCGTGTTATTATTTTTGCAGTAGCTGGTTCGAGCGTGAAAATAAATGTAGCGTGAAAATGTCCTCTTTTACAGTAAACCATTTGTCGAGGGTTGAGCGCCAGAAGGCCGTAACTCAAAAAATGCTATTCTGAGATAATCGACTTTCAAATATTCAGGACTCATTACAATACACTGTAGCACCCAACTTATAACTCTAGTTTACGTAAATTAAGAGTGTAATGAGTTATCTCTTTATGGTTCTGAAAATCTAGGTTATATGGATTATATTGGTACCAAAATCTAATTTTGCCCAAAAGTTGAGTTACGGCCTTCTGGCGCTCAACCCTCGTTGTGATCTTGGTATGAGACACAAACTTTTTTCTTCTTCTATGTTACGCCAATCAAACCTTCTTTTTTTTAGGCCTTAATAATTGTACTCCTCCATCCTAGGCGCATATCAGCGTATTTTCTGGGTCGCTTAGATTATTTGCATTTTAACGAGAGGGCTTTCAACGACTGACCAAACAGATGGAATATGCAAATATTTGAGTTAAGGATTGGAATGTATGCATGCTTTTTAATTTCATAACATATTTGCGATGGAAAATTCAAAAATGTCATGGTGCCAATATTTGTCTTACCAACTACAGCGATGAAAAATAATGCAGGTGCATCGTGGACCTGAACTTGGCAACTTTGCACGCTAAGGAGCATGGTCAGTATTGGCAAAAATCAAAATACTATTGGTGCAAGAGTTTAGTTAAATGTGTGTTAAAATCCCAGGTGGGGGGGGGGGGGGTTGGTCGGGGTGTGCCGCTGGAGATTCAAAACCCCTACCCACTTTTAGGGGTGATTTTGGAAAAAACGGTACCCATTTTTAGGGGTTTTGCTTCATTTTAGACCCATTTTTCGCATATTATCGGAAAAATAGACCTAAACAAATTAAACAAATTCTCAAGAATTTAGTTTAGTTAAACAATATGTTAAAAGTCAAAGTTAACCCTTTGAACCCGATAGGTCCATTTATCGACCTATCGGAGAACGTCGTATAACCCGATAGGTCGAAAAATCGACCTGAGCGAACAGATGACACATTGATCATATGACTGAGTGGTCATGTGACTTGAAAGTCATGTGATGTTCACCCGATGTAAAATACATTGTTTCGCAAGGTTTTCGTTGTGATTTGATGTCATTTAGCTGAAGAAAACAGTCAAAAATAGCGCAAAATTGGATGAATATGCAACACAATATGGCGCACATGATTCTCAGGTAGACAGGGATGCATTGTTTTACGGTCATGATTGGCAATTTTGGCGATAAAAACCGACGTTTTCATGTTATAAATAGGTTACGTTATACGTGTAGTACAATGGCATACTGCCCTCTATCATCGGTAACATATATTACGGATGATATAGGTGTACTATATTTAGCATTTTACCCCCGGAGAAGTCAGGGTGGGTGTACCGAACCCCTATAATAACTCCGGGTTCAAAGGGTTAAACGTGTGTTTAGCTTTTAAAATCATGTTTAAATACATACAAGAATACGGGCCTGTGAGTTTGTCTCTGTAGCAGGGAAGCACTTGTATACAAATGGTGAATATTATCCTGATAGATTTGAATCTTGTTTACAGCAGCCTTGAGATGAAAGGAACTGACAATTTGGAACCCGGTAGTATATTTTAACGGAATAAATCGTATTGGAAACTGGAAACCAATGCTTAGCATCAGGCTGCCGAAAATGGGATTCAATAGATTTAGGCGACAAAAATATTACAAACCCTGGAGTTGCCCAAACCTGTTCTTTGGGCAGACGGATCTCTCAGGTCGGTTATGCGTTATTGCCCGGGGGGGGGGGGGGATATTTTTTTGGTAGGGATGTGCCACCAGCAAAATGAAAAAACTGACCCATTATTTTCCTACATATTTGAGAGATTTTGCTAACATTTCTGTGAAAAACAGCAAAATTAAAGATTTTAATAGATCTATACATTTGGCTTTGACAAGGGGTCAATCATTTATTTACCAGAGGATGAAAAATGGGAACCTATTTGGTGGCACATACCCGTAACCTCATATCCACTAAGTCCACCCCCCCCCCCACCCCCCCCCCCCCCCCCCCCCCCCCCCACCACGGGTGTTATTGTTTTGTGTGGTTTTTTTAATGTTTATTTCCAGGCCTGTTATATATGACGTCAAGGAATCTTCAGCTTGGTTTAATATGGACACCCCTTTGAATGCGCACCCATACCGGCAGGCAAGCTTTTGTTTGGCAGGCAACGCATCGGAGCGCATACTGGCTGGCAAGCTTTTGTTTGCTTGCCTGCTGTGACGTTACCATGGTTACAACTTCTTACACCTGATGTTAACATTTGTTACGCTTGAGTGATGTGGATACACGTTCATTGTGCTTATTTTTATCTTGTAAATGTGCAGATTTGTAAATAGAGTTTTATTTTCGTAAATAGATGTTTTGAGCAAAATCGACAACTTTATGTTTAGCTTATTGGAGGAAACTGTGGAAATGGTCTTTTCCTGTTAAGGGAGCACATCACTAAGTCAGTCCCCATTGACTATACTCGCTACGTACTACAAATTCAAAACGCTGTAAATCCAGAGTGCTAGCGACTAGATCAATGAAATGTTGATATGTTTAGGACCATCAGTGTTTTTTAACATATCTTAATATGAACTAATAATCACCGTCAAGATTTTTTGCTAGAAGTCGTTGAAATAAAATGGTATGGTTACGCGAGTCCATATTCGGTCCTTACCCGTTCATGCACCATGTGTGTAAATCGGCCCGTTACTTATATTTCAGCTAAAATTATTGAATTTTCTGTTGTAAACATTAAATATATAGTCTATAAAATCCATAAAACGCAAATTTTATATTATTACCCGTGAAATTGATGCCAATTTTGCACATTCATTTGGTCAAAAAATGTTGCACATTCATTTGGTCAAAAGGAACTATTACCGTACTCAAGTTTTGCCGGAAGTGCCACGCAAAACCGACTTGGTGGTGTACTCCCTTAAAATCTATACACCCCCTATGAAAGACATGACCTTAATCTTCCACACAGGGAGTGTGAATTTTGCTTGTTTTTATTTTTGTGATTTTGAGCTTCTTTATACATAAACCTACATAAAAAATGAATATATCTGTGCATTTTTATTTTTGCGCTTGCTGATTTTGGCGCTATAAGCGCGAAATAATGATAGCACGAATATGTCTACTTTTACAGTATGTGAAAACACTTTATTTATTCGGGGCAAGAGGTTCAGAGCTAGCTCACCAAATATGGGCACAATAATAGAGCTGTGTTTGTATAACTAGGAAATAGAGGTAGAGAAAACAAGGCTTATTACTCATTAAATATTAAAAAGTAACCTTTCCTGAGTAAAGACGATACCTGGATATTTCCTGTCAACAACATTTATATTGAAGTTTGTATCCTTTAACTTTCCAGTAAGAAGTACTATAAACCCATTAGCTAATCACAGAATTACTGTATTTGGAAGATATTTTAGTTTCATGGTGATAAATGTAATTGCATTTTTAGGAAGAAAAAATCACAGATAGAGGGCGCCCCATGGAAAAGATCCTATACTATGATATGCCTTTAAGTAGAACAATGACGCTGCAGGCGCAGTTGTCTTACGCAAACAATAATACTACTGAACGCATTTATGTCAGACAATATAACACAGGTACGGTTTTAAAAAATACCTTTATTCTCATTCTTAAACAGTCAGTCATACAGTCAGTCAGTCATAATCTTATGACATTATCTGTTAAAAATCAGTACCTGTTATTACCCATTATTTGTCAATTTTAAACGTTGGCCTGATCGCAGCAGAATAGGAAATGGGTTTAGCTATGTTTAAAAATGTAACAATTTTGGACGGTGTTCCACGCTCTTTCTGCGTGTTATTCATATTTTAATACTTTTTCAGTGCAATTAAAGCGCTGGCCATAACTCACTAATTGCTACTTTGCTAGCCTCCAGTTTATGCCAATATCATGGATAAAACTATGGTAACCATAATAATCTTTCATAATGTCGGTGACAAGTCCTTTTTGGCATGGCGTCATGATATGATGCAATTTTAATAAGCATACTTGAGGCTGTTAATGTTTCTAGTCTCATCTTTAGCGATAATCTTAATGTCCTCCCATTTTATGATGTAAGTTTTCCTTCACTGCATGTTCGGCTACCGAGGGTTTTTGATGACATCATCAAGAGACAGACTAGAAACACTAGCTCTGGATCAAACACAATCCACCGATGAAGACAAGAGATTTGTTGTCGAAACACGTATGTAAAAAAGT
The DNA here is from genome assembly GCA_035610835.1 of Ophiura sarsii. NCBI lineage: Eukaryota > Metazoa > Echinodermata > Ophiuroidea > Amphilepidida > Ophiuridae > Ophiura > Ophiura sarsii. Next base: position 31,679,077 of record CM069454.1, on the reverse strand, counting down.
AAGTTTCCTACTTGGAATTTTCGGAGTAATTCTGTTATACCCTTCACAGGGGTATTAATATTGCATGATTTTTAAGAACGATGCATACTACCGATGTTGGTGTGTAGGGTATAACAGATTTATGCCGAATTTTCAAATGAAAATTCATACAATCATTTTTTAAATTTTCAAGGCATTGAACAATTATACGTATGAATAGCAAACTGTCACTTCTTGCAGAAAGTCAATAACCAACAATTGTTAGAGAATATAATATTGTCTTGCAATTCTAAATTTAAACACACGGGTTTTTTTAACACTTTCCAGTCTTATAAAATCCATTACATAACAAAAAAGGCGGTTCTCGAACGGCGCGTCTCGCCTGTTCATCAAAAGTGACTTGAAAGAAATTATGATGAAACATATGATACAATGTAGCACTGTCACAGAGGTATGCATTGTAGTTAATGCAAGGGATGTAATACCTTGAAAAATTTAATCAACAAAAAGAACACACCAACCCCCTTCCCTACACCAAATCACATCAAGATAGGCCTTACAGATCTTATTTGACCCCAGATGACCTCTGATGACCTTAAAAATTTAATAAGCAAAAAGAACACACCAACCCCCTTCCCTCCACCAAATCACATCAAGATAGGCCTTACGGATCTTATTTGACCCCAGATGACCTCTGATGACCTCGACAAATTAATCAACAAAAAGAACACACCATCCCTCTTCCGTCCACCAAATCCCATCAAGATAGGCCTTACGCATCTTATTTGACCCCAGATGACCTTGAATGACCTCCGATGACCTTGAAAATGTAATCAGCAAAAAGTATACACCACCCCCCTTCCCTCCACCAAATCCAATCAAGATAGGCCTTACTGATCTATTTGACCCCATATTTGACCCCCGATGACCCCGAAAAATTAATCAACAAAAAGAACACACCACCCCCCTTCCCTCCACCAAATCCGATCAAGATAGGCCTTACTGATCTATTTGACCCCATATTTGACCCCCGATGACCCCGAAAAATTAATCAACCAAAAGAACACACCACCCCCCTTCCCTCCACCAAATCCCATCAAGATAGGCCTTACTGATCTATTTGACCCCCGATGACCCCGAAAAATTAATCAACAAAAAGAACACACCATCCCTCTTCCGTCCACCAAATCCCATCAAGATAGGCCTTACTGATCTATTTGACCCCATATTTGACCCCCGATGACCCCGATAAATTAATCAACAAAAAGAACACACCACCCCCCTTCCCTCCACCAAATCCCATCAAGATAGGCCTTACTGATCTATTTGACCCCATATTTGACCCCCAATGACCCCGAAAAATTAATCAACAAAAAGAACACACCATCCCTCTTCCGTCCACCAAATCCCATCAAGATAGGCCTTACTGATCTATTTGACCCCATATTTGACCCCCGATGACCCCGAAAAATTAATCAACAAAAAGAACACCCCATCCCTCTTACGTCCACCAAATCCCATCAAGATAGGCCTTACTGATCTATTTGACCCCATATTTGACCCCCGATGACCCCGAAAATTAATCAACAAAAAAAATACACCATCCCTCTTCCGTCCACCAAATCCCATCAAGATAGGCCTTACTGATCTATTTGACCCCATATTTGACCCCCGATGACCCCGAAAAAATAATCAACAAAAAGAACACCCCATCCCTCTTCCGTCCACCAAATCCCATCAAGATAGGCCTTACTGATCTATTTGACCCCATATTTGACCCCCGATGACCCCAAAAAATGAATCAACAAAAAGAACACACCACCCCCTTCCCTCCACCAAATCCCATCAAGATAGGCCTTACTGATCTATTTGACCCCATATTTGACCCCCGATGACCCCGAAAAATTAATCAACAAAAAGAATACACCATCCCTCTTCCGTCCACCAAATCCCATCAAGATAGGCCTTACTGATCTATTTGACCCCATATTTGACCCCCGATGACCCCGAAAAAATAATCAACAAAAAGAACACCCCATCCCTCTTCCGTCCACCAAATCCCATCAAGATAGGCCTTACTGATCTATTTGACCCCATATTTGACCCCCGATGACCCAACAAATTAATCAACAAAAAGAACACACCACCCCCTTCCCTCCACCAAATCCCATCAAGATAGGCCTTACTGATCTATTTGACCCCATATTTGACCCCCGATGACCCCGAAAAATTAATCAACAAAAAGAACACACCACCCCCCTTCCCTCCACCAAATCCCATCAAGATAGGCCTTACTGATCTATTTGACCCCATATTTGACCCCCAATGACCCCGAAAAATTAATCAACAAAAAGAACACACCACCCCCCTTCCCTCCACCAAATCCCATCAAGATAGGCCTTACTGATCTATTTGACCCCCGATGACCCCGAAAAATTGATCAACAAAAAGAACACACCCCCCCCCCCCACCTTCCCTCCACCAAATCCCATCAAGATAGGCCTTACTGATCTATTTGACCCCATATTTGACCCCTGATGACCCCGAAAAATTAAGAACAAAAAGAACACACCATCCCCCTTCCCTCCACCAAATCCAATCAAGATAGGCCTTATGGATCTTATTTGACCCCCGATGACCTTGAATGACCTTGAAAATTTATTCAGCAAAAAGAACACACCACTCCCCTTCCCTCCACCAAATCTCATCAATATAGGCCTTACTGATCTATTTGACCCCATATTTGACCCCGATGACCTCTGGTGACCTTGAAAATTTAATCAGCAAAAAGAACACACCACCCCCCTTCCCTCCACCAAATCCCATCAAGATAGGCCTTACTGATCTATTTGACCCCATATTTGACCCCCGATGACCTTGAATGACCTCCGATGACCTTGAAAATTTAATCAGCAAAAAGAACACACCACCCCCTTTCCTCCACCAAATCGCATCAAGATCGGCCTTACGGATCTTATTTGACCCCATATTTGACCCCGATGACCTTGAATGACCTCCAATGACCTTGAAAATCTAATCAGCAAAAGAACACCCCACCCCCTTCCCTGACATCAAGTCCCATCAAGATAGGCCTTACGGATCTCTAGATATCGCGTCACAACGCGTCTCAAAAGTTTTAAGCATATTTGACCCCGATGACCTTGTATGACCCCCGATGACCTTGAAAAATCAATCAACAACAGAACGCACCACCCCCCTTCCCTCCACCAAGTCCCATCACGATAGGCCTTACGGATCTCCAGATATCGCGTCACAAAGGTATTTCTTAGCACACGGCGGACGGCATACGGCGGACGGCATACGGCGGACGGCGGACGCCGGACAGAAATAGTGATAACATAGTCTCTTTCTGATTACATCAGGCGAGACAAAAAGTCAAGAGTCAATAACCAGGAATTTGTAGAGAATTCTATAATAATTATCGTGAAATTCTAAATTTAAACACACCCACTCACCCCCTACCCACGCATTATAGATATTTTTTACTTTCCATTCCATAAATCTCTGACATCACATTAACCATGAACCTATCACTCATAATCAAATCTGTTGTAACTATGGTAACTGTAATGATCTTTCATAATGTCTGTCATAATTGATGATAATCTGTAAAGAACTTTCGGGCACGGTCAGCCCGGGTTCCATCCCGGCACTAGCGCGGCATGATTCCCCCCCCCCCAAAAAAAAAAAAAGAAAGAAAGAAAAGTGTAACTGTTTTTCTCCACTGATAGTTTATTCCCCTAAACACACCCGGGGAACACTTACAAATCACTACAGTAGGCCTACTGCTGATAGCCTGTGCTTCCCCGGTCTATCTCGTGGCACGATCTTGCAGGCTATCATCAGATGGCCTAGAAAATCTTAACACTTTCCATGCGGCAGGCGACTGCAGACGACAGTTCCAACATTTTACAAATGTTTCAAAAATATCAAAACTTATGAATTGCATCACCATATTTGGAATCACCATGAGAAATGCATTAAAATAAGTACAAACATGCCTAGTATTGGTTCAGTAATTCTTGAGATAAACTTGGAAAATTGGGAAAGCTTTCTGAAAAATCTGTTTTGTATAGGCTTATAATAAAACTAATAGCCGTGTGGAAAGTGTTAAGATTTTACAGCTGACTCTATGGTGCAATCTGTTAGGTGACTGGCTTCCACGTGGGCGGCCTGTCCATCCCTGGCGCTGGTGCAGCCTGATTTCCCTTCAAAATTAGACCTGTTTTTCTCCCCCTGATTGTTTTATTCCTAAAAACATGCCCAGGGAGTTACAATAATACAATACCTAATTATCTGTGTATATCCCACCAAATCAACATTTTACCTCTCTAAACTCAAAATAAATTCCACTCAAATAATCGTCAAATATTGGTACTGAGTGAAATATGGACAATTATATACGTCATTCATATATTCTTGTTCATTGATTGGTTAAAAGTGGGTCACATGATCAAAAATAAACACGCTATTTTCCCAAAAGTACTATTTACGGCTCCCAAAAGTACTATTTACGGCTCCCCAAAAGACTATTTACGGCGCACCAGTGCGTTTGTATAGTTTCACGCGGCGTTGTACTCCGCTTGACGCGCGAGAGTGCACGATTTGCATCCCCGGGCGCAGCGTAACGATCGTTCGATGCACTGCCTTTGAATTGAACTTTTAAAACTTTTAACTGATGAAGATTGGAACTTACCGGATGATTTTTGAATTTCATGAATTTGAACTTTATGGAACTAGAAATATATGAATGACGTATATAAAACAAATATATACTGCCTTTATTCGAGTCCCTGGATTAAAACTATGGTCCCTCGGTGACTGCAATAGTGCTATTTTGCAGTCACTTCGGGCCCATAGTTTTAACCAGAGTCTCTCATGGCAGTATATATTTGTATACTATCTCATCAAATTATGTCCCTATTATAACACTTTATCTAGAGATCCACTTGATTTGTAGAAGTAAATACAATTTCACTGTATGACATTTAGTGAAATAACAGGTGATCAAACTCACAATTGACAATTTTGACATTTAAATCCCCCGCAATATGCGCTAAGAGTCAATTTTAACTTGTATTTTTATTAAAGATAAGTGGATCTGAAAAGTGATATGTTTTATGCAAACTGCATTTTAAAGACTACCTCGTTTCTACAAAATCAGAAGTGTTTGTTTTTAAAAGCTATTTTTTCAGTCAGCCGTGCATCATAAGGAGGTGTCCATTGAATAGTGTTGAGATTTTCAAGCCGAATGGACCTTCTCTAGTGACTGCCAAATGAAGTGATATACATATTGATATTCTATATGTGACTTGATCAAGCAAAATGAGTCCCTATCTACCTTAGGCCAAAAAATAAAATTGTTTGCTTGTCCATAGATGGGTCAAAAAAAGTTGGGTCGGTAGGTCGGATTTTTAATTTTTTTATTTGTTTAACATAGGTTGTTCTACAAACACAAAAACAAGCATGCACCATTTTGAGCCTTATCAATGGCAGGCTAATGGCAATAGTTAATTTTAGCATGGTTTAGCCAACATTTGATTTGAAATAACCAACATATTTATACCCCATGACCCACAGCATAGCGTTAGAAACTTTTATCTTTAAATCCTGATTACTACAGTATTAAGTTTTATTCTGTTCAATAGTATAACTTTTATCATGTACTATTTCTGAATTATTTGGTCCTTAACATGTAGGTGACATGAAAAGGGTATTGGCTCACATGAGGAGTAATGTAGGGTTCAATTAAGGTCATTTAAATGAATGTTTTAAAAAATAAAATAACTAAAATTTTAAAAAAAGAAAGAAGAAAAAAAAAAGTTTTTTTTCTGACCAGTTTGGATTGCCTCACACGGTTGGTCGGACGAGGACAAGCAAACAATTTTTTTGGGGGCCTTATCTGAGCCTAGGAACTGCTCCTAATCGGTGAACCGCTATCAACCCGAGAACCGCCAGTGGGGTACTTTAGCACAGCTGGGATGGCTGACTCAGTGTTTCTATATCCAATCTTAGTAATTTTCCTGGATAGGCTGGTTTTTTTTTTAATAGTGGCCCTATGAGGAGGGCTATCGGTTCTTATTTTAGTTTTTAGTTTAATGTTGATGAGTTTGGTTTTGTTTTGGTGGTGGTGGTATGTGTGGGGGGATGGAAAGGGGTTATGCACTTATCAATTGCAAGCCCAGCCCCGGGGGACCCAGGACATGGTGCGGACCATGCGGGACTGGACACGAGTGTACAAAAAATGGTTCCCGGCAATGCGGGGGAGTGTACGGGTACTTGAATGTCCCCCTCATATTTTCTCACTAAAACACTTTCCACACAGGAAGCGTCTGCAGACGACATACCAAAATTGTACAAAATGTTTCAAAAATGTCAAAGATTTTGAATTTCATTACCATATTTTGAATCACCATGAGAAATGTTTTGAAATAAGTACAAACATGCATAGTATTGGTTCAGTAATCCTTGAGATAGGCTTTGACAATTGGGAAAGGTTTCTGGAAAATCTGGTCTGTATTATGGTGAAACTAATAGCCGCATGTAAAGTGTTAATCCATTAAGGGTGTTCCTATGGTTAATTTTTTTAATTTGATATTCTAATTTTAAGAGCTTGCTGAGCTCAACAATAATCTAAAATCTAAGCTTGATCGGAGGTACGGTTTTATAGATATGAACATTTTATTGTCAAAAATCAAGCAAAATTGAAGCATTAATTTTTGGTTTCATATTTTATTTTTTGACCCCCTACCAAAATAATTAATCTGTGCAAAAAATTTTAATTAATTTTTACAAGAAAAGTATAAATGCTACAAAGCTGAAATTTAGGGAGCTTGTTTATCATGGTTTTTAGAAACTTTCCTGTGCTGCGGGAGGCTGTAAGACATCTGCATAATTAATTATACTTAATTATCTGAGGAAGCTTTAGGTCATAAAAATATGAGGCTAATTAATGGACTTAATTAATTTTTTCAAGTTCATGCACTTTCCTAAGTGTATTACCACTTGGTGTATATGTTGGTTATAACTACTCTCCTTATTAAATAAATGGCTGCATAAAATTGGTATTATTACAAGCCCAAATTGTTTGAGATGCAAAACTGAGATCGAAACTCTTGACCATATTTTTATCACTTGCCCTGATGTTGTTTAATTTGGAATGAACTAAAACAGAAGTGGAATGATTTGTATGACGATCTCACTAATGTTGAAAAACTGTTCGGTATATCTAATCATGATGATGATGAGTGTTTAATGAAGAACCAGTTTCTCTTAAAGGAAGGGTCCCGCAAGCACAACATTGAGCATTATTTGTTAGAAAAATAATTATCCAGCCGCATTTACGTAATTATATAGAACAAAACACCATACTAGTCACAAAAATGAATAAACACTGCCATCACTCAACATGCAATTTTTAAAATTCGCGGCGATCGAAAGTCCCGGTGTCGATGACGTCATGGGTATCGGTGCTCAAATTTGCGCATGTGCATTGTATAACTATGACATTATCGACACTGGGACTTTCGATCGCCGCGAATTTTAAAAAGTGCATGTTGAGAGGTTGCGGTTTTTATTTGTTTTTGTCATAAGTGTGGTGTTTTGTTCTATATAATTACAAAAGTTGGGCTCGATAGTTATTTTTCTTACATATAATGCACACTTTTATGCTTGCGGGACACCTCCTTTAATGGCCCGCAGATATATCTGCATCTGCAAATATAGGGGGTCCTCTCTATCGGTCGGTGTCTTTAACATTGTAATCAGAGACAGAGACACTGCTCGACTAGAGGGGATCCTAGCGAGACAAAGAGGGAGGCTGGGATTTCAATACATGAAATGAGATAAAGTAGATATTTACTTAAACTGGTCTTGTACAATAAGGGTTTTAAAGTTTTAATGAATCATAATTAATTCTATCTCTCTTCTTATTTTTTGTGTTGTTACTTGTATGTATTTATTATTTATATATGTAAAATAAAAGGTCAGCCCTTTTTCTTGTTGGGTTCTGACAGAAAACAAAAACACACACAATTACTAACCAAAAGACGTCGATGACATCATGTAGCGATTCACCTTTTTGTAGCCGTCACATATACTGAGTGACCTTCCCCTCCCACGATATGTTCATAATTTTAAGGTTCTGTTAATATAATAAAGCTGTATGAATTATTGCGCTTTTTATTTTGGTAGGCCTAAAAATATTCTGCGAGGAGCAATACAAATTGTGGAAATGTTTAGCACACAAATGTTGGCTGTATCGCTCATTACTTGCAAACACATATAAATAGACAATAATTTACCTCATGCAGCAAACAATTGCGATGACGTGTTTTTAGATAAGATATCTGACTATTGACGTTTTAATCATCTCGTATGATTAAAACCAACTTTGCTTCAGGAAGTTGTAAACCACCCTTTTGTTGTCAAGTACTTGACTCTTAAAGATGCATGTTGATAGCTGAGTCGCGAGATTGTCTTTGTCCTCTATTGCATAATGAGTGCGCGTGGTTTGTGTGTCGTTGGCTGGTCCTATATATTCACATCGCTATTTTGTTTCAACGAATACAGAAGTCGGAAATTTTAGCTCTTCGGACATGAATTAGCTACGCGTGTATGTCGGCTGTATTATGCATATCAGTGAACTATTACATGCAACGCCTGTCTTGATCATGATTATGATCGGTCAAGGTATTGCAACTGAGAAACTTTTAATAAGCTTATCAACGCTAGCAAATGGAGGCTCTTTCCGACAAAAAATGTTATTTCTGTTAAATCTCGTGCCCTACAAGTCTATAAGCACGGATGGTCGCCGATGCGAAATTGCCATGGCCCGCAGACGCCAGTGGCCGTGAAACTAAGCGGGAACTTTGAATCGTTGATTCAGCGGCTCCCCGGAGGTGATCTTTATTACCGTAAACAACATTTGATACCTGACGGAGTAAAGTGCATAGCAATACAATTATACAGTGAGTGAGTACGGTTAATAAATTAATAACAAAAATATTCACGGAAAACTCAAGTCCAGAATGTTTAACATCGATCTTCGACAGTCAGACGAAGGCGGATTTTGGCTATATGACGCAGTACTAGAATGACGGCGGTGTGATGATTGGTCGATGGTGCAGGATTCAAGTGAGCATTAGAACAATATCAACAGCCAGTTGACGGCGATTGTGTTGGTGAATTTTGGCTATATGAAGCAGCTATCTGGTTGGCCATCATGGCGAGAAATTGAAGCGAACATTTGAACCATATCAACAGGGATCCATGTAGACGTCTGTGCCGTTTTATGGTTAACTCTAGCGGAGAAAATGCATAACATTGAGCCAGTTTGTTACGGCGAGGGAACATGGTATGGTGAATGCAGTTATATAGGTGAGGATTATGTAGGCCTATGCTATTTTGTCAAGTTCAAATTAGTGTGTAGTCATGCTTCAAGGGTCAGTTTGGGTTCGATTCTTTGGTGAATCCCAAATAATTCAGAATAGAAAAATTCCACTCCTCGTGTTCTACTTTTTTGAAGATTCTTGTTCTGGATAGGTAATATATCGCTTTCAAATTTCTATAACATTTGACAGTTTTGAAAATTGCGGTTTTTGCTAATTAATCATTCCTCTTCATACAACTTTAAAATATAATATATGGCGTATCAGTTAGGTCGCTTATAGTATACACTTTGCAGTTTATATTTGATGCTCAGGTAAATGGGTTCACTTTGTAGCTCTATATTTCTGACAATTGAGATCAATGGGGCAACAATTATGCTCCTCGTATGAAAAGGATTTAAATCTACGTAAATACCAGTCGTGTTCAAGTGCTAATTAACCATACCTCTTCATACAACTTAACATAATAATTGGCGATAAAATCAGTCAAGTCGCTGATAAACATTGTAGAATATACTTGATACCCAGTTAAATGGTTCACTTTATAGCTCTATCTCAATGTCAATATTTCATAAGTGGGGTAACACTGCTCCTCGTATTAAAAAGGATTTAACTCTACGTAAACTAGTCGTGTTGGAGTGCAGCCGAAGTACAATATGTTGACCTCGGACTCTATTTAATTCAATGCGGTAATCTGGGTTTTGTGTTTAGGCACATCCATACTTCCCGTACGCGTGCACAATTGTTTGTATGTGTTACGTAATGCCTTGCTCTCCATTTACACGCTTCATTCGTTCAATTTATAATAACTCTTGATCTCATACAATACGCGGTTCTTTATCGTATTCGTATTGTTGTCCAACATCAATATCTGTTTATTGGCCATGGTATCGCTACTGATAATAAAGTTTTTGTGACGATTGCATACAACAGTTACTATACACTTGTATGTATGTACATGTATGTATATATACGCACCCCCACGAGTTTGATCCTGGTATTGGGAATCGATACGTTGTTTTTGTTTATTTTATTTTATTTTTTCTAATGCGGCAACTACTTTCCCATATTGTTGAATCGGTTTTCGATGGATACATTCATTTAATAGCTTGACACTAGATAATCATCAGTAGAGGCTAAATGTTTCTTGTTTATAAAAGGAACACAACCGATGCGATATGGTATATACTCACTTGGAAGTTTAAGATGAGCGGGCATTTGATCTGTTATAGTAATTTCAAACTCTCTATCTCGGAAAATAATTACAGAATATAGGCCTACTCCCGGGGCCTACGCTTTAAAATCTATATTGCTTGTATTTTATTTCCAATTTATCTTCTCCGGTGTGATTTGTGTTTGCTACTGTCATCAAACTTGAAAATTACGGTAATGTGAAAAACATTTGCCGGAATGAGCTGGTAAATGGTTACGTGTAGGTCGGATTTTCGGCCGGGTATGTTTATATTGAGGGCGCTTGTGAGTGCTAAATCTGCTGCGATGTGTATGCTTATGCGGTTGGTTACAATTTTGTTTGGGATCAAATCTGTGTGGTCCATGCTTGTGATTAAATGATACGGTTTAATGTATGTTGGTCAGTTTTCTGTTTTGACGTCGATTGTCCGACTGAGATTAAGTTCGAGTTCTTATGCGGTTTTACACGCGTAGCGCGTAGGCGCAAGGCATGTGTCGATATTGAATTTGTAATTTGTTTGTGATTTCGCTTGTGTTCTTTTAGTCGTCGTTTGATTATGTTTCCGTGTGAGTATAGGCGCTATGTTCGCGAATATATGGTGGCGATTGGAGGCGAATATATGGTGGCGATTGGAGGCGTGATTAATTTCATAAACAATTATGGTTTATGTCATGACTGTCGTTAGTTTGCAATTATGATTGCGGTGGAACGGTTTCCGGTGGTAAATTGAGGAGTTTTCGCAGAAGGTCGTTATGGTTTCATGTTCATGGTTTTGGATTGTTTGTGTTTTTGGCTGCGACTTGGTGCCCCCACTGTCTATTAGGTGTTTGTGTGGTCTCAAAGTGTTTGTCTAATCTGCGATACAGCCCCCCCCCCCCCCCCCTCACCCCCCGGATAATTGCGGGAGCCAGGGGGAACTAGTTGGTGTTCGGCTTGCGATGGATCCAACGTTAATGTCATATTGTTCATGCATGATAGTATAGGTAATCCGCGAGGCATCGTGGTTGTTTCCTTGTTGTCAATCGGCGTCCTTGTTTAACAATAAGGCGTTCGCTATTCGTTTACAATTCTGTCTATGTTGGTATTGTTCGAGAAATAAATACAAAATAATGCCCAGATATCTCAGCTTATTTTATTGATGGCGATTATGACTGTTTTTGATAATGTTTTAATATAGCTACATAATGTTGAAACTATGACTATGCATGGCTATTGTCTGCGTTTATGGTTATGATGGTGTGTTGATATGATGATGTCTGTGTCTATGTGTATGGCGTGATTTGGATCGGGATTAGGAGTGCAATTATTGTGTTTATAATTGGTCAGTGTTTCGATTGCGTGTGCTGGAATTTATATACAATAAACGTTTGTTCGTCAATTGTATGCAGGCCGTCTCTGAAGAAGAAAAAAAAATTTAAAAAAAAATCGGTTCATGTTTGGCGAATAATAGGCATTAGGCTCTGTGTCAGCGGGGGACAGTGCATCATTAGTCCCTCTGTGTTCTCAAATAAAACGGGAGAACCGGTTATTTTCGGTCCATTTGGTACCAATCACAGTGGTCACCAACATCATTATTAAAATAGGGCCACGCAGGTCAACCCTCTTTGATATTCGGCGAGATAGGCTGTAAAAAATTGTTCTAATATCTCGAACTGTTTTGTAAATGTGGATTAACCAGGAAGATAATTATCTAATGTATATTGATCATTTTAATTGTACACAGAATTATAATGTCCAATTAAATGGTTTTAAAATGCACACCCCTCCTGGGATTATTTGAAATTCGCGCCCGGGTATCTATGTCGCTAGTGCTGATGGGATAACCATACCCAATACTGTGATGTCGTTGTAAATAAAAAGCCGCCTCATCAGCAACATGTCGCTGGACGGTATCACGCAGGAATGTAATGCATAAATCGATAATGTCATTATGTCATCGATAATGTCATACGGCGAGATACAAAATTGTTCTAATATCTAGATCCGTTTGGTATATGTGGATTAACCATGCATTATATGGTAGGAAAATATTTATCTAATGTATATTGACCATTTTAATTGTGCACAGATTTATATGTCCAATTAAGCGAATTAAAATGCACACCCCAACCTGGGATTATTTGAATTCGCGCTAGCTAGTGTTGATGGGATAACCATATATTGTATTGTAACTATACCGCCTCATCAGCAAACATGTCGCTGGACGGTATCACGCAGGAATGAATGTAATGCATAATTTGATAATGTCATTCATGGAAGGAGAGATGCGGACATCTTGTAGGTTTTTCGTCATAGCTTTGACCAATATGCGATGTCGATACATTGTTTATTCTCTCTAATGTCGATTTTAGTTTTACGCGGTATTTCAAAATGAAATAAATAATTTAAAAAATAAAATAAAATAAAATAAATAAATAAATAAATAAATAAAATTAAAAAAACAGGATCGGTCTCGGTATAATAATTATGCTGAATATCTGAGCACTTAAGTTCCATGGCTCGGATTAATTTGTTGGAATTACTATTTAATAAATAAATAAATAAATAATGAAAATAATCAAGGCCATAATTCTATTTCCGGTGGAGTGGAGCTTTAGGATAGAGGCTGCTACTTCTACTGCATCCGATCCGATCATGTGTTGCGGACGTTGGCAGTACTACGTTGGAAGTACTACGTTGGAAGTACGTTGGCAGTATATTACACAACCATTAATCCCTACACAAGGCATATGTGGTCCTCCATATTTCTTGGCCTTCAATCGGCCTTAACGATATCCCCTATATGCAACATGTTGGGGTTACAAACCCCTGTTCTCCTTTTGTCGTCTGTTTTGCTTGCCCTTTTCTGTTTTTATCTTCTATACAGGGTTAGTGGTAGCTCGCAGTCGGTTTTGTTGATCAGCCTAATCTGAACGTGTCCTGACGAGAAGGTGGCGGTGAGGTGTGTTAGAGAGTCTTACGCTGAGTGTGAAGACGGCATCCCCCTATCATGACTACATTATTGGGAATGCGTTAATTCCTAAACCTAAGTAAAGGTAGTAAAGGTCAATTCTAAGGAATCGTTATTATCACAATAGATTACTTTTTCGGCCTTCCCACCGCCCTAGGCTGATTCCCATTGTTTGCTAATACAAATAGGGGGGGTGTTTAAAGTCCCTGTGTTCCCTTTTGTGGCAGAATTTGTATAGCAAAAATATCAATCCAATTGAAATTGGAGGTTTTGAGTTGAATCATCCTTTGTGTCAAACAAAATGACATAAATTAATGAATATAAATATATCAAAGTTATATATAAAACATCTATCTATCTATCCGGGTGCACGTAAGCTTGTGCCTAATTTCCAAGATAATAAACAATTATCTTACGGACTATTGACTCGTATAAGTAAGAAATCTTATAAAAAGACTCTTACAAGAAATATCACCATTCAAGGTCGCATAAGATCTGTACGCAAGGCTTCGGCATCAATTATTCCGTTTGCCCAATTCCATGTGCTTATCGCACATGGAAATTTGGTGGCTTTTAACAGATAAGCCAACATCGTCACAGGCGCATCTTCAGATTCCATGTTGTTGCGCTCTAGTTAGGCCTATTGCCTGAATAGAATATATTGTGTGACACTCAGTTTATATACAAGTCTAATAATATTTTGTAACAATACATTATGTTAATTATATGCGAGTATAAAGGACTTCTCATCTGGTGGTATACAAAATAAATGAGATTCGTTGTGACATGCAGCGTGAATTGCAATAGCGTTGTGTATTATATCTTCCTTTACAACTATCTGACAAGCAAGTGACATTGCCTTTTTGACTATAGCTGTATAATGAATTCAACCATTTTTATTTTGGTTTTAATATTATGCGAGGTGCAATACAAATTGTGGAAATGTTGAGCACACAAATGTTGGTTGTTACGCTCATGACTGGCAAGCACATGTATATAGCTAGATAGATAAGATGTGAATGATCTTCCAATTATTTAAAGCAAACAATTGCGATGGCATGTTTTTAGATAAAATATCTGACGTCACATTGACTTTTTTTTAAATACAGCTGCATGTCTTCCACACCCTTTATTTTGGTATTAATATTCTCTGGGGAGCAATACAATTAATTGTGGAAATGTGGCCTTTTACATGAGTGACTTGCAAACGCATGTATGCATAGATATTAGATAAGATGTGAATGATCGTCCAGTCATTACAGCAAACAATTGCAATGACATGTTTTTAGATATGAAATCTGGCGTCATATAATATGTGTTCCTGCCTTTTAATTTGGTATCAATAGCAAGAAGGATTGGGTTCGTGACCATGTATTTGTTAAGGTCTTTGTTATGTTCATTCATACTTTGTCCCCCTCCCACGGATTCCACACAAAAACATAGCCTGGCTGGTTACGGTTAAAACACACAATTTTCAGTGCTTGTTAACACTAACCTTCCTGGAACCTACGATTCACTACGGCAAAAAACAGTATGTTCCCTTCTATGAAGTCATCAACTAAGCTTGATATGTGTGTATGAAATTGCTGCCCGGGCGAACATTGGCAGGTTAGCCAATGGATAGGGTCGTGGCACGATGATCGGATGGTCCAGGGCCCCAATCTCGGGGGTTTCGCAGCGATTATTTGGGTAAAAAAAATCATACATTGTACCCCTCCTCCGGTTTCCACACAAATACATAGCCTGGCTTTAGATTAACATCTCTATATGGAGCAAGACAAATTGTTAACTGTTTTTAGCACAAAAATGTTTCTTTTAAGCTAGTTGAACTGCAACACATGTAGATGGATATGTAAATGATCTTCCAGTCATTTACTTTGACATCCAAAGCCTGTGTCATACAAATACAACACAGGAAAACGAGATATTGTGTGTTTAAAAGTCAATATATTGGCTATGTATATGAAGGCACACAGTGGCGGTACTACAGGGGGGCATTTTCCAAAAATATTGTTTTGCCCCCCCCCCCCCCAAAAAAAAATCTAGTTAAAATTAGAAAAAATAGACAATTTTATCATAAAAAGGTAATTTTTTTCCGTGCTATGCGCACATTTTGTTACTAAATTAGGTTAAACTAGACCCAATGTTGACAATTTTAGAATAAAACAGCTATATTTTTCGTGCAAGCGCGCATTTTCATAGCAAATTATTTAGTATTAAACCAAATTAGACAATTTATGTGTAAAATGGCATTAAAAATGTGCGCGCTTTGTGCGCATCATTGATTTTATGCCCCCCCCCCCCTTTTTATCCCCACAAAATTATGAGGCTGGTACCCCCACTGAATGCACACCTCAACAACAATTTCTTTGCATTACTCATATGGATCCTTCGTGAAGCTGTGTTCAACATCATTATTATCACACTTGCGTGACACTCCAATGGTAGCTAGAACGGTGATGTCTGTCGACCCTAGTGGTCAAAAATTTAACTGGCAAAAATAACTGCTGGCGGCGCAGAGTATTGCGAATACCGAGAATTGAAATGACATGTTTTTAGATAAAAATATCTGACATCACATTAGATTTGTGACACGATAAGAACTGTCAAGGGCCATGACGATATCAATGAGGCAAATAAAAATGGTTTTGGTTGTTCTCCAGTGGAGAACAACCAACCCCATTGTTTCTTAATCTCCACCTAGAGGTCAAAAATTGAACTTGCAAGAACAACCGCTAGCGTCATATCAAGGCGAATACCGAGAATTGCAATGACATGTTTTAGATAAAAATATCTGACATCACATTAGATTTGTGACACAAATAAGAACTGTCAAGGGCCATGACGATATCAATGAGGCAAGAAAAAATGGGGTTGGTTGTTCTCCACCTAGAGGTCAAAAATTGAACTTGCAAGAACAACCGCTAGCGGCACATCATATTGGAAATACTGAGAATTGCGATGACATGTTTTTAGATAAAAATATCTGACATCACATTAGATTTGTGACACGATAAAAACTGTCAATCTGCCATGACGATATCAATGAGGCAAGAAAAAATGGGGTTGGTTGTTCTCCACCTAGAGGTCAAAAATTGAACTGGCAAGAACAACTGCTAGCGGCACATCGTATTGGAAATACTGAGAATTGCGATGAAATGCTTTTAGATAAAAAATATCTGATGTCACATTAGGCTTTATTAAAAAAATAATTTGTCTCAAAGCTCCTGGCGCGTTAGTTTATTGATGCGCATTAGAAGATTTTTTTTTTTTTTAAATCCCACAATTTCACGATTTTTCAAATTTGTCGATGATCACATCAGTTTAAATACAAAAGGTCACTTTTACATGGATTTGAATATTTTATATTTAAAAAAAAAAACTTATACAAAAATGCATTCCTCATTAGGTTTTGAAAAACTGAAGAGCTTTGAGACAAAAGATGTTTTATAGCCTTAGATTTGTGACACGATAAGAACTGTCAATCTGCCATGACGATATCAATGAGGCAAATAAAAATGGTTTGCTTATTCTCCACACCTCTAAAGATGAGGAAGTAGTGGTAAACATGTGTGATGTGTGAATGTCCTAGCAGGATCAATCGGAATAAATCATTGTATACCTGATTATAGTGCTACTGCTATCTACTGAAGACAGCAATAGAATATGGACTTGAGATATTCAGTAGAGTGATGGTTATCCTATGAAACATGTAGAAACACATCAAATATCTTGATGCTCAATGACCAATAGTACTACTGCTATCTACTGAAGACAGCAATAGACTATGGACTTATAGTATGAGATATTCAGTAGAGTGATGGTTATCCTATGAAACATGTAGAAACACATATCATGATGCTCAATGACCAATAGTACTACTGCTATCTACTGAAGACAGCAATAGACTATGGACTTATAGTATGAGATATTCAGTAGAGTGATTGTCATCCTATAGAAACATGTAGAAACACATATCATGATGCTCAATGACCAATAGTGCTACTGCTATCTACTGAAGACAGCAATAGAATATGGACATGATATATTTAGTAGAGTGATGGTCATCCTATGAAACATAGAAACACATCAAATATTATGATGGTCAATGACCAATCTACTATCTACTGAAGACAGCAATAGAATATGGACATGATATATTTAGTAGAGTGATGGTCATCCTATGAAACATAGAAACACATCAAATATTATTGATGGTCAATGACCAATCTACTATCTACTGAAGACAGCAATATAATATGGACATGATATATTTAGTAGAGTGATGGTCATCCTATGAAACATAGAAACACATCAAATATTATGATGGTCAATGACCAATCTACTATCTACTGAAGACAGCAATAGAATATGGACTTAATATGAGATATTCAGTAGAGTGATGGTCATCCTATTAAACATGTAGAAACACATCAAATATTATGACGGTCAATGACCAATCTACTATCTACTGAAGACAGCAATATACTTCAGATCTCTTGTTCAACAGTTTGGTCAACCAATGTAAACATGTATGCTATGTGAATGTCCTAGCAGTCAAGTACCTTAGATCAATTGGTACAAACTGTGACATGGGAGAGATCCCTGATATAGCCACTGCTATCTACCTGTACACAGCGATAGACTAGATCGTTCTGTGTAACATGATACGTTCAACATTGCTTTCAGATTAAGCAATGGAAGTAGATGTAAACATTTACATGTGAATGTCCTAGCAGTCATGTACCTTTGTTCAATCACTACATACAATATAACGTGACGTGGGTAGGTGGGTGAGATCATTGAGATAGCGTAAGGTGTGCTGGGGTGCATTAGACGCTCCAGGTGTGCTTTGGTACATTAAGTGAACTGGACTTACAGCAATACTGTATAGCGGGAAATGTTCGCAAGGTTTTTAATTTCGCGCTTTTCGCGATCAATTTTGAAACCCGCGAAATTAAAAAACAGTGTGCGTTTTTTGACAGCGAGTTGAGTATTGAGCTATAAATAAATGGTACCATGGAAATCCAGCGTCCGAAATCCGGGCATTTGAAATGACCAAATTTACCGGCGGATAACCAGTTTTTCCTTGCCGATCATCCGGCGGATAACCGGCGTTGTAATTTGTAAACAGTAAACAAGATAACATAACAAAGCCACATGTTTAGATGGCTACAAATCTCTGACCGCTATCATTTTCTCCCGTTGTATGAACCGAACCATGTCGCTGTAATCGAGACTATTTAAGCACTTTTAACGCTTCTCATGCGGCAGGCAGGCGGCTGCTCCTGGATTTTAGCTATTTCAGTATAGGATCTTGGGTTGCGTTTCTATTCCTAAGGTGTGGGCTATTTAGGGTCAAAATATGGGTCATGTTTTGGACTTAGATTTTTTTTTAAATTTAAACCGTAAATGTGCTCACACGCCACTTGGAACCCTGCCAAGCGCCACAAGTGGCGCACACGCTGCTATTTGCAGATGCATGGGTTACAGTTATAGTTGTAGTAATGAAATTGCAAACTGAGACAGATAGGGTGTGAAGAAATGATGATAATATATAGAGAAGAGGCAATCTCTATGTCATGCTTGTAGTAATTTGGTCCTGAAGAAGTCAGAGCTAATCATGACGAAAGCTTGACAATTTTAAACTTGTCCGACAGCGAACCTGTTAAACTCATAACCTGATAGAAAAAATACATGTTAGCTGTGTTCGGTCCAAGGATCAGTGGACGCTTACAAAGAAAATAGATGATTTAAGTGCTCCAAATATCAGGCAACTTGGCTAAATATATAACAAGGACGGGGTAAACCAGCAGCCAATTTCATCAATGGCTCACTCCACAGTGAATAGGTAGTCTCCAATGGGAATTGATGTCTGCATCAATCAAGAACTAACTGTGTTGGGCCAGCTATGTGACGTCTCTCCCAATGAATTCAAATAGCAAAGATATCGGTCAAGATGTTATCACAAAATGTCACAAGTCCTTGTAAAGCAAATGTGGATAATGTTGCTGTATGTCAGTTGAACGCCAGTAGAACAGGGATTTGTCATCCCCTCATTAACAAAATGTCAAATTGACCAATACAATGCCTCAATGGTAAAAATTGTCGAATCAGAATACTTAGTCATCTTTAACCCTAACTCTACCCCCCCCCCCCCCCCCACTTTTTTCAGAATTTTTTCTTCAACGAGGAAAATCGACCAAAATATCCCCCCGTTCCCCCCGGGATTTGATCCAGGGACCTCACGCACCACAGGCGAAGAATTCCACACTACACCACGGCTGTCAAGGTTAGTTTGCGCAGTGTATTGCGCAAACTATATGGGCTGGGTCCATTTTTTCATCCTAAAACTTCCACGCCGGGTGGTACCAACGTGCCCAGTCGTGGTTTATTGTGGTATATGGTAGGGCAGAGGCCAAGCTGCCAAACAGTGTCAGCTTTCTTAAAACAAAAATTTTCTCACATTTTTGGAGAAGTACATTAAATTATTCTTAGTTTGGCATATGGTCGCTGTTCTGTCAAAATCTCCATCCAGCCCTTAAACTTTGGGCAGTCTACTCTAAACATGTTCAAGGGCCAAAAAGCACATAAAAACCTTGTAAGTGCAATTGCCCCTGAACATGTCTAAAGCAACATTCATTCCTATGCATACACATTGGGCAGTTTTACTTTATACATGCTGAAGGGCTGGAAAAACATACATGGTTATGACAGCATATCGTTTACAAACACTTCTTAGAAATGGAAACACTATAGGTCATGTTTCTGCGAATAAAGGTAATTTTCTCACAGACTGTCTAACATTTTCTATGAAATTGGTTGCCGTCACAACAATGTCGTGATCACTGTGCTTTTTTCGGATAGTATTTCACATAGTTCATCTCATTCTAATAATACTTTATGGTAGTAATCATAATGATGGCATATCGTTTTAGAAATTTCTTGGAAATGGAGAAATTAAGTAATGTTTGATCTTTCAATTTATTCCCTAAACCCAACTCCACGGGCATGATTTTGGGAATAAAACTATCACAGGAGAAAAATGAGTCAAGTCAACCGCGTGGTAACCCAGACACCTAGCTGATTGCACGACGGGGTAAGCTAAAAAATCATCTGATCTTCACCATTTGATAGCTGCCTACTCATGCCAGGAGAAGTGTACACTACTAGTGCAGTGTTTTGTAGGTTAGGGTTAGGGTTAAAGCAATATTATGTGATCCTTTTCAAACTTATACACATATTTTTCTCTCTTATAAATATAAATGAAGCTTGACTATACTCTGTTTGGCCATCTCGAGACAGTGACGTAACCGCGTATTCTACTAATTGCATCACATAATGCGCGCGCATACTCGCGGCGCTGGCGTACAGACACGAGCGTTGAAAGGCGGAAGATACACACGCGTGTGTAAAAGCTGCGCCTGTTCAGTTACGTCACTGTCTCGAGATGGCCAAACAGAGTATAGTGCTCAGGGGGTTAAGTTTTGGCTAAATGCCAGATAACCCTCTCAAATTTTTGAATGGCTGACGACGACGGCGCTGTCACCCCCATTCACAAGTTAGAAGACTATATCTTCTCCGAAAGTACAATAAATTCATTTGGTCCGGGGCCAAGATCATTAATGAACACTTATCCACTTAATTTTGAGTGGCCGCATGACGTACGTTACGTATTGCGAATCAATGTTATGCTTGCGGGGTGAAACTTTAGATAACAGACGGGGAAATCCCTCAAAATAATCATTATTTGTTTGTAGCACAACAATACTGTGGTGACATCTCTGAAAGGACTGATTAGCCAGATAAGTTATAACTCTGTCATTTATAGCAGTGGCGTAGCTAGGTTTCTCATATTAGGAAGGCAAGAAATAAAAGCGCACCAACAAGACTTAATTGACAACTAATTTGACCGCCACATTCCACGATTCCCCTTCAAATACTACGTTTTAGCCCTTGATCTGAAGATTCTGGAACTGAATTTGTTTAAATGTGTAAACATTTTAGTGGGCCTAATTAATTTTGCAAATGGAAATTAGACAAACGGCAACATACGTTTGAAGCTCTCAAGTGTACTACCAATGTACCAAGTCACATCATAATAGCTCATCTCATCTATCCACAAACTTTACTTCACATATTTTATGTATACATAATTAACCATATAATTAGGAAATTACCAGGCAACTGGAATTCTGCTGCCAGATATGTTGGTTTCATGCCTAACATATCTTGGCGACCGAATGTCCGATTGAAATGTTAAAAAATCAGTTCCACAATCGTCAGACCAAGGGCTAAAACATATTTGATTTAAAAGAATTCTAAAATTTTGCCTATGCTTTATTAAGAAAATTTCATAGAAATAATTCCAAATTTGAACTCACTGTTCCAGACAGTTTCGACGTCCAATCGAATGTCTTTTTCAATGGTGTTCTGAACGCTATTATATTTCTAACAGTGTTTCTGATTGGTTTATTGTGTGGGAATTGCATTTCAGTAACCATTTAGAAAAGCACTTCTATGCTTTAAGGCCTATGTATCTCTTCGCATTAATCAACAATCGTATGATATCACTGATTGGCTCGACAAACGATACAGTCTTTTAGGCAACCAATCGCCAGATAGTTCTAAACAGGGTTTACTATAAAAGTGGAAATGTCTGCACTTTTTGAAGGTACAAACTGCAAATTGAAAAACATCGGCCAAAAGCTGCAAAGTGTGAACAATTTATTCAAGCGAAAATGACCTCTTTTACAGTAAGTTGTGAAATTGACCTGCTTCTTATAATATTCATAACCAATACTGACTAAAACCCTTATTTTGTGTGTCTGTACATTCCAAACTACGACAGATAGAATTATGTTGTGTAGAATTGCTAGGACAAAATTCCACACAACATAATTATATCTGTCTTGGACAAACTAACGCACAAATAACGCACAAACTTCCAAACTAGATAGATTGAAATATACTCAAATGTCTGCAACCCCCCCCCCCCCCCCACCCCTAATCCCCCTCAGAATAACAAAAATTGCCTTTCAAAATCAGAACATGTTCCCTGCCATCTGAATGGCCATGGGGTTGAAAAAAACACGCAAAAACATCTTCTTAAGATAGTCTGCTCTTTATACTTTGTCCCTCAGGGTCTCGTGGGACTGTCAAACGTGTACAGGTGTTCAACGGTTCATATAAAGGTGGCAGAAATTCTTGGAATTGATGTTGTTGACTATACACTCACCGAGGTATCCTCGGAAGGGACAGGGGGGGGGGGGGGCACTCCCATATTTTAGTTTATATCATGATAGGCTTGATTTCAACCATGTGATGGTTTTTACTATCATTATGGCTGGAAAAGAATCAATATAATGATATAAAACAAATATTGAATGCTGTTTGCTTGTGCAATAATAAAACTATATCACTCTGTCCAATTTGGATTATTCCATTACAATGGAAAAATCCATATTGGACCTCGTGATATAGTTTGTACTATCACAGTCTCCGGCATTCAATATTTGTATACTATTTAACACCCTTTTCAGCCTACATATCCCCCTATGGCTTTTGTGTTACTTTTTGAATGTCAATGAGCAATTTTTAAATTTTAATTTTTAAACGATAACCACTTTCTTGACCCTATACATTTTTAGTAATTTTATTTTCAATTATCACAAAAGACCCCTGTTTTTTGGCATGATCTCTGTCATCTGAATGGCCCAGGAATTGCAAGTCTTACACCAGCATCCATTTCATACTAGAGTGTTCCCCCCTTCCCTGGGTATATCACGGTGGCTTCTGTGGTCAAATACCGATACGCTTTACTTCAATCAAACAATCACCAATTTGTGACGCATTATGCCACGGGGATACATCTGGTTTGTGAGGTTAATTTTGAGATACAGATAGGCAGCGCTGGCAATAGTCCCTGATCCTGCAGGAGACTTCTAGCCTTTCATCAAGGCGTTGTTGGTTGTGCTGGTGTGTGTGAGAGCGCCCTCTATAAAAATAGTCTTCTACAACGCCTTTCCGCAAAATATGTTTGTGTTATGTTTTGTCTTGTTTTACAGAAGATTTATCCCAGAAAAATTGTGTTGCTGATTGGTTGATAATGTCATGATTTATCGGGCGATGTCATCAATAACAAGTACTATATTAAAACGTTGTCGTCAATAGAATAGGGCGGAGCAATCGTGTATTACGATGACAACATTGTTTGATCGACACATAATGCTTACACAGTAGAATAGCTATTCGCGCAAAGACGCCTCGCTCCACTCCGTGGGTCGGCCTCTGGCGTTCTACAGGTAATTGTGTGAGGTGTTTTTGACAAAGACTAGGAGACTCTCTGAAAATAAACCAATCTTGGCACAAAAATTTGACAAACTCTCTGTGAATTTGGAAGCATTTTTACTATTATAGTATGTGTAATAGAGGGTGAAGAGAATCACTCTAAGGCAACGAACCCTTCGCACATGTTTTATGAAAGGCTAGGGAAAATCCCTAAAAAACCCGCTGATGTTTACATCGGCAATTTGATGATGATGACGCATTCATTATCCACAATACAATGATGATAATGGATAAAGAATACAATATCACTTTATGAACAAAACAACGACTTAATAACAGTCGTCTAGCTAACAAAAAGGGGGGTGATTACACAAGGTGTATTTTTATTCAATGTTTTTTAAAAGGTATTATCCAATAAATCGGTATGCTTGATCGGTAGCTTGCATATTTTCTTCCCGATTTTGATTCAAGGCTGATTCAATGCAGATCGGCGCCGATTCCGATCTCCTGATCAGAAATCAGAAATCGGCCATACTGACGATACGGTAATAAAGGGGTAAATTCGTACAATTTTCATTTTTTCTTCCCACTTGAAATCATCACGGTGGAGGGAGCAGGAAAGGGGGAGGTTGGAAGGCAGGGTGTGGTAGTCTGCTCCCTCCCCGACTCCTTGGCTGCCACCCCCCCCCCCCCCCCCCCCCCGATCGTTACACAACCGAACTGTCATATAATCGTCACCATTTCTTCAATATCTATAATAGATCTATTCTTCTCTAACAAAAATCTGACTACTCAAAACAAATAAATGCGACAAGCCAGTAATTAACAGATGCATAATTTAGATATCATCCCACGCAGGCGAACTTCACTTATGCCATAAAAAAAAAATGTTTTCAAATTTGTTTGCACATTTCAAAACGAGAAAATGTTTGAACTTAATTGTGAAATCTTTTTGAAAATTGTAACATTTGTTTCCAAAATCTATGATTTTCAGATTTCGTTATAGGGATAAATGCAGGATTAACCTACACCACTTGAGAGGACCATCTACCTGTAAGAATAGACATAGAATTTAGAATTTCCCACAAGGCCCTTCACAATCAATTTTGAGTTTCCTGTTGCAGGTATAAGAAAAGGGACGAGGTGACTTTTAATTATTAACTATTTTTAATATTCTTTATTTTGAAACTAATTATTTTGTGATCACAACCAATTTCTCAAACACTTATATCGAGGACTCTGCATTTAATTATTTTCCAAATATGATTAATTTGATACCCAAATAATAATGCAATCATGTTCTATGTTCGTACATCATCATAGCTGATATGAATTAAGTCAGAAAGTAGCAAATAAAGTTTATTGAAAGTCACTTTAAAGGCCAAAATCCTAAGGCCAAATTAAATTAATTGTTTGTCTCAAAGCTCCTCTCCTGTTGTAAAACTAATGCGGAATGCGGGTTTTTTTTTCAATTTTTTTTTTTTAAATATAAAATATTGAAATCCTTGTAAAAGTGAACTTTTGTATTTAAGATGATGTGATCAATGAAAATCTGAAAAATCTGTAAAATTGTGGGTTTTTCCTTTTTTTTTTGAAAAAAAAAGAATTTTTTTTCTTCAGATTTTTGTTTTTCTAATGCGCATCAATAAACTAACGCGCGCGGGAGCTTTGAGACAAACAATTAATTTAATTTGGCCTAAATAAAAATAAAATAATTAAATATTTTGTAATTCTTAATTTTGGACGCGGCGGCAACAGGAAACTCAAAATGAATTGTGAAGGCCAACCCTAACCAGTAAAGCTAGTTTTTTGTGCGTATCGGGGGGAGGGGGGAAAAAGTGCTATTTTTTTAACCCGAAAAATCACCCAGCACCCCCCGGGATTCGATCGCGGGACCATTCGCACCCAAGTCTGTCCCTCTACCAACTGAGCTAACTCCCTAGCAGCTATGCGGCCACAAACTCCGTGGCCACATATGCCTGCGGTAGGTGACGTCATCGCGGCAATGCAGCAGCACGTGCCTGGAGATAGTTTCTGGCAGTGAGATTTAGTGAGATTCAGTGCGGTTAGGGTTAATTAATGCACATCAAAAATTGACATTTATTAACCCTAACCAGTAAAGCTAGTTTTTTGTGCGTATCGGGGGAGGGGGGAAAAAGTGCTATTTTTTTTACCCGAAAAATCACCCAGCACCCCCCGGGATTCGATCGCGGGACCATTCGCACCTAAGTCTGTCCCTCTACCAACTGAGCTAACTCCCTAGCGGCTATGCGGCCACAAACTCCGTGGCCACATATGCCTGCGGTAGGTGACGTCATCGCGGCAATGCAGCAGCACGTGCCTGGAGATAGTTTCTGGCAGTGAGATTTAGTGAGATTCAGTGCGGTTAGGGTTTTAAGGCAACAAAAATATATTTGTCTGTCCATTTTCTGACCTGCTCTAATTGTGTGACAAGTACGTTTTTTACTACAACTTAACTCTTTACCTGACATAGACGCATTAATGCGTCAACACAACCTTTTTTACGTTTTACCCTATAACTCGTTAACCAAACATCGAAAGTATGGCAAACTATACCTTTTTGGAATCCTTGTGCTCAGCCGAACAATTTGGTATGCCTTTTAGTGTAATTAAAGGCATTTGAATTTTTGTGCCCCTGTATGGCGGCCATTTTGGATTTGGATTTTGGATTATATTTGTCGTGCTGATCGTACACGATTCTAGTCGTTGCGCCATAACCGAATAACCCACTACAGCAAATTTGGTATCAAAATGTTCAGAATTATAATGCCCATCTCTTGAAAGCATTTTGAAGGGCTCAAGTAGTATAGTTTTCATACAGGACTACTAAATATTTGTAAAAAAAGATGTTACAAAAATTGCATGCTGGGTAACGGTTACCATGGCAACCACCACGATCGTCCGGTATCGTTGAAATTTTCACAGAAGTGTCCGGCCATTCATAAGCTTTCAGAATATATATAGTTTTACTACCTTACAGAGTCTCATATTCAAATTATAAGTTGATATTTACATGAATGTGCAAATTCACAATTTCTTCAAAAATTAATTTGTCAGGGAAAGAGTTAAGGGGGGACTTAAGGAAGTTTTTTTGGAATTTTGTGAGTGTTGTAACTATTGAACTATTAATCAAATGTATATAAAAGTATACATTTTTGGAAGGGATTTTGGTCAGAGAATCCATTTTTGGCATCAATTTTGACCAAAAATGTTGATTTTTGAGAAAATCACAAAAAATCACTTTTTTGACCCAAAAAAATTGAACAAGGCTAACAAAAATAATTTTGAGTAAAAAAATTCCAAATTGCTAGATTATGATATAATGACACTAACTTAGAGATGATTTTTTTTTTTAATACCTAATCTAATATTTTTTGAAATTTTGACAAAAAAGCGCCAAAAAAGTGATCTTTTTATTTTTTTATTTTTTTACCTGCGTGAAACCACGACGCAGTGTGACTTGATAGTGTGTGGCGAGGGGAGAGCCTCACTTTCAATGGTTCTATCTGTACCGTGCAAGTAGCGTATTGATGAAGTAAAGCATTACAAAACCAAAGAAATAAAAAGGAATTTCCATCCAATATTTCACATAAAATCTGAGTGCATCGACCAATTATATTAAACGAAATGTCACTTTTAAGCTTACAAAATGCATTCTTACAAAATACCAAAGGGCCCCCTTTTGATATGACTGGTTTTCATATGGTCATATAAATAACTACTTGTAAAAAGTAAAAGAATTCCATATTTGGTCAAGTTTTAAACCTATTTGTTACAGGAAACATACCATTTTATTGTTCAAGCCTATACCACACAGACAGACAGACCATAAATACTCTCCAGTATTTATGGACAAACACACCAATTTGTATTTCATATTTGTCTTCATATCACATTGTTTCAATATTAAAATGTCCTTGTATTTTCCTTGGCTATACAGACAGACATGACAAACACACCAATCTGATTTCATATTTGGACAAAAACATCAATCTGCATTTCATATTTGTCTTCATATTGCATTGTTTCAATATTAAAATGTCTTTATATTTCCCTCGGCTATAGCGCCTCTGGATTTCTGTGAATTCACATTTATCCAGGGGCGGTTAGATGGACACTGCACGTTTCATGTCAAAACGTCTCTTAGGTTCCACAGGTTTGTGGACCTCTCAGGTAGGGCCGGTCATGCATATTTCCTAAATTTTGCACACAACAATTTTAAAAAACACACAAATTTTTAAGAATTTTAAAAAACATTTCAAATACGATTTAAAAATTGTCAACATAATTTCAACAACTTTGAAATAAGAAAAAATAAATTAAAGATTTAAACAAATATGGACCGTCTGGCTTCGTGGAACAAGGTTTTTGCCTGTTGCCAATATCTCAAACCAAACTCAAATTTTAGTCTATATTCTGAGTGACCTCTAATTGACCTTTTGTAATACCAAACAATGCCGCCACACCTGAAAAAGATTGCCTCACAATGTGTATAACCCAGCGTGACATGGTTCATGGCACATAACGGTAAGATTAATCGGCGTTCTGTTTCTACTGGGAAACTTGCCGTTTCTTACCGGTTCCAAACCTGGTTTGTGAATTAAGGTTTATGGGATAACCCAAAATATAGATTCTTAACAGTATCTGGCTGTTTCTACTGGTCAAACTTACCGGTAATAAACAGCATCTTCCCCAGTGGAAACACCCTCATTGAGAGTTGAGAGCAGGGATGTAGTACTCGAGTCCGGACTCGGACTCGAGACCGGTCTCGAGTCCCTATTTTGAAGGACTCGGACTCGGAGGTGAAGGACTCGGTCTCAGACTCGGACTCGGGCACTAGGTCCGAGTCCAGTCAATATTGGTTTATTTTGTTTGCAGTAATTAAATACTTATTATTTAGTCATCCAATCTTCAACAGTTTAGAAATAATGTCATAAATCATCATAAATACTTCTGAACAGTTCACAATATGCTGTTGAAAATACCTTTTGATAATCATTACAAGCATAAAACACAATTCGAGGGAACCTATAAATAATTAATGTGATAATAATCATGTGCAATTGACGGCTGTTTGTACGATGTAAAGTGTCTTTAGGTGTTTTTGTGTCAGTATTTATACTGTTTAAAAAAATGATAACATTTCTTACAAAGAAGATATGTCATTGGCAATTTTCAAATTGATGGAATTAGGGATGACATTTTCAGTGAAAAGAAATAGGTGAAACGGCAGAGGAAGGGTTACTTTACAGAATATCACACCTTTTAACAAGTTTGTAATTTCTCGATCTATGAACTTTTGGACACTTTTTGAAAATCTGAATCAATTCTTATGCCTATAATTCAAAATGGTATCAATATCAACATTTTTCCATGTGTAGGGATGCGAAGGTTAAAAATGCATCATAATATGTTGACTTCACTGATATGTTGGCCTATTATAGATAGCAAAATTATAATGACATGTGATCAGAACTTAAATACATATAAGGACTCGTGACTCGGACTCGAACATGAAGGACTCGGTCTCGGACTCGGACAGTAAGGACTCTGTCTCGGACTCGGACTCGAGAGTAAGGACTCGGACTCGGACTCGGACTCAGACTCAGACTAGGGTAGGGTGGACTCGACTACAACACTGGTTGAGAGGTGTCTTGCAACATTCAACAAGGCATTATGATCAACTTTGCTATTGTTGTAAAGAGTATTTAGGCCAAACAAAGGAGTGCTGTGCGATTCTTTTTTTTTCAGAAAATAGGCTATGAGGTATGCGATTTATTTTTTTTCGCTATTTTTTGTTGTTGTTGCTTAGGCCAACAACAAAAAAGTTGTTTGTTTGTCCACGTCCGACCAACCGTGTACCTAGGTGCCGACCGTATTACTTTTTATTTTCGATAATTTTTTTAAACAAATTTTTGAGCAATTTGAATGGCCAAACGGACCGTTTTATTCCTTATTTCGTATGATATCGTCAATCTGGTATTTGCAACACTATCCCCAATTCGCAATCCCGTGTAACATGATGTTTACTGCATGAACTTGGCACTCGTGGCCCGCGGGACTATTTAAAGGACTAAATGAAAATCAGTGATCGCACGTGCAAGTGATGTCATTTTTATACTAAAAACGCAGTGTGAGAAAATATGAAAAATCTAGTTACGGTTAATATTTGTTCCCAAAATGTTGCTCAACGACATGAATATTAATTTCAACATAGTATATAACAATGTTTGGGGTAGTTAGTACGGGGAAATAGGTTTAGCCATACTTTCACGTATAGATTTCTAGCAAAACTTCAACACAACGTTATTTCACATTGTGTAACATTCAGTCACAATGGCGGCGTTCTACGGTATCTGCGCGCAATGCAAACTCAGTACAAAAATACTATTTGATCGAGTTTGTAGTGTTGCAACCAATGCGACAGTATTGGAACTTTAAATTGACAATCTGCCCCAATAGGAGAAAGAGATCAAAATCAGCAGTGTGAAGAGTAAAGTAACTAAAATGTCGCAAACTTATGAAAAGTGAGGTGTTTTGGTGTGTGTTTGGACTTTAATTCACAGTATACATGCCGAATTTATATTCCCAAATAAAATATCCGTATTAAAAAATATTTCAAAAATAATAAAAAATCCGACCTACCGACCCTACCTTTTGAGGACCCTCTATGGACAAACAAACACCTTTTTTTTTGTTGGCCTTATCCAAGCTTACGGAAAACTGTTTTAAACCCTTTTTTTTAAATAAAAAAAATAATAATAATAATAATAATGATAATAATAATAAAAATAAAAAGAAGAAGTTTTTTAGCCCCCAGCGCATAGACCTACGCGCCGTAGCTGATTTCACATACCAATGCAGGCGGGCTTCTGAGACAGACCTTCTTCTTTGTTTGGCCTTAGGAGATTATTGTTACTCACAACAAAAGTGTTGCCAGCCAATTGTTCAGCGCCAACTACTTGCAAAATAGTAGAGTGCTAATCAAAGAATACTAAACTCTAGAAGCTGCCGTCCTAATCCTAAATCTGACGCGAATTGTTATTGTGACATTCCACAATCAATTAAAAATACATCGCAATGAACACAAGCCCTTGCGCATGAAACTATGCTGTAATGTGCTATGCGTACGCGGTGCTGGGATTTCAGCAACGCATCAGATGAACAACATCAACAACAAATATGAATCAGGCACCTGTATGTGTGTTAAAACATTGTGTGAAAAATGATAAAATGAGAGGCAATTATATTGTACGCCTTGACGACAAAATCAAACAAACAAAAAAGCCAAATACTCCCAGATTGCAGTGACCAAGGCCTGTGTGGTGCTACATCGTCAGCCTGCTTCGATAATTGCCTAACTCACTTTTCAGCAAAATTTAGTTTTTTTGCATAACTCATGACTTCATTATATTATGCACATGCTGGTATAATACCCAAGTCATTGACAAATCAAAAGTGTTGATAAATACACAATTGCAATTCTGCCTAAGTCAGCATTGTGAGTTAGGCAGATTTTAATAATTATGTAAAATGTTTTAAATGGGTCATATTAACTCGTATTAGGCCTATAACAAGCCACATTTCATCCCCAACCTAATTATATCCAACAGGACTGCTCCTGTTGGAATTCACCTGTACTATTCATGGTGCTATTCAACATATCATCAGCCTGCTTCGAGAACTGCCTAACTCACTTTTCCCATTTTTGTTGTTTTCTCAAAACTAGAAAATCTGAGTTAGGCAATTATCGAAGCAGGCTGACGACATAAACATTGGCCAATCTGTTATTGATTTTGATCTATTCCATTTAAAGCTAGAGAAACTACAATGCTATTGGTTTTGCTGCGATATAATAGACTTCAAAGCGTTGAAGCAACGCATCTCCAAATATCATGCGTCCATGCATGATCTTTAACATCATACTGGACCATTATAGCGTTGATGTGCTTTGTGCAAATTAGTTTCAATGTTTCATCAATTTAAGTGTGAATTAGCCAAATTTCCCACACAAGGTGGTTTCAGGAATGTTTTTCTGGACAATTTTAATATACAAAAAAGTGTTTGTTTTAACATCATAAAACAAAATTGGGCTCCTCCTGGCCACTGTTTTTGCTTCAGCCTCCACTGTACTGCTGGGCACACTTATAAAACTACATCATGTAGGAGTCCGTGGGACACTTCTATCCTGGATAAGAGATTTCCTGACAAGCAGAACACAACAAGTCATCTTAGAAGGAAAGACGAGCAGCACATCAGCGGTCTCATCTGGTGTCCCCCAGGGGACGGTCCTAGGCCCTCTACTCTTCCTAGTATATATTAACGACCTACCAGACGCAGTAACATCCGAGATTCGCCTATTTGCTGATGACGCCCTGCTTTACAGACCGATCCGATCAGAGAATGATGCTGCTGAACTGGCAAACGACCTAAAATGTCTCCAGGAACGGGAAAACACATGGCTCATGTCCTTCAACCCAGACAAGTGTGAAGTCCTACGTGTCACTAACAAGAAGAAAAACGTCTTGTCCTCACAATACACCATCCATGGGACTGTTCTTCGCACTGTCGACCAAGCCAAGTACCTCGGTGTGACGATCCAAAGCAACCTCAACTGGAAGCCTCACATTAACAACATATGCAAGAAGGCCAACAGCACCAGAGGTTTCCTTCAACGCAACCTGAGGAAGTGCCAACCCAAAATTAAGGAACAAGCCTACAATACCTATGTCCGACCTACTCTGGAGTATGCCTCAACAGTCTGGGATCCACACACCCAAGACCTCATCTCCAAGATCGACATGGTGCAGAGACGGGCAGCTCGCTTTGTCAAGCATGATTACGACCCACGTCACAGTGTATCCTCAATGCTTCAAGATCTACAATGGCAGACACTGTTCGAGAGGCTAGCAAAAAGCAAAGTCATCATGCTTTACCGGATCACTCATGGTTTAGTGGCAATACCATCCTGCCCTCCACACCTAGTTCCATCGACAACACAAACCAGAGGTCACCCCGCCCAGTTCCAGATACAACACTACCGGATCTCGGCAATTTCAATTTTCTTTCTTTCCCAGCGCCATCTGCCTGTGGAACAACCTGCCGGCTTCAGCTGTGACTGCCCAAACCATGGAGCAGTTTAGGAGCAGGCTGAGTCCACTTACCCTACGTTAGGACGGTGGCGTTTTTTACTTGCACCTTTTCAACTGTAAATAGAGGATATCGTGTTCCTGATCGCACCCTTTGCACCTTACAGTACGACAATACTCTACTACAAGAGGAATGTACTACACCATATAGATAGATAGATAGATAGATAAACACTTTCCACGCGGCTATTGGTTTTACCATATCCAAAAACAAATTTTTCAGAAACCTTTCCAACTTTCAAGGTCTATCTCAAGAATTAAGTAAAGTAAAGTAGTAAGTAATGAAATGTCAATAATGTTGATATTTTTTAAACATTGTGTGACATTTTGGAATGTCGTCTGCAGACGCCTGCCACATGGAAAGTGTTAGAGTCAGTGCAATGGGAATTAACCAAATTTGATTTATAAATAAATCACGTCTTTGTTAATCCATACATTCAGTTTCAACTAGTGGTACCAGGGGATTAGAGCAGCTTTTATCGAGGATTTGAACATCAATTATGGATTTTTCTGAAGTACTTTAATTATCAAATAGAGCTACTGAAAGCCATTCGAAAATCCCTGGGAATTAATATTTAATAAGTCCTTTTTTTAGTTTCTGTGTAGTAGATTGGTTTGTTACGGCAATAAAGCCACTTCGAGATGAAGTTGTAATCATGCACGTGAATGAAAACGTGGATATTAAAAACTATGAAAAAATAAGTAAGTTGTCTTCCTAGGAGAGCCCTTAACCCCTGAGGACTACCTGTTTATCTTACAGTGGTTCTGATTGGTTTATTACAAGATGTACTCATATGAATAGCCAATTCAAATGCAGCTTGTAAAATGTTTCACTCCCATCGTTATCAGGGATACAATTATTCTAACAATGTCTCTGATTGGTGCAATAAATGATGTATCCATCTTTCTGACCAATCGGCCGGTAGTTCTCAGGGGGTTAAAGCTTCTTTAACCCTAACCCTGCTAAATTCAACAAAATCCAACCGAAGAACCGTGTTGCACAATCACGCAACGATACAGGTAGGCTCCGAAAAATTATTTTCTAGATGCACAATCACCTGGACTCTGGCCGCAGCGGCCCGGGTTTGATTCCCCGGGGCGGCACACACCATTTTTGTGTCATTATTTGTCCAGTGTTTCTTTCTCCCTGTAAGCTACATTGCTACCAATTCTAAATTTGGTTACCAGCATGGGTGGTTCCACTGAAAATCTACACTCCCTGTGTGGAAGATAAAGGTCACATCTTCCATAGGGGGTATGGATTTCATTTGGAATAGCCCAATGTCCTACATGTACTTACCGTGTTGTCTTTGGCATAGTAAAGCTTGTGTCCTTTCAGCTTGAAGAAACGTTTTCGCCATCTCTGTAAGTAGACAAAGAAGACACAACAAGTCAGTATGCAGGTACTGCAAAAGTGGAAATGTTTACGCTACATTTCGGCCAACAACAAAAAAGTTGACTTGCCCTTTCAGGGTCAAAGTCAGGGTCGGACGGTCAGATTTTTTTGGTTTTTTTTGTTTTGTTTTTGTTTTTGAAAATCTTTGAAAAATTACTGCACAAAAACATGTTTTAAAAGGGTTTTTTGAAGAAAAAAATCATTTTAATTTTTAATTTTTTGATTTTTGATTTTTAAACAAGCAGATACTACTCAAAAACACATTTTCATCTTTCTTTATTGTTATGTGCTTCTTTCATTTTTTTTAACATTTTTTTCTCTTCGGGTCGGTCGGAAAGGGCAAGTCAACTCTTTTTTTTTTTGCCTTAAATTAGTTCATTTTGCGCTAAAATCAGCAAGCGCGAAAATAATAATGTTTTGGGAAAACATGTCACCCCACCCCCCTCAAGTTTCTGACTCGGCGGCAATTTTCACAAATTGATTTTCTGGTAAAGTCCTTGTCGGTTCACTTTCATTAGAGGGACCCGGGTGCGGATGGTCCCGCGATCGAATCCTGGGGGGTGCTGGGTGATTTTTCGGGTCCAAAAAATAGCACTAATTCCCCCCCCCCCCCCGATGATTTTCTGGTAAAGTCCTTGTTGGTTCACTTTCATTTTTGCCCCTCAATATGAAAAACCTGGCTACGCCACTGATAGTAAAGAAAATACATTACAGAAATATAAATAAACAGGAAATAAAAAGCAATTATGGAAAGGCAAGCAAGCAATGGACATTGTATGAAATCTCAAGCAAAATCAGCATTATTTTGAGAATTAAATATTAATTTAGGACTCGTTAAATAAACGTTACGTTACGTTATGTTTGGATTATACATATTTCCGTTTAAAAAACACACATTCTGAGCAGTGCAGGTTCAATTGGCTCCAATAATAATAAGCTATAAGAGGCGCGTCGGGTCCAGCGGATTCACCCTCGCTCCACAATGCAAAGATTGTGGGTTCGAGCCCCGTTGGTGCCAACGTGTTGTGTCCTTGGGCAAGGCACTTTACCGCACTTGCCACGCTTCACCCAGGTGTATAATTGGGTACCGGCATTAATTCATGTTGGGAAGTAAAACAGACTCGCTGTGCGGGAGGAGTGGCGAACCCCCCACAGCCAAGTATTACATGGGGAGTCTGGCCCAAACGCTAATGAAAGAGAGATGGGCACTCCGCGCGCGAGCTTTGCTCGGCACAAGTCTTTACTTTTTTTTACTTTTTATAAGAGGAAAACTCAAACAAAATTATCAAAAATTATTATATACAGGGTGAATCAAAAAACATTGTGCGCGATTTGAAACGGATATTTGACCTTGATGCATGTATTGAACTATGGATTCCTTGTTGTCAGTATAAAGCTTTATTAATCTAGTTTATCCTCCCAAAAATGAAAGTAATCAACTTTAAAATAATCAAACTGTGGCAAGTTTTGTAAACTGACCGCGTCTTTCGCCATTCCTATGAAATTTACATAGTTAAGAGAGAGAGTCTACAAGCAAGATTCTCACTCCATACCATCATGCTGCAGAAATATATGTCTTAACTGTGCAGGAATGGCGACAAACGCAGCAAGTTTACAAAACTTGCCATAGTTTGCTTATTTTTCAGTCGATTACTTTCATTTTTTGGGAGGATACACTAGATTAACAACGCTTTATACTATACAAAGAAATCATTGTTCAATGCACGAATCAAGGTCAAATGGCCATTTCAAATCGTGCACAATGTTTTTTGATCCACTCTGTATAGATTTTGTATCAATGAACAGCTGAACATCAACACTGCCCTCAAATGTCCCAAACCATGGCAACGATACACAAAGTTGCCACAATATTGCAACATATCACTACTATTAGTACTATATACAACACTACTACTACTCCACTCAATCAAACATTAACCACGACACGAGTTATGGGAAATCCGTGGATCACATTGACACTGCCCTCTTTAGATGTCAGAGTAGCAATAAGAGTTGTGTCACAATTCTGCAATAAACTTGTTTGCTGCCCTCAATATAACCCTGATTTAATTGTCTACACTATGGTCACCACTCTGTTGTCATTGAGGGTGTATAGTGAATTCATCGAAGAGCGATCTTTGGTGCTTGGATGGGCAGGGGTGATGAGCAAAAATAAGATGTACAGTCTTCTGGTGTATATTTGCTAGTTGTCGAAGGATCCCATTTTATTCCAACCTCCGATCGAACCTCAATTTATAATGTGAATTGAAACAATTAAGCTGCCTTATGCAATAATATACACAATTATACTGCTCAAATGCATATTATTCTCATCACACGCATGCACGTTAGCAGCTATGTTTAGTGTACCATTCACAGAGAGACATATATTGAACCATTTGCGCATTATTTGAAATCAAAAGGCTTTGAAATCGTCACCTGTGATTTCGGCATATGAATAAAAACACAAAGCTGAAAACTATCGAAACTGGTGAACTTAAAAGATTTATCACAACACAGTAGGCCACATTAATTTGTTATCTGCCATCTTGTAATTTTTAATAAAAGTAACAAGTAAAAACCTTTCAAAACTGATAAAACTTGCAAAAGATAATGGACATGAAATAATCAGATTAACACAATGGGCCGTATAAATAAAAACTAGCAATTGCTTTTACTAGCCTTTTACTTAAATCTTTATAAATAAAAGTAAGCAATTACTTGCTAGTAAATGGTCGGACTAGTAAGTAAAAGCAATTGCTTCAATTTTTAAGTAAATGGTCGCGGGATTATCTTTTACTTATTAACATATAAATAAAGACGACCTTTTACTAGTGTCCTGTAGCATTTACTTGTAGTTTTACAAGATACTACATGAGGAGCTTGCGCTTTTACTTAAACAACAGTGTTGCATACATGGTGTACGTGTTGTTATATGGCGCTATTCATGAATGCAAGAACACATGCTGAGGTGTATCAGATGAGAAAGAATCGACTCTTTCAATTTAATAAGGAAAATGTGGAGTGGCTATTCATATTGAGAAATTAGTAGGCCTATACTAATACATACCAAAACAAATCATTTTAAGTGTGTTTTCTTTCTTTAGATTAAATTGAAGTGGAAACTGCCACGTGTGTTTAAATTACTCGCTATTGATCTAATAAAAGTCCATGTTCATTTGAATACCTCGCTATTGTTATACTCCTGATTATATACCCCGCTATTGTGCTATCCTCCGACCATTTACTTATCCGATCAAGTAAAAGGTGTTTAGTCAAGTAAAAGGTTATTTATAGAGATTTAAGCAATTGCTCGAGCCTGATCTTTTACTTATCAACCTTTTGCTAATGCTGGACCTTTTACTTGATAAGCAATTACTAGTTTTTACTGCGCTTTAAATGCGCTTTTTCACTGCGCTTTAAATCCGGATGAAATTATTTGTGCTAACATCAAGGAATACGCAGCCAGAGATTACAAACGTATTTCACAAACAGACTGGCAAAATGGTTAAGCATCGGTCAATTAATATTAGAAATTGAGTAGGTACTCATCCGCAGTTAGGTATGTAAATTAAACATAATATCATGGTACAACCAGGATTTTAATGATAAGTGTATGTATTAAACACAATTCTATTATGGCTATTTTTCATTCAAACTGATTCCATAGATTCCATCGATATTTTCGTCAGAAAATAGCCTCCTCTTCCAGTCAATGGAACGGCTGGGTCACGTGATTGGAAGATCGGTCTCAGATGGATCGACTATAGTAACAGACAGGCATTCTATAGAATATTGCACACATATATATTTCCTTTGATTTCAAAATTTTATTTTTACATAATTCACGAATTGAAGATGGTAAACAGAATGGGCCGTATTCTCGTACTAAACATGGTTTAGCTTAAAATTGTGTATAACTAAATTAGTATCTAAATTTAACAAGAGTTTATCTTTTAAATGATTTGAAACTCCGCAAATCTCGCCCCCAGATTGGTTGTGCATTCAGAGTATACGGGTATTCAATTTATCATGGCCCATATAAGTTACAATAGATAGCGTCTAACTTCCTCAAATAAACTTATATTTTTAAATTAAACTACACGATCTGCGCGTCTGTTTACACCAGACACGGTTGCGTAATCATTCAAGGAAACAGTTGGTGCATGAGTTTAGTTAAACGCGCGTTAGACTACCCCATACCAATGTTTGAAGTTGGACACTTTTCAGTGAGTTAGAAGCGTGTTTAAGGTCAAACCAATTTTAGAGAATTGCGTTTGGTTAACACTTTCCACGCGGCTATTAGTTTTACTATATACAAAACAGATTTGTCAGAAACCTTTCCTATCTTTCAAGGTCTATATCTTAAGGAATATTGTACCAATACTAGGCATGTTGGTACTTATTTCAATGCATTTCTTATGGTAATTCCAAATATGGTAATGAAATTAAATAATTTTGACATTTTTGAAACATTTTGTGACATTTTGAAATGTCATCTGTAGCTGCCTGCCACGTGGAAAGTGTTAAGCGATATGTTTAAAGTAAAAGTTAAACATGTGTTTAGCTTAAAACCGCGTTTAGATATGTAAATTCATAATTTCTGAGTTGTATTTCTTATTTATTGTTGTTGTACAAGTAGCGCAGTGTTTATCATCGGTGAACACTCAAACAAATTGTCATACGATTTCGTCACTAGTGACAATGTTATTGTTGTTATCTTAAGTTTATGCTAATTTAACTTTTCACTAGCACATGGTAAAAGGCAGGTCAATCTGGTGCCGTAATGGTTTATCCTGACCCCGAGTCATGTACAGTACATATCGTAAGATATACGAACATGTGCGTGCAGTACTCATGAATAATACATAATGAAGTGGTAATCGTAATGAATATTCAGCGCATGTGCTTTGTTAAATCGCCCCGTAAATTTCTGCATGATTAACGCATATGCTGTCTTCTTTTTTTTTCAGTACAAACTCGGACAGTCTCTGATCAAGCTTTCAATCATGACAGAGCCCTCACTTTGTCATAATCCCCTCCTCAATACAGTCACCCCTCTCAAATAATGGATCATTCCACACCTATAAATAAATCTACTACTGTGAAAGTGTTCATTTATGACCAATTGATTTTTCACATTTCGCCGAGTCTGAACCATCTTGCTAGAATTCAAATTTGTGATTTGAAAATTCTTTACATTGGTCGATACACAAAATAATTATATTCACTCAATTTTATTCTTGTAGCAGCTGCTTGAAACATGAAAAACATGAACAGATAATGTTCTGCGAAAATATCCTTGATAGATAGATAGCGACAGAGCCAACTTCTAAATTGCAGCTTATACAACCGATTGCATCAAGTCATACGGTGTGCGGAAGATAATGATGCTTTCTGAATTCTACTAGAACATGGACATTTTTTTTATGCATCATTAATTTTCGTGCTCTTTGCACATCAAGCAGCTGCGGCGATATCAAATAAACTGCACAATTATATCTATTTTGTAGAGAAGTTTCTGTGATAAACATAGCAAACTCTCAGCAAACTCTCAGCAAAACAAGCAAAATTGGTTCAAAATCAGTAAAGCGTGAAAATTTAATTTTGCGAAAAATAGCGCTTTTACAGGAGCAATCCACGCTCAATTGTCGGTATCGCTCGCACGCATGTATACAATGTGGTGCATTAGACACAACAACGAGGGAGCCAGTCCCTGGGGGAGTAGCTATAAAGTTTTAAGTATCAATTGCTCGCTAATTAATTAACTACTGTACGCCCACGAGGGAACACACCAAGTTTGCGGGTTTTCAATTCAGGTTAACATCGTGAAATAATGGTGATACCCAGGAGGGGGCGGTACTTGCATAAGACGTATACCGGGATGTGCTGCTCTAATGGGTTATTTGTTTGCAAAAAATCAAATCCCTAAACAGGGTAGGGTATGATTTTGTGCTTCAAAATCCCTAAAGTGCCCCCACTTTTCAGATCTTGGCTTTAAACAGGAATTTGACCATGGATGTAAAGGTTAATCTTAATATATCGTTATTTTAAGGCAGAAGCTTAAACAAGGGTTGCGTTTTGAATGGAAGTCCCTAATAATGGGTACCATTTTCTGCCGAAATGACCCTCAAAAATGGGTATGGGTTTTGACGCTTCAGCCGCACACCCCTGTCCAAACCAAACCTGAGTAAAAAAAATAAAAATTATTACCTCTCGAGCTGCAACAATTTGTTCCTGCATGTTAGTTTTTTATACATGTATGTATAGTGTTATTTTCAAGCTAAAAATAGCTTCGCAACATGAAATTTAATATCAATTTACCCTTTGAAATCTTTATCAAAGAATCTTAAAAGCGTCTCTGACATCAAACCACAATCATCATTTATATTGACTTGTGGATAAGGATTTTTTTGACTGACAAGTATAAATGTGACCCGTCGCATTAAAATGGACATGTTGGAGGCCCGATTCAAATCTGAGTTATTGGTATGACTTGAAAGAGCACATTTTAAGCTTTGAAATGACACCATGATGAAGGCAATCGGACTTTGTAATCACAAGATATGATTTGAAGAAGCATATTTTTTTCTCTTATTTTCTTTATATTTCACCAAATATATTGACCTCTATCTCAAAACTGTATTTGCCGACAACATGTCTCTTTTGATGTGACTTGTCACAAATGTGACCAGTCACATCAAAAGAGCGAAGCTTTTGTCATTCGATATTTCATTTTCATGCAAAAGCTTTTTATTTTGTAAGCTTTAAAATCAGGGGAGAAAAAACGATCATCTTTTTTTTTGGGGCGGGGGATCCGGGGAAATCAGTTTCCGCATGCTCTGTATGGTTTTCAAGGAAATGTTTTATAATCGAGACAAATATATTTTGCTTTCACTGAATATACCCCTTCCGATTTAGGATCATCAATTGGGAGTAAATAGAATGAATAAGAAGAGCCTCTTTTTGCTGTCAGATTCAGCTCACGTTTGCCAATGGTTGCAGGTTTACCCATTGAGGCACTTCAGCTTGTTGGGCAATTGCTTTTTACAAGGAAAGTATTATGATTAGCAGGGAGTGCATTATTTGTATTAGAAAGAGCACTTTAAGGAGGACTCAAGGAAGTCACTTTTTAAATTTTGTGAGTGCTGTAATTATTGAACTATGACTCAAATGTATATAAAAGTATACATTTTTGGAAAGGAAATGGATCAGAGAATCCAAATTTGACATCAATTTTGACCAAAAATGTTTGTTTTTTTGAGAAAATCACAAACAAATCACTTTTTTGACCCAACATTTTTGAACAAAGCTAACAAAATAATTGTTAGTAAAAAATGCCCAAATACCTTAATTATGATGTAAAGACACTAAGGCATGGTAAAATAAATAACATGTCTCCCGTCCGGACTTTTTAAAAAAAGGAGGAGGGAGGGTCTTACTATTTACTATTTTCCAATTTTTTGCTATCTACGAGGGGCATTCAGTAAATAATGAAAGTGATCATGGTATGGGATGCATGAGTGATTCTATTGAGGGATAATGTGATCAATACAAAGTATGAACCTTTGTCTTTCAAACAATACACTTTTGGAATGTTAGATACCTTTGGTTATGTAATGTCATTAACATAAACACAATAGGTTTCAGACACTGACTGAAATCTGTCAATTATTTGGCTGGATATGTAATATGTTGAAAATGGGTTGATCGATACATTTGCGTATATCTCGGCAATGCAAGCATAAAAACAGATAACACTTGGCACATAGTTAGAACACACACTTATCTCCGCTTGACATTATTTTTTAGACCTGAATTCCTTAACGCAAATAAGAAGGGACCATTTCAAATGCGCTTTTATTTAGCAAAATCCGCAATATACCTTTGAAAACAACAAAGGATAAAGAACAATGGAGGGATTATAATTTAGTAAATTTGTGTGGGATGTAAAGCAATAATAGTGGGGATTTCAGAAGGAGCTGTTCATAAAATTTCCTCAAACCATTGAAAATATGTGACGATTACTTTAACAATACATATATAGTAGCTCTAAAGATAACAGTAATAAGAGAGGTTGTGGCAGCCATCTTTGATTGATACATTCATGTATATCTTTATTTTGACTATCACAATATTTAAACACATTGATTTAAGCATTTTTAATTATTTCTGATTAGAATTTGAAGGCACAGTAAGCTTTTATCTGGTAAATTTCTTGATTTTAGCCATTTGTGGCCCTGTTCAAAATGATCTGCCGTCTGCGCATGCGCACATTTTCTGCAGGTTTCATGCGAATAAGTTCAGAAAATTAGTTAACTATCATATGGAATCTCCCAAACTGGTTAATTGCTTGGATTTTTCATAAATTGTTTGATTTTCCGCAATATTAGTGATTCGCTGACTGGGCATATTTCAATGAAAATTGGCTATTTGAAATACTGATATTTGTATACTTTTTATTTGATTGCCTCTCCTTACTTTTTACTCATATACTACATACATCAAATTACACAGGGATTTAAGTTATTGTCTTTTTATCATACTTACGTGAAAAAAAATGGGATTTACCTGCTTCTGGTGTCATGTTATGCAATCTTCTTATCACATGTTTCATACAAATA
Source organism: Ophiura sarsii (assembly GCA_035610835.1). Classification (NCBI taxonomy): domain Eukaryota; kingdom Metazoa; phylum Echinodermata; class Ophiuroidea; order Amphilepidida; family Ophiuridae; genus Ophiura; species Ophiura sarsii. Next base: position 31,636,066 of record CM069454.1, on the reverse strand, counting down.
ATTCAAATTTCCCGCCAAATAACTGATTAAGTAGTGTCCCAAGTGTACTTACTTTGAGACAATGCTATGACGTCATAGTTCACACTTATAAATCCAAAACTGTACTGTTTGAAAGATAAAGGTTCATACTTTGTATTGATCACATTATCCCCTCAATAGAATCACTCATGCATCCCATACCATGATCACTTTCATTATTTACTGAATGCCCCTCGTATTTCCAAGATGGCTGAGTCAGGCTGACAAGTCGAAAGTGACCAACTGACTGTGTCGGGGACACTCTTAAACAGATTTTCCACTAAGGCCTATACTTGCCAGAGAAAAAATAAATAAATTGTGCAATAGACGTGTTGCCTGTAAAATGATATACGGTAACATTGTAAAGATTTGTAACTAAATGTTTGCATATATATTTTTCCTCTTCAATTTGGGTCAAATAAAATTATAATTGTTGTTAGTAACCTATCATGCCTGCCTGTGATCTAGTAAAGAAAAATGTTTCATTTATGAATGATGTATAAAATGACAAATAGGTTTTGAATGCTATTCAACATACCCGTCAACATAACATGCATAACAGCAGTTATAATTTTTTAAACTCAGTTTATAAAATAAACAAAAAATGAAATAAATATATACAAACATTTACAAATCAGTGTTTTATTATGTTACAGTCAACACTTCTCTTCCCCTATTTTTAAATAGGTATGATTATTTACTGAATTCATGTATTTTTTCAATGTTAAAAATAATTCAAAACTGAATGTGTCTTGATCGTTGTATAAAATGAAAATGTTTTTCGAATGAATGAAAGTATTTCTAAATTATTTCAACAAACCAAGATAATATTATACTTGGGCATGATATAGGTCACTTGAGGAGTCAGGTAGGGGTCAATCGATGCTGTTTAGGTGACCAATTAAAGCTCTGAAATTAATTTTTTTTTTTAAAATATCAAATAGTAATAAAAAGGAGGCGGCGGCTAAAACGGAGGCAGGCGGGGACGGGAAACATGGAACTTTTTTTACTAGGCCTAACATAGGGACAAATTTCTCATTTTTTAACCTAATCTAATATTTTTTTACAATTTGACTAAATTAGGAAAAAAATCATTTTTTTGGTCAAAATTTATTCTAAATTTGGATTCTCTGATCCATTTCCTTTCCAAAAATGTATACCTTTCTTCATTTGATAATAGTCCAATAATACAGCACTCGCAAAATTCAAAAAATCAAATCAAAAACTGGATGAAAACTTACTGACATTTTAATATAGATTTTGTTATTGCATTTGATGATTACCCAAACCCAAATGTGAAGTGTCCACGACCCGACCCAATTTAACTGTAGACAGTCCCAATTTGTCCTCGTCCTCGTCCAGTCCAGTCCAGTCCAGTCCAGTCCAGTCCAGTCCAGTCCAGTCCAGTCCAGTCCAGTCCAGTCCAGTCCAGTCCAGTCCAGTCCAGTCCAGTCCAGTCCAGTCCAGTCCAGTCCAGTCCAGTCCAGTCCAGTCCAGTCCAGTCCAGTCCAGTCCAGTCCAGTCCAGTCCAGTCCAGTCCGGGGATATTTGGGGGTTTGGGGTGCCCTCAGGTCACTACTTCCCATTCCCATGTATTGGATAGGCAGCTGCATCACTAGTCTTGCAATGGGGATAGATGCTTGATTTTATGGGCAATTTATTTTCTTCTCTTGCTACTTTTAATATCATCGCTGTTCTGTCAAAACCTCAGGTACCTCCATCCAGCCCCTCAGCATGTATAAAGTAATACTTCCTATGTATACCATTTAGCCAATCTGCTCTAAGCATGTTGAAGTGCCAAAAACATATCTATCCAAACCGTGTAAGTGCTCTTGCAATAAACCTTTCCCAACTTTCAATTCGATCCTAAGGACTACTGAACCAATACTAGACATGTTTGTACTTATTTTAATGTATTTCTTATGGTGATTCTAAATATGGTGATGAAACTCAATATTTGTGAAATTTTTGAAACATTTTGTGAAACTGTCGTCTGCAGACAACTGCCGCATGGACAGTATTAACCCTATATATAAGCCCCGAGTGCTACAAAATACTACGCTAGTAGGTGCTGTAAGCACCAGTGACAGTTGTAGCATGTGGTTCTCTGCGCCTGGAATAGCGAAGCGCCCTCATTTTTCTCAAAAATATCTGTGCATTCTATGGTCAGAGATGTAACTGGGTACCGTATTATCCCTATTAAGCGCCCAGGACCTTATAAGCGCCCACCCCCTTTTTCTCAGGTGACTTTAAAAATATATACTAATTAACCGCCCACCTAAAAAATAAGCTTACTTAAAAATTACTCACATCACACTAAATCTCGGACTACAAATTGCTTGAAAATAAAGGGGAAATTATGGTTATTTTAACTTCAGACATACTTGACATATTGTTTTGTGTTCCAAAAGTGAACTTAAACCATGTGTTAAGCCTTTAAACAGCAACAGAAACCATCCGAAATACGCACGTTGCGTGTTTGTTGTCCTTCGTGGAGGCCGCCATCTTGAATTGCAAAACATCGTCTTTGGACGTAAAGGTTGCTGAATTTTGCAACCTTGATGGTCAACAACTTTGTAAATCAGTATACAAATAAGCGCCCACCCAAAGTGACTTGGTTAACCGCCCTGGGCGCTTAATAGGGATAATACGGTAATTCACAATTTCCTGAAAAAGCCTGAACATTTCAAATGTCCTATACTTTGTACAGGCTTCCTATTACTTTCTACAGACAATATTTACCTGAAACTAAGAAAATCTGGACAAAATTACCTGATTTCAGGTAATTACCTGAAAAGTTACATCTCTGTATGGTTTTCAAGGAAATGTTTTATAATCGAGACAAATATATTTTGCTTTCACTGAATATACCCCTTCCGATTTAGGATCATCAATTGGGAGTAAACAGAATGAATAAGAAGAGCCTCTTTTTGCTGTCAGATTCAGCTCACGTTCACCAATGGTTGCAGGTTTACCCATTGAGGCACTTCAGCTTGTTGGGCAATTGCTTTTTACATAGGAAAGTATTATGATTAGCAGGGAGTGCATTATTTGTATTAGAGAGAGCACTTTAAGGGGGACTCAAGGAAGTCACTTTTTAAATTTTGTGAGTGCTGTAATTATTGAACTATGACTCAAATGTATATAAAAGTATACATTTTTGGAAAGGAAATGGATCAGAGAATCCAAATTTGGCATCAATTTTGACCAAAAATGTTATTTTTTTTGAGAAATCACAAACAAATCACTTTTTTGACCCAACATTTTTGAACAAAGCTAACAAAATAATTGTTAGTAAAAAATGCCCAAATATCTTGATTGTGATGTAAAGACACTAACTTAGGGACATATTTCTCATTTTTTAACCTAATCTAATAATCTTTTTTACAATTTGACTAAATTTGGAAAAAATCACAAAATCACAAAATCACTCAATTTGAATTCTCTGACCCATTTCCTTTCCCAAAATGAATACTTTTATATGCATATGATTAATAGTTCAATAATACAGCACTCACACAAAATCCAAAAGATCAAATCAAAAACTTCCTTGAGTCCCCCTTAATGGATGAAAACTTACTGAAATTTTAATATCGATTTTTTTTTATTGCATTTGATGATTTCCCAAACCCAAATGGATGAAAACTTACCGACATTTTAATATAGATTTTAAATTGCCTTTGATGATTTCCCAAACCCAAATGTGAAGTGTCCACGACCCGACCCAATTCAACTGTAGACAGTCCCAATTTGTCCTCGTCCAGTCCAGTCCAGTCCAGTCCAGTCCAGTCCAGTCCAGTCCAGTCCAGTCCAGTCCAGTCCAGTCCAGTCCAGTCCAGTCCAGTCCAGTCCAGTCCAGTCCAGTCCAGTCCAGTCCAGTCCAGTCCAGTCCAGTCCAGTCCAGTCCAGTTCGGGGATATTTGGGGGTTTGGGGTGCCCGCCCTCAGGTCATTAACTTCCCATTCCCATGTATTGGATAGGCAGCTGCATCACTAGCCTTGCAATGGGAAAGAGGCTTGATTTTATGGGCAATTTGTTTTCTTCTCTTGCTACTTTTAAAGGTAGATGTTCCAATTTTCAACTTGAAGTTTTCTATTCTACGTGAAAGGTCATCCTTAAAAAAGTCGTGTTCCAAAGTTTGAGTTGCATAGCTCTAATGGTTCTTATTTTAGACGCACAAGATGCTGTGAACTGTACCCATTGAGTAGTACACAAACTATATCGGTGGTTACCACCATTCGCGGTAATTCGATGTTTATTTCATCGATTTCTCCGTAATTATACCGATTTAGGCCGTCAAATTTCAGTATGATGATGAGAAAAATACGAGCTTTCATATGATATGAAAATCTCCGTATGTTTGAAATAATTCTGTGTTACGAAAATGTGATCGGGTCATCTACCTTTAATATCATCGCTGATCATCGCTGTTCTGTCAAAACCTCGTACCTCCATCCAGCCCTTCAGCATGTATAAAGTAATACTTCCTATGTATACCATTTGGGCAATCTGCTCTAAGCATGTTGAAGTGCCAAAAACATATCTATCCAAACCGTGTAAGTGCTCTTGCCCCTGACCATGTATAAAGCAACTCTTCCTATGCATAACCGCTGGGCGGTTTTACTTTATACATGTTGACGGGCAGGATAAATATAAAGGCTTTGACAGAACAGTGACGATACAATTTCCAATGTCATGTTTCGGCATAAGTCTGTAATACCCTCCACACCCTACTTTAGTAGTATGCGTCGTTCTTAAAAATCACGCACTGTGAATGGTATAACATAATTACTCCCATGTTTCTATTCCTTTTATAATTCATTTCAATATACTGTAATAACCAAAATGTTCGCGTAAAGATATTTTTTCGCGCATTTTGACATCAAAGACATTTCATTTTTTTTCACGGGCGACCTTCTGGATGCACTGCAGGAATTTTGAAAACAATATTCTCACGTAATATAATTTTTGCAGAAAAATATTTTTGTGCGAAAAGCGCGAAAATAAGACCACCATGCTTTTCAGCTTTTACAGTACTTCGTGCATGGTAATTTAAATCGGTGTTTCCAGGGCTTAAATTCACATTATTTATACATTGACTTACTTGAAATGAGCTGGTCTGTTTCATCAGGTAACCTTCTTTGATGCATGCCTGGAGAAAAGAAAAAAATCAAAACAAACACACTTTAATAGATATATGAAAATACTGTCTGACTGCCATATCAGCCCACGATATTCCCTGGAGGCCTGTAAGCTAGCTGTATATTGAATAAAACATGAGATCTGTGCTACGGTAGGGCCAAATTATTTTTTGTTTGTTTGCCCATAACCCTAACCCCCCACTGCATCATTCAAAATCATCCAAAATAATCTCCACGCACGTGCTGCTGAGTTGGTGCCCGCATATGCGCTGGGGAGTTAGGTCAGACGATAGGGGCACAGACTTTCGTGCCGGTGGTCCCGGGATCGAATCCCGGGGGGTGCTCGGTGATTTTTCGGGTTACAAAAATCATACTTTTCCCCCCTCTCCAATACATGCAAAAACATGGCCGCAGGAGTTAGGTCAATGGACAAAAATGTGGAGGGTCGGTAGGTCTCTCTTTTTTTCCCTCTCACTTCTTTCATTTTGACATAATAGGCCTATGTACAGTGTATACACAGTATATAGAAAATGAAATGTTGACACATTTTTGAGCAATATTCTTTGGCTTAAAATCGATGGATTGACGCTTGAAACACGCAGACTAATTATTAAACATTGTTTCTACACTTATGGGAAACAAAATATACAAAAATATTGACATTTTATGATGTCAACAGAAAGATTTATAATAATTTAAAAAATAGCGACCCGAGATTTGCGTATTTTTGGGTCGGTGGCCAGGGGTAGCACTGGCTCAAAAATATGAGGAGTCCCATTACATTTTTCAGGACCCTTTAAGGACTGCAAAAACTAAATTTAAGGGGTCCCCCAGAAATATGTCGGTGGCGGAGGGCAAACAAACATTTTTTTGTTTGTTGGCCTATGAGGCATCATTGCATCACTTAATGCAGGCTACAAGACCTTTTGTCTTTGCATCTGAACTTAATTTTACTAGATTGTCTGTCAATTTTGATCTATTTTGTCGATAAATAAGTCAAAAATGCATGATATTTCTTCAAATGTATTGTCAAATTTAAAGAAAGTTTGAAAATGGTCTTTGAAATATTGAAATAACAAACAAACATTTGTTTTCTTCAAAATGTTTTTTCAAATTTGTACTACAGAACCTGCTTTAATGTTCGGATTGCAGACCCTTCCTTCATAATCAGATTATAATACATGATCATGATACTGGGACTATTTTCAGATTATGGAACCTTATATACGTTCAGACTATAGAACCTTTGTACTATAGAACCCTTTTTTCGTATTATAGAACCTGTCGGACTACGAACTGTGAGTCGATAAACATGAAACCGCGAATGCGAAATGGTCTTCACCTCATTGCAAGGGATGTTACCTGATACTGGGTTTTCCCTTTTGAAGGGAATTGTTATTAATTATACAGTGGGTTTTTTAAAAGCGTGAATCAATCTAAAGTCCCTATACACATAGAACAGGGTTTTTATTTGTTTGCACCACCTTGATAAGGCCAAAAGATTTTTAAACAAGCAGATACTACTCAAAAACCCGTTTTCATCTTTCTTTATTGTTATATGCTTCTTTCAAATTTTTTTCAATTTTTTTTTTTTTTTTTCATTTTTTTTTTTCCCCAATTTTTTTTTGAAAAAATAAAAATAAAAATAAATAGCGACCCTAGATTTCCGAAAATTCGAGTCGGTCGGAAAGGGCAAGTCAAACTTCTTTTTTTTAAGCTTAATTTAATATTTTATTTAAATTGAATTGGTTGACAGTGAGTCAACGAAATCTGATATGTCAGGGTCACTGCTGAAAACAAATATCAAAAGTTCCCAATTTGTTCATTGTGATCAATCCCATGGCTCCCATTATACAAGTTGTAATACATCCTGGGTCGCTTCCCACTAGACATTAGAGCTCATCATACATATCACCCTGTAATTTGTAACGTGATAGAACACGGCACTTATAATTGGCTGCGATTGGCTACGATCGATCATGCAAAGCGCCGTCCAACAAATTTTCTGAAAAACAAACAAACATTAGAGCGGCCCTAAATCTGACGAGTGTGCGGTCAAGGCAACATTACAAAAACAACAAAAAATGGGGGGGGGGGGGGGCCTTATCGTGTGCGCTAATAGTATAAAAACATCTTAATCAGAGTTTATAATGCACTATGGAGCAATTTACCGTTTAGACCAATTTTTTTGATTGTGATCAATCCCAGGGCTCCCATTTTACAAGTTGTAATACATCCTGGTTCTCTTCCCACTAGACATTTGAGCTCATCATATCACCCTGTAATTTGTAACGTGATAGAACACGGCGCTTATAATTGGCTGCGATTGGCTACGATCGATCATGCAAAGCGCCGTCCAACACATTTTCTGATGCCTGATTTATTGTGCGATATCTAATCTTTATTGGATTCTATGAGATTTGACCATCTTAATTCTACCCATGTGCGTGCCCGGGTGTGCGTGCGTGTTTGCGAGGTCCCTTTGCAGAATATAAAACAAGCATGGTCGCAGTATAAGAATGGCCTGTGGGGCTTTACTGTCCAATCAATGACAGCAGCCATAACCAAATTACGCAAGTGGCAAGTCCGTCTCTTAACATGTTTATCTCACACCAAATTTATATTCATTTCTGAAATTGTTCTTACAAATTTCCTACAAATGTTATTAAACCAACCCTCACAGCCATTATTTTATGAAAAATTAACCAAAAACTAAATATATCCTCTCTTTTTCCCCCAAAATGTGTAAATTAGTACGAGCAGACTACACCAAACACAGCAGACGATGGGTTACGTTACCTTGTGACTTTAAGTCACGTTAGCCTTGTGACTTTAAGTCAAAGAGACCTGTTTACCATTGGGCTTCAGATAATTCAATAATACAGCTGAATAAAATGCCATTTTATAAGTGCTATAAGGGCTATTCCGTTTTAAATCCATATACCCCCTCCTATTGTATTGAAAACATTACCGTAATGTTCCCTACAGGAGGGGTGGGGGAGGCAGGGGGCATTTCCCCCTTGTCAGAAGGCTTGCACCCCCTCTCTGATACACCCCCCCCCCCCCCCCAATGAAATGACAAACTCTAGACATCTTGAAGCTTTTGCCATATCACTTTTTAAAACAGATTTGCCATATTTGTGACATGCACCATTTAGCATGTTTAGTAGCATTTTAACATTGTTAAAACAGTACAATATGCAGTGGCATCAATGTCTAAAAGAATAGTACCAGGTGGTTCAAATATAAAGCATGCACAAATCCGACTTGTCGACGACGGGAGAGTCCTATAGTAGAGATGGAATGCATAAAACGGAATTGTCCGGGGAGCTGTATTGTAAATACACACGATTGGTCAAGAGTATTGTCCCGTTTTGTTCATGCTCTTTGTAATGAACCATATCTGAAGAACCAAACAAATGAACTATATCTGAAGAACCAAACGAGGTAAACATTCCATTTTTTGAGGATAATGTCAAAACTTACTGCTGATCAAGACTAAGTATACACAAATTCTCTGAAACTATAAATGTGGTTGAAAAGTTACCTTGAACTTAGGTTAACTTTTTTTGTGAACCACCCGGTACAAAGTTAGCAGAACACATTTCTTTGAGACAGTGAAGCGTATGTTTTTTTTGTACACAGTAAAAAAAAAAGTGAACAACATGTTTAAAAAATTGAACAACTGCTGTTTAACGGGTGAGCTGAGCAACTTGTTGCTCAAAATATTAAACATCTGGGGTTGTTTAAAGTTTTAAACACCTAGTTGTTTAACTTTTTAAACAACATGTTTAAAATCAGATTTTACACATTGGTGTTGTTTAAAAATTGTTGTTCAATTTTCAAGGGTTGTTTAAAGAAAGTTGTTCAATCCTCATGGGTTGTTCAAAGAAAGTTGTTCAATCATCTTGGGTTGTTCAAAGAAAGTTGTTCAATCATCTTGGGTTGTTCAAAGAAAGTTGTTCAATCATCTTGGGTTGTTCAAAGAAAGTTGTTCAATCCTCATGGATGAAATTGGCCTGTTTAAATAACCAGGGTTGTTTAATGGTGGTTGTTTAAAACTGCAGGGTTGTTTAAATGATGGTTGTTAAAAAAACAGGGTTGTTTAATGGTAGTTGTTTAAAATTCCAGCACGATTTGAAGACTTGAATTTCTTGTGTTGAAGTACACAGACAGAACGGCAGAACTGTCGAATTCGGATGCCTTCTGTCTGTGGAGCAAAATCGCGAAATTAAAATTATATTTGTGCAAAAAATATCCATCTTCGCCGTCTATCATCAAACTATATCGGTTCTTTGGTCATCATATTTCATTATTTTCTTGATTGTATTTCCCCATCTTGTCAGCAAAATCTTTAAAATTATGATTTAAAATCGAAATTTGTTTACCGAATGAAATACGGCGGCCATTAATTTGAAGCATATCGCAAACGAATCATTGTGACACGTGACTTGTGACGTCACAAGTAAACAACGTTGTTCAAGATCACTTTGTATTGATGTGAACGGCGTTCTTTATACTGTAAACAACACCTGTTTAAAAAAATGTTGTCTTCTTTAAACAACGATGTATAACTTTTACACATCTGTTGTTTGAAAAAGTGTACAACCGAAATTGAACAGCGATATTTTGTACATCGTTTTCTCTGTGTACTGTATTATCAGTCAATGATAAAGAACATCACTGGCTCATAAAAATGAAATGGGTGAAAAAACAAGTTTAGGGTTTTTGCAAATCATTCATGATAAGTTTACACAAGTGCTTGTACAAACATTTATCCTGCCTCTCCCCATCCCTTCCTAAAATACTTGTGAGAAGCAAGAATTGTCCCTATAATGTTTTGTCATTTTAATCAACAGTCAACACCCTTAGGCCCCCCCCCCCAAAAAAGTGCTTGTTTGTCCACGTCGAACCAACAGTCTACTACAGTCCCGACGTGACCAACAATTACACGCGCGAAAATTTCCACTTTTACAGTATTTATTGGTTCTGTAGAAATTTGGCAATATAGTGTTTCTAGAAAATAGTGAAAAAGTACTAACATTCCCAGTGAATTAACCATCCATCACCACTCAGTTGTGGAGGGAACAAATTGTGCTATACCTTGGTGTTTTGGCATCAAAATAAATCTTTAGCATACATTGATTTTAAAGAGAAAAAAATATTTACATAACTATGTGTTTTCTGAAATTTGGTAGTATTTGGAAATTCGGCTACGCCTCATGTATTAAGTCAATGGGTTTTCAAATAACGAAAAATTCAGTAAATCAAAAACGGCTTTTTGGAAAAAATTCGAACTTTGCGTATCATCTTTTCTTATCAATATACACATCCTCTGTTATTCTAAAGCAAATCATTGCCGGTCACCGTAGCCGAGTAAGCCACCTTAAAGGCATATTATGTGATCTTTTCCAGAGAGCGCCCTCAATTCATGATTTTTTTTAGAAAGTAGAATTTCTTGCATACATTCCAAGTGACAGAGCGATACGATTCCTAATTACCTCAAAATCAAGGTTTTAGAGTGAATTTAGAGTGCAAATATAAACTGTCGTGTTATCACGACAGTTTATTTTCACTCTAAAACCATGATTTTGAAGTAATTAAGAATCGTATCGCCCTGTAACTTGGAATGTATGTACGATTTACGATCAGAAATGTAAATCTGCAAGAAAATCTGCTTTCAATTTTTTTTTCAATGTTGAGGGCGTTCCCTTGAAAGATCACATAATATACCTTTAAATAAAGTACTTCGGCAACATTTGCCTGATGTGTAATACAGATTCATTGAAACCAATTTCGCCCCATTCAGAATACTGTAAACCCAGAAATGTTCATGTACATTTAAAATTTCAATAATTTCACAATGAGCACTTACTCGCGAACATTTCATGCCACAAATATTTCAAATCTACCTTGTAGCAGTGTATTGCAAAATTGCACAATGTAACTACACAGTTTACATTCAAGAAATGATCATGCTGTGAATTGGCCAGTATTGCTGATTTGTGAAATTTTAAACTCACAAACATTTCTGGCCTTATACGGTACACCCTTGAGCAACTAACTGAAACTATAATTGGCAACATGAGGCCAGGATGGTTCTGATGTTCAACCAATTACAGCTATTCGAAGCCAATTATGGTACAATATAACATTATCAAAATGCCTGCTTATTATCCTGTGCGTCAATAGTATATAAACATCTTAATCAGAGTTTAAATAATGCACTGGAGCAATATACCGTTTAGACCAAGAATATAAAAATTGACAATCTTAATTTTTTGCCCCTCAGAAAACAAGCTCGCCCCTCTATCCTGCTGTGCCCTCTCATTCATGTTTCCTTGTTTTGTCTGGTCTTTTCCTTTCTTGTCTTGTCTTGTCATGTCTTGTCTTATCTTCACTTAACTTGTCTTATCTGGTCTTAACTTTTCTTGTCTTGTCTTGTCTTGTCTTATCTTCTCTTAACCTTTCTTATTTTCTCTTAACTTTTCCATTCTTATCTTGTCAAGTCTTGAAGTGTCTTCCCTTATCTTATTTTGTCTTGTCTTGTCTTATCTTCTCTTAACTTTTCTTATCTTCTCCTAACTTTTCTTTTCTTGTCTTGTCAAGTCTTGCAGTGTCTTCCCTTATCTTATCTTGTCTTGTCTTGTCTTGCTTTGTCTCATCTTGTCTTGTTATCATTTTTTCAATAAGATTAACAATCAATTACTTTATGCATTTTAAAATGGTTTAAAAATTAAAACCATACACATGATTCCTCGCTGGTCGCCACCAGGATGTGTATATATAAAAATGTTACGTCAGAATTGCATGATTTTACCAAAATACAAGTATACATGTAGTAGATCTGCATGGAAGCATATTGCAAAAATAAACGGAAGCACAATTGCTATCAGATGTACCATCTACATAACCTTTTTTTGACTGATACTCCGAATAACCCCAAACATGTCATGATGAATTTCGATCTAATGATAATGGTAGTTGTTATGACCCGCATGCTACTTATCCAATCACTTAGTTACTATGGTAACCGACACATGTCATCACAAGCGATCAAATTTATCACTGATTATAAGATGATTATTTTTGCAATAATGGCTGATTTTAATTACCTAATGCAACATGGTCATCCTGATCCGACTTAGGAAAATTGAAAATTGATGGGATGGGATGTTGTCACGAACCATTAACACTTTCCATGTGGCAGTCCTCTGCAGACGACAGTTCCAAAATGTCAGAAAATGTTTCAAAAATGTCAAAATTATTGAAATACATCATAATATTTGGAATCACCATGAGAAATGCATTAAAATAAGTACAGACATGCCTAGTATTGGTTCAGTAATCCTTGAGATAGACTTTAAAACTTGGGAAAGGTTTCTGAAAAATCTGTTTTGAATATGATTAAACTAATAGCCACGCGTGGAAAGTGTAAACTATCAATCAAATTAAATCCTATCGCTGCTAATTTCAAACGCAGCCCAAAGACCCATCTTTAGTTATGGATAAACCTAAAGACCCATCTTTAGTTATGGATAATTTCTATACAGTTTTTTTAAAATTATTTATTTTGTTATTACATACTTTTTAATACATGTTTTTTAAAGATTATCATCACCACAATGGTTGCAATTGCATGATTGCTAGCTATTGCTACTTTTCAAATTCAAGTCGTTGAAGAAGAGTCATCCTTTTGTCACAAATTGGTGATTTTGAGGTTGTGGTGTGGTGTAAGGCAAAAAAAGAGAAAAAGGTTTGTCTCAAATGACCCGCGCGCATTCCCGAAACCGCCCGCGTTAACTCTTTTTTTAGGGGGGGGGGGGGGTCAAATTTTTTTTTTCAATTTTTTTTTTTTCTATTTCAATTTTCTCAAAAAAATCTAGCAAAATCCAACTTTTTGACCAAACAAATAACGATCAGGCCTAAATTGAAAAAAGAAAAAAAATCAAAAACCGCAGACCGCATTATATTTCAGTCTCTCATGTCATTTGAGACAAGCTTTTTTGTTGTTGTGCCTAATCTGTGAAAAAATGAGCTGCATAACAGACAGTGCCAATCTCAGCCGTCAAATGAGAAACTAGTGACCCCCCCCCCCCCCCCCCCCACCCCACTCTGGCTATACCCCACTGATTTTCTGTATAATTTCATTTCATCGTATTTAAGATCTACATTTCCAATTTCAAGTTTAGCTAACAAAATATATCTTGGCCATTATGCTCCAAGCACATGTCAACAGATTAAGGGCAATGAAGATGTATAGGATCCCATTAGGTGGATCCTGTGACGTCAATGGCCGCACGGACAGACCGGACGAACAGAGATTTGACCAATTGTTGTATTAATATCAGATGGCAGTAAATTTTTATGGGCGATATCAAAATTACACAAGAGGACTTCCGGGGGAAGGGGGCACGTCTGTATGTGAGGTTTATGAATATGTGCCGTTGTTTCCCCCATTCTCCAAGGTAAGGCATCCAAGATATCTTCAGACTCTTTACAATTGATTTTAAAAACAAACATAATCAATATCAAATTCCAGAAGCCAAACTAACCCCTATTTAACCCCACTAACACTTTCCCAACTAGGCAACGATAATGCCAAAATGGTAGCTTCTCAACTCTAGTCCATTCCAAACGAGCTGTCCACGCGAGTCAATAAGTCAAACAAGGAGTCGAGGCAAGCCATGCATTGGCTATAATGCAAGCTGCATCAGTCAGTACACGTTAGATGACAACCCATAATTACGCTGATAATATCATGATAAATATTGTGACACCAATTTGAGAGAAAAATTCCTAAAGCTAATTTTGACTGCGAATAGAGTGGTGATGTACTACAGATAGTTTGAATTGAATTGAAATCATATTCTATCTTCATTGTCTATACAACCAAAGCCAGATCCTGAACACACCAAACTAACCCATACGTAACCCCACTGACACTTTCCCGAACTCGGCAACGATGATGTCACAACACAAATGGTTAGCTTCTCAACTCTAGTTTTATCTAAACGAGCTGTCAACGTGAGTCGATAAATCAAACAAGAAGTCCAGGCAAGCGGCATCCATCGGCTATATAATGCAAGCTGCGTCATAACACATTAGATGACAACCCATATACACTGATAATATCATAATGTAAATTGAATGGAGATACATTAGGTTGATGATCAAGGAATTGACATCGGATAGCACAAGGAATATTTTACCAAATCGTAACCCTTAGGCCTATCACTTTCCATTGGTTTTACCATATTATACAAAACAATTTTTTCAGACTTTCAAAGTTGAAAAGAAAAATATGAAAATAAAAATCAGACTTGACCTTACATTTGGGATTGTAACTTCCTCGATAATAATCCATTCAGAGCGTATAATATCTCAAATGAAAGAGGAGAAATTTCTCAACAACTTTATAATTTAATATGATTATGTAGGAGTTATACTTTTAGAATTATCAGCACATTTATTACCTGGTCAGTTACTTGTTGTGTTGACTGTAGTCTGTACATGACATACAATGTAGGCCTACAGAAGATAACAAACTTCAGTCCACATACTACAACATTTCAATAGATAGCATTTTACAATCCAGACTGTACTTGCTATCTTCAGTAGATAGCAATCTGTATAAACAGTCCGTTACCATGCATGTTATGCACATGTTATCTAACACATATTTTATAGAAATGTTAAAATGTGCTGAAAGTGTTTTTAACAACTCTATTGTAAATCATTCTACATTTTGGCCCGCATTTTGGTATAGCACATTTACATACATCGACACCGACCATGAAGAAAAATGATCCTATAGGCCTACAAGCAAATTATCAGGGTTTCTCCAATTTTGAAATGTGTGTTGGTTCCACATATCTGTGCTCAACTCATAGACCATGCAGCCATTAGTTTTACGCACGCGTAGCAAGTAGATTGTCGCGTACAGTATGCATGACCCAAAACACACTGTTATTACGGTTGTGTAAAATTGTACACAAGTTGTGTAAAAATTTACACAACCGCTGTTTACTATATGAACCTAGCAACTGTTGTGTAAACATTTTACACAACCTAGTTGTGTAATATCTACACAACAGTTGTGTTGTATTTCTAAACAATAATATTTAAGGGGGGACTCAAGGAAGTTTTTGACCTATTTCCTTTCCAAAAATGTATACTTTTATATACATTTGATTAATAGTTCAATAATTACAGCACTCACAAAATTCAAAAAGTAACTTCCTTGAGCCCCCCCTTAACATTAATTTACACGATTAAGTTGTGTAAATGGTTTACACAACAATTAGTTAATTTTCTACACAAGAGATATGCATTACTATTGGGTTAAGGCCATTTTAATGGTTTACACAGCAATTGGTTAATTTTCCGACAATAATAGTTGTGCACGGGGTTTTGGAGAGTTGATTGAAGTATTAGACGGTAAGTATATGTTTTTACTTGAAATATTTCAGTAAAAAATATGAAGTAGTAAAAAGTATTCAGGGTGTGTGAATCTATAAGTTGGCTTTTTTTTGTAAATTAGTGCAATTACCATTTTTCACCAGTCTGGTAAACGTATGACCCCTTTCATAGCCTTTTTTGGTAAATTAATAGGTCTATAAAATCCTTAATTTTGCTGTTTTTCACAGAATTTTTGGCAGAATGTGTCAACTATATAGGAAAATTATGGGTCTCCGGTAAACATATGGGTCCATTTCCCCCAGGATAATGAAACACTCTCTATAGGAATTAATCACAGCTTCAAAATGTACACCTTTGCTTCATGGTTTTTAAACTCCATCTAGATGGCAAGGGTTGACAAAGCAAAACCTTTGCTGTGGGTTACTGTTTTCTTATAGTATAATCAGTTCCAAATTGGCGAGAAATACTCAGTTTTTCTCTCGCCACACTCAAAAGTAATCCAAGCATGCGCACGCAATTATGGCAACACGCGCACGGTTTTGGTCGCACCTGATGCATCACGCATATATGATGCACAGTGTGCTAAGGCAAAAAAAATAAAGTTGACTTGCCCTTTCAGACGGTCAGATTTTTTTTCTTTTTTTCTTTTTTTAAATGTTGAAAATCTAAACAGGGAGATACTACACAAAAACATGGTTTTTTTTTGGTTTTTTTTATTTATTTTTTATTTATTTTAATTTTTAAACAAGCAGATAGATACTACTCAAAAACACGTTTTCACCTTTCTTTATTGTTATGTGCTTCTTTCAATTTTTTTAAAATATTTTTTTTAAATATTTTTTTTTGAATTTCTTTTTGAAAAAAAACCCAACATAGCGACCCTAGATTTCCGAAAATTCGGGTTGGTCGGAAAGGGCAAAACAACTTCTTTTTTTGGGGCCTAATGTTGCCTTTATGCTTGTCTGCATCCTTCTGTAATTTGGAACTGATCAAACTATAGTTGATGATCCATGAGGTTTCACACCACTAAATAACGTCTGGCCCTACCCCCTTTGAGGCAAAAGTCCAAAACCGGCCCGTTTCTGTGCCGAAATGGGAGACCTATTGTAAATTACAGTTTAAAATTAGGGTATTTACTACATGTTATGGCGAAATTAATATAGTGTGAATTTTGACAGACACATCAGCGTTCTTCAGGTCCAAAAAAATTGATGCAATGATGATTTTTTAATATTTTAACAGAGACATTTGTGTTCAGGTCATTTCCGGTATCTGACGCAATAATCTTAATCAACAATTGCGTGTGACCAGGAAAACTCAACTCGTACTTTTTGAAAAGGCTCTAGCTCAAAATTATGCCGGTTACCCCCCATATATGAGTTGTTGAATTAGTAGTCATGGCTTTCATCTTCAAGTTGAAACCAAATTTCAAGTTACCAGTTTCTTATAACGTCGAGAAATATCCATTTTAAAATTGTGCATTTCATGTGTAACCCTATGGGAGATGTATTTAGTGGTGTGCAACATGAGCAGGTTTCTGAGGTGTAATTCATGCCACTGCATACAACAACTTTTATATATTGACCCCCCCCCCCCCCCCCCCCCGGTAATTTCCATATTTTATCAAATATGCCACACACATGTTTTGAGATGATGATGGCACAGTTTCGACCCATCCGATTTGCACAGCCGATCTCTCTCGGGCAAAGTGTAATTTGTTAATTGCGCTTACTGCAAGAAACTTGATAGCACGTGAAAAATATTGAAATGATATTAAAAGAATAGAATCCGTCTCCCCTAGAGATAATATGAGACTATAGCAGAATGTTCGTTCTAGCCTACCTATACAAGCAGCCCATCATGTACAAACAATTTTGTCGACCTACAATCGGCCATATTGGTCGGATTTCTGGGAGAATAATAGCCTTTAGACAACTAAATAACCCTGTTCTATGGGCAAACGGTCCTCTCAGGTAGGGTCAGACATTTTTTTCTTCATAAATTTCGAGGAAAATTGTGATGAATTTTCAAAAAAAATCAAAACCAATTAAAAAATTTAAAAAGAAGGATGTGTAAACCCATGCATCAAAAAGGTTGGGGATTCAAAAAGGTTGGGAAACCTTTTAGCCAATGGCTAGGCTGCATCGGATGATTAGATGTTGCAGCGTTATATAACAGAACTCAAGGTGTGACCGGCCATCCCATAATCAAAAAGATTGGGAAACCCCTTCACCAATAGCTGCATTGGATGTATGCTGGTTCACTGGCTCCACTCTACTCATCCATAGATGTAGGGTACACGCAAATCATGTCATCACTTTGATTTGCTGGCATAAAGTTATGCATATGCATGATATGACGTAAAATAATCCACAAATAAATTTGGTCAATGCCAGCTTCACGCTTAGAACGATAACAAATTCGCTGATTGGCACCAAATACACTGTTTCTGTGCCCACGACAGTGTCGGACTTCAATTCAAACGCATGGTGTAGCCCGATCCCCATTGCGCTGTACCCATGGCAGCGCGACAATACATTCGGTATTCGATGCATCACTTCAACTACAACTTGTGTTGATCGTTATTTCCCATGTGATAACAGAGCGACAACATAATGTGAAGAGTTGATTCTCGCAAGTAATGGAGTTGCCTATACCTGCATCTATGGATGAGTAGGTGTGGGGATCCAGGGTGCAGGGAACCAGCATACATTGGATGTTGTAGCATCATAAATCAGGCCTCGATATACCCATACCAGGTTCCCTTAACATGTGTCAACCCAAGCATCAACCAAAAGGGAAACCCCTGGGAAACACAATATATGCTTGTCAAAACCAATAAATGAATATTCACATATTGATATTTCATTCTCATGATATCCTCCAATGTATATCAATATGTGAGAATTCTTTTATTGGTTTCGACAAGCATATTGTTTACTTCTAATTAGAAACCCATTTACCGATGGTTTCCTGTATTAGATCCTGCAGCACCATATAAGAACACAAATACACATACCAGGTTCCCTTAAGCCGTGTCATCTCACACATCAAAAAGGTTGGGGGAAAAGGGTTGGGAAAACCCCTTTACCAATGGCTAGCTGTATGAGATGTTGCAGCATCATATAACAGAACTCAATTACCCATACCAAGTTCCCTCAAGACGTATCACCCCATGCATCAACCAAAAAGGTTGGGAAATCAAAAAGGTTGGGAAACCCTTATGCCTATGGCTAGCTGTATTAGATGTTAAATCAAGGCATCATATAACAGTAGCCAGATAACCTGATCCATGTCAACTTATTGGATTTATCCAAGAAATCCGCCCACTTTGTTCTCTCTAGGGCATAAAAATGATTCTTTGTTGACCAAAATTGATCAATTCAAAAATCTAGTGTTTAAAGATGGCAATGAGATCTGGTTTGAAATCATTCTAGGAGCAAAAAAAAATTAGTTCAAGGTCTTAACCCCCTGAGAACTACCGGCCGGCCGATTGGTTAAAAATATGGATACATCATTTATTGCACCAATGAGAGACATTGTTAGAATAATTGTATCCCTGATAAAGATGGTAGTGAAACATTTAACAAGCTGCATTTGAATTGGCTATTCATATGAGTACATCTTGTAATAAACCAATCAGAACCACTGTAAGATAGACAGGTAGACCCCAGGGGGTTAAAAGGACGTCTTGGGATAGTGATATCACAAGTGACACACAAAAGTGTACAACAAATTTCTCTGTGTGAGAAAGAGGCTAACAGTAGGAGCCCTAGAAGAAATATTCCTATAGTACACCAGTAAATAGGTTCTCTGTACTTTTACGCGTAAAATGGGTTTAAAAAGCATCATTTTTGGCACTTTATAAAGCCACTGGCTTTTTCAGCTTAACCCTTTTTTTTAAAGTTCATGATGTGTGTGCCCTTTGAAGTACAACATTATAAAGGGTATAAAGTACAACAGTATAAAGGGTAACAGTATAAAGAGTAACTCTGAAAGTTTTGAGGAATAATTCTCTGGAATTTTTCAGAAGAATTTTGGGAAATGGGCATATCTCTGGTTTCGAATAACCAATTTGAATGAAATAAAATTTAAATTATAGCTAACAATGCGTTCTTGCTGTGCATTTCATTAAATAAATTCATTTTTGCATTTTTATTGGTTACAAAAATCGGTAAAATTGGGATCTGTATAATTCTGACTCACCCTGTAGTGCTTTCTGATGGCAACATATATCTTTAATCACCTCCTAAATGACTTCGTTTTCTTAGAATTCATAGTAAATCCTTCCCAAATCTACCTAATCCATGAAAGAAAGGTCACTCAACTCATTTTACAAGAGACATATCAGCTATATAGCACAGTAATTAATATTTCAAGACGGTGTTGGAGCTGACTCATTAGTAAAAGTCACGCATTAATTTTGTGTAGCATAACATCTGCATACAAGTCAAAATACAAGAATACGCTCACGCAGAAAAATGGCTTTAAGCGAAGGGGGGAAACCCTGTTCTACAGACCCAACCGACACCTTTATTTATGTTTTCAAATTTTAGGTGGGGGTGGGGGGGAGAAATGTTTTGTAAATTGTTACAAAATCAACCAAAATCTTCATAAACATTTTAAGGAAAAGAACCAAAATAAAACGCCTACCTGAGAGGTCCCAAACTCCGTAGAATATGGGTTGGTTTTTGAATTGCCTATTATAGGGGATTCTTATTCTGTCCTCGCAACACATCAGGCAAACCATTTGCGAACCGGTAACGTTTCTCGAAAGAACCGGAACAAGTTCCAAAAGAAACATTTTTGAGTTCATCAAATTTCCATGAACTTTTTATGATGATAGAACCAAAAACTAGTTCCTGAGTATTATATAACAAAAAACTGGTTCAGTAGCACATTTGAGACCAGTCGCGTCAAAAAGGACATGTTGTCGGCAAACACAGTTTTGAGATAGAGCCCAATATATTTGGTGAAATATAAAGAAAATAATAGAAAAAAATTAAATCATATCTTGTGATTACAAAGTTTGATTACCTTTTAAATGGTGTCATTTCAAAGCTTAAAATGTGCTCTTTCAAGTCATACCAATAACTCAAATTTGACTCAGGCCTCCAACATGTCCATTTTGATGTGACGGGTCACATTTTGGTTTGGAACTATATGTGTGATTCCAAAAGAACCTTTAAGGCTTCTCCTATAAGAGGACATTTTACGGTTCTTTCAATTTTGAATCATGGATATAAAGTCTATGTGTAAATGAGGGGAGGGAGAAGGAAGCCTATACTAGAGCAGGGCTTCTCAATTAGCCCGTGCGCCAAATGTGGCGCTTGAAGCAATGGTGCTTGGTGCTTGGACTCCTCAAAATTATAAAGAAATACCTGAGAAAATAGGTGCATTTGGCGCTTCATCATACATTTTATCTCATAAATGTGGGTAGAAACAGGGGGATTAAAAACTTAGGGCCGTATTCTCGTACTAAACACGGTTTTAGCTTAAAACCGTGTTTAACTAAACGCGTGTCTAACTTAAACGTGAGTTTATCCTTTAAACGACGTGTTTAACAAAACACGATGTTAAACTCTGCAAATCTCGTTCCCAGAGTGGTCCTGCATTGATTGTATACTGGTATTTAATTCATTGTGGCCCTAATGGAGTACAATAAATATCGACCGAATGCCTTAAATACACGGTACTTTTAAAGAATACGCGATCCGCACGTCAGCTTGAACTGGGCACGGATGAGTGATCATTCAAGGCATACAGTTGGTGCGCGAGTTTAGTTAAACACGCATTAAACTACCCCCGTACCCATGTTTAAAGTTAGACACTTTTCAGTGAGTTAGACGCGTGTTTAAGTAAAACAAATGTACGAGAATCGCGTTTAGTTAAACGCTGTGTCTAAAGTCAAAGTTAGACGCGTGTTTAGCTTAAAACCGTGTTTAACTACGTACGAGAATACGGCCCTTAATGTTTATTCTTACGGTTAACTTTGCAGTGCCACAGTAGAAACATGTTCATAGTGGGTCATTACGGGACTAACCCAAGACAATACAAAATAGTGATAAATGATCTGAACACAAATAAATGGAATTTGCCTCATCAGTGTTACTAGTACTACTAGAGATCCCTGAATTGTACGCACCTTAAGGAGCTCTAAATTGTTCTTAGCAATTATTATATTAAAAACTTCATCAATACGTAATACCGCCTAGACTCATTTACTATGTCAAGCAGTGTTGTTCCAAGAGAAGAATTATTACCATTCCCACAATGCAACATGATACAATGCATGTACAATTGCCTCTGGTCCAACAAAATAAAGTTAACACTTCCTATATGCATAACTGTTGGGCAGTTTTACTTTATACACGAGCGGGAAAAAACATACAAGGTTCTTGACAAAATGATAGTTCCATGACTTATTAGTGCACATTACATTTGTTTTCATGTTAAGAAAAAACTGAACTAAACTAAATATCACTAAGAAAATTAAAAATATTTAACAAATCTCTGATTGGACCCAGTCACAGTGAGTGAGCCCTCTATCTGTACATAAAAGGGTCTAACTTAACTAGACTAGTGTTGTCCTGATTGATACACAACATCAATAACCTGATGATGACGATGAAGATAGTGTGTCTCATCAATGCACCTTCAATAGCAAATCAGTGAAGAAAATTGAAATGGAAGTGATGCATTATGGGATGTGTATAATTTCACATGTGTTTCCCTGATTGATACACAACATCAATAACCTGACGATGACGATGAAGATGGTACGTCTCATCAAAGCGCCTTCGATGGCAAATCAGTGAAGAAAATTGAAATAGAAGTGATGCATTATGGGATGCGTATAGTTTCACCTGTGTTACCCTGATTGATACACAACATCAATAACCTGACGCTGATGGTGATGGCGTGTCTTATTTATTCAATGCACCATAACAGTGTCTTGAGAATGTGTTTTAGCAACAAACAACCTAGCAACGATACATCAAGATGAAAATGACATGGATGATACGAGGAAGCTAAGTAACTAATCTCTTTAGCAAGAATGTACGCGTATTGTACTATATGCAACATATAGCGGGTGCTGTATATCTGTGTAAGAGACTTCAGATTTATCTCAAATAAATCAATCAATAAATTGTATCAATGATTCCATGTCCAAATAGTTCTGTCTCTAGAAAATCTAACAAAATTGCTGTAAGTACAAGGGTGTTTTAATTGTTAACTTGCAGGGTGGAGAATATCATATCATATCCTCTTGACTTTTGTGCCATAGATTTTTCCTGTTTCTGTCAAGCTACCCTTCGTGAATCTAAGTAGTTGAAAAAGATACATTACTCTTTGACACAGGTAATTTTGACCTCTTAGCATGGCCCTACTCGGCCTGCATTGTATTAGGAAACAAAAAATAGCGATAAGGCGACGAAAAAACCACCCCTGTTTCACGGGTGGACAGACCTGTCAAGCAGGGTCAGTCGGTCTGGGTTTTTTGTTTGATTTTTGTTTTGGTTTTTTTAACCTAAAATGTCACCAAGAATCTGCCAAAATCGGGAAAGTTTCGGCCAAAAACGGCTGATTTTACATGATTTGAGAGGAAAATGTCTAAAAATGTTTTTATATTTGTTTCCCCCTCGCCTAAGGTTAAAAAATGTTTGTTTGTCCATAGTGGGTCGGTCTTCAAAAGGTAGGGTTGGTTGATCGGATTACTTTTTTCTTCTTCTTTTTTTGGCTAGTGGTTGTTCTGGCCAAGTCTGGCATGCTAAATTCTGATCAGATCAATTCAGATCTTTTGGATGACCCATACTTGACCCAAAATAACATTCATAATACTACATGGTATGGGGTCATATGAAGGTCATGTGGGGTCAATTAAGGTCAGATACGAGACTTTGCAGAAGAAAAATTGAAATTGTTTTGGTTTTGGGTTGTTTTTTTGTGATTTTTTTTGAAAAAAGTAAAAAGTTACACAGTCGGGACTGTAGTACATGCATGGTCGATCGGACTTGGACAAACAAACAACAAAAATGGAGGTGGAGGCCTAATTAGCATTTTTATTTATGTGGATCCTCATGACTCTAAATCCAGGGCTGGAACTTCAGATATTTTTTAACCAGCCAGTCGGGTAACTCACAGAATACCTATCCAACAGAAATTCTACCAACCCGTGTAACTCACTTACATTGCAAGTGTGAAAATGTTTACCTGCTAGTTGGGTGGGTTCTTTTGCTGTTTCCAGGCCTGTCTATATCTGAAAGTTCCCCATCCATTTTACCCCTAATCCCTATTTTTCATCAACTGTACCTCCCAACAAGTTCACCCAGGCCGCTACACATATACAACACTTCATCACCTGCATAATAATGTCAACCCATATTGATATTTGATTGATACGCAACATCAGCATGGTGATAAGGATGAAGGGGCGACATCAGCATAGTGATAAGGATGAGGGGTATCTTTATTCAACAGACTATAAGGGGTGTCTAGAGACTGTGTCTTGGAAACAAACAACCCGGGGGGGGGGGGGGGGGGGCACTCAACTTTTTTTGGTAGTGGTGTGCCGCACAGGGTCTGCCGCACAGGATCTCAAAAAGGGGAGCTACAGAACTGAACTGAGTGAATTTTATGACGAAAAATAGGGTCTTAGGAACTGATTTTTTTCTCAAAAAAGTAGGTCTTGAGAACTGGGCTATATAGTTTTGATTTGATTAACAAGAACGCAAATTTTCGATTTTTGTTGTTGTTGGTTTTAGAACGCACATTTTTTGAAGAATTGGGACTTTGGAACGCAAAATTTCGCGATTTTTGAATTTTCAATAAAATTGGGGTCTTA
The DNA here is from genome assembly GCA_035610835.1 of Ophiura sarsii. NCBI lineage: Eukaryota > Metazoa > Echinodermata > Ophiuroidea > Amphilepidida > Ophiuridae > Ophiura > Ophiura sarsii. The sequence continues at coordinate 31,611,640 of CM069454.1, read as the reverse complement.
AGAACTGATGCAGGCTCAAAAGGGGGGTCATAAGAGCTAGCAGCAGAAGGTGAAAAAGGGAGTTTTTAGCGCAGCACATACCTATACCCTTTTCCAATGTGCCCTCCCCCCCCCCCCCCCCCTCCCGGAAACAACCTAGCTAGCAAAGATGCAATATACATCTCACGCTAGAAAAATATGTAAAGAGTAAGTGAGAAGAAAGTATGTAAGATGCTGCTATTCCCAAATTGTTGAAAAAGGGCATCCTTGTCCCCGGAAAATTGGTGATGTTGATAACTCCAAGCATTAGCTAGAACCAGCCGTCAATGTGGTAGGATAACAACCCTGAACTGTGTTTGTATTTGTGCAGATGCCTACAACTTTATATCTAAGTGGTAACCCCCTTCCCCTCCTTTCTAGTTTAACCCCTTATACCACTATGTTTACATCTACCGCCTCTCACAAGTTCACCCAGGCCGCTACACATATACAACACTTCATCGCCTGCATAATAATGTCAACCCATATTGATATTTGATTGATACGCAACATCAGCATGGTGATTCAACAGACTAGGGTGTCTCGAGATTGTGTCTTGGCAACAATCGACACAGCATTTAAGTTGATTCATCCAGCCCAAGAAAACATGCCAGGAAGAGTTCAATCGGTAAAGGATGCTACAAGTTATGGCCTTATCTATTTCTGTAACCCATGACATCAATTTGCACGTGGAATAAAGCTGTGCACTGTGGAAGCTTAAAGTGCACAGGCTTAAAAGCCTAGACTATTCGGGGCATTAACTCTAACCCCCCCCCCCCCCCCCGGCATGTTTTGCAAGGGTCATGTGTGTCCATCTTGGGAAATAAGGACCCTTCCTCCTCTTTTTCCTCCTCTTCTTCCTCCATCCCTTTCCTCCCACTCCTTCCTCCACTCTTTCCTCCCCTCTTTCCTCCCCTTTTTCCTCCCCTTCCATCCTCTCCTCTTTGCTCCCCCACTCCACCTCCTTCCTCCCCTCCCTTCCTCTCCTTCCCTGCATCCATCTCATTCCTCCCCTCTTTCCTCCCCTCCTTCATCCCCTAATTCCTCCCCTTTTTCTTCCCCCAAGACTCCTTACTCCTGCTTCGAGGACCTGCAGCAGTTGAATATTTTAAAGGAACTCTTGCTGTTTCACAATGATGAAAGTAAAACCAATACAAACCTTGACAAGACAAAGTTCCTAAGTCTGCCCTTCAGATATTTATGATATGTACGTCTGTCGTAAATTACATCAATTTTAATGGAAAATTCTCCCAGCGTTCTTTGCATTTTATCACCATTCAATTGACTCGTTAAATCATGTACACAGCTATTAAATACTCTGATGTGTTTTCTACTTAACATTTATAAATATTTGACTTGGGAATGCGAGCAAGTTTGACGACATCAATTAAGATATCTTTTCAAATGAACTATCTTTCTATACACACTAAAAAGACTCCCACCTTCTCCTGAACTCCCATTTGCATTGTATGGATGCAATTGCATAACATGAACGATTCAAACATCCGATGCAAAAAAAGGTTTGTCTCAGATGACATGAGAGACTGAAAATCTAATGCCGTCTGCTAATATTTTTTTCTTCAATTCAGACCTGAAAGTTGGCTGATTTCTGAGGAAATGAAAAAGAAAGAAAAGATAACATGAAAAAAACATGAAAAGTGAAGGCGGGTGGTTTTGGTAATGCGCGCGGGTTTTGAGCCAAACAGGGTGGTTTTTTTTTTGGGGGGGGGGGCTTTGAGTCAATCAATCAGTGCTATGACCCAATTCTGACATCAACAGATCCACAATGAAATTATAACTACAACTTATTTTATACCAACACAGATCCACTTTGATTCTATAAGGAATGAACCCCTTGAGATTTGGTGTAGGCCTAAAATCTGCCTCAACAATTATGGACCCATGGTCCCTTCTATTATAGGGGAATTCTAAAATAGCAGTTTGTTATGTTAAAAGTATTACCAGCCATGCCAGGCTATTTATTTTATAATCCCGCTATAATAAAAGGGCTTGGTCCATACTAACAACAAACGGCAAAAATCAATAACATGCTATCCTAGCTCAATTCAGCAACATCTTCGCTGCGACTTTCCGCTCATTTTGTGGTGCCATGTCACATATAGCCAAGGCCGAAGTTTGCCACATTTGGGCTACCTACTGAAGATGGCATAGGAAACGAAGGAGTACTATTGCCAAGTCTGTGCTATTTTATAAACATAAGATCATAATGATCATACCAAGTTTGTGATATCTGCATACAGACACAACAACATTTGTGAAAACTACAGAAGATAGCAAAATATATGCATGACTTATACACAATTTTAAATCTAAACCTGCTAAAGATAGCAAAAGATATGAATGACTACACATACCAAGTTTGTGCTATCTACTGAAGATAGCAAAAAGATATGAAATACTTCAAATTCAAATTCCAAGTTTGTGCTATCTACTGAAGCTAGCAAAAAGATATGAAATACTTCAAATTTCCAAGTTTGTGCTATCTACTGAAGATAGCAAAATATATGAATTACTAAAAACCAAGTTTGTGCTATCTACTGAAGATAGTAAAAAGATATGAATGACTAAAAAACAAGTTTAATGATATGAAATACTTCAAATTCCTAGTTTATGCTATCTGCTGAAGATAGCAAAAAGATATGAATTACTACAAATACTTTGTTCATGCTATCTACTGAAGATAGCAAAAAGATATGAAATACAAATTCCAAAAGTGTGCTATCCACTGAAGATAGCAAAATATATGAATGACTAAAAACCAAGTTTGTGCTATCTACTGATGATAGCAAAAAGATATGAATGACTACGAATATCAAGTTTGTGCTAACTTCTCTGGTGATAGCAACAAGATATGAAATACTTCAAATTCCAAGTTTGTGCAATCTACTGATGATAGCAAAAAGATATCAAATACTTCAAATTCCAAGTTTGTGCTATCTACTGAAGGTAGTAAAAAGATATGAATGACTAAAAACCAAGTTTAATAATATGAAATACTTCAAATTCCAAGTTTATGCTATCCGCTGAAGATAGCAAAAAGATATGAATTACTACAAATCCTTTGTTTATGCTATCTACTGGAGATAGCACAAAGATATGAAATACAAATTCCAAGAGTGTGCTATCTACTGAAGATAGCAAAAAGATATGAAATACTTCAAATTCCAAGTTTGTGTGCTATCTACTGAAGATGGCAAAAGATATGAATGACTAAAAACCAAGTTTGTGCTATCTACTGAAGATAGTAAAAAGATATGAATGACTAAAAACCAAGTTTAATGATATGAAATACTTCAAATTCCAAGTTTATGCTATCCGCTGAAGATAGCAAAAAGATACGAAATACAAGTTCCAAGAGTGTGCTAGCCACTGAAGATAGCAAAATATATGAATGACTAATGTGCTATCCACTGAAGATAGCAAAATATATGAATGACTAAAAAACAAGTTTGTGCTATCTACTGATGATAGCAAAAAGATTTGAATGACTACAAATATCAAGTTTGTGCTAACTACTGATGATAGCAAAAAGATATGAACTACTTCAAATTCCAAGTTTTTGCTATCTACTGAAGATAGCATAATATATGCATGACAACAAATACCAAAATGTTTTCTTCACCCAATCCTCTTGATCATATAGGATATAACAAAAAGAAACACAATTCATATATTTTTTCCTTTTGATAAACCTTTTCCTGTTTAGAAATCATATGAAATTGCTCGCAACTGAGCGTAAGTAGGGTGTTAACCAAACAAATCAACGATTTTGGTGCAATTTCCACATTTTTAACCAAAACTGCTATTTCAGTTTTAGTGAAATCTGATACCAGAAATAAATTCTCTGACTCATTTCCTTTCCAAAAATGTATACTTTGATATACATCATATTAATAGTTCATAAGTAACAGTGCTTGATAAATTTCATATTTTGGGGGTTAACACCCCCCCCCCCCCCCCCCCCCCCCACTCCCCACTTAAGTGGACTTGGGATCCGCCTACTCTCATATTTGACACACCTTAGGGTACTTACTTCTGTCAATCCCTACTAATTGATCATAACAATGAATGTAATCCACTCTGTGAATAGCATTGTGATTGTTAACACTTTCCACGGGCTATTATTTTTACTATACAAAAAACAGATTTTTCAGAAACCTTTCACAATTTTCAAAGCCTATCTCAAGGATTACTGACCCAATACTAGGCATGTTTGTACTTATGTCAATGCATTTCTCATGGTGATTCTAAATATGTTAATGTAATGCAATAATTTTGACATTTTTTAAACATTTTGTGAAATTTTGGAATGTCGTCTGCAGGCGCCTGCCGCGTGGAAAGTGTTAAGGACCTGAATACGTAATGGTAACACAATGCTACTTCCGTTTACACTGAACCAGTTGTCAATCTTCACACCAATTGTGACTAATGACACTGGAGGATACATCTTGTCTATTCTTGATAGATATGAGATTCTCACATTACTTGATAACTAGTTTTTGGATTTGAAGTAGCGTTTTGGAAAATATGAGGAAAATATGGGTCGGTCGGTCAATTTTCCTTTCTTTTCTTTTCTTTTTTTTCTTCTTTTTTTGCTGACAAATATTACTGACATACCATGATTCATGACAAGACAAAATTGGTAAATGTCAATTTAACTAATGTTTCTACATGATAATAGTTTAAAAGCAAATCTATTCTTGCAAACTTATTAATTTCAAGCAGATTATAGTAATATTTTGACAAATTGAGTAACATTTAAATCTTTAAAAAAGAAGAACAACAATGCGACTCTAATTTTTTGAGATTTTAGGGTTGATCGCTGAGGGCAACACTACAATTGCTTGTTATTGGCCTAAATGCAAGTCATCACTCACAGCTGACATCACCTGATAGCATGCCTATCTTATCTTTCTTGTAACTATTAATGGAGAGTTTCATGGTCGTCATGGTAATCTGAGTGTTTCTATGATAAGGGCGTTATCATGGTAACTGAAGTACAAAAATATCTTACATCATCATCCATTTGATAAATCAACAGTCCTATGATGCAAACTCGCAATCTTACCCAACCAAGCACGGTATGGCCTAAATAAAAAACTATCTGTTTGCCGTAACCTGACTGACTAAAGTACCAATGGGCCCACGTCACATGAGGTTGAGCTCGCGTAAAGTACGCCTGCTCAACCTCACCCCAAAACGGTGCAATGGTTATCCGTTGTGCGCACTACATCATCTCGACCTCAAGGCTCTGATTGGTTGGTGCTCAAACGTGAGAACTGAAAAACTCATGAGCTTTTCCACGCACCATCACGCCCCACTGCGTCGGTGGATACGGCGCAGCGTGACGATTGTAAAAAGGCTTCAGTTTAAATTTGACCAATCAGGTGCTTTGGTGTTGTTGGTTGGCAGTATTTTGTGAGTTCAAGCATGCGTGCGCAGCCTGATCAAAGTGCGCCCACGTATGTCGAACTGTGGTCAGGATATGTGCCGTAGGTCCATCCTACACTTCTTTTATTTCAATGCAATCACCAACATCAATATATAGGGGTAATTGCACAACCTCTGTATACCCTCACTCCCAAAACTGTTGGGTACTCATACTCATGTAAATCCTCCACAATTAGTTTCACACACAAAATATTCCAAAATCACAAAAAAAAAGGATAGTTTAAGTCCATCTCATGGGGAAGAAAAGGTATCCGTCACTCCAAACAAATAATTTTTATTAATCACCATTCAAAAAACCCAAAATGGATTGAAAGACAGGTACTGAGCTACTGGTAGTTGCCATGGTGATTCCAAGTGGTATTTCTGGTTACCAAAATAGCTTGCTTAATCTTACAATCCAATGTTGATGGGAATTACAGAATGTTATTATTATTTAAAAAGTTGAATATTGTGTTAAAGGTGTGTGCCCAAATAAAAACGCCAATTTTTGTCATGTAGTGTTTTCTGTTTAACATGGGAGGTGCATCAGTCTTATATAAACAACAACAAATTGTTGTGATGTCCTCCGTGACCGACCGTAAAATATTAAAATATAAGGGTTGCAATTGGGTGTTTATTTGGTTTTTTAAGATTTCAGTTGTACCCAAATTGTTAAAATATTACCATTTTTTGCTTAAAATTAATAAGTTTGATTGAATAAGTTTTTTTAAATTATTACAACTATTACAATGCTAGACTAGAAACATTAATTAAATTGACATCTACAAATTTTATCTTGACATGAACCACGGTCTGTCAGTAATATTCGTCAGCAAACAAAACAAAAATTGACCAACTGACCGGACAAGATTTTTGGCACTTGAGGGCAACACAACAATTTATTATTTGGCCTTATCCCAAAGATACCAAGGATCCTGCATAGTGGTCCTAATGATACCAAGACCGAGAATACACACACTTTGTAATGGCATACAACATTTCGGGGTCTCTCAGTAGCAGGGGTAATGTAGACAAATATGGGCTATCTTTTGATAGCAAAACCCAAATTTTGTTGGGGGAAAGTGAATTTGATTGTGTCACACATCCTTGAAATCAACTGATAGATACAACTCCCTATTGGAATTATTCGCATAGCTGCAGGAAGGGGGGTGGGGGACATGTACCCCCTTAATTTCACGATCCCATAATATATGCTATCTTATTTCATTTTTTTCGTTTTTGTCCGCCTACTCCCTTCATTTCATGACAAATATTGACACAATTTCAACCACACTCAACCTATTCTAACAGTAAATTACAAAATTCCTGATTTACTCACATCGATATTGGTCCTAATTTTACCATTACAAAACAGATTTTCAGAAACTTTTCCCATCTCTTAAAGTCTTATCTCATGAATAACTAAACCCAAATTATGCATGTCTGTACTTATTGTGATGCATTTCTCACTGTGATTTACAAATATGGTTATGAAATACAATAATTTCAAGATTTTAAAAACATTTTGAGACATTTTGGAACTGTCAGACGCCTGCCGCATGGAAAGTGTTAAAGAAACTGATAATGTGTTTTTCTTACATTATTATTAAAAACATTATCATTTTGACTGATATTTGTGACGCGATCAAGCGGAAGGAGTCGTGTGTCGGGAATATTGATCTTGAGTTACAGGTAAAAAGAAGTGACAAATTCTTATATTTTACTTTGTTTTCGCAGTCGGTAAACTGTTGTAACTTAATAAACTAGAAATTCGATTTTAGTAGGGTTTGGACCATATTGTAGCATTTTCCACCTGCTTTTAAATGATGGACAAATATCAAAATTCAAAACTGTCGACAGCGACTCATTTCGCTTGATCACGTCACATTTGTTCTTCCAAATAAAATTTTAAAAATGCTATCCACCTCTGAAAAAATGTTATGGCGCATCCATCCATGAAGTTGTTTATTATTATTTCGCCTTATCACAATTCCATATAAATAACTAATAACACGGCCACGCATCGGTCCACGAAGCGAACACTGGAACTCTTAATTACTAGCACACGACCCAATTAGCTGTAGCTTGCTTTATGAGTTTCCTCACTCTTGTCGGGTTCAGATATTAGTATAAAAGTTGCACGTACCGGAAATGCAGGGTACAATGCGATATCATATTTGCTCGATCGGGTGAAAACAATGAGGGTGCATCAGTGCCACAAAGTCTTATCTGTATAAAGCTGCTGGGTGATATATATATATATATATTTTACACAACCGCTGTTTACTATAGGAACCTAGCAACTGTTGTGTAAACAGTTTACACAACGCTAGTTGTGTAATATCTACACAACAGTTGTTTAATATTTCTAAACAATAATGTGTAACATTAATTTACACAATAAGTTGTGTAAATGATTTGCACAACAAGTAGTTAATTTTCTACACAATAGCTGTGAATTACTATTGGGTTGTGGAATGGCCATTTAATATTTTACACAGCAATTGGTTAATTTTCTACACAATAGTTGTGCATTTCTATTGGGTTGTGTAAGAGCCATGTTAATGGTTTACACAGGAATTGGTTAATTTTCTATACAATAGTTGTGCATGGGGTTTTGGAGAGTTGATTGAAGTATTTAACGGTAAGTATATGTTTCACTTGGAATATTTCAGTAAAAAATACGAAGTAGTAAAAAAGTAGTCAGTGTGTCCCCCCCCCCCCCCCCCCCACCCCCATCCCGGTTACAGACTTGAGTCATGACAATCAATTACTAAATGTGGAATTAAAATTCAGGGAGGGCAGCTAAAGGGGATAGAGCCTTTTTGCATTTGCACCACCACATGTTATCTTAACACTTTCCATGCGGCAGGCGTCTGCAGACGACATTCCAAAAATTCACAAAATGTTTCAAAAATGCAACAATTATTGAAATTCATCACCATATTTGGAATCACCATGAGAAATGCATTAAAATAAGTACAAACATGTCTTAAGTATTGGTTCAGTAATCTTTGGGATAGACTTTGAAAGTTGGGAAAGGTTTCAAAAAAATCTGTCTTGGTCAAATGAATAGCCGCGTGAAAAGTGTTAAAGGACATCTACAACAACTGCCTTGTGTTTATATACTGCTGCTGGTCAAAGATGTGCCATTCTGTGCCATTCTGCATGGACAACAACAAAAAGCTTGTTATTTACAATATTTGTTTGCCTAGTAATTCATTCATTAGGCAGCGCTGGAAAAGGGGAAATCCCGTTTCATTTTAGTAAAAGGTGCATCATAAAAAAGTCTCGCTCCAAAAAGTAATTCTAATGTAATGATAGAAGCTTATTGACTTGAAATTGTCAAGTAAGGTGAGGAACATTTTAGACTTTTTTTCTCAAATCATGTAAAATCAGCTGTTAAAATCAGCCGTTGAATTTTTTTCTCACACATTTTACAAAAAAAATCCAGATTTTTGCAGATTTTGGTGACATTTTAGGTGTTTTTAAAAAAACCAGACTGACCGACCCTACTTGACAGGTCCGTCCTCCCGTAAAACAGGGCGTGTTTTTGTGTCACCTTATAGAACATTTACACAATCTTCAGGTTTTGCTGGATCAATGGGCTTCACACAACTCAACCATACATAATTAACTGGGAATAGCGATTTATCTTGAGAATTCTCTCTAGAAACACCCAAGGGGTACTCATATTCATAAAATTGATGGCATCATCATGTAAGAACTTTCACAATGAACCCTACGAATTAGAGAATAAAGGTATTGTTTTTAGACCGTTACCCGTGTTATATTGTCTGACATAAATGCGGACGATAGTATTATTTTAAGTAGAACAACGACGCCGTAGGCGGAGTTGTTCTACGCAAAAAATAATACTATCAAACGCATTTATGTCAGACAATATAACACGGGTACGGTCTAAAAACAATACCTTTATTCTCATTCTTAAACAATCATACTTTAGACATTTATCAAAGTAATAAGTAAATTTTATTGTCCACATTTGACAACTTTTACCCCTGCTAGGATCGAATAGCCCACAAACATTCCATCCAATCACATGCGATGAGTAAACCATGCGTAAGCGTCGCAGCGCCGGCATAAACGCAGGAAAAGCGCTAAAGACGCACTGCAGAAGTGCGCGTTATGGAGCAAACCACGCATTGTGAAGGTCGGGCGCGCTGTTAAAACGTAAGCCCCACCTCCCCGTGTTCTATTGTCTCATAGAGATGTAGCCGATTTCTCTGAGAACCAATGAGATTGCTTAAACTTTCTTAGCTGTTTAAGAATCATTTTTATAAACGATCCACAGATTTCTAAACAGGTTTGTCAATTGAGCTTTCCATAATTCCAAAATATAATATACGATCAAAAACATACTCATACACACATACTTTGCCCTTCTGTGAAAAACTATACCTTTCCAAGTTAAAAAGAAAGCGTGACATTTGACTATGATTTTGAATACAAGTACCCCCTCCCCTCCCGCATCATAGAAACATCGTCTCTTTAACAGCTGATCTACTGCAAAGCCCTGTAAAGCCTAATGTACTCTAACACTTTTAGTTCAAAACAGATTTTTCAGAAACCTTTCCCAACTTTTCTATCTAAAAAATTACTGAACCAATACTAGGCAAGTTTGTACTTATTTTAATGCATTTCTCATGGATATGGTAATGGAGTTTAATAATTTTGACATTTCCGAAACATTTTGTGAAATTTTGGAACTGTAGTCTGCAGACGATTGCTGCATACATAATGAAGGGTAAGTGTGATAATTTTTAACGTTAAATATAAGCCTTGTAGTATTATATAGTGATGAATTTTTGAACATAATTATCTCAGAGATAAGAGACTTATTTTATGGTTGAAAATCTGCAAAACAGGATTATTTCAATCTTGTAAATTACTGTGACAGCCTGACAGGAAGCCGTTCCCTTGGAAACGTAAAGTCCTGTTCCCAAGCCCGCCCTCTATTGAAATATCAAACTTATTTGTCACCCAGCGGAAGTGTGTCACTAAATAGCACGCCCTCAAGCCAAACGCGCTCCCGTTCCGGAGCAGACTGGTAGAGACTTAATTTATAGCATTAGGGTTCATTTCCGGAGCAGACTGGTAGAGAAATATTTTTTTCGCATTAGGTTTAATAGACTATAGTCACATTCCCCAAATATTGAGCGACGCTTTCAATTATCACGCAACAACTTGAACAAAAAGTCAAAATGCAGAACTAAGTCATCAGCATCGTCACACTACCAGCTGCACTTATTCGTTTTGAAATATTTGGAGTAAGCTTAACTTTTCACACGACAAGCGCTAAACACGAGACAATATTGATCCACGCTTCCGTGCAAAGTCAAAATGCAGAACCGAGTCACTCCGGGGGAGGGATTACTCATATTTTTGGATGGGTATGTGTTAATATTTTCCACTCGGCTATCAGTTTTACCAGATACAAAAAAGATTTTTCTGAAACCTTTCACAACTTTCAAGGTCTATCTCAAGGATTACTGAACCAAAACTAGGCATGTTTGTATTTATTTCAATGCATTTCTTATAGTGATTTTAAATATGGCGATGTAATTCAATAACTTTGACATTTTTGAAACATTTTGTGAAATTTTGGAATGTCGTCTGCAGACGCCTGCCGCGTTGAAAATGTTAACCCAGAGTGGTAAACAGGTGAACTGATCTACAGTGAAATGGGGTGGGGGGGGGGGGGTATTATAGAGCGGCCAGAGGATGAAATTGGTACCCTCCGAAATGATTTTTTTTGTGTTCAAATGGGGGTCTTATGAACTAATCAAAGACTTATTTCCGACTGAACAGAATATCATAACGAGTGACTGAGATGTGAAAGTTAGAGCAGCTGATGCGTGATAATATACGCTTGAACAAGATGTAAAATGGGGGTATTACACGGCTGTTTGACTGTCCGCTTTATAATTAAAATTATGGGATAAAAAAAGATTACATAGTGGCCCATTTTTGGTTTGACCTGATTTAGGTAGCGCTAATGAATACGAGTATACGGTGAAAATGTCAAGAAAATTGTTTGAGTCCTTTTTAAATTATCGGCATTTTTTACTTGACACACATTTTACATGTAACTCTACTGGAAATGTGGCCGATGAGGGCGCTATTATAGTAAATAATAATATTCAAAGCTCTATATCTCAGAAATGGCACCAACAATTGTTCTGAAATTTCTACAAAAGATGGGCAGTATATTCAGGTATTTGAATCAGTTAAAACCAGAACTGGGCCAGCAAGTTACGGTGCTATCAGAATAAATCAGACAAATTATGTAGTATCAAACAGCCGTGATTAAGCACCGCACATCCCACTATCAACTTCCAGTGTGATGTAAGTACAACCCCCACCCCCCCCCCCCCCCCCCACCCCAGGTAAGTCAGGCTATTAACTGAGCAAGTAAGACAGTTGTCTGTCAATGGTAGAACATCATCTTTGCATTGTTAGATTACGTGCTGTCACTTCTTTTTGCTAATTGGTCCCGCTACGACCGACGGACGGATCATCGTTGCTCATCTCTAGCTGCAGACTGGATATTTGTTTGTGCACACTTTGTAAGTAAGTCTATTGACAGATGCCCCCATTTGTGACCGATAGAAGGTTTTTTAAAGACAGGGGGAAGGGGACTAAACTAGTTTTGGTACAGATGTCCCACCAGAAAAATGGAAATGGACTCTTAATATTTATATGTTTACGAAGAAAACAAGGACCTATGTTTACCTAAAAGCCATATATATTTTATGTGCCAAATTTGTTGGTACATTTTTTCCCCATTTATAACTATCACAAATAGTACCAATAGTAAAATATGATGTTGATGCTGATGGGTTAGAAATTGGCTGCTTCTTCACCAGGGACTGAGTTTTAAGGCGCGCGAGAGCAATCGCGCGCAGTAACGCGCCTTGAACTGTCTGTGACCGATCGCGCGACTTGTGATTGTCCAAAGCTTATTAATCTGATCCCTCCACACGATCGACAGATCATGCAAGAGTGCTCTCTTTGACAAGCTTTTCTATAAAAATGAAACGGGAAAAGTCGCCCAAAATTCTCGCAAAAATGTTAAGCCCTGCATTGTAAAATAGATTGCATAGCTAGAAAAGCATTTTTAGATCGTCGTGTACTCTTTGTGGGCTACCTGAGCCATTCAACGGCAACTCTCATCATTAAAAAACACGCCAGCGACTGACATGTAAACACCTTACAATTGATGCAGAATAATACCCAGAATACACTGTAATTCTTTTTATCTGTATTATATGTCATGCGCATCAATTGACCGGTCGATTTGATAAAGAACCAACAAAATGTTTTTGTTGATGTTGGAAACAATCGAAGCGAATCGCCGATGATGCCGGGCCATGATTGGCGGGAATAATAAAGTGAAATTCGCCACTCTTTGGAGTTGGAATTTTAAAGACATTGGTTTTGCAAAAAACATCAATAATCATGGTGGGATCACATACACAAGTAAAGTTTGGTGCGATCTCCAAATGTCAAATTTTCCCAGAAACTGTTTCCCAAATTTACTTGTTTTCTGGTGAGTGTAAATGTATGGATCCGAACAAAAATACTCTCCTTGATTACCTGGGAAGAGCTTTTTGTTTGCTCTCTTACTGCTCACCTTAAAGGCTCCAGGGGAGTTATTTACTGCTCTCCTGCTAATTTCAAAACTTAGTCCCTGCTTCACCAAATTGAGTACTTCAAAATCTGGTGATAACAGCCAGGGTGTGCAGTGGTGGCATCAGGATCAAAAGTGTGGGTGGGGGAACCAGGGGGTGGGGGAACCTGGGGGTGGGGGAAAGAACAAATTTTGGCTTTTATTATAAAACTTAACTGGAATTAGCTTAATTTGTTCTAAATTAGATTTTCAGACCAATTAAGTAATTTTGACATTTTCGATTGTTTGAGGGTCAGAATGGGGATTGAGCTGACTGGGGGAGAGGGGGGGGGGGGGGGGGGGCTGTGGGGAAAAGGTTGTGACTGGGTGCTTCAAATTCTGGTAATAACAGCCAGAGGGTGCAGTGGTGGCATCAGGATCAAAATTGCGGGGTCGGGGGGGGGGGGGGGGGGAGAACAAATCGGGGGTGTGGGCAAGGACAAATCTTGGCTTTTATAGTAAAAATTGCCTGGAATTAGCTTAATTTGTTCTAAATTAGATATTCAGATCAAATATAAGTAATTTTGACATTAAAAGTCAACATTTTTTATTGTTTGGGGGTCAGAGTAGGGATTGAGCTAATGGGGGGGGGGGCAACTGTGGGGCAAAGGTTGTGACTGGGGGGAATCACCTCACACACAAAATATTTAATGAGTCAGTGTGACTCAGATAAATGAGTCTTTAGTTTGTCTCTGTAGTGACACATTAGCCTTCTAACCGAGTCATTTGACACAATGATAGTGAGTAATCTGACACAGTTGCAGTGAATTCATTGACTCGCATCAAATAAAACTGTGTCAGAAGACTCAGTTTTTAGTATATAATGAGTCAATAGATTTGTCTCTGTAGTGACACACTTTCATGCCCAAAATGCGTCATAAGACTCAACTTAAAGATATGCAGGTCATTTGACTCACTTGATTGTAGGTGAGTAGGTGGTCTCATTTTCTTAGTCGTAATTTAGTGTCTTTTAACAATGTTCAATCCACCAAACCTATAGAAATAATTGACGGATGTTTTTGTGATCTTATTTACAACATCAAACTTGTAATTTATGATATCATGATAGTACACAACATGCTACCTAAGCGTTGATGCGTAACTGGCAGTGATACTGTATTAACTTTCCACAGGTGCAAAATTCGGCAGACAGCACATTTGTCGTCTGGTTGCGAACAATATGAAAAGTATCTATTATTAAAATTGGAAGCTTACATTACAAGTTTGATGTTGTAAAAAAGATCGCAAAACATCCGTCACTATTTCTATAGGTTTGGTGGATTGAACATTGTTAAAAGATACTGAATTACGACTAAGAAAATGAGAACTCTTACTCACCTACAACCCGCTCTCCCACTTCGCTTCGAAAAATTGGTAAAAAAATGCGTGGCCTGCAGCCTCGCTTTCGACTTCGTTGACTCATTTCGGAAATGCTCCCGAGTCAAAAGTCGTAATTGACTCATCTTGCCATCTATTTAGAGTCAACTTACTCCTTCTGAAATGAGTCATTGTGTTCTTGACTCGTTGTCGTCAGTTTAATGAATCAATGATGACTCAGTTCTTTAAAAAAATGAGTCAGATACCCAATGACTCATGCCAAAACACCTGAAATGAATCACCTGACTCAGAAATTATTTTGTGTGCATCTTCTCATTACATTTTCAATGTGTTCAATAGTATCTTGCCTGTGAAATCAACACCAAAATCATTAACATGATAAAGCCAAAACATTCATGGATTCTAATCCCTCTTAACAAAAATACAAGTATATCGGCAACTCTGAAGCCCGGTTAACACAATGGCAATATTAATGTTGCAGAGATTGATTTATCAATTGGAGTATACACGCAATTTGTCGCGCAAAAAAAGCAGCAGTGAATTTGTCGCGGCAACAAATTTGTGTCAGAAAAATGGAGTATATCCCAGCCAGGGGCAGACTGGCCACTGTGGCTTTGTGGCGATTGCCACATGGGCCGCTTGGTTCTGGGCCTCTCAGGGCCGGTTACTCACTTGTGTAAAGCATTTTTTCAGGCAATTTTGGACTAAAATTTGTCCTAACCAGCTAAATCACTTTTATTTTAATAATGTAAATTTATAGTGCAGATTCACTTGAAATGGGTTCATTTAATCAAATATGTGCATTTTTTAAACTCTTATGCTCGCTAAAATTCGGCCACTGATTTTCACTTCCCTGTTTGCCGTCTGCCATCTTGAAAATGTTGAACACAATTTCGACAAAAGATGGCATCCTAACAATAGGTTTTTTTCTTCTTTTCTAAACAAACATTTAGAGGCCCAAGCAGGAATCAAGAGTCACAATTAAATGCCAGCACGCTACTGGAAAAAAACTTGTTTGTTTGGCCATATTATGCGTTTTTGTGATTACGCATGCTTACCATGTAAATGGTTGACTCCCCCTCCCCCTCCCCTCCCCTCCCTGGAAATCTTACCATCCGAACTTCTTAATATGGTCTTGAAAATAACATTGAAATGTCCATAATTAAGTGGAACAATTGATCAAACAACCTCGCGATCACAAACATATAGCGTGAATAAGGCTCATGACCATCATTCAATAACGCCCAAAGTCATTAGCCTGAAATATCATCAGCGCTAACCACACATTCAATGCGCATGCTTACCATGTAAATGGTTGACCCCCCTCCACTCCCCTCCCTGGATATCTTATCATCCAAACTTCTTAATATGGTCTTGAAAATAACATTGAAATGTCCATAATTAAGTGGAACAATTGATCAAACAACCTCGCGAACACAAACATATAGCGTGAATAAGGCTCATGACCATCATTCAATAACGCCCAAAGTCATTAGCCTGAAATATCATCAGCGCTAACCACACATTCAATAAACGACTATCGCATTTAAATGTCAGCACAAACATTATTCACTTTTTCAATTGTGTGTGCGTGTCTTCATCTCTAGAGTTCTACTTTCTAATTAAAAAAACAAATGTCTGTTCGGTGATAAACGAAGCGATCTATTTCTTTTTGGTCTATTAATAGCTTCATTATATAGCGCTAATAATGATGCTGTTGATTATCAGAAGGTTGAATAAATTTACGCAAAACGTGTTATTCAGGGTTCTAGCTACGGTGGGCGGCACTGGGCGGGGCCGCCCGGCACTGACAATATCCGCCCAGGACTAGGGGTCAAAATAAGCTGGGCGCCCAGCACTCTAAAAAATAAAAATAATATTTTGGTGGTTTTTTTGGTTTTTTGTGGTTTTTTTTAACAATTTGTGGATTAAATCATTAAACTGCCTCATAAAACAAGAAATTATGTGGCAGGAATCCTCAAAGTGCATTAAAAAACCTAAAAAGACATTAAGAAGGCCTCTGGATCCCATGCCATGATCCACTGCACTTCGTTCGCTACACTTTCTCCGTTCGCCGTCAGTAAATGTATCCGGCACTAAAATGGTCCTGGCTAGAACCCTGATGTTATTCTCTGTATACAATGTATATGCACAAGTTTTATTGCACCAATTTCTATCATAAACCTAATTCCAACGATCCGTTATTAACACTTGCCACGCGGCAGGCGTCTGCAGACGACAAAAGTTCACAAAATGATTCAAAAATGTAACAATGATTGGATTTCATTACCATATTTGGAATCACCATGAGAAATGCATTAAAATAAGTACAAACATGCCTAATATTGATTCAGTAATCCTTTGGATACACCTTGAAATTTGCGAAAGGTTTCTGAAACATTTGTTTTGTATATGTATGGTAAAACCTATAGCCCTGTGGAAAGTGTTATGCCCTTATTTTATATACAAAAATTGTTCCAATCATTCAATTCAACTCAGTTTTGTCAAAACATCAACACAAATTATTTTGCCTGAATCTTGTCCCCATCAATAAAGAGTCCTAAGAATTTCAACAAGCAAGAAACATCTTCATTGCCTTGCCATGAGACCACATTGTACCCCATAACCCTAACCCTGCCATATACCACAATATACCATGACTGGGCACGTCAGTACCACCCGGCGTGGAAGTTTTTGGATGAAAAAATGGACCCAGCCCATATAGTTTGCGCAGTAACCTTGACAGTGGTGGTGTAGTGGGGAATTCCTCGACTCTGTTGCTAAAGGTCCCTGGATCAAATCCCGGGGGATCGGGGGAATATTTTGGCCGATTTTCGGCATTGAAGAAAAATTCTGAAAAAAGTGGGGGGGGGGTAGAGTTAGGGTTAAGGATTCCAAGTAGAACCTAAATAGGTTCTTCAACTTTAGGAATTCACCAAAATGGTTCTAGGTAGACCCCCCCCCCCTCCCCCCAACAAAAAAAACCCTGGAGGACATGACCTTAAGTCTTCCAAACAGGGAGTGTAGTTTATAAATAGAGTTGTCCATGCAGGTCACGTCTTCCATAGGGGGGTGTATGGATATCAACTGGAATAGCCCATTGTTAAACCATTGAAGCGCCTTAACACTTTTCACACCGCTTCTAGTTTTACAATGTTCAAAACAGATTTTCCAGAAACCTTTCCCAAATTTCAAGGTCTATCTGGGAATTACTGAATCGATACTAGGCAAGTTTGTACACTTAAATCAATGTATTTCTCATGGTGATTCCAAATATGATAACGAAATTCAATAACATTTTGGAATCGTTTGCAGACGTGAAAGTGTTAGGATCACATCATGTAACATGCTATACACAAAGACAACAACACGAACAATGTTCTACGACATAACAGGCCTCTCACATAAGGTTGATTTGTCAATAGGTGTTTTTCAAAAAAGTAACTTTAAAATCACACATTTTGAAGGGGGTAAATAAACCAGATTTTGTTCTTTTTGCCCTGGAAAGATTTATATCTTGCTTGACTTTATAGTGTGTATGTTTCATTCAGCCAGTTATAGATTGGTAAAACTTATTCTAAGCAAGTGTAGCGATTTTTCTCTTAACGAGCGAAATTTTAATCTAACTCTAACCCTCACTTTACACAATACCTCGCTGGCTTATGAAAAATTGTGTGTGTGAGTACCAGGCCTTAATCACTTGTAATTCTTTGTCATTGTGCTGGTACCTGGCTGTAATCACTTGCGAAGAACCCTCCCCCCCCCCCCCTTCCCAAAAAAAAAGTGTAATTACACAGGCCTAGAAATTCGCGCTGCAGTGCGAGAGTCCATTTAGATTCTCCCGGAATAATTTTGCGAGAATCCTGGATTCTCGCAAATTTGTCAATTTGGATTTTCATGATAAGATTTGCGAGAATCTAAAATAAAGTGTCTTTATCACGATGGTTTTCCCTATCTAGGGTGGTTTGAATAAGGCTATAAGCTTGCACAACTTTCAAATTCTGCATGTTTGTTGACTAAGGGTCATTACCAGTCATCTAAGGTCCTGTTTTGGACTTAGAAGAAAAAAAAGAAGAAAAAAAAAGAAGTTTTTTTTGCGCGAATATTCACGCGGTAATGATTTTACGCGAATCTTCACGCGAATAGATTCGCGGATTCGCGCCGAAATTCTACCCCTGATTACATACCCATATTCTAGGTTCCTCGCCATCAATCGAAGCAAGATCTGGACGAATGCAAACTTTCGATTTCAACATCTTAGCCATCATCAAATGTCTCTAATGTTGTACCGATAAACTTTTCCAAGTGAAACGCCCAGTAATAGCTCAACGTTAATTGGTCAACACAATAATAAATTCAAACTTTTGCTGCAACCATCCATCTCTCTATATTGTGCCAAAACTATCCATGTGAAACATCCAGAAATTGGTCATCGTTTATTGGTCAAATTGTGAGATTTGGTTAACACTGGTTAATTGGTCAACACTGGTTGATCCGGTTAGAATAAATTCTAACTTTTGGTCCAACCATCCATTAAATGTCTCTCATGTTGTGGCTATACATTTTCCCAATGAAACATCCACTAATTAGTCAACGTCAATTGGTCAACACTGGTTGGTCCGGTTATAAATTCAAATGTTGGAACAACCATCGACTCCATTAAATGTCTCTCATGTTGACTCAACATTGTTGAGGCTATACATTTTCCAAGTGAAACATCCATTAGTTAGTTAACGTAAACTTTCGGTGAAACCATTCAAGCCACCAAATGTTTCTGATGCTGTAAATTTTAAGTTTTCCAAAGTGTACCATCCACTGATTGGTCAACGATAAATAGTCAGCATCAAAGTCAATCCAAGCTTTCAGTCCAACTAGCCGGGCCATCAAATGTTTCTCATGGTATACGAATACATTTTCCAAAATGCAACAACCATTAATTAGTCAACATTATTTCATTAATATCCGTTTGTGTCACAGTGAATGTAAACTTGGGTTGCAAACTTTTCGACTTGTCATCCCATCCCAGCCCACAGATGTTTCTCACATCGTGCCTACCAACTATAAAATCCATTAATTAGTCAACGTTAAGTCGTCCGCATCCATTCATCCCAGTGAATGCAAACATAGGCTGCAAACTTTCCGACTCATCATCTCAGCCAACATATATTTCTCACCACGTGCCTATTCCCAACATAAACTCCATTAATAAGTCAACACCAGATGATCCGAGTAAATTCAACTATTGAAGGAATCGTCTCAGCCAACGTTAATTGGCTATAGTCAACATGGGTGAAAACCAAGTTCAGAACTATTCATCTCAAAGGTCATTTGTTAACATCCATTGTTCAACGATGGGCAGTATCAGATCCTTTCCATTCAGTCCAATATACGCATCCACGTTATGGCTAGCCAACTTGACCACTTCTTTTTTCGCCCCAGATTCAAGTTATACTTCCGCTTTTCTGCGCCCTGAAGCCTTTCCATAACCAGCACGCAAGAGGGACCTTGATCAGATTAGAGCTAAATGGCCCAATCTTGTCAATGTAATGCAGTGGACTTGATGCTCCAAATTCGCCCATTGGTTACACAGCCTATATATAGCCCATTCAATATAAGATGAGTCTGAATCTTGTCAATGTAATGTGTTGGACTTGATGCTCCAAATTCGCCCATTGGTTACACAGCCTATAGCCCATTCACTCTAAGATGAGTCTGAATCTTGTCAATGTAATGTGTTGGACTTGATGCTCCAAATTCGCCCATTGGTTACACAGCCTATAGCCCATTCACTATAATATGAGTCAAAATCTTGTCAATGTAATGTACTGGACTTGATGCTCCCAATTCACCCATTGGTTACACAGCCTATAGCCCATTCACTACAAGATGAGTCTGAATCTTATATGAAATGTGCTGGACTTGATGCTCCCAATTACCCATTGGTTACACAGCCTATAGACCATTCACTATAAGATGAGTCTGAATCTTGTCAATGTAATGCAGTGGACTTGATGCTCCCAATTCACCCATTGGTTACACGGCCTATAGCCCATTCACTATAAGATGAGTCTGAATCTTGTCAATGTAACATGCTGGACTTGATACTCCCAATTCACCCATTGGTCACACATCCTTTAGCACATTCACTAAATCTGAATATTGTCAATGTAATGCAGTGGACTTGATGCTCCCAATTCACCCATTGGTTAAACAGCCTACATGTAAAATAGACCATTCACTATAAGATGAGTTCCAACTTCCAACCATCACAAATTTTAATACACACTCAATGCAAATATCAAAATGTCAAGGTACAAACTACATTGAATGAACTTTAGATGGTTATTTTTAGCTTGAGCTGGAGGCCTTGACTGAAGTTATGTCTACCGTGGCATCGGCCGTCACCTCTGACGCAACCTAAATCAAATTGTCCCCGTTTTACAAAATGCCGATATTGCTAACAGTGCGCGAGCCTCTCAACAGCGGCCGATCAATCTGACAGAAGATGTCCTCTAATCCATTGTGTATTCAGCAATTACATGGACCAATCAGATTAGATCTGGAACTCCATTTCCAAAATCAATCATGCAAGAAATTCCGGTAGAAGTTGAGAAGTGAATGCGAGAAATTGCGACTGAGTGCCACTGCCACAGGCCGGCTTTTAAGCCATACTCATTGAAGAGTGAAATTGGTAAACTATAAATGGGGTTTCATTTGCATATATTTCACAATGGACATTTTCTGCGAAAATAAGAGCTTGTAAAATATATTGCAATATACAACACCTTTCAGACCAATTCAAACACATTTTGGAAACATTGGGAAAAATTGGGTCATAAGGCCAAAAAATAAAATAAGCAGATACTACTCAAAAACACATTTTCCATCTTTCTTTATTGTAATGTGCTTCTTTCAATTTTTTCAATTTTTTTTTTTACTTTAAATAAAATTAAAAAAAATAGCGACCCTTGATTTCCAAAAATTCGGGTCGGTCGGAAAGGGCAAGACAATTTTTTTTATTTTGGCCTAAAACTTGGGCCCAACAGGATTTTGGTTCCAGCTTATGGGACCAATTCCCACAAATGGATATTTCATCGCTTGGATGCCAACAAATGTTGATAAAAATGTAATGACTTGTTCCGTAAGGGTTTTAATTCAAGCAATTAAGTACTCCAAGTAAGCAAATTTGTGTTTTTGTAACTGCAGATTTCAGAAATGACCGCTACACCTTTTTATGACCCTATTCTTCTGTTTTGTTTCAAAAGACGAAACATTGGGCTATTTCATTTGAAATGCATACACCTCCCTATGGAAGACATTACTATAAACTATAATCCCTTACACAGGGAGTGTAGATTTCAAATGTCTTCCAGAGGGGGTGTATAGATTTTAACTGGAATAGCCCATTGCAGCTAACAAATTGTACACTGCCTCTTTTATGCTTAAAACTTGTGAAAATATCTTGACGTGAAAAAAACACTCCATCAGTTATCAATTATTACCATAACTAGGTCAGACGGTCATCACAGAGGCAGATGATGGCTGCGAAGATGCGCTGGTATATCATCGCCATGGTGATGGAGGAGACAATAATTAGTAGCTATAGGGGGAAGACATGATGGCATGTGCTAGGAGGGAGATTAGAAGAATTGTGGTAATGATAGGTGTCAGAGAAGATATTCATATACACAGTTCAACAAAAATAAGTTCCCCTTTAGAGTATGCCTGATATTGTTAAAATGAGTTACTCCATCGAAATACTAGAATGGGGCTATAACTACAAAAGTTGCTAAATGATGTATTGAAGGAGGATGGTTAAGCAGCTTGAACCAGGGTCTGTGCATGAACACCGCACAGGTACTGCTTGAATGAGCCCCATGATGTATTGAAGGAGGATGGTTGAGCAGCTTGAACCAGGGTCTTTGCATGAACACCGCACAGGTACTGCTTGAATGAGTGCCCGCGATAGTGAACTTTTAGCAACTTTTGAATTGAGGTATTTCTCCATTCAATGTGTGCTCATTCAAGCATTACAACACCTGCGTAGTTATAGCTCCGTTCTAATGTTGCTGTGAACACATACATTATGTGTGCTTAAAATAGTTTTGATGGAGAAACTCATTTTAAAAATATCAGGCATAATCTAAAGGGGAACTTATTTTTGTTGAACTGTGATATATGAGGTCATAGCATCACTTGTACAGAATGAAAAAACCTGGTCAGGCCCATAGAACAGAAATTGTTTGTCCTTAGCCATGAACTACTAAATAAATCCAGAGTCCGAGTATCAGGGGTCGCATTCTGACGCGTCTGTGCGTCCTAGACCTCTCACTTTCTTGTATTGACGCGTCAGGTTTCAAATTTGAAAGACTTGCGGGTCCCGATCAAAATTGAAGGGACCCCTTAAGTTTGACGATGTATGAAAATTGAATTCTGTTAATTACGTATCCATCCTTTGCTCACCAATATAAACTCATTAAAACTGTCCGTAAAAAAGTAAAATTTTCAAATACCCAGACTTCAGGACCCCTTAATTTCTTGGGGGACCCCTTAAATTTGTTTTTTGAAGGTATACAGGGTCCTGAAAAATGTCATGGGACCTCTCACATTTTTGATCCAGTGCTATCCCTGCTGAGTATCAACACTGTACCACAGAAGTACAGGGCAGATCAACAACACTCCATAATTAAATTTATTGACTTTTCATGCTGTCAAATTAGTGGTCCATGATTGAAAACTAATAGAGAGATAATGACTATTGATTTGTGACACATTGTGAATAGGATCTTCAAATTGGACAGTATCATCATCATCATCGATCATCCTTGGACGGAACCAGTGGAAGCAGCTGACACATTATTGGTATCATGTAGCTTTATTCATCATGAGTTGTGGAATATCACTAAAAGGACAAGACCTGTGTCCTTTGCAGGATAGGGGATGGTTTCCTGCCATAGTTGTAGACACGGCGATTTTATCCCACATAAATTGTCCGTTTTATTCTGAGAACACCGTAACTTGCTGGCCCGGTTCTGGTTTTAACTGATTCGAGTACCTGAATATACTGGCCATCTTTTGTAGAAATTTCAGAACATTTGTTGGTGCCAGTTCTGAGATATAGAGCTTTGAATATTATTATTTACTATAATAGCGCCCTCATCGGCCACATTTCCCATAGGGTTACATGTAAAATATGTGTCAAATAGAAAATGCCGATAATTTAAAAAGGGCTCAAACAATTTTCTTGAAATTTTCACCGTATACTCATATTCATTAGCGCTACCAAAATCATGTCAAACCATAAATGGGCTAGCTACTATGTAATCTTTTTTTATCATATAATTTTAATCATCAAGCGGACAGTCAAACAGCCGTGTAGAATGGCCATATTTGTGACCCTTCACATCAAAACATATCTCTTGTCGGTTTTTCTAGTTTCTAGATATGAAGTAAAATGCCTTGAAAATGCCAAAGAAATTAAAAGGTAATGATAAGCTTCTATTCATAATATTTCCTGATTCTTAAGGCTAAATTTCAATTATGAGGTATTCATTTAAATCTTGATTTTTGCATGTTATATGGATGTTAAAATTAGACATTTTTCTCAAAACGGGCAATATTAAACAAGAATCTTGAATAACATAATCCGATTTGTTTACTTAGTTTTTGAGTTTACAGTCATTTCAAAACACATCAGTTTTTCAGCCATTTTTGACCGACATTTAAAACAAAATCCTATGGATAATTAACTTATGACAGAGTGCTATCTTCTGAAGATAGCGATGGAAAGCACATTTCATGATGTTCTTATACTTGCTACGTGATTGACGTAGCAGCAAAAGTGAACGTCTCTAAAAGAGTGTTTCCAATTTTGAATGCAAAAGGTGGTTAGACGACCACAAAAAAACCACCCTGTTTTACGGGCGGACGGGCCTGTCAAGTTGGGTCGATTGGTCTTTTTTTAAATTGTGTTTTACTCAAAATGTCACCAAAATCTGCAAAAAACAGGAATCGGCAAAAAAAAACCTGCTGATTTTACATGATTTGAGAAAAAGAAATCTTGAAAAATGAAGAACATTCTTGAAAAATGCAAAAAGTTGGTCAGTCGGGCCCGTAAAACAGGGTTTCTTTTCTTTCTTTCCTCGCCTTATTGGTGGTTATTGGTGGTGATAGGCTGGATAGCAACACACGATCACCACCTCCATCACCACTAAAATTACCCAGTATTTCTGGGTTATTAGTGGTGATTTTAGTGGGGATCTTGAATAGAAAAAGACAGCGATAATTGTAGTTGTGATGACATTCCACGTGCCGTGTTATGCTAGCATGCCAAATTTCCCAATTTTGTCCATAAGGGGAAAAAAGTGGGCCAAAAACGCCATAAAAAAAGAATTACCGCACTAAGCATAGCTATTTTTTCTAAAACAAGATAATTAAAAAATAAATTACATTTATAGCTATTATCCTAATTGTATGTGAGCATAGATCATCAATAGAGGGATGATTATCTCTATTGAAATGTTGTGTGGAGCTGATACTTTGTCTGTTTCGCAAACACCTGTACAGGGTGAGTCAAAAAGAACTTGATCGGGAATGATTTTTTTTTTTTTTGGCCTAAAGCAAACACATGACTCATACCGTAATATTGCAAAAATATTACACTTAAAAAAACACTACTAACCAAGTAAATTGTAGTATTCATGCCTACTAAATGATAATGGTTTGTATTGATTACTTGATCAAAAACTAGATTTCCCCGTTACATGTAATAAAGTTCAAAATAGAATGCTTTTTTGTGTGTTACATTTGTCATCATACAATAATATTCATAAACTAATAAATATGTAATTGAAAACACTATCATTAGGGTTTATTACTACCAGTAAAAATTGTGTGCTTAAAACATTTTCCATGCGGTAGTCGTCTGGTCCGTCTGCAGACAACAGTTCCAAAAGTTCACACAAGGTATAAAAAAGTCAAAATTATTGAATTTTATTCATCACCACATTTGGAATCACCATGAAAAATACGTTAAAATAAGTACATGCCCGGTATTGGTTTAGTAATCCTTGTGATAGACTTAAAATTTGGGAAAGGTTTTTGAAAAATCTGTTCCAAATATGGCAAAACTATGGCGTGGAAAGAGTTAAATAGGAAAATAACAAACAAACAAAACTGATTATATCACGCGAGACAATATAATAAACTATTAACATATTGTTTATTATTACCAGCAATTCATCACATCGGATGAAGATCTATTTTCCTTCCACATTCATTTGTTCAACCCCCTCTAAATAGGTTTGCGCTAGTCTGTCCTTTATTCCCTTCCTTTGTTTCATTTTGTTCCCTTTGAAATAGGTCCATTAGGTGACCAAAAAAAACACTGTTCTATTGCCCCGACCGATACATTTTTTCCCTTTTTTTTCAACAACAAAAATGGGGTTTTTTGAGAACGTTTTCAAGTGTGTACATGCCGGGGGGTACTCACGTATGTAAGGCATACGGGGACGTGCCGCTCCAGTGGGTCGTTTTTTCATGAGACATCCTTAGCCATGGGTTAGGCTTTTCAACTGAAAAATCCTTAGACATGGGTCCTGTTTGTCTATTTTTGCGAAAATTTGCCAAAATTAGGTCTATTTTTGCAAAAATTTGCAAAAATGTGGTCTAAAATGAAGCAAAACCCCTAAAAATGGGAACCGATCTTTCCAAAAAACCCTTAGAAATGGGTATGGGTTTTGAATCTCCAGTGGCACACCCCCGACCAAACCAAATCCGAGTACCCCCCCCCCTCGGTTGTACATGGTCGTCTTGCTTGAATAACCAGTGCAAAAAAGAGAGTAAAATCTTAAACAAAGAGATCTGGAATTTCAAATTGTTCCCTAGGTTAATTTTGCACCTTTATATAAAATGAAGAGTAATGCCTTCTAGTAAAAAACAAACAAACAAACAAACCAATATCAACTCCAACATTTTTTCTGTCAAATTGTTTTTCTTTGATCTGGTTTTTCTTCACTCCTATAACTTTTTTTTATCTTTCAAAATGTTGTTTCTAATTTCCCCCCCCCCCCCCCCCCCTCTTCCACTCGTTTGTACCCTACAAACAAGCTATAAGCAATCTAGAATACACGATATTCCCAAATTACTATTCAAGCCCACAACTGTATTTGACAACAGTGGCGTAGCCAGAGTTGGGGCGAGGGGGGGGGGGGGGGGGGGGGGGATAGCCACCCTTTATTCGAGTCTTGTCGGTTAAAGTTGGCACTGTTGGTTTATCAAGCTCAATTTTTGTGCCTGTTTGGGGCACGCCACATACCAAACCCCCTCTCAAGTTTATGACACAGCATCAATTCTCAAAAGTTGACAGCCTGTTAAAATCCTTGTCAGTTCACTTTTATTCCCCCTCCCCGTCCCCCCTCAATATAAAATACCTAGCTACGCCACTGTTTGACAAGGGATACATACATCTCCTTAACAAAAGCAACATCTCAACGAGAAGAAGAGTAATACCCACACACATCTTCAAAAGCAGGTTATATTTGGATGATATATTTACCTACCTCTCATCTTACACTCAATGATGAGAGTCCCTACTCACAGCTATAGACATAGTGGCAGATGGCTCGGACAATAAAGTGCTCCTCGTATTTTACGCGATCAAGAGGAATGAGTCGGATGTCGACCCTGGTCGAAAATGAGTTGTTAATACAGTTTTAAAGAAGACACCTAGAGCTTTCAGAAACTGAAAACCCCATGTCGATACGACCTTTTGTTCCAAAGTTATGTCAAATTATATACATGAATTTCCATCAAAACTTATGTAAGCCGCCATTTTGAATTGGCCATATCTCAATTTGGGATTCCCCGACATCCGACTCATATTTATCGAGAAAACTCGATAGATGTAAACCTATCGGGTCTATTGTGCCGTCTATGTGCAAGCCTCACTCTGTCCCATATTTTAAGTTTTGAATATTATTTGGCTTACATTATTTTATTGTTTTCCTATCTGCTTTCCTCTTATACAGTCCTCAAAATAAGAAACTTACCAGGTAATTAATATGCACTCAACTCCAAAACTATAGCTCTGACGTAAAAATATTAAATTATAAAGTGGTAAGGAAATCTATTTTCTTTAATTTGAGATATTACACGTGAAGATTGAATGAATATTAACTCAGTTATATGGGGCCCAAAACCAAAACAATGTCAGTTTTTCATTTTAACATTTTGTTCGTCGACATGCAGCCTCGGACTAGCAACAGGCAGATGATTGATTAACTGGTAGCGATAACTCACGGTTTGATAGTAAGATAGTCTTGTCGGTTGAAATTGGCACTGTCGGTTTATCAAGCTCAATTTTTGTGCCTGTTTGGGGGACGCAACATACCAAACCCCCCTCTCAAGTTTATGACACAGCATCAATTCTCATAAGTTGACAGCCTGTTAAAGTCCTTGTGGGTTCACTTTTATTTTGCCCCCTCCCCCCTGCTCAATATATAAACCCTAGCTATGCCACTGTTTGACAAGGGATACATACAATCTCCTTAACAAAAGCAACATTCAACGAGAAGAAGAGTAATACCCACACACATCTTCAAAAGCAGGTTATATTTGGATGATATATGTGACCCGTCACATCAAAAAAGACATGTTGGTGGCCCGAATCAAATCTGAGTTATTGGTATTACTTGAAGGAGCACAATTTAAGCTTTGAAATGATACCATGTTGAAGGTAAACAGACTTTGTAATCAATAGATATGATTTGAAGAAGCCAAATTTGTTCTATTATTTTCTTTATATTTTACCAAATATATTGGCCTCTATCTCAAAACTGTATTTGCCGACAACATGTCCTTTTTGATGCGACTGGTCACATATATTTGTCTACCTCTCATCTTACACTCTTATGATGAGAGTCCCTACTCACAGGTATAGACATAGTGGCAGATGGCTTGGACAATAAAGTGCTCCTCGTATTTATCGAGAAAACTCGATAGATGTAAACCTATCTGGTCTATTGTGCCGTCTATGTGCTAGCCGCACTCTGTCCCATATTTTTTAAGTTTTTAATATTCTTTGGTTTACATTATTTTATTGTTTTCCTATCTGCTTTCCTCTTATACAGTCCTCAAAATAAGAAACTTACCATGTAATTAATATGCTCTCAACTCCAAAACTATAGCTCCTACGTAAAAATATTAAATTATAAAGTGGTAAGGAAATCTCTTTTCTTCAATTTGAGATCTTACACGTGAAGATTGAATGTATATTAACTTAGTTATGGACCCAAATCCAAAACAATGTCAGTTTTTCATTTTAACATTTTGTTTGTCGACACACAACCTCGGACTAGCAACAGGCAGATTATTGATTAACTGGTAGCGACAACTTACAGGTTGATATGATAGTAAGATGAGGATTGGGGATGCTTCATTGACTAAAGCAGCCCATACACATACCTGTCACACGGTCCTGCGTGTTCAAATCCCAGTGTGAAAATGTAAACTGCACTTTGTTCTATCCTTAGGCCAAACAAAATAAAAGGTTCGTCTCAAAGCTTGCGCGCGCATTGGTTTTAAAATGCCGAAATAGCGCGTCTGAAATGCAGGATATTGTAAAACTGAATTTTTTTTTCCCTACACATTTTTTAAAAACTTTTTGTATAAAAATATCGGCAGATTTTCTTTTTCTCAAACCTTTTTGACTCAGTTCTTCGAAAAAAACACTGCACATTTGCTTCATTGCTATTCGTAGCCAGATTACACAGTCTCTAAACAATGATTGCATTTACACTTTGGGCGCTGTGGAGATAAAAAGCGTGTCAGAGACAAAGCGTGTCAGAGACTATTTAATATAGTCTTCTTCACATTCCGATAGTACTGCAATATGTATTCGCAAGGTCCCTCCCTCAGCATGCAAAAAGACAAGTAAATTCGCAATTGCGCGGATGACTTTTGTACTACAGGGTGAGTCAAAAAAAAGTGTACTCAACTTCAGCGATTTTTTTTAGAAAAAGTATTCGTTTGTTTTCAAAACAATATA
Organism: Ophiura sarsii; assembly: GCA_035610835.1. NCBI lineage: Eukaryota > Metazoa > Echinodermata > Ophiuroidea > Amphilepidida > Ophiuridae > Ophiura > Ophiura sarsii. The sequence continues at coordinate 31,582,094 of CM069454.1, read as the reverse complement.
CAACGGTATAAAGACAAATTAATTAGCTTTAATATGAATTTTATCTGGTTTAGATTGGTTGAGGGAAACTTATTTTATACTGTTTTGAATAAAAGTGACCAATTTAACGTCCGAACACGCTTTCCAGATCTTGACCATTATATTTCATAAGATACGACCAATAAAAAATTACAATACCGACAGCGAAAGGATCAATTCCTTTGTTATGAAATGATTAAAGTGTGGTAATTGTGTCATAAATAGGCCTTAAAGCTGTCTATTGTTTTAATCTATTAGGAGACAATTTTGAACAAGTGTATTGTCTACTTAATTCTTTTAATAAACAAGATGTGTAATGCTTTACATCATAATCCTAGTAAACATTATTAAGCTCGTTAAGCTTGAAATTAAAAACCGTGTTTTAGGTGGAAAAACAGCTCCTGTACAGAAATAGTCATATTTACTTAACGGTATCATCAAATAGCGTGATTTTTTTCCAGATGGTAGCAAAGAAATGGCGCAATCATTTAAATTTTTGTTTGCCTTGATTTTGTGGTCAAAAATATTATTTTTGATTTTTTCAATTAGGGTACACTTTTTTTTGACTCACCCTGTATGGGCTGTTTATAATTTTGACAACACCAAAAAGTCCCTCCGCATAAAAATATAGTTCGTACTAAACAACATTCCTCACTCCCTGGTGGGTACTATATATATATAAAATAAAAATGTCTTGTTTGAAATTAAATGATACGGAACTCATCTATGTTCAGAATACCGTAAATTTAAATGGTTTTTATTTGATCTGTACAATTAATCAAGGCCCCGAGAGTAGTCCGCGACCAGAAATGGCAAAGAGGCATTCGTTTGCGATTTAAACATGGCGGCGTCCACTTCCACGATTTGCGTGTTCAATTCATATTTAATTTTGACGATAAATCAGATATACTAAACTGGTTTTACCACGAGGCTACGGAACATAAAAATTTCCAGGATGTTTATGATGACATTGTCCTTCCATTCATTAACTACATCATAATATTCATTTTAGATAGAAAAAAACAATATCAGAAAGTGTCAACGGTTGCAAATAGTAAGAGTAAACATTGACACGTAAATAAAAAAAATTAAAATTTAAAAAAAATTGGAAGATAAAAAACCGCTCGCGCCGCCCGATTTTAAAGCCTTCGCAAGCTTTGAGACGAACTTTTTTTTTGTTTGGCCTCATCAATGAAGTGTTATCAATTATTAACCGATTTTCATGAACAATTAAATGTCCCAAATTGAAGAAAAGAAATGTTCTTCTAATTTTATTATTTAATATTTTTATGTAGGAGCTATAGTTTTGAAGTTAAGAGTATATTTATTACCTGGTCAGTGGTCAGTTACTTACACCTAGCACATAAAGTCCCTGACCAGGTGCTTTGAGGTTCGCTAATTCAAAATAGATAATCGGTACCAAAATCTGAGATATACATTAAATGAGCAAATTTCTTTTCCGCAGTTTGATACCTCATTCAACAAAATCGAATGGATACTTTTAAAGTTATGGCGATTTCAATGACCGCGCATGCAACAGAAAAGTTGCACTAGGTATAGGAATCATTGATTTGTGTGTGATTACTGTCATAACTGTGTGCTATCTGAACGAGACAGATGAATGGGTCTGGAGTGATAACCGCAATGTGCGGGACCAAAGGGTGTATCTGGCTGTGAAGAATACAAGTCTTAGCTGATTAGCTGTGAGTTTTTTCAGTGCGTAATCACACACAAATCAATGATTTCCTGTACCTAGTGCAACTTTTCTGTTGCATGCGCGGTCATTGAAATCGCCATAACTTTAAAAGTATCCATTCGATTTTGTTGAATGAGGTATCAAACTGCGGAGAAGAAATTTGCTCATTAAATGTATATCTTAAATAGAATTTTGGTACCGATTATCTATTTTGAATTAGCTAACCTCAAAGCACCTGGTCAGGGACTTTATGTGCTAGGTGTATTTTGAGGACTGTACTGTATATCAAGCCTGAATGACTGACTTATATACAGTCCTCAAAATAAGTAACTTACCAGGTAATGAATATGCTCTCAACTCCAAAACTATAGCTTCTATGTACAAATATTAAAACATAAAATTGTAAAGAAATTTCTTTTCTTTAATTTGAGATATCATGTGTGAAGATTGGATGAATATCAACTCAGTTATGTGCCCAAAACCAAAACAAAGTCCATTTTTAATTTTAGCATGTTGTTCTTCATACACAGCCTTGGTGTATCAATAGGCAGATTATTAGTTAACTGGTAGCGACAACTTGCAGGTCAATAGTAAGATGAGGATAAGGGATACTTCAATTGATCAATTCAGTCCATACATATACCCGTCACACTGTCTGGCATGTTCAAAACCCAAGTGCAAATTTGAAAACTGCACCTTGGTTCATTCTTTTCGGTTTAGCATTCTTAATTGTTGACCGATCTTCACGAACAATATATCTAATTGAAGAGGACACATTTACCATAATTTTGTTATTTAATATTTTGAGGTTGGAACCAGGGGTCGCATTCTGACGCGTCTGCGCGTCCTAGACCTCTCACTCTCTTATAGTGACGCATCAGGTTTCAAATTAGAAAGATGTGCGGGTCCCGATCAAAATTGAAGGGACCCCTTAAATTTGACGATGTATGGAAATGGAAACCTTAAAATATTCGGTAAATTACATATCCATCCTTTGCTCACAATATAAATTCATTAAAACTGTCCGTAAAAATGTCAAATTTTCAAATACCCAAATTTCAGGACCCCTCAATTTCTTGGTGGACCCCTTAAAAAAAAAATTGAAGTCCTACGGGGTCCTGAAAATTTTCATGGGACCTCTCACATTTTTGATCCAGTGCTATCCCTGGTTGGAACCATATTTATAGAGCTATGAGTGTATTTTTTACCTGGCTAAGTTTTTTGAGGAATGTAGTAAATTTACATTCCTCTGGACAGTGAGGTTACTTTACAGACGCTGTATTTACGCACACATATGTATCTTCCATCTTTCTAAGAGCGTGTTTCCACTGGGGCACTGCAAAGTTAACGGTAAGATTAAACGTCAAGATTAACTGGTAAATTTTTAATCCCCCCTGTTTCTACTTGTGAAAAGTTACCGCTAAGTTTATCTATCCTAGTCGATGGGCCACGACATTGACCTTTTGTAATACCAAACAATGCTGCCCCACCTGAAAAAGATTGCTTCAGTGTGTATAACCCAGCGTGGCACGATTCACGACACAAACCGTTGATTAATCGCCTTTCTATTTCTATTGGGTTTCTTTCCATTTCTTACCGGTTCCAAACCTGGTTTGTGAAGGTTTTTAGGATTACCAAAAATACCGATTCTTAGCGGGATCTGCCTATTTCTACTGGGCAAACTAACCGATTCTTAGCGGTTTCTTCCCCAGTAGAAACACGCTCATAGTGAACCCTACACCCTATTTTTATTCAATAGAAATTAACACTTTCCATGCGGCTATTAGTTTTACCATTACAAAACAGATTTTTCAGAAACCTTTCCCAATTTTCAAAGTCTATCTCAAGGATTACTGAACCAATACTAGGCATGATTGTACTTATTTCAATGCATTTCTCATGGTGATTCAAAATATGGTAATGAAGTTAAATAATTTTGACATTTCTGAAACATTTTGTGAAGTTTTGGAATATTGTCTGCAGCCGCGTGCTGCGTGGAAAGTGTTAAAATGTATACCAGAGTTTTATTATTGCCACTTGCGACTTGGACTCGCTATATTTTTTTACTTTGTGACTTGAATTGCAACTACTAGCAATGACTTGCGACTTGACTTAGACTTGCAAAAATGACTATACTTGATTTGACTTGTGACGTTGACGACGCAAGTCAGAAGCTAATCGAATGATCAAGTGTATGAAATTGAAATATCGTCTTTGTTTGAGTCTGGTCTCTATTGCTGACAGAGAGTAGTAAGCGCCCTCAATTTGCCTGAATGTGTACAAGTGGACAAAATTATGTGCAACTTGACTCGTACTTGGACAAAGAGATTGAAGACTTTACTTGCGCTTGGAGCAAATTATGTTCTCATAGGTCTTCAAATTAAGTACTGCCTCAATTTTGGGAATTGGCCCATACAAATACATATTTTGTCTCCTGGTAATGGACCAGTATGCCGCGCATAGGCCTATGAAAAGACTGATGAAAGATTTCTTGTTGCTCTCACAAGTGATATTAAAATATCAAGCTTAAGAATTTCAGCAAAAATCGGAGAATGTCTTCAAATTCCAGTAAAAAAACCTGCATTACAATAAGTTGAGGACATCCTGCAGTCATCCGAGCATACACGCACAGCATCACACTAACGTGGTATAGGGGCTTTGTACAATCATATAAACATTTATTATAAATACTAACTTTGCACAACCGTTAATATACATATCTTCGGCAGTTCTTTTCATATCACGGACTGTAAAATAGGCCGATTCCCCATTCATAACGGGCATGACCACAATGTATCTCCGCGGGAGTCCACCATTCATAAAAACAACCAAACTTTATTGTTCATGTCAATCATAAGCTACAATATCATCTAAAAGTCACCGACCAAATTTTTCCTTGACCATTAGTTATTTCTAATATTCATGATGTATCCTACATGATCGAAAGCAGTTTGGTCGAAAAGCATGTGCTTGCATGTGCCACATGCAAGTGAATTGAGGTCATGCGCGAGTGTACAGGTCAGCGTGTGATTTCTGTGTGGCCCTTTCACGGTACGCTAACTTTGAATGGTCGGTCTGTATTGATATGCTAATGACGCTAGGTAGTGGCACTACGTCATACCTAATTAATAAATGTCCGAGTGCTACACAAAGTTGTTGTAATGGTGAATCCTTATAGAATTTCAGCAAAATATCAAGAATATATTTGAATTTCAGATTTATTTTTGTTTGGTATGGCACATCTGCCACGATATCACATCTTGGCACATTTTTTTGTCTTCATTTTAAATTAAGTGATTTTGTCATTTTTATAAATAAAATTCATGCAAAATTTACTATCCTATCCTATTCGAAGTAGGTTAGCATTGATTTTGCCATCAGCGAACAGGTCAAACATGGTGTACGGAGACAATTTACTGAATGTTACAACCACTATATCTTCAAGCTTATAGTGATAAAGCTATAGTGATAAAAGCTTTAGTGATAATAAAGCTTCAAGCTTATATTGATAAAGTGAACCTACTTCACCTTAACATTAGCCTTCCCCTTGCATTAAGCTATTCCATTTGAAATCCATACACCCCCTATTGAAGACATCACTTAATCTTCCTGACTTGTAATAAGGTTCAATTGTTAGCCCCTGGCCTGAGCACTACCTGTTGTCTTACAATGTCTCTGATTGGCTCCTTACATAATGTGATATACCCTGTGAGTAACCCATCAAAAAGTGCCTTTATATCTCTTTCTCATCAACCATACCACCATTCTTACTGTATCTCTGATTGGCTAAATGTATGGTAAACACTCTTTGTAACCAATCAAAATTGTACTTAGATGTCGTTACTGATGACAGTATAAGTAACAATGTAGATGTTCTGAATAAATACTCGCTACTACAACGCACAGTTTGACCAACTGCGTCTGTGTTTCCACAAGCAACGCTGTTTCATGTGCCAAGACGTGTAAGTATGAAAGGTACAATTAAAAGGTAATCAAAAATTGTCCATGTCTTGAATGTAAGTTGGGATACTTTGTCATTACAATATACCGATTGATGGTGTGTGTTTTTGTGTACGTATATGTGACGCGATCAAGAGGAATGAGTCGGATGTCGGGGAATCCCAAATTGAGATATGGCCAATTCAAAATGGCGGCTTACATAAGTTTTGATGGAAATTCATGTATACAATTTGACATAACTTTAGAACAAAACGTTGTATCGACATGGGGTTTTCAGTTGTTTCTGAAAGCTCTAGGTGTCTTCTTTAAGACTGTACTATTAAAAACTCATTTTCGACAGGGTCGACATCCGACTCATTCCTCTTGATCGCGTCACATATTATATATGTTGTCTTTTTATGTTGAGAGCTTGTAAATAAAGACCCTTACGGGCATGAAATTTAAAATAAAGTTGGGATACGAATAACAAATGATGTACAACCAACATTCCCTCAAGCTGTATCGACTATCTATATTGATGTAGCTTATCAACCTTACCATTACTCCCTTACATGATTTACACACACAAAAACTTGTTCTTCGAGCCCAACCAACCCGTTATTTGCACAATTGTGTTTATAAATTTATTTCTGGGTTGCTGGTATTTTTGTTTTTCAAAATTGTTCCAAAATGTTTAAATCATTTTAAATTTTTTTTAATTGGAAAGATATTAAAAAATGTGCAACTAATATTTAGACTTTTTTTCAAACATTCCCCCCTCCCCTAAATTGACTGATTTCTTGGAGAAAAAACTTGCCATTGGATACACCTGTACAATTCGTCAGCCCGTAGAACAGAATTTTGTGTGTATGTGGCCAAAGCAAAATCCCTTCACCTATGTATCAAATAGGAAAAGCAAATTTATATAAAAACTTGATGCCTCCAAGACAAAAGGTGCTCGTTCTATCTGATTAAAAGCTTTGTTCCATCGATTTTACCCAGACTACTGTAAATCACTTTAATTTCGTGGATACTTTATTTAAATTTAAAATTAAGGCTATTTTAGCGGGCATTTCATTTTGCGAATCTGGAAGTTTTACTGTCACTTTCAATGCAAAATTTCAGTTTCGCAGGTATTAAATTTCACATATCCACATACCTTTCAAAAATTCGCGAAATTAAATGCCACGCGAAATTAAGTGGTTTTACAGTATGACAGGTTGGCAGTTATGAGGACCAATGACAATCTCTTTATTTGATGTAGCTAATACCATCCAGTGGGAAATGCTGTACTTTGGCGACGAAAAACACTTCTTCCTGTTCTACGAGCTACAAGCAAATGGCGGACATCACTTTGTTTGTCAACCCATTCAACCCCATCCCCCGATTCTTCGGTCCAACCCCTTCTAGGGTTAGGGTTAATGGGATGGGACTTCAGTTTCAGGAAGAAAGTTTTGTTTTATTTTGGGTTTTAAAAAAACTAATTAAAACAAGGTCTTCTAAAAAACTGGGTGTTCGAGTGTTTAAGGTGACAAAAGGATGAGAAGACTTGGAATGGATCTGTTGAATTTTGTGGAAGTTGGCAAGAGGATCACTAGTGAATAGGCTAGTGTGGCTATATCTTGCCTCACGTCCCGTACGGAATAAACCGCATAGCTATAACGTATCATTAATGGGTTTGAGCATGCGCACTTGAGTTACAGGGCGGGGCGTCTAGCCAGACATTGCCGCTAGTGTTATTCCGGGAAGGAAATCACCGAGACGTTATGTGAGCTATATGTGGTGAAGTTATGGAAGAAAAAGAAATGAAAGAAAAAATATCATTATTTATAATTTAATTTAAATTCCAATGTTTAATTACGAGAAAAACGTACTTTAACTTTATGACAAATTTAAAAGTGCAACAAAATAACTTGGATTTCCCGGGGCGCGCACTGGGGGACCGTTTCGCCATGAACAAGTTGTCTGCAAGCAACGTATGCAATGCAAATGGTTTATCCACTCAATAAACTATAGTACTGCTAAATCGAAAATTAAAACCATTTTATCCAAAAAAATATTTTTTAATTATCTGTATTGAAAAAAAGAATATGAAATGTGCAAACTAGACTGTTATTAGGAATAATTTAGATACCTTTTTCGAACCATTGTGTTTGAGCTCCGTAGCTTTCGAGGTCATCACGACCCCTTCATTCAGCGTAGTGTAGAGTGTTATTAATATGTCTATTTAATTTGAGAGTAAAAAAAGTTAATGTTAGATGACACACAAAAAACCCATCCCCGCCGTGACTCGAACCCGTATACTTTGAATGCCATCTGCGATGGAGGCAGTAGAAGTCCAACACGCTAACCCATTGCGCCACGAGACATGCTGAATATAGCGAAGTTTTTTAATTACATATAGTGTCGTTACAGGGTTATCGAAAATTATAATTTTGATATTTAAACTACATATTGTCCATTAAAGCCATTTATTTACGGTAATAGACACATTTGATATAAAATATCATTAAAATACTAATTTCTCACTGAATTTAGCGATATTTTAGCATTTTTATACCAAAATACTGTACTAGTTAGTAGTAGGCCTACTGCCGACTCATATTAATAAAAAGCTCAAATTGCCTGAAACCACAACAGATAAAGTTCGTTTTCCTATTAATACTTCTTCCTTTATGTATAATACAATTTACATTATTAGTAAATACAATAATTGTAACGTTTCACGTCACCACTAGCTAATTGAAACAATAATAATAACCCTTGACCTTTCATTTGAAAGCTAAGGTGTCCGAGTTAACTCGTACACCAAAAATCCAATCTAATATTAAACTGCAGTATATTGGGGAACATGCTTCCTACCTACTCTTGTCAATTGCATCAAGATGTCTTTAACCCATCGGATATGGTGAGGCATTATTGAATATAGGTGAAAAAACGTGAAAACCTGATTTTCACTTCCAGCGTATTTCAATTAATCAAACCTTAGAATATTGTAAAACACTACAATTTGGCGGATAGAAAAAAAAGGAAAATCGACCCACCAACCTGATTTAAAGATTTATAGCACTTGAGGGCAACACACACAAAAAATGGCCTTACATTCTTTACATATATTACAGTGATTCCCCCGGGAAATATGAAGAGTTAAACAAATCACTTGAAAATGTGTTTGCTGACCAATAAACAAATCCTCTGATTTTGTCACACTTGTCTTGTAATCTGAGCCAATTATAGCCACCTGAGACACAGCAACCTTCCCCCACAGTCTACTCCAGAGAAGGACAAGGAATACTAGGGCAAGGACAATTTCAATGTTAGCACTAGTTGCTGCCAGCGTAGGGGGATGCACCATTAGATTTTCAGGTGGGGAGTTTTTTGTTTTTGTCAACATCCTGGGATGTTGACATTTGAATTCAGATTCAGGCCTTGTGGTAGAGTCTATGAATTGCTTTCTTGTATATTGAATCAGTATTTGTACACAGATGTCTTTAAAATGTATATTAGATCTGGATGAAAATATGAACACATATGTTGTTACAATTGTGGAGAAATGGTTTAAATAATATAAAACAAATGATAGAGTTTTGCAAAATCTGTGACATTCGTCGTGTTTACTATATTGATTATAGACTTGAAATCAAGTCCTTATTTTCTCCCCCCACCACACACCTCTTGTCTACCACCATTCATTTGATACCAGTACAGCGGTCCTATGCCAATCCAATCTTGTCGCGCGCGATCTCGCTGTGACCATGCTGTGACTATCATACGCCAACATAAACCGCTGTAACCCAAAGAAGATTTCTTGATGCACCCCAGGATGCTTCACTTTCATCACATGACCACTGATTTCTGTCACCAGTGTCTACTGGTTCCCATCGACATTACAGTGCAAGGAAATGCTTATAAAGTTGTTAAACGAGGGTCTTTAAGAAAATCCTGTTACAAGTAAGATGATTGATGTGTCTTTAATACAGTCCTCTCTTGATTTTCTTAAAGACCCTATATATTTTTATAAATACAAGTTTTAGTTGGGATTCAATTTTTTTCATATTTGTGGCCAAGTTTATACTAACTTCACCATGTATTACTACGGTAGAGGTCAGACGACCTCCAGCTGTTAATTACTTTAACACATGTCTGGCACTGTTTGTTTTGGTGATAAGCCCTGCTGGTACTGTAGGGGCGCTAAGCATTATGGGGTACATCAAGAAATCTTCTTTGGCTGTAACCATAAGGACTTGAAACAGTCGTAATTGGTATTATGCAACACATGCACGTGCGTTCTGGCCGGCACACGAGGTCGTTTCATGCCAAGGGTCACTGGTAGATCTCATTATATTGTGGGAACAAATGAAATGTCTCTGTCTCAAGAGATAACGTTTAATTCTGGACAGATTTGGGACCATTTACAGTACTTATTGTTCTATTGCATGTCCATATAAATTACCTTAAAACCGGGCTTAAAACATTCTTAGTTTTTTTAGTCAGGTTAATTTTCAACTCGACCTCATCAAATGTTGAGATACACAGGTGGGGCCTCATGGGATAGAATAAATTAGTCAGACGATGGAGGGTTTCAGAGAGAAAAGTGGGCCCAGCATTAAAACAAAGAGTTTTTGTTAAAATACATCATACACTGTCTAAATCTTCTTTTTCATATTTCCTTTGTGTCGTCTGTTAATTTCATTTTAGGATGTTGACCAGTTTTTTGTAAATACCTTGTTTAAATTCCCCCTCGATGCAGGCAACAACAAAAAATCCCCCCTGATGAGTAAAAAAAAAAAAAACTCTACCCCACCCAACTCAACATGAATGAACACATTAAAAAAAAAATCCCTGCCTTCGGCGGCAAAAAAGAAAAATTTCCCCCCTTACTGCGGCCCAAAAGAAAATTCCGCCCAAACCCAACTTCCTACCCCCTGAAAATCTAATGGTGCGGTCCCTTAGTGAGATGCTACCGACCGAAGGGAGCAGCACTAGAATACCCAACAGGCAAAAAATATTTTTACATCTTCCCACAATGCATTGCGCTAACGCCAGCCAACTAAAGCTTTTTCACACGATGCATTTGTTGAGCTCGTAAGTTTTAGAAATAAGAAGAAGAAACACTGATAACTAATTTATTCAATGATGTAAACTAGAACCTAAGAGCTCCAACTATGAATGCGCTATGAAGCCATGATTGTGTGCATATATATAATTCGTTGCTGTTCTGACATACCGGCACATCACAACAGAAATAAGTAAAGAGATGTGCCGGTATGTCAGAACAACGACGAATGTCTATGGGAACCAAGACAAATTGGAGACCAGAATTTTGCAAAAACGCAATGCAGTGTGGCGGTGTCTTTATAATATTCATATTAGCACAAGTTCTGTGCTGCCAGCATAGTGAGATGCTACCCACGGAAGGGAGCAGCACTAGAATACCCAACAGGCAACAACGATATAATTACTCCCATGGGCAGGGGCGTAGCTAAAGGGGGCAAGCCCTGCTATGCCCAAGTCCTGGGTGCATAATTGTAATAGGCAAGTGTAGTTGTAGGATTTCATGAGTGTATTTTATTGTAAATAATAAAGACTCGGACACATTCATGATCCCAGTCTCTCTCCCTTTTGAATTACCAACTGGACCACGGAGCCTGGGGCATGTCAGGTATAATGTATATAGTATTAAAATTAAATCATCCGTGTGAAGAAAAACACAGATTAAGGGTTCATTTCTTTAGTTTTCTATTGGGTTTTTTGACCCCCTAGCAAAATAAATAATTTATTCAAAAATGTTTATTTAACTTTTACAAGAAAAGTGTTAATGCTAAAAAGCTGGGATTTTGGGAGCTTGGAGCTTACTCGTGAACATTGCATGCCGCAAACATTTCTAACCTAGCTTGTAGCATTGCATTGTTAAGTTACATTAGCGAAATGTTCATGCCGTGAATTAAGCCGGTATTTCTGATTCGTGAAATGTTCAAACTTGTGAATATTTCTCGTTTTACAGTATATAACTACTGACAAAACTACTGGCCCCAATAAATTCCCAAGTGTAACAAACAGGCACGTAATTGCCTCGTATCACCACGGCAGGCCGCAGCCTGCGCAGTAGACTGCCACTGAAAGCAGTACTAGCCGGCGTTTAAATTGATTTAGTGTCAGTTCAAAATTGGCCTACAGCGCTTTACGTGTACTATCCTAAATCAAATTAATGCTCCCAGTGCCTATAGATGCTCGTGCCTTTTCAATGGACCTTGTAATTAGCACAAACCTTAATAAGACACATACCCGTGGATGTTTAAAGGATGTTAAAAATTGAGTCTTCCGAAATGCAAGCAGACAGTGATGGATAAAATTTGACACATTTTTGGGAGTTTATTCCGGGGGGGGGGGGGCACTGACATTGGAAAAGGGTATAGGTATGTGCCGCGCTGAAGACCCCCTTTTTCACCCTCTGCTGCTAGCTCTTATGACCCCCCTTTTGAGCCTGCATCAGTTCTTAAGACCCCAATTTTATTGAAAATTCAAAAATCACGAAATTTTGCTTTCCAAAGCCCCAGTTCTTCGAAAATTTTGCATTCTAAAACCAAAAAAAATTGAAAATTGCGTTCTTGCTAATCAAAATTGAACTACATTATAAGTTCTCAAAACCTATTTTTTTGAAAACAATCAGTTCCTAAAACCCTATTTTTCGTCATAAAATCCACTCAGTTCAGTTCTGTAGCCCCCCTTGTTGAGACCCTGGGCGGCACACCCCTACCCAAAGAAAAGTTGAGTGCCCCCCCCCCCCCCCCCCCCCCCCCCGGAGCTTATTCAGGGGGTTTCAATAAAAAATAAGACTCAAGTCTCTTATCACCATAAGGCAATGAAAAATGGTTTTGGGAGGGGTTTTTATTTAAGATTTTAATTTTACCCAAATTGTCAAAATATTACTGTTTTCTGCTTGAAATAAATAAGTTTGCTTGAATAAATAGTTTTTGAACTATTATCACACTAGAAACATTGGTAAAATTGACATTTACCAATTTTGTCTTGACATGAATGAACCATGGTCTGTCAGTAATACTTTTCAGGGGGAAAAAATCAACTGACTGACCCAACCTTAAAATTGAGGGCAATGCAACAATTTTTTTGGATAGAACAGCGCCGATTTGTAATTTCAGCAACGACAAACCAGGTCCAATAAGTGTCCAAATAAGGTCAATCAGGACTTGGGTGGGAGGGGGGTGTTTATATACGCAAAACACATATTGGCTATATGCCTGACGCCAAATCCATTCTTCTTCCTGTGGACTGTGGACAACCTGACATTAGGGACGCACCATTAGATTTTCAGGGGGGGTAGGAAGTTGGGTTCAGGGGAGAATTTTTTTTGGGGGGGGGGGGCGGGGGCTGCCGTGAGGGGGGAATTTTTTTTTTTGCGCCGCTGAAGGCTGCGATTTTTTTTTTAATGTATTCATTCATATTGAGTTGGGTGGGGGTAGAATTTTCTTTTTTTTCTCATTAGGGGGGGGGGGAATTTTTTTTTTAGGCCTGCATAGAGGGGGATATTCTTCCTACCCCCCCCCCCCCCTGAAAATCTAATGGTGCGTCCCTTAAGAACAAGCTATGCTATCAGTGCATGAAGCTTCATGATCAGTGCAGACTGTCAATATCAAAAGAGATTTTAATGTCACACCCACAATGCATTGCGCCAACTCAAGATTTTTCCCATAATGCATTTGGATTTCCCCGTTATCGATACTTGTATCAATACGATCGATATGTCAGTGACCCCCAAGATATCGATATTGTGGTTTTCTGTCACGCATGGCACGTATCAAAAAATCGATGGTTCCCCTGTCTTTTTGGTTTTCCAACAACTGGGAGTAGCTGTTTACTAGTCAAGCTCTACGATTTTAGAAATAAGAAAACTGAAACTATTTATTGATGTAAATAAAAATCTAAATGAAGATGGCGCTATAAAGCCATGATTTTGTGCATATGTCTATGGGAATTGAGATCCGGGGGTGCTCAGTGGTCATTACAAGGGGTATCATGCGCGTCCAAGGACTTTCAAAAAGTACCCTAATACGTAATCATGGTTATGTGAAAAAGCAACCCCTAAACAAGTATGGCACAGTATTTTACATACCCTAAGCAAGTAATATCAGTATATGGTCGAATCCAACGAAAAGTGTACACGTGATGTTCAGGCCTATAATAAAATAATCTATATCTTGACTATTTTATTTTTGTGTTATACGTATCCGCCTCGATGAGACGCTTCGCGCCATATATAATATGACTAACTTCTATGCACAATTGGGCGTATGCGAGCAATAAACCTGCTATTTTTCACCCTTTTTACAAAATAGTTGTTAAGGTTTTATTTTAGACATATAACCGTTTAGATGAAAACAAGCTTAAGCGGAAATAATTTTACCTGTTTGATTGGTGGATATCTCAAGAATGCCTCTTGTAATTTTTGTTACTTTTGATCAATCCCCTGAATTGTTGTGATTTTTTTGGCTGTAGTAAGTTTTGACGTTACCTACCAATACATGTTTTGTTAAATCTCACTTTCGGGGAAGAATTCGCCTGAGGTAGTGTAATTTGTGCTGTAAGGATACCTAAATATGTTAAATACTTAAATGCATTGTCCACATTCAAGTGGATTTTTTGATAAAGCTGTTAGAAATTTTAAAAGCGGAAACGATCGGTTTGGTAAAAAAAATGCATTACCTCCGAATACCTATTTAAAACACTGCCATTTTAATATAAACACAGATTAGTGAATGATATCTATAGAATAAGCGAAGTGTGATACAATGTACATGTGTGCCAAGTTTTATCATTTTGAAGGCAACATTTTTGGAAATATCAGCAATAAAAGGCTGTATTCGTAGGCAAATTTGAAATATGAACTTTTACCTTCAAATACAAATAACGATACCGTGGTTATTCCCTCTGTTGTTACACACTTGTATCGACTGGAATAAAGTAGAAATGTGCGCTGCGTTCGGCAAGCCACAGAGAAGTTTTGCATCAATCTTTCAGCTTTTGTAAGTAACTTTTCACAAAATTCTGTAGTTTGCGTACAAGTGCATCAATAATTTGTTGTTGTCTTGACAGTTGATTTAAATCGCAATGGGGGTGATTAATGTTTATATAAATAATCAGTAACAGCTTCTCGTGCATTGACTTCATGTTGTATTCGGAGGAAACATGTATATGTAGGCAACATTCAATAATATACACGGTGCATATTGGCCCTAAATGATTTTATTTTACATACAAGCAGTGCGCAATCATACAATCTGACTGGATATATTATTATATTTATATTTGGAGGGAAAAAAATAATATTCCCTTATTAAATGAAAATAGGAGGTGTTAATTTAAATATAATGCATGGTGTAATCACACTGGTTTTGCCGAGAACATATTTTTTGTTGGAGTTAGAGTGAATGAATGTTATTTATATCCATAGATTACACGTTGATCGTCTTAAAATGGGTACATTTAGTCATAATATCCATGAAATGTCGGCTTCATAATCAATTTTCTCATATTCCATTTTGTATTCGTAGGTAACCTATATATTAGTTAATGAGCATGGTACAATTCCTGTATTGTTTTTCGCTTTCATTCGCACCTTATATTATGTAAATATTTAGCAGGAATGTATAAGACGGGAATAATATCGTTTGGTGCGTAATATTGTTTTAAACCAGCTTGTCGATATGATGTATACGTAGTTAACCAACTTCCTCTGGAATTGCAGAGAAGTGACCACTGAGGTACATAATATTGGCCATTATTGTAGTTGTATTTGAAAATGGAATTCATGTGTCACAAATATAAAATAACTTGCTTCATTTTTGCTCGGGCAGGTTGTGTAATGTCACCGAAACGTATTGTAAGTGAACAAGAAATTTAGTAAAACATTTTCCCTTTTGTTTAAAGGTGGGAGGTAATCAAGGGTAGGCCTAACTGATTTCAGTCTCAAATCAAGAATTGTTCATGAATAATGCTTCCGACATTCATTAATTAGTGTAATTGAACTAAGCAGTGGTTGATTTAAAAGAAAATCACAATGAAAGGCACATGCCCGACAATATCTCTGTCGTGGCAAAACCTATTAGATTAGTGTTTTTAAATCAAACAACATTGAATTTTTAAACATAAAATTCCTAGTTTGTCTACATCCGACAAAATATTTCATATTGGTGATTCTATGTCAAACGGAATCTGCCTCCGGTTGAAACTCGATAAAAACTTACTATGTATATACGACTTTTAGAATGATACAAATTCCAAACTAGGAAATTATATCTTAATTCTAATCTGACAACTGGATGTCTTGCTGTAAGTTGTATGTGCTTTCCGCGCGCTGTGGACTGAAATGCACGACATTTGAATATTCTAGACTTTGAACATGTTCGGCTCATATTAAACTTATATATATAATATAAGTTCTGATATGAAATTATTTTAAAGTATATATTAAATGAATTATAAAGCGATCTGGCTTTCGTGTTTAAAACAGCTATTCAATTCAAAATGATAACTGCTAGAAGACTCACTTGCCTTCTTCATTTAGAACAAAATGAGGAAGACAACCGGTTGTTTTATTGCTTAAAACAAATAACCTGACATTCAAGATTATGAATTACAGGCAAATCAAACTGTTTGCTAAAAGAAAATCGCTTGCCTTCTAATTAATGATGGCTCGAGGAAATGTTCAATAGTTGATTCGATCCAATACTTTGGATTCACACGGAAACTGAAACGTTCATTCTTAACATTCTAAAATGTCCTATAATAAACAAAGAGTATATTCTGTTCTACTAGATATTCATTCTCGTGACAAGAGAGATATGAAGAACTAACTACACAAAGAATACAACCAGATCCACTAAACTTGTTAAGTAGAGATTACAAGGCTGAATGATCAGAGGTATCTTACTTTAAATGTTTCTATATGCTTAATATTTCATTATGTTTAGTTTTAATGATAATAAAGGTTTTTAAATGTCCACATTCCTCTATGTACTTAAGTTTCTGGCGCATGCTCAAAATTCTAAATTTTCCAGAAAGGGTCATTCCCCCGCTTTGAGGTACATGAAAACAAATGTTCATTAAAATCATCTTGGTGAAAGTATACAAAGTGACTCAACCTCATGTTTCAAAGTATTGAGAGCCTGAAAATGCTACCTAGCTGTGTGAATCTAAAATGTAAAAAAAGATGAGTACCTGTACAAATATGTCCACTTTCTATCAGCATTAGCATCTTCTGAATACAATACAATCACAAATTTGAATGCAATATGTAAATAGGTGGAATAATCATCACTTAATCAAAATATGGTACTTGTATTTGTAGGTAACATTGAGAAGTGTACCTTCAACTTCATCATTCCGCCACGTGGTCAATTGGAGAGATTAGTGATGGCACTTTTTTTCCATACAAGCTTGATATGTTGACTTTGAGTGGGGAAAAGGAAAAAGAGATCGAAGCATTTTGAAACTGGACCCTAAAAATCTAGCCGTGTACACTTTTCGTTGGATTCGACCATATACCCTACACAAGTCCTCAAAATATTTTGATACCCTAAACAAGTACCTACTCAAAATATGTTGATACCCTAATAAGCAAGTAATTTGTATAGTTTAAACCTCTTACCGCCTATGACACGTTTCTTACCCTTTTTTCCTTCCCTAATAAGCTAAAAGTACTTTTTATGAAACAAATGCCAAACTTTGTCTATCAGATCACTTGCGAAGGATACAATTTGTGAAATATTTCTCGCCCATGTATCATGGCTATGTATAATACTTATGGAGAACATAAGGACCCTAATACGAAAGCAAATGATGTAAAAAGTATACCCTTTTTCTTAATTTGGCTTGTTTTGATACCCTATTTACATTACGTATGTAACATGCCCCAGTTTGAAAACCTACCCTAATTACGTGATTTCTTGGACACGCATGATTCCCCTCTTGTAATGACCACTGAGCACCCCGGGACTGAGATGAATCGGGGACCAGATTTACAGCGTTTTGCAAAAATGCAATGCATTGTGGTGCCGTCTTTAAACTCTTCTTTGGTCAATATTGTAAGTATTGCCAACAGCAAAGATAGTACAGTTTGCCACAAGGATTATTTTAATTGAACCGAAGAAATGCACAAACGTGCCTCCACATCAGTTACCCGATTCTCGCGCTAGACCACTTAATTACTAGGTTAATTAAATTCCTTCGAATTGATTCGCTCTTTATTTTTGTTACGAAAAGTTTGCAAAAGTTCGATATTGATCTCTGTTCCAACATGTGAAGAGGATTGATAAAATTATTTTTTTTAGATACAAATACAGTGGTCACACAAAAAATAAATTAAATAAATTTACAGTTGTGGTAAAAAGATACTGGAAATAGCCTTAGAGTTAACAAGAGACCCAAAGGCATGCTGCTTCCCATTCAAATACAATACATAAAGTATGTGAATTTTGATGACGTTATTAAAATATTTCTTTTATGGGTTTTGCGTTAAAACATCTACCTGTCAATAGAGGCCCTGCATTGACATATAGCGTGTTTCTGCTGGGGCACTGCAAAAAGTAAACGCTAATAAACGCTAAGTTTCAATCGGTCAGTTTTTAATCTCCCCTGTTTCTACTCGCGAAAAGTTACCGCTAAGTTTATCGATCTTAGTCGATGGGCCACGACATTTGACCTTTTGTAATACCAAACAGTGCCACCGCACCTAAAACAGATTGCTTCACAATAATGTGTATAACCCAGCATGACACGGTTCACGGCGCAAACCGCTAAGAATCGCCTTTCTGTTTCTATTGGGTTTATTGCCGATTTATTGCCGATTATTGCCGGTTCCAAACCTGGTTTGTGAAGGTTTTAGGGATTACCAAAAATACCGATTATTGACGGGTTCTGCCTGTTTCTACTGGGCAAACTTAGCGTTTATTAGCGGTTTCTTCCCCAGCAGACACACGCTCATAGTGTGCCAGAATCATTGGAGACTACTGAACTTTGTTCACCAAAATTATTATGAAGCTAAAATCCTGTTTCATAATCATGCGAGTTTACATCACTTTCAAATGTGTCGATTCAAAGAATAAACTGTATGTGCTGTAATATGCCATAAGTGGCCGAGGCATGGTTGATTCCTTTCTATATATAAAGCTGATCGATGGATTTGTGCAGGCCCTCTATATACTCCAAAGCTCCTCCCACTGTCCATTACGACTCATTCCGCTTGATCGCGTCACATATGCAACTCATTCCAATAGTGTTTGTAACCCGATTCGAACCGCAACAATCCGCATTCACCCTCAAGCTATACAGTGAAAGTGGCATTTTTCGCGCAATTCAATTTTCGCCCTCCATCCTCGAAAAAAAAAATGGAAAGCAGATTTTCTTGCAGATTTTCATTTCTGATCATAAATCATGAATATATTCCAAGTTACAGAGCGATACGATTCCTAATTACCTCAAAATCATGGTTTTAGAGTGAATTTAGAATAAAAATAACTTGTCGGCGCAGACTCCGACAGTTGTCGGCGCAGACTCCCGACAGTTTATTTTCTCTCTAAAACCATGATTTTGAAGTAATTAAGGATTGTTTCGCCCTGTTACTTGGAATGTATGTACGATTTATGATCAGAAATGTAAATCTGCAAGAAAATCTGCTTTCAATTTTTTTACGAGGATTGAGGGCGTTCCCTGGAAAAGATCACATAATATACCTTTAATACACAATTAGATCACTTTGATGTCAAAGTTGATTACAGAGAGACAAAATAAAAAGGTACAAAGTCAAAACTCTTACCTGAAAATTTGTTTAAGTTTCCATAGCAACCAATAACCAGGGAGATGTAAATGAGCATATCCGAAATAGAAATCCACATGTAACAAAGAAGAGAAAGATAAAGAGGATTTTGTTAATGGGAGGACGTGTATGTATATTGTTCATCTTTAAAGAAGGTGTCCGGCAAGCAAAACATTGTGCATTATATGTTTGAAAAAGAATTATCGCGTCCAAATCACGTAGTAATTTAGAACAAAACATCATACTTATCTTAAAAACCGAATAAACATTGCCATCTCTCAACATGCCATTTTTAAAATTCGCGGCAATCAAAAGTCCCGGCATCAATGAAGTCATAGTTATACAATGTACTTGCGTAAATTTGAGCACCAATAACCATGACGTCATTGATCCCGGGACTTTCGATCACCGCGAATTTTAAAAATGGCATGTTGAGAGATGGCAGTTTTTTATTCATTTTTATGATAAGTATGATGTTTTGTTCTATATAACTTCGCGATTTCGGCTTGATAATTATTTTACTAACCTATACTGCACAATGTTATGCTTGCTGGACACTTTCTTTAATGGTTGACAGTGGTGCCGGATAAGAGTAGTTTTAAAGGCATATTATGTGATCTTTTCCAGGGAGCGCCCCCTATTCATGATTTTTTGTAGAAAGTAGATTTTCTTGCAAATTTACATTTCTGATCATAAATCATAAATAGACTCTGAGGTACAGAGCGAAACAATTCCTAAGGTACTTCAAAATCATGGTTTTAGAGTGATTTTAGAGTGAAAAATAAGTTGTCGCGCAGACCTGACAGTTTATGTTCACTCTTTAAACCATGATTTTGAACTAATTATGAATTGTCTCGCTCTGTAACTCAGACTATATTTATGATTTATGATCAGAAATGTAAATCTGCAAGAAAATCTACTTCCTAAATAAAATCCTGAATAGAGGGCGCCCCCTGGAAAAGATCACATAATATGCCTTTAAGAGTTGCACTCCACTAAATACACTCTCATTCTCCGCACACGACCAAGTGTATAGCAGTTAGGCAAAAAATGCGGGTCGGTCGGAAAGGGCAAGTCAACTTCTTTTTTTTTGGCCTTAGCGTGTGACTCTTTTAACTAAAACCAACTGTGAAAACCTGAAAAGAAATAATCATCATAATCTTCCATTGTAATTGAACTTTATAAGCAAATACTACTTTCGCAGTAACTTAATTTTGCGAACTTAAAAATTCTACCACTACTGTCATCTTCACACACATCAATTCGCGGTAATATCATTTCGCGAATATGAACCTCTCGCGAAATTCAAGAAATTAACTTGTTTTACAGTAAAGCAACTGGGGAAGAAATATAACCACCCTAGTTAATCAAAGACAAAACTGAGTGCTTCACAGTGTCTCAATTACTTAGAAACAGATTGATTCTAAAGAACCACAACACCACATAAATTTAGGCAAAGTAAACTTAATTATGCGACCAAATCAAGCTTAAAAACAATATGCTTGAATTTCTTTATTCTTCAAAAAAGGCGACAAAAACACGAGCCAGACCAACCTATTTGTTTTAGCTATCGGCTTTTAACGGCTCGTTTTTTTCTCTCGAACCATTTTGAATAAACCCTGCCACAACCCCCCCCCCCCCCCCCCCCCCCGGCTCTCACATTTATAAGTGGGCGGCAACTTGGAAAAATTGACCTTCTGGTTCAGCACCCAACATTCTGGTTCAGCATTCTGGTGGGTGCTGAATCCTTGATACGCCCCCGTGGGGGGGGGGGGGGGGGGGGGGGGGGGGTCAGTGAACATACCAAGCGGGTACACATGCGCGTCCAAGCACCTCTGAAATGGACCCTAAACATGCTAAATGGCGTAAACCAGAACACTATTTTGATACCCCTAAATGGCGTAACACATACAAACCCTACCCTAAACGGTGTTACCAACACTCAATAATACACCCCTAAATGGCGTAATATAGTAATGCTCAAAATAATCTTAATTCATAATCATGTAACATTCATACATGGGATATACAATTAAAGTAGAGAAATATTGAATTTTTTTTCTACATTTTGCATGTTTATTGAAAAGTCACACATACAACAATAAGTACCCCTAACGTTGATACCTCGATGCTGTAATGGATACCCTAAAGTGCGAAGCCCCCTAAAAAGTACCCCTTTTTCAGAAAAACGTCGACGACGTCGTGTGGTGAAATCTGGACCCTTTTCGACGTTTTTTTTGGACGCGTACCCGCTTGGTATGTTCACTGACCCCCCCGGGGATACGCCCCTCCCTGATTGGCTGGCAAGTTCACAAATTATCCCGAGCGATTTGGTAGAAAAAAACAAAGAGAATAACTTGCATGAAATAACATTTCATTTCGCTCTCTGGGCAAATTTGGGACAAAAATAATTCTATAAATATAGCTCTGAATCCTTCAGGAAACAATGCATCATGATTAGCTGGAAATGCAAATTGAATGATAAAATTAGTAGGTTAATTTGATTTCCAAATATGGTTACAAAATAGCCCATTTCCTCTGCTATTTGAGGGAAATGTGTATATAACTGAAACCACCTTAATTGAAGTCATGGAAACAAATGGTTTGTGTCATTGATACTTTCAAAATAGATTTTGCACATTGGAGGGAATTCTGATCTCTTCAATTAGATGTAATTAATTGAATCCGTATGATTTTTGTCCGGATATTAGTCAATTGATAGGAATCATTTCTTAGAACAATATGAATAGGGATAAAAAAAGACATTGTTCCTATACCACAATCCATTGTTTCCACTTAAAAGCATATTATGTGATCTTTTCCAGGGAGCGCCCTCTATTCAAGATTTCTTTTAGAAAGTAGATTTTCTTGCAGATTTACATTTCGGATCATAAATCATGAATATATTCCAAGTTACAGAGCGATCAGATTCCTAATTTCCTCAAAATCATGGTTTTAGGGTGAATTTAGAGTAAAAATAGTTTATTTTCATTCTCAAACTATGATTTTGAAGTAATTAAGAATTGTATCGCCCTGTATGTACGATTTTTGATCAGAAATGAAATCTGCAAGAAAATCTGCTTTCAATTTTTTTCCGCAGATTGAGGGCGTTCCCTGGAAAAGATCACATAATATACCTTTAAATTTTGTTATTGATATCTGATGTAGCTGGTTGATGATGGGGACAAAATGTAACTATAGTCAGATTCAGAATTCCCTAGATCAAAATATCATGAACATGATGTTCATTGCGTCGCCGTGTGAATCATTTGCGTTATATTTTGACGGTCAAACGATCTTTACAGATCAGTGACCGCGCCACTGTGCAATAGACCTTTTGTAGTCTGTAGCAGACAAGGGGCAGTCTATGTTATTTCCATTGGTCAAGGGGGAATCCTTTGGAATAGGTTCTAATTATATTAGAGCCACATTTAAAGTAGGCCATCGGCAACCTACGTTTAGAGATCTTTTCAGAGCCACCATCTCTGTTTAGTGGACAAGGGGCAGTCCATCTGAACGGCTCTTTCCAGAGCTACATGTACCAATCTTTTACAAGTAGGGAAGGAGCACCCGCTCTCAAATCATCATGCAAGGGGCAGCCCAAAATGATGATAAGGCCAACAAAAAAAAATTGTTATATTGGCGTAACGGGCTGAACAAAAATAGGGTAGGTAGGTAGGTAGGGATTTTTTTTTTTTTTTTTTTAGCAGCTGTTTTTGAACAATGTTAACCGAGTTTGAAGGAATTTCCGTTTATTCGAGGAGCACCGTCGTATTTCGTTCGAGAAAAAACATTTATTTTTTTCATTTTTTTATTTTTTAGGGTCGGTCGGTTGGTTTTTGTTTTATTTTTTCACTGAAAAAAAAAAAAAGTGTAGGGTCGGGCGTATTTTTAGGGTCGGGCGGGTTACGCCAATATAACCTTTTTTTTTTTTTTGCCTAATAATAGAGAAGTAGTCATCTCTATGGTTTGCTTAATATTATAATAATAAGATCCTGATGAAATCACAGCTAATCCTGACGAAAGCTTGACAGCTTTAAACTTAAACTCTTAACTTAAATATATTACACACTATGAACTATGAAAAAGGGGTCAAAGGTCATTACAAACAAGCTTGGTGACAATAAACTTATGGTAACATGGGTTGTACACAGATTGACCTCTAATGACCCCTACATGACCTTTGACCCTTTCTGTCAACACTTTAAACTATTTATTGCTGTTTTGGGAACAACACAATCTGAGGCAATCTGAGAATCAATCAATGGCGGTCAATCTGAGGATCTCTACAATGGCGGTCTGTGGACAGGTTTCTACTGTGAGCAATTGCAGTTTGATGCGATTTGGTAGAGTGATATCATGCTAGGTAGAAATGACTCGGTTTGACAAACCGCAACCGTCACCAATCCCACCAATCCGGTTACCTACCTCCAGAGGTGCTTGATGCGGTTTGACACCAGGCATATTCTGCAGTGGAAACATAATGTTTGACAGTTGCGGCGCCCCCGTTGTTACCGAAAGTCGACTTAGGCGAGGTCAGGATAACAGCTGTTTGGCGCCGGATTCGGTCATTGCGAGTGCTGGTACGAAGTGCATGTAAAGTTTAGATAAATGCCGCTGTTAAATTAGTGGAATTGTGATCCGTACTGGGCGACATCTTGCTTTTTCACATCCCACAATCTCAAGCATATGACCTTAATGTGATCCAGGGTCAATAAAACTCGAACTGGCAGCACAACTGGCAGCACAACCAACAATCGGATTGTCATAATCTGATGTGTCAGTAGAAACATGGCGTTTGATCAATAATCGGATTGTTGGTTTGTCAGTGACAACTGGATAACAATTATGGTGTGCGCAAGACGTGTGCAAACTCATTCAAAACATCACTGAAAGTTGATTAATTGCTTCCTGTTATCTGACCTATCCAAGTTATCTTTTTTCAACTCAAAAACGTTTTAAAATGTTCGTAAACATTTTCAAGGCGTCGGAATGCCATTTATCGCTTCCTGTTTGTTTTAAAGTGTTTCGTGGTAGTGGTGACGTGGTACATTAATCATAATGTAAAATATTGACATTTTATAGCTCTGTACAAATCATCTGATGCTTACAATAATTCAAATTTATCGGTAATGCATCTTTCAAATGTTATTTTTGAAAATAAAATGTAAAAATAAAACAAATTTCTTTTATTTTTATGAATTCATTTACACTTACACTTATATACTGACTATTTGATGGGTAAAGATTATAGGCGTACTGCCTTTCAGTTCTCCACGTATCCATTTTCGGACCAAAATTTGTCGAGTTGATTCTTGAATTGGTGTGTAGATTTGGCATTGACAACTGTGGGAGGGAGTTTATTCCATACATCCTCAACACGCTGTGAGAAGAAAGGCTTCCTTAAAGGTAGATGACCCGATCACATTCCGATTTTAAACTTAAATTTTTCTATTCTACATGAAAGGTCATCCTTAAAAAGTCGGGTTCCAAAGTTTGAGTTGCATAGCTCTAATGGTTCTTATTTTAGACGCACAAGATGCTATGAACTGTACCCATTGAGTAGTACACAAACTATATCGGTGGTTACCACCATTCGCGGTATTTCGACGGTATTTCATCGATTTCTCCGTAATTATACTGATTTAGGCCGTCAAATTTCAGTATGACGAGCTTTCATATGATATGAAAATCTCCGTATGTTTGAAATAATTCTGTGTTACGAAAATGTGATCGGGTCATCTACCTTTAAGGGAGATGTGGACTCTCAGGTACAGCCTCCGTAAAACTGCCGTAAAACTGCCGTAAACGTATACAGTTTTTTGCAGAAAAGGGTTCAATGAATCCAACCATGATAATGAAATTGACCATTTTGAAAATATTATAAAAAAACACGTTTTTTGACCCATTTTAGGTTTGGAAAAGATAACTCAAAATATATTTTGTTAAATTTTGTCAAACTAGTTTTATGATAACATTCCCCAGGAGATTTATTTTTATTTTTTAATATCTTATTTATTTTTTGAGTTATAGACCAAAAAGTGCCAAAAATGTGATTTTTCCCCAAAAAATGTGATTTTCATGATTTTGGCGGTAAAAAATCACATTTTTGGCACTTTTTGGTCTGTAACTCAAAAAATAAATAAGATATTAAAAAATTAAGAAATATCAGATTTACATCGATCGTCACCTGGAAAACGTCTCGCTTTCATCTGAGACTAAATACTTTAGGTATTTTAGTCTCAGCTATCATAACAATGAAAATTCACACCACATTTTGTCTTCAATTGTTATGAAAATCTGTTCACCATTCTCAACAGACCGCACATCCCTGTATTATCAGCGTTCTACTCTCTAACAGATTGAATTATGAATGCATTTCAAATTTTTATTATGAAAGTGAACAACCAAAAATGACTTAAATTATTTAAGAGTCTGTGATGTGAACAACTAAAAGGACATTGAAATCAAACACACAAAGAGTATGCGTTAAGCTTGCCAAGTGTATAGCTTTTATCTGTCAAACTACTCCTAACTAAAGTAACGCCTATGAGCTTCACTCTGCCAGGAGCGTGGGGTAAGGCACGATCGGCGCCTTCCCCATAGGCATCTGTTACCTTCCGATGCCTATGGTAGGTCTTTATATTTTAAAGGATCTATGTTTCACAAAGAATCTGCATTAAAATGTCTTAAAGAGCGTTCTCACGAGGGGCGCTAATCTAGTGTAAAATTCGCTTACCTCAAGGTTACATTCTCGGTTAATGGTCGTGTGAATCGTGTCATGATTAACTAGCCTCGAGTATAAGGCTGGAATTTTAACCCTAAAAGATCTTACGGTAACTAATCCCAAAGCACTAACCTAGAGTTAACCGAGAGTGTGTGCGCTGTGTGAATCCATCCGTAATGTTAACCGCGAGTGAGATTTTTGAACTGTGACCCACGTCTTCACGCAAAAAGAAGAATTGCATGACCTTGAGTTAACCTCCAAGCTACCGCAGTGGTATTGCTATATTCGAGGCTAAGTTTGTCATCTGGACAGGCACTCTTGGTTAGCAGTATATATTTTAAGCTCGAGAATACCTATTCTCGAGTCTAGTGGCCGTCTAAACAGGCCTTTAGTAATCTGGCCTTAGGCCCAAAAAAAGGTGTTTGCTTATAAAAATCCGGCCAACCGTCTCCTACGGTCCCGACCAAGACGTTTTTAAGGTTTTTCCCCTTTTTTTCCAAAAAAAAATCATATTTTTTCATTGGTGGAAAAAGAAGAAGAAAAAAAATGGAAGAAAAACGTGTTTTGAAACACCACTTTTTTAACATTGAGATATTTGTCTTTTGCATAAGTATTGTTATTTGTGAGTGTTCATATTGATACTTGATACAGGATTTAAAAAATAAAACTAAATTAAAAAAATCCGACCTACCGACCCAACTTTTTTTTCTTCATCTATGGACAAGCAAACCATTACTTTTTTGGGCCTTACCTTGGGTTTCAAGCAGTGGAAAGGACGTTGCACTAAAAAAAGGTTGGACAAATTATATGTACAATCAAATCTTAATGTGTTTACTATAGCACCCTCAGGGTTGAGCACTCTCCCATTGGATGGTTTTATCCTCGCAATGATAACATGATGTCCCTATATCCTGTCCCCACAGGCTTAACCTGACCATATTGAGCGAAGGATTCCATCAAATTTATGAAGGGGAATTTCCCTAGCTTCAATTATCTTACTTGAGCTGTATCCTTTTCACAATGACAAGATAGACAATATCGATCAATAAATAGCGATTTTGGCAACGAATGTTTCACAAAAAATCACTTTTGACAACCCTACTTCCGATTGCGAATTCATCATGAGACAAAATCAATCTAGACATTAGGCCAACAATGGGCCTCTGTCGCTCACTGTCAAAAGCAGAGAAGCACTGGCCGTCTAACTGACAGAAATGTTACGGCTAGATACTGTTCCAAAGACAGCCATTTCGTCAACGAATATTTCACAAAAATTGGCTTTGGCATTTCTTTTCAGGTTCTGAATTCAGGTTCACGCAAGCACGTGCATAAGGCAAAAATAGAATTGTTTGATTGTCCATAGATCACTTTTAAAAGTTGGGTAGGTCAGTCGGGAAAAGGGGTTTTTTTTGTTTTTGTTTTTTTCTCTCACTTGCCCTTTTTCAGGTACCACAAGTAAAATGAGATGTACTTGTTGTGGTAACCAAAATGGGGAACAAAAGCTTTAATATTTTGATGAGTACTTTTATTTTCTCAACACTTAAAAAATAAAAAAAATGATTTTCGACTAATAGTTTTAAAAAAATGAAATTTTCAACAATTTTTTTTTTTTTTTAAATAAAAATTTTAATTTTTTATTTTTATTTAAAAAACCCAGTTTTTGGGTCGGAATGATTAAGAGGGTCGGGCGGACGAGGACAATCAAACATTTTTTTTTTTTTTGGCCTAAGATGGCAGGTCCAAACAAATTGCTTTTGTGTGTGCTCTCATACAGCTCTACAATTTCGATCAATTTACCCATGATTTACCATAGGATTGCCAATATGATTTGTTAGCCCATGAGAAATGTTCTAGTTTGACTTTGGACAGTGCCTGAAGCAAATGTGAAGTGTAAAATTAAAGGTTACCGTGTTCTGATTGCTGGCCCGATTTTCAACTTGATGTTTTCTATTTTACATGAAAGGTCATCCTTCAAATTGTAGCATTCCAAAGTTTGAGTTGCATAACACCAATGGTTTTTATTTTAGAAGCACAAGGTCACAAGAAATTTGCCCAGTGAGTAGTACACAAACTGGTTGGTGGTGAACCACCTTTGGCGGTAATTCACCACATTTTAGCCTATAATTTCTAAATGGAACATTTCTGGCCTCTAAGATTTTACAGACATAATGAGAAAACTATGGGGATTCTTCTGATGTCAAAATATCTTGATGTGAAAAAGAAATCATAGCCTAAATAAAGTGATCAGAACATACACCTTTATCCAATGGATGTACCTAATTTCCATGATACTTTTTACTTTATACATACATACATACTACATACTGTTATACTGTACACAGCGCCCTATACCTCGGGCACGTGCTGAAGGGCCGAACAACATTTGAATATTTATGAAACGCTTCCAATTTATATGAAACTCTCATTTAAAGACATTATTCAGTTGTTATCCCCTTCCCGGTTCAATACAAAACACACATGATCATGCACAAGAAGTATGTTTAAAATTGATTCTTAAACAGCTAAGAAAGTTTTAACAATCTCATTGGTTCTCAGAGAAATCCGCTACATTTAGATGAGACAATTGAACACGGGGAGGTGGGGCTTACGTTTTAACAGTGCGTCAGACCTTCACAATGCGTGGTTTGCTCCATAACGCGCACTTCTGCAGTGCGTTTTTGGCGCCTTTCCTGCGTTTATTCCTCCGCTGCGACGCTTACGCATAGTTTACTCATCGCATGGGATTGGATAGAATGTTTGTGGGTTATTCGATCCTAGCAGGGTAAAAGTTGTCAAATGTGGACAATAACATGTACTTATTTCTTTGATAAATGTCTTAAGTATGATTGTTTAAGAATGAGAATAAAGGCATTGTTTTTAGACCATACCCATGTTATATTGTCTGACATAAATGCGTTCGGTCGTATTATTTTTTGTGTAGAACAACTTCGCCTTCAGCGTCGTTGTTCTACTTAAAATAATACTATCGTCCGCATTTATGTCAGACAATATAACACGGGTACGGTCTAAAAACAATACCTTTATTCTCTAACTATAAATCTGACATTATGCTTTCCCTCCTCATTGATAGTCTATACAGAATCAGACTTCCTGCATTTATCCTATCAGCAAAGTAAGCTCACATTCATTAACACTTTCCACGCGGCTATATTTTTACCATACAAAAAACAGATTTTTCAGGAACCTTTCACAATTTTTAAAGTCTATCTCAAGGATTACTGAACCAATACTAGGCATGTTTGTACTTATGTCAATGCATTTCTCATGGTGCTTCCAAATATCGTAATGAAATTCAACAATTTTGACATTTTTTAAACATTTTGGAATGTCGTCTGCAGCTGCCTGCCGCGTGGAAAGTGTTAAGCAGCCGGCACCTGGGAACGTCAACATTGAATATTTATGAAACATTTCCAATTCACATGAAACTCTCACGAATAGATATAATTCATTCACCACCCCCCCCCCCCCCCCCCCCCCTCCCCCTTCAATACAGAACACACATGATCATGCACGGGAAGTATGCTTAACACTTTCCACGCGGCTATTGGTTTTACCAAATACAAAACAGATTTTTCAGAAACCTTTCCCAATTTTCAAAGTCTATCTCAAGAATTACTGACCCAATACTAGGCATAGTTGTACTTATTTCAATGCATTTCTCATGGTGATTCTTAATATGGTAATGAAATTCAATAATTTTGACATTTTTGAAACATTTTGTGAAATTTTGGAATGTCGTCTGCAGACGCCTGCCGCGTGGAAAGTGTTAAAGGCATATTATGTGATCTTTTCCAAGTAGCGCCCTCTATCATTGATTTTTACTATGAAAGCCGATTTTCTTGCAGATTTGCATTTTTTATCATAAATCATAAAGATCTTTTAAGTTACAGATCCATACGATTCCTAATTACTTCAAAATCATGGTTTGAAAATAGATTGTACCGCTCCGGTACAATCTATTTTTCAAATTTTACTCTAAATTCACTCTAAAACCATGATTTTGAGGTTATTAGGAATCGTATCGCTCTGTAACCTGGAATATATTTATGATTTATGATCAGAAAAGTAAATTTGCAAGAAAATATGTTTCCAATTTCTTTTTGAGGAATGAGGGGGTCCCCTGGAAAAGATCGCATAATATACCCTTAAATCCATATAACGCAAACATTATCACATTCACAATTTATCTCTACTCATTGATAGTCAATACTGAGTTACACTTGTTGCATTTATCCTATCAGCAAAGTAATCTCACAGCGTAAAAAACATGCAGACGGGTACCTGGGAGCGATAATGTTAAATATTTATGAAACAAAAATGTATAAAACTCTCACAATTAGATACTATTCTGCTCTCATTCAATAGCTCCACTTAAACAAACGCCGACTTCTTTAATCGCTAAGTGCAATTGACTAGATATGAAATTTGTATTTTTACAGACGGGTTTCGATTTCAGCGAAACAGACACTCCACAGAGTTAGGAGTTGTGGCTATATATCCGTGCCGTGTGACAAGTATCGTATCTTTCAGATGTAACTTGGCACCTCATCAAATCTAAAGCGACAAAGGGCGGTGCATTTATAAATCCAACTGAGGCGTTCAATTCATTATAATCCTATAGAATTTAAGGTGAAACAGTTTTACTGATCTCATAATGATCGTATTCGATTTACAAACTGGATTATTTGATAGTCACTACCACTGACGCATTCTTTGTTTCATATTTAAGTATTGATATAAATTGTTGTATTCTATATCTAACAAAGGCTAGAACTGACTATGATCAGATTTTAAGGGGAGGTTAAGTTTTATTAACTGATTTTATTACACTAGCCAAGAGGTACACCTAAACAGAATAATAGAGCCTTGTGTGTGACTCCCTCTGGTAGCTTAGCTCATAAATTATAGTGCCCTCTTTTGTTTTGACATCCCATGGTTGTTAGAAGAGGCTCAATGATTCCCTTTCCCACCCACTACCTCCCTGTTGGTATTTGTCATTGTTCAGCCTCTCTATAGGCTTTCCATCATTACTCATTCCTTCCTTGGGAAAGTATAGCTGCATCTGGCGATCGGTAAAGCGTGGGGTCTTTCTCTTGGGCCCCATCACGCTTCCACTTTAATGGGCGATCGGGTCAGCTTTGGGTCCTTCTCTTAAAAGATCTTTATGATTCATGATCAAAATGCAAATCTGCAAGAAAATCTGCTTTCATAGTAAAAATCAATGATAGAGAGCGCTACTTGGAAAAGATCACATAATATGCCTTTAACAACAATACTTTTAAAATGTTGACAATTTCTCACACAATTACATTCATATATATCTCCATTGAGATATTAGCTTATCAATTCAAGGGGAGGGAACAAGATATGTCCTTCCTATGTTTTAGTAAAATTCCCCATTTTATTCTTTTCAGTCCCTATTTGACAATTCAGACCCCCCCCCCCCCCCCCCCCGGCTCTATAGAGATCAACACTGATGATCATGCATGATCATGCTTAAATCAACATAACAGAAACGTTTTCACGTTTACGCTTTCATCTTTAACAGTCCACACTGAACACTTGTTGCATTTATCCTATTTTAGCAAAGTAAGCGCAATTTTTTTACAAGCAGACGGGCACCTCAGGGAGCGTCAACGTTAAATATTTATGAAACACTTACAATTGTATAACACTCTCAGGATAAGACATTATTGGGCTCTTATTCAAATATCTCCTACTTAAACAAACGCTGTCTTCTTTAATCGCGTCATGCAGTTGACTATATAGATACGCATTTTGAATTTTCACCGATGGGTTTTGATTTCAGCGAACAGACACTCACCAGTGTTTCGAGTGGTGGCCGTACACGATACAGAATGATTCAGATGTAACTTGGCACCTCGCCAATTCTAAAGCCACAAGGGCGATGCACTTATTACAACTAAAGCGATAAACTCATTATAATCCTATGAGCATTTAATGTGAAACAGTTTTATACATCTGATAAAGATAAGATGAAATTCGATTTAGAAATTTAAAGTCAATAGCACGGATGCATGCATTGTTCATCATGCACGGAAGTATGTTTAAAAGTGTATGTCCTGATCACCTTTTTTGGCTATGATTTGTCTTTTCACATCAAGATATTTGGATATCAGAAGAATCCCCATATTTTCTCATTGTGTCTGTAAAATCTTAGGGGCCACAAATGTTCAATTTAGAAATTCTAGGCTAAAATGTGGTAAATTACTGCCAAAGGGGGTTTACCACCTGTCAGTTTGTGTACTACTCCATGGGTAAATTTCTTGTGACCTTGTGCTTCTAAAAATAGAACCATTGGAGTTATGCAACTCAAACTTTGGAATGCTACAATTTTAAGGATAATCTTTCATGTAAAATAGAAAACATCAAGTTGAAAATGGGGCCAGCAATCAGAACATCTACACCCTCAATCCTATATTTTTTTTGGAAGCAGATTTTCTTGCAGATTTATATTTCTGATCATAAATCATCAATATATTCTGAGTTACAGAGCGATACGATTCCTAATTACCTCAAAATCATGGTTTTAGAGTGGGAAAATAACCGGGGGAAATAAACTGTCGGGTTTTTAATTTCTAAGCTGACTTCCCCACCCACTCCGACTGACCGACCGAGAGAGAGAGATTACTTCACATTTGTAGCAAAGTGGATACAAATAGGTTTGGGGTTTTCCCTACACTTCAAATGCGATAAATAGTTTGTCATATCATCTTTGGTTAACACTTTCCACGCGGCACACGGCTGCAGACGACATTCCAAAACTTCACAATATAACATGAACATTATAAAGTGTATGCTTTCATCTCTCCTCATTGATAGTCAATACTGAATTCGTCTTGTCCTCCTATATATACAATGTAAGCTCACGTTATTACACACAGACAGGCACCTAGTACAAACCATGTTGAATATTCATGAAACGCATCGTCACTGTTCTGACAAAACATCATATGTTTTTCCGGCCCTTCAGCATGTATAAAGTAAAACTGCCCAATGGTTACACATAGGACGTGTAGCTTTAGACATGTTCAGATGGCAAGAGCACTTACAGTCAGTTTTGACATGTATTTTTGGCCCTTGAACATGTTTAATGCAGACCTCCTTAAGATTATACACTGAAAAACTGAAAGTATTACTTTATACATGCTGAAGGGCCAGATGGAGATCCGAAGTTTTGACAGAACAGCCACATGATACGATTTGCATAAAACTCTCAAGCTTAGATATTATTCCGCTCTTATTCATATATCTCCTACTTTAAACAAACGCTGCCTTTTGCCTTCTTTAATCGTCGTAGTACAATTGACTAGATGCAATGTACATTATCACCCACGGGTTTATACAGGGTGACCCAGAAAATGTTGAACCCAAAATTCACAAACTTAAAAAAGATAATTAAAAATGAAAATAAATAAATATGGCATTCTGTTTTCAAAAGTTATGTAAACAATTTATTCAGCTTTCGGGAGATCTTTAGATCATGTAAATTAGCCTTACCAAACTAAAGATACACTTGATTGTGTGACGGGGGTGTTTTCGGCCTTTTGTAAAAGTGAAAAAAAATTGTAACTTAATTCTGTTCAATGCACTTTGAAAGAAAACAGTCGTGCAATGAACTTTATAAATTATTATGCACAGTATCTCACCAATATTCATTTATTATGTAAATCAATATTATTATTATATAAGAGACTTTAAAAACAAAAACTGAAGTCCCCTTGACTTCATTTGAAAATGTTAATTTGATAAATACAGATCAAAAGAAAAGATTACTTAACTCACCGTACTTAGAACAGAATTACGTTTCATATCTGAACCAAGTTACAATTTGTTCACTTTTACAAAAGGGCGAAAACACCCCCTGCCACACAATCAATTGTATCTTTAGTTTGGTAAGGCCAATTTACATGATCTAACGTTCTCCAGAAAGCTGAATAAATTGTTTACATAACTGTTGAAAACAGAATGCCATATTTATTTATTTTCATTTATAATTATTTCTTTTAAGTTTGTGATTTATGGGTTCAACATTTTCTGGGTCACCCTGTATTTCAGCGAACAGACACTCGAAGCTATATCCGTACCATGTGACAGGTACGCTATTATACCTTATAGTATCATTCAGATGTAACATGGCACCTCGTCAATTCTAAAGCCACGAGGGCGGTGCACTTATTCCATCTAAAGCGTTCAACTCATTATAATCCTATGAGGATTTAATGTGAAACAGTTTTACAGTCTGGTATTGGATTTACAAACTGGATTATTTGACAATCAACAGAACTGATGCCTTCTTTATTTCATTATTAAATGTCCATTGTATTGATAAAAATGCTGTATTTGTTCTAAATGCTTTGGGAGCGTTATATTTCCAAAAACGGAGGTGGGGAACATTAATTTTAACACTACGGTAATGGCTATAGTGTGCGAGAGCACTTCAATAACAGCTGTGAGTAAATAAGGCATTGTAAGATATTGTTTAGCGCAGAGTCCTAGAACAAACTATGATCGGATTTGACACATGATCTCAACCATTTTTCACAAATTTTCCTTCAAATATGTCTCCAATGAGCAAACACATCAATCAAAAGTGGGAGGAGGGATATGATATGACCCATTTTATTCTTACCCATCCCTTTTGGACAGTTATAACCCCCCCCCCCCCCCCCCCCCCCATCCTGGTTCTATATAGATCATCAATCATGAATAATCATGTTTAAATCCATATAACACGAACATTATCACATTCACGTTTTATCTCTTCTCATTGATAGTCAATACTGAATTACACTTGTTGCATTTATCCTATCAGCAAAGTAAGCTCACAGCGTTTTTTACATGTAGACGGGTACCTGGAAGCGATAATGTTAAATATTTATGAAACCTTACCAATATATAAAACTCTCACAATTATATATTATTCTGCTCTTATTCAAATAGCTCCATGTAACACTTTCCAGTTGGCAGTAGAATAAGCTTTAGAAGTGTACTCATTGATAGTCAATACTGAATTACCCTTGTTGCATTTATCCTATCAGCAAAGTAAGCTCACAGCGTTTTTTACATGTAGACGGGTACCTGGAAGCGATAATGTTAAATATTTATGAAACCTTACCAATATATAAAACTCTCACAATTATATATTATTCTGCTCTTATTCAAATAGCTCCATGTAACACTTTCCAGTTGGCAGTAGAAAAAGCTTTAGAAGTGTACTCATTGATAGTCAATACTGAATTACCCTTGTTGCATTTATCCTATCAGCAAAGTAAGCTCACAGCGTTTTTTACACGCAGACGGGGTACCTGGGAGTGATAATTCTAAATAGTTATGAAACCTTACAAATGTATAAAACTTTTACAATTAGATGTATTCCGCTCTTATTCAAATAGCTCCACTTAAACAAATGTTACCTATAATTCTTTAAAGGTATATTATAGGCACGTTCAGACATAGCTATTTAACTCGAGCTAAAGGTCGAGTTAAGGACGAGTCGAGGTAAACTCGCGAGAAAGCTCGAGTTAGTGCCCGTGTGGACAAGAGTCCAGTTAACTTAACCTGACCTTAACTCGACCAATTTACCTCTGACAAAAGTCAGAGGTAAAGTCTTATCTTGACGAGTCGAGTTAACGCACCGTGTGGAAAGCGCAGTACGATAGCTCGAAGTAAATGTGACCTTTCGCAAATGTAATTGACCTGTCGTTGATTTTACGCATAGCTCGCTTGTTCAATAGTCAAAATATCTGTCACACCCTAATGATTTCAGCAGGCTATCTTAGCAGCAGGATCAAGGTAAATATTGAGAATTTAAGGATTCCCTCATTTAATATAGTTCATCAATCCTGGCAAATATACATAAAAACAAATAGTGTTCTTTTCTCAATCTGTTGTAAAACATCTATACAGATGATCAAACTATGAACCCATAAATTGGCACTGTGTAACATATAAAATAATGTATTGTAATCAAGTAATGAATAGTGAGTAAGGAAATAATTGTCTCATTATGAGTTGAAAAATGTGACGGGAAACTGGGAATCATGTTTCATTGGCCCTTACAGGATAAAGCAAAATGTATAAAATTAAAAAAAGTTCAAAAAATGTTTAAATCTTTTTAACTTTTTTAAAATTTGATCAGCAAGATTATTTTCTTCTCAAAAACCTTGATGATCAATTTCTTAGCTGACTTACCCACCCACTCCTACCGACCACGGAGAGAGAGAGATTACTTCACATTTGTAGCAAAGTGGATACAAATAGGTTTGGGGGTTTCCCTACACTTCAAATGCGATGAATAGTTTGTCATATCATCTTTGGTTAACACTTTCCACGCCACACGGCTGCAGACGACATTAAAAAGCTGCGCAAAATGTTTCAAAAATGTCAAGATTATAGAATTTCATCACCATATTTGGAATCACCATAAGAAATGCATTGAAATAAGTACAAACATGCCTAGTATTGGTTCTGTAATCCTCGAGATAGACCAAGAAAGATGGGAAAGGTTTCTGAAAAATCTGTTTTTTATAATGGTGAAACCAATAGCCGCGTGGAAAGTGTTAAAGATTCGAAAGACGAGCAGTTCGAAATTTCAAAATAGCTTTGAGAAAATGACTGTGACCAGTCTCATCAAAAGGGTTTTTTTGTCGGCAGTATGCATTTTAACACTGTCCACATGGTAATTAGGTGGGTTTTTTTCAGAAACCTTTCCCAACTTTCAGGGTCTACAGGCTGGCCCAAAATGATTAGTACCCATCGATGCACAAAGTTCAATAAATGTTTTCATCATCAAAATCAATGAGATTAGATCCGTTGTTTTTCTATCATATTTGCTATATTGCACCCTTTCATTAGAATTTTAGATCATGAATATCGGACTTATTCTAATGAAGTTAGACTCCATTGTGTAAGACATGGTGATTTCACCTTTTTGGCAAAGTGCAAAAAATGTGTTTTATACAGCTTGTTTGAAAGAAACTAATACATTCTCTTAATCTCTTGTCTGCTAATATCTTTGGTTCCTTTCTATTTTAAACAGCTGTTGTATCATATTGTTGTTCAAACCATTAACACTTCTTCATTTTGATTCAATTTGAAGAGTAAAAATGGATCGTCACCAGGGTTCACGCTACCTTGCGTTTGGGCGTCATAGACGCCCTCATTTTGATTTGGACGCCATAATATTGAAATGTCCTGTGTTATTGCGTCTTGCTTGGACGCCCTAGCTTGAGGCTATTCATCTTACTATAAATACGATCTCGAATTCACGATGCATCGCAGTTTACAAATATCTGAAATTGCATCAAAATTTGCTAAGCTTAATCGTCGAAAATGTCAACAACATGCCCAAATACTTCTCATTTGCGCAGTGTTTTAGTATCAAAACAAATCAGTGCATATACACAGACACACAGCGAAGCTGACAGGGGATGTGTACAACCAAACTAGCACGATATTCTACATTATCGTCTCCTCCACAAGAGTAAGATACTTGTTCGTAAACAAATGTATGTACGTTTGTGCAAGTGCGGGAATTGCGAGTACTCTACAGTTGGTAAAAGAGATACATTATTTGCATGTATTATAATAAGTGTTGACCTGTGACACGGCACAGGGTGACATGGACCGGTTCAATTTGGCAATAGGGGTGGTACGTTCAGGGCAAATGCACAACAATTAATTTGATTGTTTAATTCTGAAGTTTTCTGTATGTTTTTTTAATAAATATAAATATTGTATATTGTTAATCAGTAATGAACGTTTTATTGATAATCTTTAGTTCAAAACTCTGTTTGATATGTCAATTTATATAGTATATTGTGTGCGTTTAACCTCCTTGAAAAGTTATACGATCTCGCTTTGAGTGGCTTCATAGGACTTGCGCTGTTGCGCATGTGCTTAGGAAAAGTTTTCGTCTCGCTTGCTTTACTACTGTATTGTAGTTGTACTGCCTGCATCCTGCTGCCATGGAGGATGAAATAAACCCGGGGGGTGAAAACCCCAATAAAAATAAGGGCCAAGAAAAGAAAAAGTGCAATAAAGCTTGGAATTCAGACTGGTTGAAGCGATTCAGATGGCTGGAATACGATGGGCATGAAATTAGTACAGTCACAGGTAATGCAGTAATCCCCAGTAAACAGTCACACTTACTGCATTACCTTCACAATGTCAAAATGTGTATAGA
This sequence comes from Ophiura sarsii, assembly GCA_035610835.1. Taxonomy (NCBI): domain Eukaryota; kingdom Metazoa; phylum Echinodermata; class Ophiuroidea; order Amphilepidida; family Ophiuridae; genus Ophiura; species Ophiura sarsii. Next base: position 31,543,654 of record CM069454.1, on the reverse strand, counting down.
AACCAGGAGACTGAGGAGAGTAGCAAGCAACTATCATTCACATGCGGCATGATACAGTAATCATAATTAGGGAATTTATCATTATTTCATGGACTCCCAAAAATTCTGTTTGGACTCCATAATTCTGAGAATTGCCAGGATAGGGGGTCCAACTGGACCACATAATTTTGAAGCTACTGTGAACCCTGATCGTCACGCATGAACTACCCCAGGCTTTGTTTCTATAATGAGCTTGTTTTGAGGCTAAACTTGAGGGACATTTAAACGGGTAAATATGTGGTCATGGGTAATTAGCAGTGGCTTAGACTGCTTTTTCCTATTGGGGATGCAATTTTCTACAAACTTGGTAAAAATGATATAGTCCCTTAGTGTTTACCTCACGAAATTCATTTTCGAATGTGAAAATGAAATCTAAGCCACTGGTGATTTTTCTTTTACCCGTTAAATTGAATTAAGGAGAAGAATTATTAATGATTTGAACACCCATAACTAATAACAGTTACAACAGAAAGACACACAAAATTATATCGAGTAGACAAGAGATTATGAGAATACACAAGTTTCTTACAAACAAGCTGTAATAGCACACACAACTTTTAGCACTTTTTAATAACCATGTTTTACATAATGGAGTGTATCTTGAGTTTGATAAATTCGATATTCATGATCTAAAATTCTAATAAAATAGTACAGTACGACAAAGATGAACTTTGGACATCGATGGGTACTAATCATTTTGGGACAGCCTGTATCTCAAGGATTACTGGACCAATACTAGGCATGTTTGTACTTATTTCAATGCATTTCTCATGGTGATTCCAAATATGGTAATGAAATTCAACAATTTTGGCATTTTTAAAACATTTTGTGACATTTTGGAATGTCGTCTGCAGACGCTGGACATTGAGGAAGTAAATCATGAAAACACCAAATAAAATAAAAGTAATTTCACCTGAATATTTCAAATAAAATTTGAAAGCATTGAACCAATGTAAGATGTAATTTTAATGCTTACAAGATACACTTTGCGTAGAAATAAAACTCCAATTTTCATTTCTAACGACAAGCGCCTTTTACTCTACAAATCAATCAGTGTCTATACATGTCAAATCCATTGATCCAAACTGCAAATCTATTGCAAAGATTGATTGTTTAAGGAAGCAATCATTGGCCATTATAATACCTTTCAAATCAGTTCTTCCTTGTTAATCATTTATACATGTATAACAGGAGTTCTCAATAGACCAAGTCAAATTGAGATCGGAGAAAGGGGTCACGTGGACTACATACGTGCGTGCGTACGCTGCATATACACGCTTAGAAAAAATGGTTCTAAAGTTGTCCTGCCAGGAGAACCCTTAAAGGTTCTTTAAAGAACCAAAAATAGTTCCCCAAACATGATACAGAACCATTTTTGGTTGGTACAGAACCATTTTTGGTTTTATGAAGAACCTTTTGGGGTTCTTCAATTTTGAAGAACCTTTTTTGACGGTTCTATAAAGAACCTCTCTCTTGAACCTTCAAAAGAGGTTCTTGAAAATTGAAGAACCTCAAAAGGTTCTCCATAGAACCAAAAATGGTTCTGTATCAACCAAAAATGGTTCTGTAGCACGTTTGGGGAACTGTTTTTGGTTCTTTAAAGAACCTTTAAGGGTTCTCCTGGCAGGACAAAAAAGGGTTCTTTTATTTCTTAGAGTGTAAGTGGTTGATCGCATTCATAGCATTGGTTGTCCGCTTAGTGGTTTACCATGTTTGCATACAAGCGTACAGCCATGAGAAGGGGAACTAGTAGCAAGACTACTTTGATTCTGTCTGGCGTGTGGATATCGAGCTGAAGGTAAAATGTGAAGGTATTACCCCGAATCTCTTTTATCTCACTGTTTTTATTATTGAAACACCGCAAAATTCAACTTTACGCAAAATACACATTTTTGAGGAATAAAATCTTTCACCAATACCATCAACACACAGGTTATTTAAAACACCGGGTGAAAACACGTTTGTTTTACTGTGCATGGGGTGCCAAAACACTCGGCTAATCAGAATTATTCGGAACTGTTCAAATATTTTCGGATTTGAAATGGTCTATTAGGCCAAGTAAAAAAAAACTAGTTTCTTATCGAACTTTTTGAAAAACGGAGGATGCAGGCACTTTTTTTTCTTCTTTTTATCAAAATTGCTGATCCAAGATGGCGGAGGATTTGATGCATTTGGATAGACTTATCACAGAATTTATGATGCGTCATCTGTAGTATTTATATTTACTCCACCTGTGACTCCACCTGTGCATAGACTCCAAAAGAGAATATTTTCACGATTGAGCAAAATTGCAGAATGTGAAAATGACCCGGGTTTTTCTTGAGTTGGAGCAATGCATTGTGGGTGCGACGTTAAAACCGTTATTTGGTAGACATCGTTTTATTTACATATGTTAACTAGAGCGACAAAATGTCTTCTGGCCAGTGGGTCGGTAGGAAAACAAAAAATCCAATTAACTGTCCGGAATAAAAACATCTATCTGGGTGAGAGTATCCAAATAGATAACGCACGGCTGAACAAATGGACAATTCATGCTCGTGGAAGTAATGTACTTTAAATGATGCCAAGAGAATAGGTTGCCATGGAGGTGTTAATTAGCGCTCCGGGTTGGAGTGGATAGGTGGGTGTTTGCGTAAAGTGGTCAGTGATCGATTGATCGATGCCGTTGTCCACCACTATTTAATGGTCAAATGGAATCAAAACGATGCAGGCGATCTACATTGGAATTGTTTTTTGACGCAAATGTGCCACTGAAGCTCTTGAGCCCTGACACATCATTTCTTTTAGATACTTTCAAAGAATGTCCAACTTTTTCCAACCATTTCATGTATTGCAAACCAGGGTAATTGCAGCTAGACTAGATTGAGTGCCGGACAATTTAACTGACAGCGAAAGGAGTAAGTGTAGTGAACGAAGTGCAGTGGATCATGGAATGGGGGTCTAGAGGGGTTATAAATGCACTTTGAGGGTTCCTGCCACATAATTTCTTGTTTTATGAGGCAGTTTAATGAATTTTTCCACAAATTGTAAAAATTAAAAAAAATAGTGCCAGATTTTTCCCCTTATTTTTTAAGAGTGCCGGACGCTGGGCACAACTTCCATCCGGCGTAGCTACAACCCTGTTGCAAACACAATTTCAGTGGTTTTCATCAACATTTAAACAAAAGTCTCCAAATGTGTAAATTGTAAAACCACACAATACGGTCTTTTTGCCTTGGGCTTTTCACAAAAGTTTTCCCCCACCCAAAGGAAATGTTGATGTCGAAGCTGCCACTGCCTATTGAGTTTTATGAAAGCCTACAAATTAATCATCCTCACATAAATACATTGTATGTTGGATATCCCCTACATCTATATCCCCTTACATCTATATCTCTTAAATTGGCCGATTGAAATATTTCAATCTTTTAGCGATTGATGACAGGAGTCAATCTTAATAGATTGAAAAATAGATTGAACTTTATTTTTGGATTGACTTTTACTTTTAGTAGACTGATTTTACCATCAAGTGTTACTTCTATTGTACTACAAACTGACAATAGTTGCATATGGATGGAATGAGTTTTCAAACTTTTTAAAGTGAAAATTTTCAATCTTATTTTCAATCGTTACGGATTTGTCCCTAATTACAGTCGGCAAAAGATTGAAGAGAAGAAAGCAATATCAATCTCTCAATTGAATATTCAATCTGAAAAGAATTGTGACTAATTTCAATCGTGATAGAAGATTGAAAATCAATCCTTGTGATTGATAAAAAGATTGAACATTCAAATCACGCCACTGAATATTCAATCAAAAAAGATTTGTCCCTAATCACAAACGACAGTAGATAGAAAAATCAATCTTTTTGATAGAACAATCAATCGCAAAATTTAAGAAAGTAGGCCAACAACAACAAAATTGTTGTGCTGCCCTCAAGTGCCAAAAATCTTGATGTTGGGTCAGTCGGTCGATTTTCCTTCTTTTTTCTTCTTTTTTTTTCCTGAAAAATATTACCGAGTGTCTTGGTTCGTCAAGAAAAAAATGGTAAATGTCTATTTTACTAATGTTTCTAGTGAAATAATAGTTTAAAACTATTTATTCAAGCAAACTTATTCATCTCAAGCAGAAAATAGCAATATTTTGACAATTTGGGTAGATTTTAAATCTTAAAAAAAAAAAAAATAGGTTTGGTGAAATGGAGCCCAAAATATGCAATAGAAGCAACATTCAGAATTGTTTCGATTGAGATGAGCACACGAATTAACCGCATGAAAATACCCATGCATGCTACCGAATAGAGTTTTATAATTGGACGCACCTGCCAATTATGAATAACCGCAAGAGCAAACTGTATCATGAACGATGAGGAAAATATACCTTGTAAAAACATACTCTCTGCCAAAAATCTAGTGGGACTTAGGAGGCAAGACAGGTTTCAAATAAGTTCATCGAAGTCATAGCCATTTGAATATCATATGAATCATGACATCACATTTTAAAGTGACATGAATGATGAGGAAAATATACCTTGTAAAAACATTCTCTGCCAAAAATTTAGTGGGATTAAGAAGGCAAGACAGGTTTCAAATGAGTTCGTTGAAAGTCATAGCCATTTGAATATCATATGAATTATGACATCCCGTTTTAAAGAGCATAAATGTGCATGAATGATGATGAAAATAAACCTTTTGAAAACATTCTCTGCCAAAAACTTAGTGGATTAAGAAGGCAAGACAGGTTTCAAATGAGTTTGTTGAAAGTCATTGCCATTTGAATATCATATATGAATCTTGTTTTAAAGAGCATAATGTGCCATGAATGATGAGGAAAATATACTTAGTAAAAATATTCTCTGCCAAAAGATCTAGTGGGACTAAGGAGGCAAGACAGTTTACTAAAACCACCTCATCAGCAACAGGTCGCTGCACTAATCACGCAGGAATTCAATGCATAGATTGAAAAAATACCAATACCAATGAAACAGAGATGTGGAAATCTTGTACCTGTTTCGTCATAGCTTCAATCAATATGGCGACGTCCATACATGTGATTTTTCCCTTTCCAAAGCCGATTTTGTGCTAACACAGCACTTTAAAAATACATTAACCTACGGATTTGGTCTGCATAATAATAATGCTACATATTCAAGCGCTAAAGTTCCATGGCAAGGATTTCATTTAAGAATTACTGAACCAATACTAGGCATGCTTGTACTTAATTGAATGCATGTTGATTCCAAATATGGTGATGCAATTCATTCGGCGTGTTTCCACAGAAAAGAGCTACCCGGTATTTGCCGTGTTAGAAATTGTAATTCCGGTAAGTTCTCCTGTGGAAACACACAATAATCGGATTATGGATAAACCGATTATCACCCATAAACGGTTTATTTATACCCTTCTCCAGAGGTGGTTATTTCCGCTTAAGATCGGCACCACTGCGCTGTGGAAAACACACCGGTGTATGATAAACCGATTAAGCTGAATTTGGAATCATAACGCGCCTGTCGATGCGCAGCCCCGTAGTGCACACCTACCTTTCACTGCGCGCAAACATTGTGCGCCTCAACGGCTCGCGCAGTAGTACGCTCGGTTCTACGCAGCCTTGTTATGGCAGCGGCGCAGCAGAGATGCAGTGCACCGCAAGGTTTAAGTCAGGAGGGTCGGGAGAGCCGATTATTTAAACGGTTTATTGCGCTCTGTGGAAACATGCCGGTTAAGTGCCGACACGGAATTTTTCTTTCCGGGTAAGATAAACCGTTTGACTAGCTCTTTTCTGTGGAAACACGCCGAATGATTCTGACATTTTTGAATCATTTTGTGACATTTTGGAACTGTCGTCTGCAGACGACTGCCGCATGGAAAGCGTTAAGTTAGCTGCATCGTGTCCTGGTTATGGATATGACATTTCAAGAAGAATATGTGACGCGATCAAGAGGAATGAGTCGGATGTCGACCCTGGTCAAAAATGAGTTTTTAATACAGTTTTAAGGAAGACACCTAGAGCTTTCAGAAACTGAAAACCCCATGTCGATACGACGTTTTGTTCCAAAGTTATGTCAAATTGTATACATGAATTTCCATCAAAACTTATGTAAGCGCCATTTTGAATTGGCCATATCTCAATTTGGGATTCCCCGACATCCGACTCATTCCTCTTGATCGCGTCACATATGATGCATGAATTATTAAGAGTAAAGGATTAGGTCATATTTGTATCAAAAAAGAATCAAGCCATTTTGTCTAGAAATAAAATCCCAACTAATCTCACACTGCTTATAACTTAATTGGTTTCCTTGAAGACTGGGTAGCTTGTCATACCCTTTATGATGTACAGTATATCATTCATAGCTATTGCAGATGAATTAAATGTAGGGGAGCAAGTACTGGAACACTCAAATGGCATAGTTCATTCATTTCATTTTTATTGATAATGTGTCAGGGTTTTTTTGATTTTTTTTTTCCCTTCAATTTAGACCTGATCTTCATTTGTTTGGTCAAAAAGTTGGATTTTGCCCAAAAAATTTGAGAAAAATGAAAAATGAAAAAAAATTGGGTGAAAAAATGATAAAAAAAATGAAGAAAAAAAAAGGAAAATTGAATCTCACACTGCTTAAAACTTGATTGGTTTCCTTGAAGACTGGGTAGCTTGTCATACCCATTATGATGTACGGTATATCATTCATAGCTATTGCAGATGAATTAAATGTAGGGGAGAAATTACTGAAACACTCAAATGGCAGAGTTCATTCATTTCATTTTCATTGATAATATGTCATTTCATTTCATTTGTAATTGATAATGTGTCATGGCCAAACGGCCAAATTGAACATTATTGACAGATTTGAAAATACATTAAAATACAAAGATTAAAACACCAAACAATACAATATCATAAAGAAACATAAAAAATAAAAAATAAAAAATAAAAAATAAAAATGCTACTAGTTTAAAAAAAAGCGGCTACTAGTTTTTTTTGCAGTGCAGCCACTGGGATGCATCCATCTTTCAATGAACTTTGACCTAGTTTGTGACCTCTTATTGACAGGTTCCCTTATACCATTCAAGTTTTACGGTTTGAGTCACAGGCCGAGCACAGAAGGGGATTCTCTTCAAGTGCTGGATGTACTAGTACTTCTCGTCTCATACATATATTACTATTGCTTAGGCCAACAATAATAATAATTGATTTTTTTTTCTTCAATTTAGACCTGATCGTCATTTGTTTGGTCAAAAAGTTGGATTTTGCAACAACAAAATTGAGAAAATTGACAAATGAAAAAAATTGGGGGAAAAAATGATAAAAAAATGAAGAAAAAAAACCTTTAAAAAAAGCTAACGCGGGCGGTTTGGGGAATGCGCGCGGGTAATTTAAGACAACCTTTCCTTCTTTTTTTTTTGCCTTATCAATAAACTACCGGTAAATCTGTTAACACTTTCCACGCGGCTATTATGTTTTACAATACAAAATGGATTTTTCAGAAACTGTTCCAAAATGTTAAAGTCTATCTCAAGGATTACTGAACAAATAGTAAGCATGTTTTTTTAATATTTTAATGCATTTCTCATGGTGATTCCAAATATGGTGATGGAATTCAATAATGTTGACATTTGTGAAACATTTCGTGAAATTTTGGAACTGTTGTCTGCAGACATCTGCCGTGTGGAAAGTGTTAAACACCCATCATGTGTGTATTTGTCAGTCTTGTGCATCTCTGGCTCATTTACTCTCTCCCCTTTTGCTTACCCCCCCCCCCCCCCCCCCCCCCCCCCCCCCCCCCCCCCCCCCCCCACCCCTCCTCCTGGGCAAATATCAGGGGAAAAGTGTATACTGGAACATTTTTATGTTCCAGTATCGGGCATTACTGGTACACATTCTACCTGTAGTGATTTATTCCCAGTATTGGACTACTGGAGCATTTGATATGCTCCGGTATCGGACGATAATGGAACATGTGACTTTGTACCAGTATTGAACGATACTCGGTGTTCGGACGATACTTAAGTACAATCCAGAATCTGAAACGTAAAGTACAATTGATTCCAATCTCAGCATACCACTTGTTAGAGCCTCAAAATGGTACACCACATAATATAAAGATTTTAAATTCTTGGATGCTATTATATAAAATTGGCAACAGTCCAAAAGTATTGCACGCTTTGGATCCCTGCCAAACGAGCACTTACCCATTAAAGATGACACACTGATCCCATAATTACACATGATATGCCATTCATTCTAAACGTTACGGATAAATCAAATCAAGTGTATTTGATACGCTGTTGAGAACAGCCCTTTTATCTTTTTGTTTGCTTCTTATTGGGTTTTTTCATTTCAAAACTTGAAAAGCATCCTCTGTCATTTAAGTGAGAATCCTTTATTTAATAAATGAGATTTTGTGATTTATGTAACGACATCCTACGTACATACAGGGTGACACAAAAGTGTTGATACCTTTTAAAGGGTGCACATCGTTATTTGTATGTTTGTTTGTTTGTTTTTATTCGGCATCATCAGCATAAATATAAACAAAATGATAGAAGAAGAAAAAGTACAATTTACAAAGTACAATAAATTACATAACAACATAAATAACAAACATTTCACCACAATGCCATCCAGGATGCAGACACTGACACCAATACTGACATACCAGGATAGCCCATTAAGCCTAACAATGGGGAGCAAGCTTATTTCCAATGGTTATCCAGAAGACTCGTTATTCAGAAGACCCGCTATTCAGAAAACTCACTAGGCAGAAGGTCCGCTTCTCAGAATTTTCTGAGTAGTGGACCTTCTGAATAGTGGGCTTTTTGTTGTATTTTATTAAAGAGACCCTAACCCTTACCTAACCCTAACCCTCACCCTAAAATATATTCTGACTGACTGGCTTTCTGATTGATGGGTTGTCTTATAAGCGAGTCTTCTGAGTAAACGGTCACATAGTATAAAACACAAACTGTAAGGTTTGATCACATGACAATACCATACAATTGTTCAACTGGCAGCACTCATCATGCTCATGGTGCACGTCACTGTAATCACATGCTGCATGTACCTCATATTCAACTCATGTGGATTAAGTACCGAAAGGCATTCACCTTAAGGGTGTGGTATTCTTATATGTGACTTGATATTCCCGACATACGACTCATTCCGTTTGATCACGTCACATATTTTTAAGCGCCAGAGGTATAGGCGGCGCGATGGGCCTTTTTGAACAAACCTTTCTAAAACAAACTACCCAGAGGTTTAAAGAAAGAAATATTTTATTTAACAACAATTCTTCAATTTCTTGTTATTAACATTTATTTAGCCTTATTTTATTTTATTAATTTTCTGATTCACAGCATCTCACCCCTCAAATAAATAGAATGCCCCAGAATTCCAGTTGGTGAGACAGCTCTATCATTCATACATTAACGACGGGGTCAAGTAAGTTACCTCGGGAACCAGTGCCTCACGAAACATGTGCGAACCGCACGTTGGAGCTCCCCGGAACCCAAAACACAACTAAGTCAACGCCATCCAAGTCCAAGTGATGGCTTTGATGCATTGCATGCAGCATGTACGGCAAAACAAAGTACTGGAGAGCAGGGCCCGTAAGCAGGACATTTTTAGGGGGGCGTTGTTTCTGGAAAAGGTACATTGGTAAAAAATTGTAAAAGGGTGGACTTACATTTTCTTGCAAAGGGGGGGGGGGGGGTGGGGTGGGGAGGGGGGGGGTGGGGTGGGGAGGGGGGGTGGGGTGGGGAGGGGGGTTAAGACATATCAGTCCAAATGGGAAGGGGGGGCATTTTCCGAAAACGAGGGTAGGGGGGGGGGGGGTTAACAAAAAAGGTACATTAGTACACAAAAAAGATA
>CM069454.1:31174669-31533669 GCA_035610835.1 Ophiura sarsii | reverse complement strand
ATTTTTACCAATTTACAAAGCAGGTTTTTCAGAAACCTTTCGCAATTGTCAAAGTCTATCTCAAGGATTACTGAACCAATACTAGGCATGTTTGTACTTAATTCAATGCATTTCTCATAGTGATTCAAAATCTGGTAATGTAATTCAATAATTTTGAAACTTTTGAAACATTTTATGCAATTTTGGAATGTCGTCTGCAAAAGCCTGCAGCGTGGAAAGTGTCATGATCGGCAATCTTGGTTATCCAATAAATTTCGGAAGACAGGATGAAAAGAATGATTTACTACGCAGCATACGATCGTATGGTGAAAAATCATAATACATTTTTAATTGTTTCTGTATAATATTACTTACAGGATTAATTACAAATATATTATTGTCTTGATCATGGACAGAATCTTGCTCGACATGTTCTGACAGCTACCATGTAACGTGTCATTATAACATGCCAGGGGGCTTAATTTTAACACTGTCACATTTCATTTCATGCTTCTCACACCATTTTGCAGTATTGAAAGATCAGAAAGAATATCCATCACGTTATAACATTCATATTTTTACTCAAAAGTCTTGCCCTCGGTGTCTGCACGGAGAACACCTTCTCAATCAAGATGATATTGTATCGTTTCCCTCCCTTCCTCCGCCACCCACCTCCATATAGATCATTACATCAAAAGATTGCGACCCTGGGCAACCATGATGAGGTGAGAAAGTCACATAACTCCAGTGTTCTCTCTTAGTATTCAGAGGAGTAACACATTATCGTTTCAAGATCTTGAAATAACCCCCCCCCCCCCCCCCCCCCCTAGTTGACGGCGTTTCAAAGACAATTTGGCTAATTTGAACCAATTTTTTCCCAAATTCGCATACACAATTGAGGACCCTAGATCTATAAAGGGAGTTAAGTCACAATATTGTGAATTGTAGTTAAGTGTCAGTTTCTGCTACAAGGAGGATCTCTGCACCCTCTGTTCAAATGTTACAGTGAAGTCATGTGGTAAGGCTATGTAAGAGTCCATGGGAGGTACAACCCGAGTGGGTCAAGTCCACACATGGACACAATGAAACCCAGTTGTTGCCATTTTTCTCAATGTGACTTAACCCCCTTTTAGATCTAGGGTCCTCAATTGGTTTCAAAATACCCCTTTTTCCTAATCCCGGGACAATTTGATATGACACAACTCTCATTCTAAATTGATTTTTCTTTTTCGCGGACACCCCTAAATGTTTGAAATCGCAGACATAGCTTCCAAAATGACCCCTAATTTTTTTTAATCGTTAATAATTAGTTCAAGAATCCTCTGTGCACGTACAGTATAATCTCCTTGCAAGTACACTTTGTGCACGTACAGTATAATCTCCTTGCAAGTACACTTTGTGCACGTACAGTATAATCTCCTTGCAAGTACACTTATCTGCTTTATACATGCATGAAGATCTCTTGCACTAAAGCATGATCTCAGGTACACACCACCACCAGATAGAAAAGTTCCTCTAGTAAATCATAGAATATCTATAGAAATACCTGATGCATTTGAATAATTAATGGTTTTGAAAGATGTTTAAAGAGAAAAAAAACCAGAATTGGTTTTGTATTGACATACTGTACAAGAAATCACCAAGAACCCACATAATTTGACTGCAATGTTCTTTCGAAATCGAAAGTGAAAAAATGCATGATTTCTTATCGTTAAAATGATCATAGCCACAACAAGTTTGGCATCAATGCATCTTTATAACTTAGCTGATTCAAACCAAACAAATATTTCTAGAAAATGTTCTTTAAATATACTCTCAACTCCAAAACTATAGCTCCGACGTTAAAAAAAAAAATTAAAGTTGTAAATAAATTTCTTATCTTTAATTTGAGACATCGTTCAGGAAGATCGGTTAATAATTACTAACGCTACATTGAAAAGGATAGAACAAAGTGCAATTTACATTTTAACACTGGGATTTTGAACAAGCAGGACAGTGTGACAGGTATGTGTATGGGCTGCATTGATCAATTGAAGCATCCCCAATCCTCATCTTATTATATATTATAGACCTGTGATTTGTCACTACCAGTTAATCAACTGCCTGTTGCTAGTCCGAGGCTGCATGTAGAACAAAATGTAAAGATGAGAAACGGACTTTGCTTTGGTTTTGGGCACATAACTTAGTTTAATATTCATCTTCACATGTAATTAGTATTGCTATGTAGGAGCTATAGTTTTTGAGTTCAGAGCATATTTATTACCTGGTCAGTTACTTATTTTTTGAGGACAGTACATTATTCTGCATAGGCTGGTGGCCTCCCTCAGCCAGATTCACTGCTGGACAATGTATCTGAGCAATAGTGAGGTTCACCTACCCTATAATGCACCGAAGAACATTCATACACTCTAGTGTTGATCACCAATCAGAAAGCAAGAAACTAAAATATGGGGAGTGCATTGAAAGTGTCTAATGTACTCCGTGTGTACGCCGTTCAAAATGCTTTGTTTTGAATCGTTGTTCAGGAATTGCTGGTTTGCTGATTTTCACTGCGGGTGTTAGCAAACTTGTTAACATTTTGTATTCGTTTTTACACAGATCAAAATCATGCTCAAATTGTGAATTTTGATGTGTATAGTGTAGTGTATGAATTAGGTCAATACATGCGTATGTTTTGTTTCTCAAAAAATTAGAAAAATCAATGCACTTGCGCAAATGTTGATATGCTAACAATAGCACTCCCCATTCGGTGTTGCGCCATTATTCACACATCAACATCAGCGTGCGTGCATTAATCTGTCTAATTTCTCTTGAAACAACACAAACGCATTTATTGATCTACAACCATAAATAAAGGAATCACCTCCTGTTTCAGCGTATATTTATCACCAATCTACATGGCATTCACGTCTTCTGTAGAAAGCAAGTTGATGATGCACATTTACGCTGAAATTTACGCTGAATTTACGCTGAAATTGGTGATGCGCATTTACGCTTTTGAACTGGAAAGGATTTGAACTCAATTTCATAAATAGACAATGCGAATAACAAACCTAATGTAAAATTGTATATCATTTTTAACGATATCATTCAAACAATTTTCAAAAACCTTAACACTAAATTGACCAAATTAAAATAGCAATCAAGTTCCTTTTAGTTTCAGAAGTCGGTGTTAACAGCGATCATTCTGAAACAACACACTGCGGCTGCGATCGCACAACGCATAAACACATTACCCGCAGGTGCGGTTCATTCAATCAGCGTGCTGGTTTATCTCAAATTAACACTTTCCACGCGGCTATTAGTTTTACCATATACAAAACAGATTTTTCAGAAAACTTTCCTAAATGGCAAGGTCTATCTGAAGTATTACGGAACCAATACTAGGCATGTTTGTACTTATGTCAATGCATTTCTCATGGTGGTTCCAAATATGGTAATGAAATTCAATAATTTTGACATTTTTAAACATTTTGTGAAATTTTGGAATGTCGTCTGCAGCCGCCTGCCGCGTGGAAAGTGTTAACAACGCTTTGCTACTGCACTTTAAGGTATGGGGGAGTTGTTGAAGCATTGGTAATGTGCCACAGGGATTTATTTTTAAATGTCACATTACTTTTATTTACACTGTGTGCGTTTTAGCTTTTTAAAACCTGATTGAATAAATGTACCATACAGCAGATGTGAATGGGGGAGCGGGGTGTTAAAAGTTATAAATGTGTGAATTAAGTTGGTGACGAGTTTCAGTTGGTTAATCAACAGTCTAAAGTCAGGTTAAAAGCATTTGGATTATGTTTGGGTATGATCATCATTTCATGAACAGAATTATTTATGGGGCATTATTGCCACAGGTAAAATGTAACTCAGCAAACTCAACATGATACCCAATCCATAACTCGCGACATCAAAACTCATCCTATCACAACTTGCCATTTATCGAACACCACCCTAAAATTGTTATTTGACGATAATTCAATATGCCCGGCCGTGTGCAAACTGATGAGGCATGGCGATTTTACGTCATAACATTCTAAATTTGGCTTCAATTAAACGAATGATAATTTCAAAATAGTTATTTGAAGATAATCCTATACGCCCCTATATGCATCCATTTCAATTGTCGTAACTATAATTTATCTCATAACATTCTAAATTTGGTTTCAATATTGAATGCCAATTACAAAATAGTCATTTAAAGATAATTCAATACGCCCATAATATATGCAAACTGACGACGCATCCATTTCAATTGTCGTAACTATAAATTTATCTCATAACACTCTAAATTTGGTTTCAATATTGAATGCCAATTACAAAATAGTCATTTAAAGATAATTCAATACACCCATAATATATGCAAACTGATGACGCATCCATTTCAATTGTCGTAACTATAAATTTATCTCATAACATTCTAAATTTGGTTTCAATATTGAATACCAATTCCAAAATAGTAATTTGAAGATAATTCAATACGCCCATAATATATGCAAACTGACGACGCATCCGTTTCAATTGCCGTAACTATAAATTTATTTCATAACATTCTAAATTTGGTTTCAATAATGAATGCCAATTCCAAAATAGTCAATTGAAGATAATTCAATACGCCCATAATAAACGTAAACTGACGACGCATCCATTTCAATGGCTACAACAGGTGACGATAAGCAGCTCCTGGTAGAATTAGTTTCTGAGTTTGTTGTTTAGGTACCGTATTATCCCTATTAAGCGCCCAGGACCTTATAAGCGCCCACCCCTGTTTTTTTCAATGACTACCAACAAACAATCCCTGACAAGCGCCCGCCTTTTCAAACGGTCAGCATCTTCAAATGACCACTTGTACAGTTGTACATATATTTCATTTAGTACATGAAATGGTCAGCCTCCTAAAATGACCATCAAATGGTCAGCATCTTCAAATGACCACTTGTACAGTTGTACATATATTTCATTTAGTACATGAAATGGTCAGCCTCCTCAAATGACCATCAAATGGTCAGCATCTTCAAATGACCATCAAATGGTCAGCATCTTCAAATGACTACTTGTACATTTTATTTAGTACGATAAATGAGTTTAAAAAAAGGTAACATAATAAGCGCCCACCCAAAATGACTTTGCTATAACCGCCCTGGGCGCTTAATAGGGATAATACGGTACCTGTGATTTCCATGACCTCCAGATATTTATTTTTTCTTTTATTTATATTTTGATGTTGTTCTCTATAATGTTTGGCCTTTTATCTTATTCTTACGTCACTTTCATAGGCATTTTTAACCCCTGCCAATTTTTGTTGTTGTTGTATTATGCATGTTTTTAGTTGCAGTGAACCAATTGGCCCATCAGAGCTCTTTGTAGAGAGTTACCATTTTGATTTCTAATCACTCAGTCCATTATATCTTTGTTAATGTCTGTTGGGCTATTGTTCACATTTATTTTTATATCCAATAAAACCTATCATTTATCACACAACGTTCTAAATTTGGATTTGATAAGGATGACATTTTTAGATTTATTTGACAGCGGGCAGACAATTTCCGTTACTCACTCCGCTCATGTCATCTGCCGGTGTATTATGTTATTAGTCTTAATGTAAAAAGGGGAATTACGAGCAATACATTACCGGTACCGTATTACTTTGCATAATGTTAAAGGTATACAGGTCTATTACAGGACTATGGTTAAGTAAAAAGGTTTCTATATCAGAATAAGTGTGATCCCGTGTTTTGGATTAGGCAATTTTGGAGGGAACACTAAGGCCAAACAAAGAAGATAGTCTGTCTCAGAAACATTGTGCAAATAAGCTAAGTGCTGTTTTTTTTAATATATTTTTTGCTGAACCAAGCTTCAAAGAACTTATTTTTAACTTTTTTTCTAAAAATCCAACAACAACAACAACAACAACAGTAATTTTTTGCGCTTTACTCATTTTTAACAATTTTACTTGTTTTTGTTTTCACGATTTTGAGCTTCCTTACATAGACCTATACAAAATGAATGTATTCGTACATTTTTATTTTCGCGCTTGCTGATTCTAGCGCAAAAACCATGAAAATAAATGTAGCGCAAAAATGTCCACTTTTACACTAATTCGGAGGTGATTCATTAAAGGGGCACTAAGAGATGTGTCGGAGGATGCGCCCTCAATTATGATAAAAACTGGGATTAGTATATTTTTATAATTGCGTATTACATGTATGAACTTACACCTATAAGGATTAAGAAAAATCAGCCCTCTATGTACAAGAAAACGTCGATTCAAAAAATGCTCGTCCCGCGGGACGAGCATTTTACGTCCGACAGTATCCCCCTGCATTACGTGTGATACATAACGCGAACCATATTTGCATAGAGGGCGTTTTTCAACAAATAGCGATGATATTGTTTTAATCAAGTTTTGCTGTGTTTTTGCTAGTAGAAACAACAGTAATTGCCATTTTTAATATTCATCTTGAATTCTGAACTAAATTTTTAAACATTTAAAATTTTCAACACCACTTAATGTGCCTTTAAGGGATTAAATCATGTTTCAGCGTTGTGCATCACCAATCGACAACGGTGTTCGCACGTCTGCGTGGTTTATTTCACGAGGGCAACGCCGAGTGAAATAAACACGCAGCACGTGCAAAATGCAAGTTGTCGATTGGTGATGCACAACGCTGAAACATAATTTAATCCCGTTCAACAACGACTAGGGATTTGAACGCCATTTCATAAATAGACAATGCAATTTAACCCTTTGAACCCGGAGTTATTATAAGGGTTCGGTACACCCACCCTGACTTCTCCGGGGTAAAATGGTAAATATAGTACACCTATATCATCGGTAATATATGTTACCGATGATAGAGGGCAGTGTGCCATTACACTACACGTATAACGTAACCTATTTATATCATAAAAACGTCCGTTTTTATCGCCAAAATTGCCAATCATGACCGTAAAACAATGCATCCATGTCTACCTGAGTACCATCTGCGCCATATTGGGTTGCATATTCATCCAATTTCGCGCTATTTTGACTGTTTTCTTCATCTAAATGACATCAAAACACAACGAAAACCTTGCTAAACAATGTATTTCACATCAGGGGAACATCACATGACTTTCAGGTCACATGACCACTCAGTCATATGATCAATGGGTCATCTGTTCGCTCAGGTCGATTTATCGACCTATCGGGTTATATGGCGTTCCCCGATAGGTCGATTTATCGATCGACCTATCGGGTTCAAAGGGTTAAGAACATATTTTGATGCAGGCCTACGGTACTTCATTATCAATTTTCAAAAAACGAAAATGACAAACTAACCTATAATTAAATTCCTGTAAGTTTCAAAACTCGATCAAAACAGTTGGCATGGTCTTTCCAAAAACAACACACATTGCGACTGCGATCGCGTGAAAACATTATCTGCGTGGTGCGGATATCGGCGCGATGGTTGCCCATAGCAGCGTTGTTTAACTCAAATCGACAACGCTTCGCTACTGTACTTAAGGTATGGGGGAGTTGATGAACAGGTTGTATTGAATGAGGGTGGTCGTGGGGTCAAACCTTGTTGCAAACACGTTTGTGTTAATCCAAACAAAATAGAAACACTGATAACGGGACAAAAAAACTTCTACACTTCTCGCGTAGGGTCGGTGAGTTGGGTGTTTTTTTTCTCCTTCCAAATGTTTTTGAAAATATTGTTGGTAAATGTTTAAATACTTTTCAATTTTTGTTTGCATTATTCAACAACAAACGAATTATTGTCCAGATTCCCACACAAAAAAAATCGAAAATAAGACGTTGAATATAATACTACCTGCGGGCTAGACTAAAGTTTTACATGAACATTGCAGACGGTCTGTGCCTCTCTCTGTAGTAAGGATGCACACCATCGCAGACCAGTTATTTCTGGAAACCTTTAGATTCAATCAGTGTTTAGTTCTCCGATGATCCTAACTTAGATCAACATCAAGATCAAGTTAATTTTGCTAGCAATTTAATTTTCGCTAATTTCGTTAGGAGATCCAATTCGCCAAATTAAATTGCCGCCAATTATATAATTTATAATGGAAACAAGCAGTAAATTAAGAACACCAACCACACATAATGGATATATATAGGAAGATTACAAATTAGTGAAATTAGATTGCCGAAAAATGTTGACTAAATGCTAATTCGCTAAATTAAGTTGCCGTGAAATTAAGTTGTTTTACAGCATTTGCCCATTCTTTTCCGCTAAAGGGATGCACCATCAGGGGGATGGAAGTTTTCTGAAGAAGAAAAAAATTCCCACTATCCAGGAAAAAACAAACTTTGCCCAACAACCAGTTAAAAAAAAGTTGACCCACTGCTGAGTAACCCAATTCAATGTAGAGATAAACATAAAAAACCTGCAAACAAAAATTGCCGCCTTTGCCAAAACAAAAAACAACTTGCTGCCAAGAGAAGGAAAAAAATGTCGCCGCCTATGGCAGCCCCCCCCCCCAAAAAAAAAATCCGCCCGACCCAAACTTCCATGCTCCCCCTGAAAATCAAATGGTGCGTCCCTAAGAAAGTTAAAGCAATACTCATTGGTTCTCAGAGAAATCGGCTTTTACATGAGACAATATTTAACACGGCGTACACTAATAAGCGTGACCGACCACGCGCAGTGCCTGGTAACTATCGTTCTGTTCCATGACTCACACTTCTGCGTAATTATTTTTGTGTCTAGAACAACTCCGCCTGCGGCATTGTTGTTCCACTGTAAATAATACTTCCGTCAATATTTATGTCAGACAATATAACACGGATCCGCTCTACAAACAATACCTTTATTCTTGGGTTTTTGTTCACCGTTTTATGTGTATTGGCTTACTCTGTAAAAGACAATAATTTAATCAGCCCAGTCTACCCAGAAAACTAAGTAAATATTTCTTGATACCTTTGTGCTCTAATTTTTTAACAGGACCGTATTTCTAGCTATCGGGTACCCGCCTCCTACAAGTAGCGCAAATGCACAGTGTGTTTAACCACCGGTAAAACCACAAATGACTTAAAATCACTGTGTTTTCTTCTAAAATTGTAATGAATACATTCCAATAAATTCAACAACAACCAAAATTTGACCCAAATTTTTCACAAAAAACGCACTATAGTTAACTCCGTTATCTATCAAATAGAGCCTTCCTTTGTCATGAACTTGTGGTGTGCATCCGTAACTGTATTATGAGCAATCACGCCCAGTTTTAGGTATTAAGTTCCATATGCAGACTGGCGGGTTTTATTACATGAGGTAAAAAAAAAGAGTTGACTTGCCCTTTCAAGTCAAGAATGTGGGTCGGACGGTCTGATTTTTTTAATGATTTTTTTATTTTTAAACAAGCATATACTACACAAAAACATGATTTTAAAGAATCCTTAAACATGCATATCTAGGTAGTAGTAAGATTAAAAGACCCGCGCTATGAATAAAATATATATACCTTTACACAGACTGTCGCCCAACTGACGCTGGTTTTCTGCGAGCACGTGTAAATTCAGCAGAAAAGCCACTGCGGTCTATAAAACGTTTACACAAGTGAAATAAACATACAATGCGACAGTTGATATAAAGTATGTGAGTAAATGACGATTTTATGCGTTTATACCATATTTAAACGTAAACAGAACATGTTTCGCTATTTCTTAACCAAAATATGACTTTGAAAAAATAAAAATAGCGACCCCAGATTTCTGAAAATTTGGGTCGGTCGGAAAGGGCAAGTCAACCGCTTTTTTTTTGCCTAATGGTGGTGTGCACCCGTATTAACATATTATGAGCAATCACACCCAGGTTTAGGTATTAAGTTCCATATGCAGACTGGCGGGGTTTTATTACATGATTGTCAATTGTTTCCTTGTAGTCAAAGTTGCGAGAGAAAAAATCATCCGCATTTAGGCCAAACAAAAAAAAGGTGTTTGCTTGTCCAAATCCGACCGACCGTCTCCTACGGTCCCAACTGTGATGTTTTTAACTTTTTTTCCCATTTTTTTCCAAACAAAAAAACAAACAAAAAACAGACATTTTTCGTTGGTGAAAAGAAAAGAAATATCATAAAAATGGAAGAAAAACATGTTTTGAAACACCACTTTTTTAACATTGAGATATTTGTCTTTTGCATATGTATTGCTATTTGTGAGTGTTCATATTAATACTTGATACATGATTTAAAACAAATAATTTTAAAAAATCCGACCTACCGACCCAACTTTTTTTGAGGCATCTATGGACAAGCAAACCATTTTTTTTTGGGGGGGGGGTCTTTGGGGAACATTGAGCTCTATGAATTGGAACCATTGATTTTGTGAAAAGATGGGGAAACTGTATTCAACTACTGTAAAAGTTTTGCACTACATTTATTTTCGCACTTGATGCAACTACCGTGAAAATATTAACACACAAATATATTTCTTTTGAGTGTAGGTCTATGGGATGAACTTTCGAATTTAAAAACAAGCGAAATGGCTGAAAATCAGCTAAGGGCGAAAATATAATTGTGCAAAAATTACCATTTTAACAGTATTCCTGGGCAGTAGTTGAATTCAAACACAGATAGTGATTCAAACCACCTGCACCACACATGGTACTGTAAAAGCCAATATTTTTGCGTAAAGATATTTTCGCGCATTTTGATATCATAGACATTTCGCGAATTGTTTTTTTCGCGGGCGACCTTCTGGATGCACTGCATGAATGTTGAAAACAATATTTTCGCGGGAAAATGTTTTGCGCGAAAAGCGCGAAAATAAAACCTCCGCGAAAATGTCAGCTTTTACAGTACTTGATATTGAAATGGGTCGTGCAAATGGGTCAACAACCATGGGAATTTCAATATCGTCTTTCAACACATTTCGTCGTAGCAACAGTAGCAGTAAGTGCAAGGACTGAATTAATAACAAGTTGGGAATGGGAAGGCCCGGAGTTGTGCCAATATATAGGGTGAAAAGTTGCCTAAATCAAATGAAAAGTAGCCCAACTCGGGTTAAAATGCCCAATTTAGGTCAAAGTAGCCCAATTCGGGGTAAGGAGTAGCCCAATTTAGGATGAAGTAGCCCAATTCACGGCGTAAAGTAGCCTAATACAGGGTATAAGACCATTTCACGATTAAAAAGTAGCGAAAAAGGAAATGATTTGCAGTTACATGCTTCAGTTATTTTAATTGTTTACATGGGTACCTAGTGCCCAAGAAGGGGGGGTCCTAGAGGCCACTCTAATTATACAATTAATGCCTTAGTGGGGTTTCTTTTTTTTGGGGGGGGGTGGGGGTAGGCAGTCAAAAGAAGCATTCAAGAGTGTGACAAATACTGGTAAAAACCCTGTGATAATACTAGTAAAATATGCAAAAAAGCGAGTGTGAATCCTTAAACAGACATGTGCCCTGGCACATGTCTGTTATTAATCATTTGTTTCCCTTTCAAAGTAGCTGTAATAGTAGATATTTCCACGCTGCATTTATTTTCACGCTATACACGCTAAAATCAACAAGCGCGAAAATAAAGACGCGCAAATAATATATTCATTTTGTACGTAGGTCTATGTAAGGAAGCTCAAAATCGCTCTCAAATAAAAACAAGCAAAAATTGTTCAAAATGTGCAAAGCGCAAACAATTTCACTTTCACAGTTGCCAAAAGTAGCCCAATCGCACTACTAAATCACAAAGAAGATTTCAAGGTCTTCCCACGATGCATTGCGCAAACGCCAGCCAACTAAAGCTTTTTTCACACGATGCATTTGTCGAGCTTTAGAAATAAGAAAAAGGAACACTGATAAATCATTTATTCATTGATGTAAACTAGAACCTAGCGTTCCAACAACGAACGCGCTATGCAGCAATGATGTGTTGCATGTCTATGGAAACCGAGACAAATTGGAGACCAGAATTAGGGCATTTTGCAAAAAACGCAATGCATTGTGGTGGTATCTTTAAAATCCTCTTTGACTAAATCACCAACTGGGCAACACTGGGGATACCGTATGATGAATTCCCAATCAAAAACACTGAAAGTCCTATCTGTCTCACGTTGACAGATATGATGAAAAAATTCGCCTTTTTCCCCTCTTCCCCGCTTTTATTTCATCCGATCTTATCTGTCAAATGTTTATGCGTTAGAATATACTGAGGGACGAGTGAGTGACAAGAGACGGGGAAAACGCAATTAAGATTTCGTCAGTGAAAGAGGAAATTATACCCGTCACCAATACTTTGAAATAGACTTGATTCCAAATCTCATCCAGGATATTTGATAAAATTGAAGTGCTTACCCTATCATCCGATAATCCGGTAACCACCCACTTTTCATGACCTATTATAACACCTCCAATTTCTTATTGAACACCTGAAAACGCACTTCATAGTTAGAATCGAGCCACACACAAAAAATCAATCCTTTAAAGATTGACTCCTATCATAGGAATATCGATATACTGTAACACAACTACAAGTAGGAGATCCAATTCGCCAAATTAAATTGCTGCCAATTATATTATTTATAATGGTTATTATATAGGAAGATGATAGTGAAATTGCATTGCCGCAAAAGGTTGACTAAATGCTAATTGTTTTAAATTGGATAACTTGATCCTAATCCTTTACTTTTTAGGCATTTTGGGGAAAATAAAACTATCCAGGGAGAAAAACGAGTCGCGTGAGTGGGGGAAAACCGGCTCAGTCTGCGCTGGAATAGAACCTGGGTCCTGTGTAGAAGTCTTGCTGCTACATAAGCGAGCCAAAGAGTCGGCTTCTAAACCATTGTTGCTTTACCCGCTTTGCTCCCTCCCCAGTGGGTAGTTAGCGGGTAGGAACCAGCTACTACCTAATCTGCATGATCACCGGGTCGGGTGGTCACCCGGTGATCACCGGATAGCTATCCGCTATGCTATGGACTCTTTCAGGGAGCATACTCGATACTAATCTGCAATATGAAAATTGCCTCCCCCAAAACGTTACCAGGTAGTAACCCGCTACTACCTAATCTGCATGTCATTTCCACCGGGTCGGGTGGTCACCCGGTGATCACCGGATAGCTATCCGCTATGCTATGGACTCTTTCAGGGAGCATACTCGATACTAATCTGCAATATGAAAATTGCCTCCCCCAAAACGTTACCGGGTAGGAACCAGCTACTACCTAATCTGCATGTTATTTCCACCGGGTCGGGTGGTCACCCGGTGATCACCGGATAGCTATCCGCTATGCTATGGACTCTTTCAGGGAGCATACTCGATACTAATCTGCAATATGAAAATTGCCTCCCCCAAAACGTTACCGGGTAGGAACCAGCTACTACCTAATCTGCATGTTATTTCCACCGGGTCGGGTGGTCACCCGGTGATCACCGGATAGCTATCCGCTATGCTATGGACTCTTTCAGGGAGCATACTCGATACTAATCTGCAATATGAAAATTGCCTCCCCCAAAACGTTACCGGGTAGGAACCAGCTACTACCTAATCTGCATGTTATTTCCACCGGGTCGGGTGGTCACCCGGTGATCACCGGATAGCTATCCGCTATGCTATGGACTCTTTCAGGGAGCATACTCGATACTAATCTGCAATATGAAAATTGCCTCCCCCAAAACGTTACCGGGTAGTAACCCGCTACTACCTAATCTGCATGTCATTTCCACCGGGTCTGGTGGTCACCCGGTGATCACCGGATAGCTATCCACTATTATGTCGACTCTTTCAGGTAGTATACCTGATACTAATCTACAATATGAAAAGTGCTACCCACTTTGCTCCCCTGAATATTAGCTATTTGCCACTACCTAATTTGCATATCATTTCCACCGGGTGGTCATCCGGTCATCACCGGAAAGCTATCCGTTAGACTGCTAGTTTTTCGATATGTGCACATGATAGCCTCCTGATTGTGCTACGAGATGTATGCCACGGGAATCTCACGTTAGGCAACAAAAAAAAAAGAGTTGACTTGCCCTTTCCGACCGACCCGAATTTTCGGAAATCTAGGGTCGCTATTTTTTTGTTGTTGTTGTTGAGAAACAATAAAGAAAGATGAAAACGTGTTTTTGAGTAATATCTGCTTGTTTAAAAATTTTAAAAAAATTAAAAAAATAAAAAATAAAAAAAATCTTTAAAACGTGTTTTTATGCAGTAAATTTTCCAAAATGTTTCAAAAAATAAAAATCCGACCGTCTGACCCTGACTTTGACCCTGAAAGGGCAAGTCAATTTTTTTTTTTGGCCTTACCAGCTCCTATAGTGTAGTGTTTTGCACTACTCAGGGCCATTAGGGTTTTAATAAAAGAGAACCAATCAGTTGTGGTGAACATGGAGGTTATCCATGTTTTGGATTAGTTGCGATCTTGTCTGGAATTGTCTGTGTTTAACACTTTTCATGCATGTGGCTATTGGTTTTACCGTATATAAAACAGATTTTTCAGAAACCTTTCCAAACTTTCAAGGTCTATCCAAGTGATTACCGAATCAATACTTGGCATGTTTGTGCTTATTTCAAAGCATGTCGCATGGTGATTCCAAATATGGTAATGAAATTAAACAATTTTGACATTTTTGAAACAATTTGGAATGACGTCTGCAGATGCTTGCCGTGTGGAAAGTGATAAGATTTTCAGAAAGAAGAAACCTGTTTCATTATATGTATAGGCCAATTGGGTAACAGTTAACATGGTTCGGGCAATGAATTTGGACTATTGGAGGCATAATTCTGTTATACCCTCAGGGACGTCAGAAGGGGGTGCGTTGGGGTTGACGTGCGAAATTTTTTGAATTCACCCCCCCCCCCCCTACTTACGTGAAATTCATGAGGTGACTGACTTGGAAATTTTTTGGGGCAACCTTTTACGAGAAAAAAACCCTAGCTACGCCCCTGCTTCCGGTAAAAAATCGTGAAAACGCACCCCCCTTGGGCAAAAGCTTCTGACGGCCCTGTACCCTGCACACCTACATCAGGAGTATGCGTCGTTCTTAAAAATCATGCACTATGAATACCTCTGTGAAGGGTATAACAGAATTACTCCGAATTGGATGTCATGCACCGATTCAATTGAATGTAGAATAGGCCGGGTGCGATTCCCCTTTGATAGTTCGTTGCGCATGGCTACATTGATCACTTCTATTGTAAATGTTCTTCGCCTGCTAAAGGTCTTTACAACCCACAGTAGAATCAAATCATAAGTTCTTATTATTGTCATTTTGAAAGAAATCAAAGCACTCAGCTATTTAACTAAGTTGGACAGGACACATCCTGTCTCTATTGTGTTAAGGAAATGCCCTAATGGCGGCTTAAAAGCCATTTCTCTTATTATTAGCGCAAAAATGAATCCATTAATTAAAGGTAGATGACCCGATCACATTTTTGAAACACAGAATTATTTCAAACATACGGAGATTTTCATATCATATGAAAGCTCGTATTTTTCTCATCATCATACTGAAATTTGACGGCCTAAATCGGTATAATTACAGAGAAATCGATGAAATAACGTCGAATTACCGCGAATGGTGGTAACCACCGATATAGTTTGTGTACTACTCAATGGGTACAGTTCACAGCATCTTGTGCGTCTAAAATAAGAACCATTTGAGCTATGCAACTCAAACTTTGGAACACGACTTTTTTAAGGATGACCTTTCATGTAGAATAGAAAACTTCAAGTTGAAAATCGGAACATCTACCTTTAAGTTAACTATAATTAACGCAATCAATGTTGGGCGTTCTAAGTAAACACTGCCATTCTGTTAAAAGGAAATGATATTTTAGTCCAAGATCGTGTAGTTCTCAACATGTGATACATATAATAATATTTTCGTCGGAAATCTCCATTAAGTATGACGAATGAATATGACTTTTCTCAAGTAAAATCCTTTTTAACACTTTTCATGTTCCAAAATGTCACAAAATGTTTCAAAAATGTCAAACTTATTGAAATTCATTCCAATAATTGGAGAAACCATGAAGAATGCATTAAAATAAGTACAAAAATGCCTGGTATTGGTTCAGTAATTTTTGAGATAGACTTTGAAAGTTGAGGGAAATTTCTGGAAAATCTGTTTTGTGTATGCGCGATGCGCCTGCGTATTGCGCTTAGCAGCGCTTACGCCCTCTTGTGCAGCGTTCTGCTTATTTGGACGTGTCTGACGCTCTTGCTTATGCGGGTATTTCTTCTTTTATTATTATTATTATTTTGAATTGACTCCGCATTCGCACACACTCTCCACTCCGTGATCAAGGTCTCTTGACCGAAACTTCAGATATTTTATAATAAATATTGTGCGTCTTTAAAACAACACTTGACTTTGACTACTTTGTATGTTTTTATCCTGGCTAAGAATGGTTTCTGGAAACGTATTCACATGGATGCTTATTACTTTTATACACAGGCGCCCCCCCCCCCCCCCCACCTCCCCCTCCCCTCCCCCAGCCCACTCAGTGTCATATGTACATTCAAATATTTTGGTCATCTCGTTAGATTGCTCACTGTTGAATTACATCCTCTAAAAATTTAAGTTTAATTAACTCAAATAACATAGGAAATTAAAATGTATGATGGGAAACATTTTCCTTTTGTGAAATGTTATTGGGAAGAGGTCAGTGACTTCAATAAGCTAAATAGGAAATTAATATCTTAATTTCCTGGTTATTATTATTATTACAATTATTGCATTTTTTAATATTTTTTTCTTAGATAAAACTGTGGTTTCAACACGAAATGAGGACAGACGATGTTGTGCTTGGTTTATCCTGCTATGATAATATAATTGATGTACACATTTGAAATGATTTGTCTAGCTACATTTTTATACCTTATTCGCTACTATATAAAGTGCCTACTCATGAACACATTGGCTACTTTTCTCTGGATAGTATACGGCAGGGGTTCAGAAAAGGTGGCCAATGGGTCAAATCTGGTAAACAGGGCATTTGGCCCACGATTATGTCTTTTACATATGTGGCCCTCGAGCAAAATAGTCGAGAACCCCTGGTATTAACCCTTACAGCCCCACATCCCATGAAATCCCATTTCCCAGCCTGTCGGTTCCACCGGGCGCTGAGGTTTTTGGGTGAAATAATGGGCCCGGGCTACATAGCTCCCCCGCGGCTCAGTTGGTAGAGCGTTCGACTTGTAACCGAGAGGTCGTGGGTTCAAACCCCGGGGCGTGGCACCTCTTGTTGTGTGTGTTTTTTTTGCTTGAAAAAAATTTCGTTGGAAAATCCACCGGGAGTGTTAGGGATAATTATAGGATGAAATCAACTAAATATACATGTATATTCCACCGCCATTATTCTTGAGCCCGGCATCATATCACTTGGCTGCCAGTACCTATAATACAGGTGCAGGTACATATATTGTATGCTTAGGTAACGAAAAAAACCAACCCGGGCAGACGGGCCTGTCAAGTAGGGTCGGTCGGTCAAGTTTTTTGGGGTGTTTTTTGGGGTTTTTAACCTAAAATGTCACCAAAATCTGCAAAAATCTGGAATTTTTGTAACAATTTGTGAAAAAACAATTTTGAAAGTACCCATAATGGTGCGGGGCATACAGTACCCGTCAGTACCCATACAGGGACTGACAACAGAGTATTATAACCATGATGCTGAGCATTACAAAATGGCTGTGTATACATATGAAAAAGGCATAAAATCATCTTATACCTTCATCCTTGCTACTAAAATAAAATAGAATTGCCTTCAGGTTATTGACCAAATGTCTCTCTTCTGAGCCATACCTTTACTGCTTTATAAGTAAAATGGGAGTGGGTGGGAGGATAGCGACAGAAAACAAAAAAATAAATTCAAGTTTATCGACCTCTGCCGGTCTGCCGTCCCATTTCAAGACAGGTATAACTTCTCTTTAAGCCGTTTAATAATCGGCTGGTCACAGCATCCCCTCTTGGCTTACAACGACTCAAGGATATCGTTTACAATCATCGGATACTGTGATAATGAAACAGACAATTGCACTTCAATAGCATCCCGATCGACAGCTAGATCGGTTTGCTGGTCAGATCCACATATTATATGTAAGGCGACAGGGGAAAAGCCACCCTGTTCTACGGGCAAGCGGACCTCTCGTAGGGTTGGTCAGTTAGATGTGTTTGGTGTGTTTTTTCACAAAAATAATTTCCGGAAATGTGCCACCGAGTCAGAAATTTGAAAAGGGGTAGGGTTCCAAAAAGATTAAACTTTTGAGAGTATGGGGGAGGGGGGGTGGATGGCATCCCCCAATTGAGCTTGATTTCGGTTAATTTTCAGGCAGTTTTAAACAAAAAAAGGTCGGTCGGCCCCGTAGAACAAGGCTCTATTTTTACGTGGCCTAACGCATAAATGATTTTTATTTTGACAATGTAATTTTACTGGGGGAGGTTAGGCGAACAATCCTTGATGAAATTACCTCGGAGGGGGGGGAGTACTTGTGGACTCGCATATTTAAGTTATACAGGGATGTGCCAACCCGGATGGGTTTCTTTTTTGCAAGAAATCTCTAAATATACATGGGGTGTGATTTTGTGCTGGAAAAACCCTAAACATAAAACTTGTATCACGAAAAGTACAACAAAAGCAAAACATTGAAATCAATCATTTTTTGAGACAGAAAACCCCTAAATATGGGTCCCAAATTGTGAATATTACACACAAAAACAGTGAAAACAGCCAGGTTTTTAGGAAGAAAAAAACCTATGAATACAGGACAGGGTTTCAAATTTAACCTTCAACCACACACCCATCAACCATTTTTAAATGGGACTTTAAGTGAAAAATAGCATAATTTTCAGAAAAAAATATGGGTAATTTTCCTCCCCAAAAATATTTCACATTACAATGGATCTTTGAATGATTGGTTAAAAATTCCATATATGTGGTCTTGCTATGAAATTTCAAAATCACAACTATCAGCTCAACAAATGCTGTCCCTTACTCACTAAAGGACATAGGCACATAACTTGACCGTGTAGACCACTATGACAAGCAAAAGCAGGGGGGTCACCAGGGTGCTGCGTAAGGGAGCCAACACGAAGGGGTCCATGTACCGAATGATATTAAAGGTGGGGGGGGGGGGCTTTGAACATGCCACTGTATCTGCATCCTACAAACTGTATAGGCTTCCCCAATTTCCTTTCCTCTCCTCTATTGGTGAAAAGCACATTAATTTACGGTAAAAAGTACATCAATTGATGGTGATACATCATGTGATCACTTATGGCTGCAAAATTCTTGACATCTCATGTAATATTCAATGGGGATTGCAGAGAATACAAATTGTCTACTCTAAATTTCATTAATTTTGTATGGTTTTCATTTCGGATTTCAAAATGATTCAGAACTCAAAAATGATTCATAATGTAAAAATGAAAATGATTAGGTGAACATGTATAGTGCTCAGTGATGTGGGATTAAAACCGTATCTGATGGACTCCAGTCCCAACTAGGATTATTATAGTGAGACAAATATTTGTTTGTAACCTAATTTGGGAGTTGTTTGTAACTTACTATTCATTTTTTCTACATGTTGAGAGTTAAGACCCAAATAGAAGGTTGATTTTTTGTTGTTGACATTTTTTAAAACAAGGCGGTTCTCGAACGGCGCGTCTCGCCTGTTCATCAAAAGTGACTTGAAAGAAATGATGATGAAACATATGATACAATGTAGCACTGTCACAGAGGTATGCATTGTAGTTAATGCAAGGGATGTAATGCCTTGAAAAATTTAATCAACAAAAAGAACACACCAACCCCACCAAATTCCCTCCACCAAATCTCATCAATATAGGCCTTACTGATCTATTTGACCCCATATTTGACCCCGATGACCTCTGGTGACCTTGAAAATTTAATCAACAAAAAGAACACACCATCCCTCTTCCCTCCACCAAATCCCATCAAGATAGGCCTTACTGATCTATTTGACCCATATTTGACCCCCGATGACCTTGAATGACCTCCGATGACCTTGAAAATTTAATCAGCAAAAAGAACACACCACCCCCTTCTCTCCACCAAATCCCATCAAGATCGGCCTTACGGATCTTATTTGACCGCATATTTGACCCCGATGACCTCCAATGACCTCCAATGACCTTGAAAATTTAATCAGCAAAAAGAACACACCACCCCCTTCTCTCCACCAAATCCCATCAAGATCGGCCTTACGGATCTTATTTGACCGCATATTTGACCCCGATGACCTCCAATGACCTCCAATGACCTTGAAAATCTAATCAGCAAAAGAACACCCCACCCCCTTCCCTGACATCAAGTCCCATCAAGATAGGCCTTACGGATCTCTAGATATCGCGTCACAACGCGTCTCAAAAGTTTTAAGCATATTTGACCCCGATGACCTTGTATGACCCCCGATGACCTTGAAAAATCAATCAGCAACAGAACGCACCACCCCCCTTCCCTCCACCAAGTCCCATCACGATAGGCCTTACGGATCTCCAGATATCGCGTCACAAAGGTATTTCTTAGCACACGGCTGACGGCGGACGGCGGACGGCATACGGCATACGGCATACGCCAGACGCCGGACAGAAATAGTGATAACATAGTCTCTTTCTGATTACATCAGGGCGAGACAAAAATGGAATTTTGAAAATTCACCGTAAGAAAGAACGAGAGCATCAATGATGCAGAAGCTCAGCTAGCGACAAGCTATAAATTTCATGTATCCATTAGCAGGGGTCGCATTCTGACACGTCTGCGAGTCCTAGACCTCTCACTTTCTTGTAGTGACGCGTCAGATCTCTAATTGGAAAGACTGCGGGTCCTGATCAAAATTGAAGGGACCCCTTAAATTTGACGATGTATGGAAATGGAAACCTTAAGAAATTCTGTAAATTACATATCCATCCTTTGCTCACAATATAAATTCATTAAAACTGTCCGTAAAAATGTAAAATTTTCAAATACCCAAACTTCAGGACCCCTCAATTTTGTTGGGGACCCCTTAAATTTGTTTTTTTTGAAGTCCTACAGGGTCCTGAAAAAAGTCATGAGACCTATTACATTTTTGATCCAGCGCTATCCCTGTCCATTAGTGACAAGCTGTCAATTTCATGTATTGGATAGATTAGGTCCATAATGTATTGGTTGAGCTATGAGGTGTTTTCTTTAAAAATATTTTTAAAACTCAGTAAATCACCCAATTTTATCATTATAAAGTTTTGGATCCAATGTCATTCACACTTGAACAGCTCAAAACATAATAATGTATGCACAAAAATTATCATTTTTTATATGTTTACCGCTTATTTTACAACTTGACCTCAGATGACATTTGACCATAAAAGGTGACCTTAATAGGTGACCTTTGACATATGAATGATTAAATAAATAATTAGACACAAAAAACAATGTAAATAAACCTCAAATACATCATTTTAGGACTCTGATGAGCTTTTACATTGCCTCTAGATTTTATAGTCTGTTATATCCAGTACCCACTGGCATGACTGGCTTGGTAAATTAAATTATGCCTACCTACACTGGCGAATTCTGCAACTTTTCAGCATTTTACTCAGAACTTTCAATGGATATTTCAACTTAATGTGCACTTTTACATTCTGCCGATCCCCAAGGATAGTTTAGGGGGCAATGTCTTGCTACACGTCCCGTAACTCAAGTGCGCATGCTCAAACCAATTAAAATATGTTGTAGCTATACACAATTTATTCTTTATCGTTATAGTAAGTGTACATACAGGGTGAGTCAAAAAGACTGCAATAGTGGAAAGAAGCCATTTTGTTTTCAAAACCAAAATGAATTTTAAAACTTTTTAAATGTTGCAAGAATGATGTATTTAATCCTAACTTTGTGTGAAAAAATGAAGTCGATCGCATTTTCCGTTTGTCTTTGGTGAACATTTTGACCGGTGCACCCATTTTACACGTTTGTCCACGAGATACCCAAAATATCCATCAGATCGCAAAATGTGTCTCTCATTCTCATTCAAAAATTTGGAAACTTGAGTTCATTTGTGATGTTATTGGAATTTGATGCATCCTTTTTTGTTTACAGGTGAGTTAGCATAATCAATTATAATCGTACCCATGCAATGAAAGCGTATAATGTTCTAAATTTTAATAAAAAAATGAAATTTTCAATTTTCTTTGTTGGCGGTATATTTAAATATGAAAATGCAATGTGTGCCATTTCAAATGAAAATCACTGTGCTCGTGGACAAACAGGTAAATTTGGTTGTACAGCAAAGAGGGTCACCAAATACAAACGAAAAATGCGATCGACTTAATTTTTTCACACAAAGTTAGGATTAAATACATAATTCTTGCAACGTTTAAAAAGTTTTAAAAATCATTTTGGTTTTGAAAACAAAATGGCTTCTTTCCACTATTGCAGTCTTTTTGACTCACCCTGTACTTCAATCTCGTTGGTTAACACGTATGAAATCTGATCCATATCGTGTAAACAACAAGTCAAACCACACGATATATTCCCATATCGTCGATTAACTGCGTTACCAGATGGTGCGAAATGATATTACGTGTAAAGCGATTGCTTTGCGTCTGTGGAAGAGTTGCTTAAAATACGAATAAAATGGCGGATGATTTAAATGCAACCGAGTCGATTTCTGTTACATTCTGAGGCCGAAATATACCGCAAAAAGGTCTAACCCACGCCATAAAATAAATGATCTGCATATATAACCTAACCAGACATGTTTTGGGCCATATCACATTCGGCATGCGGCCTCATGTGATATGACATATCACATTCGGCATGCGGCCTCATGTGATATGACATGCCAAACCATAGGTATTTTTCCGTATTGTGTGAACATGCAGGGGATAACTAATAGTACGGGACGTGAGGCAAGATATAGCCGTTTAGGGAGTGTTCAGAAATACTTGGGGCCTGGGGGGTGGCCAACTTGCAGTTTTGGGTTTCTGAACTTTTTTGACGTAGCTAGGTTATTCATATTGGGGGCGAGAAATGAGAAAGAACCAACAAGACTTTTGTGAGTCAAGAACTGTGCCATTTTTTTTGACTTTACACCTACTTTTGGAACGATTGAGGTACATTTTTGCCCCGGTGGTTCAGTCAACATTGACTTTGGGTGCGCATGATCCTTCCAAAACTCGCGGAAAAGGGAGGTTTTCTGTATCATGACCGCGGATATTCCGCGAACATACCATGTCCGCGGACATTCCGCGAACATTTTATGTCCACGATTTTCCTAAATTAGGGGTGCTTTTTGAAGCTATGTCCGCGACAGGGCTGGAAAAGATGCAAGGTTTCCCTGCAAGAGAAATTTGATAAAGTTGGATTTACCGCTGGTTTAGCGGCGGAGAGGGCGGCCCCCCATAGAACCATAAAGGGCACATGCAATGCAAATACAAGTGGTGTGATTTGAGTCAAGTCTACGAGGAGGGACCAGAAATCATTCAATATATGTGCTAGTTGATTATGACATCAATTGTGGAACTATTGATAGCTCTGTGAGTACTATGAAAAGAAAATTCCAGGTGACTGGTTTGAATCTATTCATGATACTCACTGATAATCAATATACCACAAATGATGTCATTTGTGGCGTGTTCATTTTTCTGGCCCTGTTTATTGTAATGGAATGTCCCACAAAGACTTGTAGCAGGATTATCATCCCTTTTCCTGTGCCCTTTAAGCTTTTTGGAAAATTAAGGTCCAATTGATGCCATGGTGCATCATATTATGGAATATCGGCTGTATAATGCCTAATACTCTAAAAAAAAAAACTCTTAAAAAATAAAAATAAAAATAAAAATAAAAACATTTTTAGGGGGGGGGGGGGGGTAGGGATTTCCTGCGATATGGCAACATTTCCCGGCACAAGGAGCTTGCCGATTTGCCCTCTTTTTCCTGCCCTGGTCCGCGATTTCCCTAAATTAGGGGTGTTTTTTGAAGCTTTGTCCATGTTTTCCAAAAATAAGGGGTCATTTTGAAACCTATGTCCGCGATTTAACAAAATTAGGGGTGTTTTTTGTAGAGGTTTATGTACGCGAAGCAGAAAATAAAATAGAATGTCCTCGTTTTTCCCGCAAATAGAGGGACTATATATAAAGTGTCCTTGGAATGGTTAAAAAGGGGGGTCATTTTCAGGCAAAATGTCCGCCTTTTAGTACGAAAAAGGGGGTCAAATTGGCAAAATTGTCCGCGAAACACCTTCAAATAGGGGGTATTTCAAGATCCTGGAACAATCATGTGTTACCCCTCTGAATACGAAGA
Source organism: Ophiura sarsii (assembly GCA_035610835.1). Lineage (NCBI taxonomy): Eukaryota > Metazoa > Echinodermata > Ophiuroidea > Amphilepidida > Ophiuridae > Ophiura > Ophiura sarsii. Next base: position 31,509,464 of record CM069454.1, on the reverse strand, counting down.
GAGAACACCAGGATTTTTTCATCTGTGTACTTTTGACCATCATAATTCCATGATTCCATTCAATATTATTTAATTATTATATTAAACAGTAATTTTATCTATACCAACACTTCACAACAAGGTCATGGCCGAAATTTTATAATACAGTGTAGCTATTGATATACTGTAAAAGCTGAAATTTTGGCGGCGGTTTTATTTTGGCGAAAATTATGACACGCCAAAATAATGTTTTCAACATTCATGCAGTGCATCCAGAAGGTCACCCACGAAAAAAACAATTCGCGAAATGTCTATGATATCAAAATGTGCAAAAATATCTGTACACAAAAATATTGGCTTTTACAGTAGCACATATTGTCTGCTGGTACAGTGGATTGACTGATAAACAGTCATTATATTGTCCATTGTTATGTTGATTAAGGAGTGTGACAGTAACAATAATTGTTTGTTTGGGCAAGCTTTTGAAGACAGGCAGTGGTATAAGGCAACAAAGAAAAAATGTTTGTTTGTCCATAGAGGTCCAAAAAAGGTAGGGTCTGTAGGTTGGATAATTTTTATTTTTTTTATTTTTTAAATACGGATATTGTATTTGGGAATATAAATTTGGCATGAATACTGTGAATGATAGTCATCCAAACACAAAACACATCACTTTGATAGTATTGAACTTTTTTTCATGAGTTTGTTAGAATTGAAATCCTGCTCGGACAGATTGTCTGTATAAAGTTGCAATATTGTAGTACTGGTTGGGGTTGGTACATTTGGTGACCCCACTTGTCTGACCCCACTTTTCTGACCCCACCTGACCCCACTTTTTTTCTCGTGTAACGTTACGGTGTAACAATGACAAGTAATATACATGAATATTACAACGAATTGACAACAGAAACCCTGTTTTTAATGCATTTTATTGCATTTTTATTCCCCACCTCGTTCATGCATTGGAATTACGCACGCTGTTAATAATCGGCGCGGATTCCTGCCCATCTGCCCATGCAATCGCTATGCACAGGGATCTTCGCCTGAAGCGCATGCTTGCGGTGTAGTAACTACTTGAGTTCCAGTCGCTTTAAAATTATCAGCGACTACCGTGTAAACACATAGGTAATGAAGCGGGATGCGATGTTCGTTACCGTAAACAACATTTGATACCTGACGGAGTAAAGCGCATAGCACATGTACATTGTACAGCAATACATGTATACAGTGAGTGTGTACGGTTAATAAATCGTATTAAAAATATAACAAAAACGACTGCAATACGAGACTAAGAATAATCATAACGAAAAAGAGAGTAAGTCGTACGAGGTGGCGAACTTGTTCATATTTACCATTTTAAAATCCATTTGCTGCTAATAGAAGTGGCTAATTATCTTATAATTGTTACTCGGAAGATGTTGATACCAAATAACATATGTTTATTGATTCTAAAATTCAAAATAAGTAGGGTCAGAAAAGTCGGGTCAGACAAGTGGGGTCACCAAATGTACCAACCCTACTGGTTGCAACACTCGGTCAAAGGGTATTTTTTGTAACAAATTTGCAATGCGCAGATACCGTGAACATGTTGTCGGTCGCCGCCATTTATTATGATAGAAAATTTGCAAAAAGTGAAATAACATAGTGGTGATGTTCTGTTAGATATATATACGTGAAAGTATTACTAAACCTATTTTTTCCCGAACTAACAAAAGAAATGTTTTATATTATGTTGAAATCAGCTTACAGCGTACGAAATTAGGAATAAGACGGTCCTTTTGGCCATTTAAATTGCTCAAAAAAAAGTTATTTTAAAAAAATAATAGAAAATAAAAAATAATATGGTCGGCACCAAGGTACATGGTCGGTCGGATGTGGACAAACAAACAAAAAAGTATTCTTGGCCTAAAGGAACTCCTGTTTGTTTTGAATTTGACACAAGCTCAAATAATGATCAACAATTTCTTGATGCACCCCAGGATGCTTCACTTTCATCACATGACCAGATGACCTTCAGTTGTTAATTACTTTAACACATGTGTGACACTGTTTGTTCTGGTGATATTAAGCCCTGCTAATACTGTAGGGGCGCTAAGCATTATGGGGTACATCAAGAAATCTTCTTTGAATAATGATAGTGATAAATGACTTGCCTTGCATGTGCTTGCTTGACCTGGACGAGTTTCAAGACACCCTAGTTTTTTGGTTAAACCTTTAATAACATTTTCACGCAAGTGAAAAACGTCAGGAAATGCATATCATATGTTGTATCGTAACATATCTAGAAGATATGCCGAGTCACTTTTTTAAATGTTTTATCTGTTTTGTCTTAATTGCCATTTTCTGGGCCATTTTTACTTCCTAGCGTTTAGAAACTCACCATGCTATCACTGACCTTTCGAACGTGATAATAAGAGCCTCATCCTACTGTAGTAGGCTGAGCTAAAAAAGCCGGATCGACCAACTCTACATGAGAGGCCCATTTACCCGTAGAACAGGGTGGGTTTTTCATCGTCTAGTAAACAAACAAAAAACAGCTTTGCACACCAGTTTGATCCTCTTTGAAATTACTAGCCGAATCTCATTGACCTTGGCTTTTTCCTTCAGCACGTATCATGGATAAATTGTCCTATAGCCTATCGCTGATACCCTGTCTTCTCCTTAAATGTAACCAACCATTAATGAAGAAGGCGTCTGAACTTCTTTTCTTCTCCCGACCCACTTTTCCCAGACAAGGTGATGCTATTCCACATTGAGGGTTTTTTATATATATTTTTTGAAAGAATTTTGTTTAAATTGGCACATTTTTTTGCAAGTTGTTTATTTTTGTTGTTGACATTTTTGAACAAATTGAACTTTTTTGAAAATTTCAAAAATTCACTAAAATGTCCCGAAATGTTAATTAAAAAAATGTCAGACCGACGAATTCTACATGAGAGGCCCATTTGCCCGTATAACAGGGTGGGTTTTTTCATCGCCTATACAAGAAAATACAGCTTTGCACACCAGTTTGATCCTCTTTAATATTACCAGCTAAATCTCATTGACCTTCCTTGGCTTTTTCCTTCAGCACGTATCATGGATAAATTGTCCTATAGCCCGTCGCTGATACCCTTCTCCTTAAATGTAACCGACCATCAATAGCCCTGATGAACTGTGGCGGCAAGATACGGTGAAGAAGGCGTCTGAACTTCTTTTCTTCTTCCGACCCACTTTTCTCAGCCAAGGTGATGCTAATTTCACACGGATATATTTTCACTTGTTTTAACGACCATCCATTCCTGTTGCTTCATTCAAGTATCAATTACATGATGCGGTTAACAGTCCGTCGGCTTTCGCCTCTATACTTTAACACTATCCATGCGGGCATAGTTTTCACCATATATTACAAAACAGATTTTAAATTTCAAAATGTATCTCAAGAATTTCTGAACCAATACTAGGCATGTTTGTACTTATTTAAATGCATTTCTCATGGTGCTTCCAAATATGTTGATGCAATTCAATAATTTTGACATTTTTGAATCATTTTGTGAAATTTTGGAACCGTTGTCTGATCTAAAGATGCGTGGAAAGTGTTAGAACCCCATCTCAACTAAATCAAGAGCCACTCCGTAAACGGAACCTCCAAGATGAACTTCAAAGCCCTTAAAGAATAATGGGTGAGACGTCTGTGGCGGCGGGTGCCGCAATGATATAAGATGAAATCGGATTCTCCGTGATTGACTATTAAACGACAATGATACAATGAGAGTCTGATGTAGTAATACAGTTGAAATGAGGATTGTGTGATTGAGTGATGCATGTGTATGGGATTGGGAGAGGAGGGGGGGGGGGAATTTTTGGGAACTTTGGGATTTTATATCTTAAAAATCTGTGTAAAAAAATTCACAGATTTTTTATTGAGGCAGATGGATGATCTCATTCTTAAATTTTTTAGTTGAAATTGGTTATGGTTAACAATTTTATGCTCATTTGCGTCCGACTACTAGTATCACAAAAGCCAAATTGTTTGTTGTTGTTGCTAAATTTGTGTAATAATGACATTGTTTTGTCACTATTTTGCGTTTAATGTTTGAAAAATAACTGAGAATTTTGATTTGTCTTTATTAGTTAGCTATTATGTGCCATACATGTATCCACTTATTCATTAATTATCAAGCATTATTGAGTAAAAATATTAAATATTGTATTTGGTTTCAAGATGCAGTAACTTTACCAAAATAGTCATATCTGGTCAACCGTACCGTGAAATGTTGTGATTCTTTTTGCTGATGATAGTGAATAAATACATCTAATGCCGCATACATCAGTTGCCTTCATATTCTGATAAAAAATATTTGTAATAATTATTTTACTTTGAAAACTTCTGATAAAAAATATTTTTAATAATTATTTTACTTTGAGTACTTCTGATAAAAAATATTTTTAATAATTATTTTACTTTGAGTAAACCTTTTTTTTACTTGCCCTGTATGGGATGGATATGGGGGAAAGCGGGGGAAAGCGGGGTCAATTTGAAATCAAGACAACTTCGTTTAGGGACATACAATGTTTTACCTCAAATAGGCCCAGGAGTGTATATATATATATATATAATAGGAGGGGACACTGGCTAATTTGCATATGGATGTTCATTATATTGTAATGAGAAACACCCCGGGGGAAAAAGGGGACTTTCTTTTATTCTCGGGCAACACAGCGGTTCTTTTGAATGTAGTTATTTTGAGATTCTAACCCAGGTCTCATGTTTAGAGACGCCCGATCCAACCACCGAGCTATAGTATTCTGAGGGTATAGTGTTAGTTACTCATTTAAAAGATGTGGAGTAAGCATACTAACGTTAACTTAAATGGACGATAGAATACATGAACATTCTTTTAACAGTTACTACAAAAGTGGCTCATTGGATCATAAGCGCAGACAAGGCAAGTTTTTTCCCTTCTAAATCCAAAACTCATTATCCACAATATTTCTGCATTTTTTGCATTGATCATGAAAATTAAAAAAAATTAAAAATCTGCTATTTATTTGTGTGGTTTTTTTTGGTTTTTTGGGGATTTGTTGGCTTTTTTCTCCGTTTTCTTGAATTTCCAACACACTTCAAAAAAGGTGTCAAAAACCATCACAGAATGAAAACAATTTACATAAAATTGACATACATATTTTTGACACCTGCTTGTGTAAATAGTTTTGTTTTTCTGCCCTGGATCTTCACTTCTAAGCATGATACGGAAGTTTTTGTTCAGTATTCCCAGAATCTCTACAGGTTTAGATGAAGATGCAGATAAACTGCCAAATCCTTGGATGATTGTTTAGTTTATGTCATCGCTTTTTGTCATATCCTCATGTTTTTCCAGCCCTTCAGCATGTATAAAGTAAAACTGTCCAATGGTTATGCATAGGAAGTGTTGCTTTCATACATGTTTGGGGGCTTGTTTTGATTTATTTGTTTTTAGCCCTTCAACATGTTTAGAGAGCAGATTGCCCAATGGTTATTCATAAGAAGTATTACTTTATACATGCCAAAGGGCCAGATGTAGATACGAGGTTTTGACAGAATAGCGATGATATTAATACACCATTCTCAAGAGGATCTGTTCCCTAACCCACAAATCCTGATTATTATAGCAATTTGACAATACAATTACAATCATATTCATCTATACAACTATGACAAACACAAAAGATGAAATGATGCCAAATTTCACTGAAAAACCAGGGACCAAATCGAGGGACATCGCAGGAGAATTATTCCTTGACATTCTACTATTTAAGCAGCGAGCATGTGCGCACACACTTTTATATGCACTTAGGTAGTAAAGGATACTTCCTTTAACATGTAAAATTCATGAATGGAAAAGTTGTTTTGAACCTACCAATCAGTCATCTCTGGAACGAGAGCATGTTTCACTTGAGGGCGCTAAAAATTGATGGGTGTGTGTTACTGTGGTAATGTGTACTCATCAATTTGTGTAATCATCACATAATCGCTTTTTGCATACAAATGAATCTCTTATTGCCCTGTCACACTGTTGCGAATAGAGCTAAACGTGTGCCAGACATTTTTGGAAATTGGGTGAACATAGTTTCAAAGGCAAGCTGATCAGCGCGATTCAAAATGATACCAACATTTACGATATCCAGAGATGAGGCCTGAAAATCCTGCCAAAGAAGAAATACTGTTTGTTGTCAAAAACAGATAAAAAAAGGGTCCCCCATCATGTAATTACGTATCTATAAGAAAATAGGTAAACATTATTTTTGTTTACATCAACATTACTTAAATTTATTTCGGCCTGAGTGTTCCCTTTAGTATTTCCACACCTCATCTTCTTAATTAATTTTCAATGTGTTCAATAGCATCATTAGCTACATTTACCTGTGAAACCTTTGAATCATTAAGCCAAAATATTTGTGCAAACAAATCCCTCAATTCATAGAAAATACAAGTATCGGTAACTCTAAAGCCCTGTTAACGCAACAGTTACATTAACGTCAGAAACGACAGCGAATTTGTCACAGCAACAAATTTGCGTCCGCGAAATGGACTATATTCCCAGGCTGAACAAACATTACAAACAGCTGATGATCAACTTGTTGGTTGAAGTGTAAACAGAACACTGCAAATTACATGCACAACATTTCAAATACGCCCTTTTGCTGAAAATTGTATTTTTTTGTATCGGGCATGTGTGGCGCAGTGGGTAGAGCACTGGACTCATCATCTAAAGTGTGTGGGTTCGAGTCCCGCTGTGGTCAACATGTTGTGCTCTTGAGTAAGGCACTTTACCGCAATTACTCCTCTCTACCCAGGTGTATTTAAATGGGTACCGCGATTCTTCAGTGCTGGGAAGGTAACAGACTAGCTGTGGTGGAGGTGTAGCGAGCCCCACACAGCAACATTATAAAAAGGAGTGAGTCTGGCCCTATCGCTTTGAAAGAGAGATGGGCACTCCGCTCCTGGTATTACAGGATCGACCGCCTTTACCTTTACCTTTGTATAAGATTCACAAAATCTCCCATTTTTACAAAATAGTCTGCAATTTCTCAGAAACATCCAATTTATAAAATATGTTTTTTGAAGAAAATAAATATTTGTAGATATTAAAATCACAAGCAATCTGATCAATACAGGGTGTCCCAAAAAGAACTGTGCCCATGTTAACCCAACTTATTGACCATGAAGTTCTACAAATTAGTGCAACTTCACACAGATAGTCATTGACTATCTGTGAACTTCATTATACATTTTGAAAGACAAAACGCTTGGCCTTCAGATGCCGTTTATTTCATCTGATTTGGTTTAGTCAATCCTGAGATATGACCAATTAACTAAACCTACCTAAAATCCATGTTGTGCCCATTCAGATCAAATGAACGGCATCTGAAAGCCAAGGATTCAGTCGTTCAATATCTATAATCAAGTTACACTAAATTGTAGAAATTTATGGTCAAAAAGTTGGGTTAACATGTGCACAGTTCTGTTTGGGACACTCTGTAGCAATGATATTCATAGCCAAATAGACAAAATTGTCTTAGTAAAAATCATTCTGGGACACACTGTGTATTTCACTATAAAATGCAACGCTCATCCACCAAAGGTGTGTACGTATCTGGCATGACAACCGAAGCAATGAGGAAAACAAAGGTGACAATTTATTTACAAACTGACTTGATCCCAATGGAACCAACACGCTGTGCTATGTACATACAAACAAAATGACAAGATTGTTCCGAGAGGAAATTTCTCCTAGGTGCAACTCAGAGTGCTGTCTAGACCACCACCGCTACGACCAAAAGTAGCCCAATTTTGTTGAGTGCATAGAAAATAGAGGAGTAGCCACCAGGGTTGTCACTAAGCTGGTCGGGTTTTTTTTATTTATTTATTTTTAACAATTTGTGAATAAAATCATTAAACTGCCTCAAAAAAACAAGAAATTATGTGGCAGGAACCCTCAAAGTGCATTGAAAAGACCTAAAAACCATTAAGAAGGCCTCTGGACCCCATGCCATGATCCACTGCACTTCGTTCACTACATTTACTCTGTTCGCCGTCAGTAAAATTAACCGGCACCAAATTTTGGATAGTGACAAAACTGGTGGTTGGAGGAAGTGGAACCGTGTGTTCCTCCCCTAAAATGTCATGACCTCCTTTGCATCCCCACATGATGCATCCCATAGAACGTGTCGTGTGTATTAACATTTTCCATGCTCCTATTGGTTTTACCATATACAAAATATATTTTCAGAAAACTTTTTCCAACTTTCAAGGTCTATCTCAAGGATTATTGAACCAATACTAGGCATGTTTGTACTTATTTAAATGCATATCATATGGTGGTTGCAAATATGATAATGTAATTCAATAATTATGACATTTTTGAAACATTTTGTGAACATTTGGAATATCGTCTGCAGACGCCTGCCGGGTGGAAAGTGTTAAATTACGTCCCTGTCCGTAAATTGTCACTATCCCCCTAAATTCTGTAGCTTCCTCCTCCACTGAGTAGCCCCGTTTTTGCACAACCGCAGCACCTTAAAGTATGGGCTGAGGATCAATTAAGTTTTTTAAGTTTTAATGATTTGAACATTTATGACATTGATCTGGGGTTCATCAAAATTCTACCTTGTACATGAACAAATTCCATCAATTTTGTTGAATATATTTTCAAAATGAAAACTAAATGCCATTTTTTGTATTGATGACATCATTTGTATTGGCCAATCAAGTCAATACGATTGATGTAGACAATAAGTATTTTGTCATTAACCAATCACTAAGCGTGCATTGTTCTGTTTCTCAGAAAACGTCATGTAGACCATCAGGGTTGTAGCTACGCTGGGCGGCGCCGGGCGGGCCCGCCCGCCACTGGGCTAGCCCGCCCGGCGCTGGGCCCGAAATTGGGATGGGCGCCCGGCACTCAAAAAAAACCTTAAAACATCCCGGCCCCTGAGCCGCGAGAATTATGTTTCAACCAAATAGCGAAATATTGAGCCCAAATAGCGAAATATTGTGCCCAAATAGCGAAATATTGAGCCCAAATAGCGAAATATTGAGCCCGGCACTCAAAATGCTCTGGCTACAATCCTGTAGACCATAAACAATTCTACTGTTTATGTGTAGACATGGAAACGGCAATTAATGTGTCTTTGATCGCCCAATATTGTGCCTGTTTTGCTGGCTGTAGTGCATGGGTCTAAAGTAGCCCAATTCTGTGGTTTAGCCATTGAGTAGGCAACACTGAATGACCACTTGATGGATCATGATTCGTACGCGACAAGTCATCCTGACGGCCTTACCACCAACAACTCTACAGATATACCCCCAAGCTATAGACAAATAGAGGTGTGTATTTGCATCATCAATAATGGACAAAAACTACATGTAAAGCCCAGGATATAACTCCATTTCATGGACACAAATTTGACGGCCCGACAACTTTTAGAATTGTACGACTTTCGCAAAAGAAAATCGTACCTCCGCAAGCGAAAACCCTTTTGCACATCAAATGTGATGCGATCTGTGAAAACCCGCCACATGTCGGGATTTTTCATATTGGAGTTATTTATATCATAAGAAAGCTGAATCTGTGCTGATTACAGAACTGTTTTGATCATTTTTCTACGATCACTACAAAAAAAGTTATGAGTGACTGATGGTTGTGATGTCATAAAAAGCTACAAAACAAGAAATCATGAAAACAGGCCATAAAAGATACATAGTTCAATAGAATAACATTATAAGGCTAATTAGAAAAGTGACTGAAGTAAGTTTTTAAGGTGAAATTTCATAAAAGGGGATGATATAAAGTATAAGAAATTAATTTTCTAAACAAAATATGAAAAAATAAAAATAAAAGGTTTTTTTTTGTTTTTTTTGTTTTTTTTACCCATAATCCTTATTTCACATTTTGCGACATCCGACGGGTTTTCACAGATCGCATCACAAATTTGCTAGAGTTGAAATATTTCAACCCAGCGACAATTTGATGGCTACAAATGATTCAGATTGGACGCTGCTGCAGGACATGTGGTCAAGGGAATCTCCCTTCCAAAACCACGCTGTTAAAAATCCAGAATTTCAACATGGATGCTTAGTGAACTGTGATTATATTCTATACAATTTTCAAGCTTAATGAAGCTAAGCCTTTTATATTTAGTGTTATATGAGTCTTGTTGATAGTCTTCTTCCCTGTATAGTGTTACATTCGTATATATTATAGTTATGATTTTTTTTTTGAAAGCAGATTTTTCTTGCAGATTTACATGTAGATTTACATTTCTGATCATAAATCATAAATACATTCTTAGAGTTACAGAGCGATACGATTTCAAATTAGGCCTAAAAAAAAAAGGTTTGATTGGCGTAACCCGACCGACCCTAAATACATAGCCGACCCTGAATATTTTTTATTATTTTGAGGGGGAAAAAAAATTGAACAAAGTATTAAAGTTTTGTATTGTATTGTACAGTATTGACTGTTTGCTTTCATTTTCGGCTATTTTAAGTCCCCATCGAAATGATATGAAAAAGGAATTTTGCCGTCTCTTCATTTGTGTGTACTGCTGTCTTTTAAGTGTTCAAAAGTAGGTGATTTAAAAAAATAAATTAAAAATTAAAAAAAATCCAGACCGACCTACCCTATTTGTTTTGGTCATGTTACGCCAATCAAACCCTTTTTTTTTTAGGCCTTACTTCAAAATCAAAATTAGATTGTCCAGCTGCAGGGCATTTTATTTTCATTCTAAATTCACTCTAAAACCATGATTTTTCTCAAGCAATTTCTCTTTTCATAATCGTTTCAATTTTTCGAAACGTCTAATCGTGTGTGAAGTTATGTAAACAAAAGTGATCTAATTTTAGGGGGGGGGGCTTTCCATTTTTTGAACCCTTTATATGTACTAACTACTCTGAAACCTTACACTTCAGGGTTTCTACATACCTCATCTATTGAAATAATTCATTTTTTCCAAATTTCATTTTTCTCAGCGTTCTCGACCCTAGCTCGAAAATGTAAACTTTTTAGAGTAGTGTGAAGAGGTATTGGCTGATAATATTATTTCATATTTCTTATTACTTGGAGCTTTACCTTGCCCGTCCTTTGTGCATGAATAGCTATAGGCTTGTATTACGCAGAGCCCAGTATACAATACATTTGTTAGCGGCATTACAGTCTCTATTCCCCACGGATGAGCATCACGGCTGTATGCGCAACAAGATATATGTGACGCGATCAAAAGGAATGAGTCGGATGTCGACCCTGATCGAAAATGATTTTTTAATACAGTTTTAAAGAAGACACCTAGAGCTTTCAGAAACTGAAAACCCCATGTCGATACAACGTTTTGTTCTAAATTTATGTCAAATTGTATACATGAATTTCCATCAAAACTTATGTAAGCCGCCATTTTGAATTGGCCATATCTCAATTTGGGATTCCCCGACATCCGGCTCATTCCTCTTGATCGCGTCACATATATGTAAGCCCCACGAGGGCTTTATGGATTCAAACCATTAATTTTGAGACTTTAGTACCAAAAGGTTGTATCTACAATAGCTACATGATGAGAAACTCAGAGTAAGTCAAGCCAAGTATAAGCAGCAGATAGAGCTATTTGTCACTGATTCTTTGCCATTCTGTGGAATGGAGAAAGCTGCCATGTCACTGAAAGACATGTACTGTAAAAGCTGAAATATTTCGCGGTGGTTTTATTTTCGCGCTTTTCACGCAAAATCTTTTTCCGCGAAAATTATAACAAGCGAAAATATTGCTTTACACATTCATGCAATGCTTTCAGACGGTCGCCCGCGAAAAAAACAATTCGCGAAATGTCTTTGATATCAAAATCCGCGAAAATATCTGTACCCGAAAATATTGGCTTTTACAGTATTTGAAAATGTCACTGAAAGACCTCATATTTAACATTTATTATGCTTTTTTTTTACTCAAAGACCCTTTTTTATAAATTGTTGCTATTTGTCACACAGAGTCCACAAAAAGTAATCCTAACATCTTTCTATATATTCCTCAAGTTATTTTGCTCAAAAATAGGCTGCTATAATAACAAGTTGCTTTTTGATGCACCCTTGTAAAACTCATCATAACAACAAATCAAAGCCATAATATAATACAGAGATTTTCTCAACAGGTACCTCTATGACCCACTTTGCCAGGACACAGCAGATATAGAACATTCAAACATATGCTCCCTTGGGGTGTATTTCTATGCTATTTTTCATAAGTAAAGCTTTCTTAGCTTAGATATATACCAAAGAATATTTTAAAGACACCACCACAATGCATTGCGTTTTTGCAAAATGCCCTTATTCTGGTCTCCAATTTGTCTCGGTTGCCATAGACACATATGCACACAATCATGGCTTCATAGCGCGTTCATCGTTGAAGCTCTTAGGTAAAATTAGTTATCAGTGTTCCTTTTTCTTATTTCTAAAACTTAAAGAGCTCGACAAATGCATCATGTGGAAAAAGCTTTAGTTTGTTTGCATTTAGTGAGCAATGCATTGTGGGAAGACCTTAAAATCTTCTTGGGATACGGTACATTGTATATCGATACAGCCTTCAGGCAACCTCTTCAACGTGCCTCAAACATATGACTCTACCAATTGGAGTACCTTATCTTGCTCTACGTACGGGCATCCCAAAGAAGTACCGTCAAAGTGGTCATTTTTGCGGGATTAATTCTTTGCGCTTTGCCGATTTATTTTTTTAAACGGATCTGCATGCTTTTTAAAAATCGCGATTTGTAGCTTCATAACATAGACCTATAGGTAAATCAAATATAATTGTGTGCAATTATTTTCACGGTAGCTGCTTCAAGTACAAAAATGGCAAAACTAAACGAACATCCAGCAAATTTTCAAGGGTATTTAATATAATATGACAAGGCAATGTTTTTTTCTTTCAAAAATGAATGTGAAATTCAGTTGTGTGGGTGATCTTGTTCTAATTTTGCCGATACTACCTAGATACTAAGCAGATATGACTCTATATGAGTACCAACCTGGCTTTTCGCCCAGTAGAAACGGTCAAATATTAATGCTAATTAACGCTAAGTTTTCTAAGGGCAAAAACCTGCAAGGTTTGGTAATGGTAACGGTTATTAACCTCTAACTTGCCCAGTAGAAACAGCAATGTAAATCAAACTGATCTGACCCCTCCACGTGTAACCCCACGTCATATTCAAATGCGATGTGAGCAGGGCTTGAATTAATCGAAGGCATTGAAAGCAAAAGCCCCCCTTTTGATATGACTGGTCACATAATAGGGAGCGATCACTATTTACGCATGACATGAAGGGGGACGCACATTTTCTACTGGCAAAGACGACAACTTTTTGCATTGCGCATCATTACAGGAGGGGGACATGAAATTTGTTTGTATTCAAGAAGGGGGAGTGATGAAAAAATTGCACCCCCCCAAAAAAAACTCCCCCCCCCCCCCCCCCCCCACCCACCCCTCTGGCGTAAATAGTGATCGCTCCCTTATGAACAATCATTTTACAAACTGCGTCTGCAGAAACAATATCATATCTAGGTAATCATGATCGGTCGTTGGTCGTAATAAAACAACCGCTGTCGTAAGACTAGCACACTGTTGACTGAAGAGCAGCTGTCAAATCTATCTGCGTTGTAATATATAACGCACATCACGCAGGTACATATGGAAGGAGGAGATAGGACTATGTTTTCTGTGAATTAGACTTGTCTATATTATTATATGTGTACAGTGTACATGGTGTATGGAAGTCTATACATAGTGTACCATTGTGGCATCTGTCATAATCAAATGTCAATGAACGCAAGTATTCCCAGGAGGGGGGCACTGATGTACAAAAGTTCCTTAACAAGGCTTTAACCCAGAAGGGGGGGGGGGAGCCCGGGGGACTGACACTCATGTGTATAAAAGTTGTTATCATTCGTGGGAATCCACTCTCAAAAACTATCCTTAAGGGGGCTGTGCACCTTCGTATAGCCGCCGTAAAACTGCCGTAACTTCTTCATTATTCATTTAATCTAGATAAAAGCATACATTTTTTTGCAGGAAAGGGTTCAATGAATCCAACTATGATCATGAAATTGACCATTTTGGAGAAAATTATAAAAAACACGTTTTTTGACCCATTTTAGGTTTGGAAAAGATAACTCAAAATATATTTTGTCAAATTTTGTCATACTAGTTTTATTATATTCCTCATACAATTCCCTAGGAACAGTTTTTTTTTTTTTTTGAAAACATTTATTATTTTTTGAATTAGAGACCAAAAAGTGCTAAAAAACGTGATTTTTTTACCTCCAAAATCGTGAAAATCACAATTTTTGGTAAAAAATCACATTTTTCAGATAGACTTTGAAAATCGTGAAAGGTTTCTGACAAATCTGTTTTGTATATGGTACAATTAATAGCCGCCTGAAAAGTGTTAAGACGGAGGTTAGAATAACATGGACTGTGAACTAATTGTGTGATTCAAGCGTAAATTTGTCTTTACAGGCCTAACCATTACAATTATGACCCATGCATGATTCTGGGCCCAATAGCTACCTAGTACGGATTCAGGTTGAAAAATACACACTTATTCTCTGAAATTGGCGATATTAATACTCTTATCACGGGCGCGCAATGTGGTCGAAAAAACACCCCCGTAATCCGCTTTTTCGTTCACGCGGTTGATTACAACATTATACCTGTCTGGCCCTCAGTATATTCCATTCCGCTCAATGTACTACAAACTAGATGTATCCTTGCACCTCACGACCAGCTTTGAAATAATCTACTGTATAAGCAGAAATATTCACGCTACATTTATTTTCGCGCTTTTTGTGCTCGACACAGCTACCGCGAAAATAATAACACACAAATATTTGTCTTTAGCTTGAATTGTATCGGTCTTTGTGATGAAGCTACAAATCACCAATTTTAAACCCCACAAAACAGTTCAAAATGAGAAACGGGGGCGAAAATTTAATCGCACAAAAATTAGCACTTTTACAGAATGTGCTCAGACAATGTAATTGTCATGAACATGGATTTTGCCTCGCTAAATTCGCTAAGTCACTGATCGGGGCTACTGCATCCCTCACAGGACACAGGATTAGGGTAGTCGGAGGATCTGTGATTAAATTTAAGTACAAACATAATGTCAGTTTGAATTCCAGCGCAACATTGCAGTATTTACGCATCAATGCCAGGGTTTTGTTGCGTATTGCACAAGCCCACGAGACAGTGTAAGCTAGGCCAACAACAAATATTGTTGTGTTGCCCTCAAGTGCCAAAAATCTTGAAGTCGGATCTAACGGTCTATTTGTTTCTAGTGTGATATTAGTTAAAAAGCAATCTATTCAAGAAAATAGTAATATTTTGACAAATTGGGTAAAATTGATATCTTTAAAAAAAAAATGAGACTCTGATTTTTGATATTTTAGGGTCGGTTATTGGCCTAAATGAAAGCATAAATACTCTAGCATAAATACTGCAGCTACTGCGAAAATTATAACATGTGAATATTGAATACATTTCTTTTACAAAAACTTGCAGAAAAGTTTTTGAAATTTTGGCAAGGCGCAAACAATTAATCGCATACAAAATTTCATTTTTACAGTAAAGTGGGACCACTGAAATATAATCTGATATATTCTTCCAACTTCAAGTGGAAAGAGCATATTTTACTTAATTACAATACTTTTCCTTCCTCTTTTAATAATTGTCTCCAAAAAAATGTTATTTCTTTATATTTTGAACATTATTGGTATTTTGAAAATCTGTAATAATATTTTGACATTTTTATTTATATTTTGATAGAGTACTTTGTGAACATTTATGACAAATTTCTCTATTTTGAAAGAGGTTTCATAATGTTGTGAACATTTTTGGCAAATTTTTTTTGTTGTATTTTAGTTATGAAAAACATTCATACATTCTTAGCAGTTACGGGACCAATCAGAAAGCAGGAAAGTAAATTATGTGGAGTCCATTTGAAGTATCTAATTGCACTACGATTTGTGGCTTATTTTGAAAATGTTCCAATAATTTCGAAATATAATAAATAATTAAAACAAAAAGGAATGTCTGACTGATCATCGCAATCAATTCCACTTGCAGTATGAACATACATGTATGTGATGTGTCACATCAAAAGGTAATTCATGACAAAAACCTAAAAAAATGAAATTGCGGATTTGACATTACGGTGAGATCTGAATTTATTATCTGTGGTTAAACTTTAAATTTTTTTAAACAAATTTGTGCAACAAATTTAGAAAAAATATGATGATGATGCAGTCCAAAAACACTCCAACATAGCTGTGGTGATTCACAGCAACCAGGTGATTGCACAATACCCAGACATCGTTGTTCAACATTATACGTAGGGTTCGGCAGAATCAGTGAACACATATTTCACGGCATAATTCACAGATTTCATACTTGATCACTGATTTCGGAAAGTACCGTATAAAATCGCGGAAATGCTATTTCAGCTGCAAATTGTCCAACAAGCTGATTTTTCTGCTGTTGACAGTAGGCTTGTTAGAGAACTACACGGTGTGATTTTTTTTATATCGCCCTTTCCTTGTTTTTGTTTTTGTTTTTTTAACCTCGCATTTTTATTCCAATCTAACATTTATTTATTTACTAATGTCCCTTGAGTAATAGATATTTTTAATTGAGGGCCTGAAAATATGTGTCATTTCCCAGTTTGATTTTGGTTTTGCTTGAAATCACACTAATCACGGAAATCACAGATTTTACACAAACTGCCAATGGTTTTTGCCTTTGGCCGAACCCTAATTATACGTACCGCTTACAGGAATGGAAGCAATATTTGCCATAAAATTATAGCTTTCCAAGCAATTCCAACAAAAACTGGAATAAGGATGCGCAAAATGTACACATTTGCAGGTATTTTTTTGAAATACGATTTTGTTAAATGAATTTAACACACTTTGAAGAACATATTTCTGGACCATTTGACAAAATGACCTTGGAACCATTTTTTTTATTTTTCAACTTCAGCATCAAATTACTCAAAATGACCGTGGCCGACAAGTAGAATCCACTTGGCGTGACGTGTCACATTGTCAGTTTGTATTCCTGTAACATTGCAGCATTTATGCACTTATGCCCGGATTTATTACTTTTTTTAAAAACGTTCCAATAATTTCAATACAATTTTAAAAAGAAATGCCCGACTGATCATTGTAATCAAAAGTCAACACACTATTATATTCCATTCCAGTCGAAGTAAAAACATATTTTCAGTTTGTATCCCTGTAACATTGCAGCATTTATGCGCTAATGCCGGAATTTATCACCTTATTTGAAAACGTTCTAACAATTTCAACAAAATGAAAATAAAAAAAGAAATGCCTGACTGATCATTGCTATCAAAAGTCAACACACTATTAGTATTATAGTGTACATATTCCATTCTAATTGAAATACAAACATAATATCAGTTTTTATACAATGCAGCATTTACGCACTAATGCCAGGATTGGTTGGCTTAACACTTTCCACGCGGCAGGCGTCTACAGACGACAATCCAAAATTTCACAAAATGTTTCAAAAATGTCAAAATTGTTAAATTTCATAACCATATTTGGAATCACCGTGTAAAATGCATTGAAATAAGTACAAACATGCCAAGTATTGTTTAAGTAATCCTTGAGATAGACTTTGAAAGTTGTGAAAGGTTTCTGACAAATCTATTTTGTATAATTATGGTAAAACTAATAGCCGTATGGAAAGTGTTAATAATACATGACCACACAATAAAGTATATTTTAGAATCACGCGCCACTGGATTGGATTACTGTAAAACCACTTAATCTATGCAAGGGATTTAATTTGTGAATTTCGTGAGGGTTGTGGATTCGCGGAATTAAATACCCGTGAAAACTGACCATTTTGCATCATTGAAGTAACAGTCAAATTTCCAGATTCACAACATTTTAATTGTAATTTCACAAAATAAAGTATCTGCGCCATTCAATGCGTTTACGGCGCGCTTTGTTTTTAATTGGTTGTTCAGATATCCCGGGTTCACCAATTTTCAATGCGGGTGTTAGCAAACTTGTTGACATGTTTTTATTCGTTATTACATAGATAAAATGTATGCTCAAATTGTGAATTTTGATTTGTATAGTGTCGTGTATGAATTAGGTCAATACATCCGTATATTTTGTTTCTCAAAAAATTAGACAAATCAATGCACTTGAGCAAATGTTGAAATGCTCAGTCTAACAGCACTCCCCTGCAGGATCGTGCCATTATTCACACATCAACATCAGCGCGCATGCATTGATTTGTCTCATTTATTGGCATATAATTGATGCAGGGAAACAGTACAGTGTGTCTATTGGATTTTGTTGGATAATGGTGGTGTAAGGGTTAACAGAATCAATCAAAGTATCAATTCAATAACAAAATGATTAATTAAAGGTAGATGACCCGATCACATTTTCGTAACACAGAATTATTTCAAACATACGGAGATTTTCATATCATATGAAAGCTCGTATTTTTCTCATCATCATACTGAAATTTGACGGCCTAAATCGGTATAATTACGGAGAAATCGATGAAATAACGTCGAATTACCGCGAATGGTGGTATACCACCGATATAGTTTGTGTACAACTCAATGGGTACAGTTCACAGCATCTTGTGCGTCTAAAATAAGAACCATTAGAGCTATGCAACTCAAACTTTGGGACACGACTTTTTTAAGGCTGACCTTTCATGTAGAATAGAAAACTTCAAGTTCAAAATCGGAAAAGTGATCGGGTCATCTACCTTTAAATAAATGGGTAGCTTTTATGAGACTGCTTGTATTCCATGAATAGACAAGGCCTGTAGACAAACAGTTTGTATTATTTCTATTGTCAATATTTATAAGCGACAGCTGTCAAAAATTATCTTTGATATTATTGTTTGATAATTGTTTAATACACGGAAATACTGTAATAATATGGTTGTGGTGATCATCGTACAGATATATTGCAGTTTGCAGACAAACGCAATTCATCATACAAAATTAGTATCAAATTGTTATGGACCTGAGCAGTAGCGTAGCCAGCGGGGGGGCAGGGGGCAGACTGCCCCACCCCCCCCCCCCCCCCCCCCCACCCCCGGACACCTAAAATGGGGACGGAGAAGCGGGAAAATGGGGGACGAGAAATTGTTCATGTAGTACATTTACTGTGCGATTTTTTTTTTTGGACTGTGCACAATTTTTTGACTTCACCCCCCCCCCCCCCCATATACACTTACATGAAATTCACGAGGTAAGTGACTAGAAAAAAAATTGGGGCAACCTTTTACGAAAATTTTAGAAATCTTGCCCCCCCCCCCCCCCTGAAAAACATCCTAGCTACGCCACTGGACCTGAGCTCTTAGGGACTTGCACTGCTTTCCAAGCAGACCCTCACTTCGATAGATACATACATGTACGTACATACACCTACATGTACCGTACTATCCCTATTGAGTGCCAATGTCCTTATAAGCGCCCACCCCTCTTTCTCCCAATGACTACCAAAAGTTAACACCTAATAAGCGCTCATCATTTTATTCACTGTAGCTAAATAAGGCCAACAACAAATTGTTTGGTTGCCCTTTCACCTCAATTTTTTTGGGGGGTCGGTAGGTCGATTTTTTTATGTTTTTATTTCGAAATATAAGTGTTTTTACAAATGTAAAATGGAAGATGAAAGGGATTTTACATGATTGTTGCATACATTACCAATATTTTCTTACACAAACAATTCACACACACTCAGACAAATCAGATATCTATAAAACTTGATGTAGTGCATATGGTGTTTTATTAAAATTGCCCGAGCGAAACATGTGAGGTGAAATGTTAACGATTGTCGTGTACCTGCTCTTTTAGCATCAGCCTAGAAGCGCCTAGAGAGGAATAAAATATGTATGGCCTAAGAATATGTGTCTGCAATACATTTTAAATGAACAGCAACCGTAATTCACCATCTCGTAAGCATTTATATTCATGAAATCGACCTTTTTTTTTCTTTCTTTTTTTTGGAAAAAAAAAAAAAACCACCAAGATTTTTCAATATTTACGGTCGGTCGGGAAAGGGCAACCAAACATTTTTGTTTTGGCCTAATAATAAAAAATTAAAAAACACCAGATTTTGTGTGCACACAAGGAGTGGAAAGTGTACACAACATACCAATTGTCCTAAATGTGCACACAGGGAATGGAAAGTGTACATTACTAAAACAAATTTGTACTAAACAAAAAAGAAAAAAGATAAATGACTTTCAAAAAGGTAACTTAATAAGCGCCCACCCAAAATGACTTTGATAAGCGCCCTGGGCGCTTAATAGGGTTAATATGGTACACCCATATAAATGTGAATACAAATGTTATACTTTAATACTATTATAATTATGTTATAATTTAATACAGAGTGGATGGATAGCAGACTCAGGTATAGGAGGTATACGGGGGAATGGGATGTGCCGTTCCGGATTGGTTGCAAGAAATTCCTACCTAAACATGGGTCCTGTTTTTGCGCTAGAAAACCCCTAATATAAACATAAATCTCAAATAGCGAAAAACCACACACAAAAAACGCCATACCAGCCGTTTTTAGACAGAAAACATGCAGTGGCGTAGCTAAAGGGGGGCAGTTGACAGAAATAATCCTTAAAAAAAACCTTAAAACGCCCTTTGTTCCCCCGCCCCAAGCCCTATTGTGCCCCCGCCCCATTCTCCTGATGTAGTGTGTATAAGCTTTATGACAACTTACATGGACCATTTTTCGAGCACGTTTTGTGTAAAACATGCCCTAACCCCCGCCCCTCTCAAATTTTTTGAGCTGACTGCAAACAATTTTTATGGCAACCTTTTATGAAAATTTCGAAAAATCTTGCCCCCCCCCCTGAAAAAAACCCTAATATGTTCACTGAAAACATGGGTCAAAGTTTCAACTTCCCGTGGCATACTTATGTACAGCAAAAAAATGATTTGAGTAACCCTTTCCCTGTGGGCTCAAGCCCCCCCCCCCCCTGGTATTTTACCAAACAGGCTTTCATTTTGGATATGCTTATGTCTGACAGCTCCTTATAAATGACAGAGGAAAGATTAGTTGCACATTACCTCTGAACCCACATTTCACCATGAAATTATGTTTTTGCATGATTTCTACCCAATTTGACCCCTGGTCTAAACGAGTAAAATATAGACAAAATTTAGAAAAAGGTTGAAAGATTTAAGACCCTTTTAAACCCCTTTAATGCACATCAAAAATTGACATTTATTAAGGGGGCTGTGCACATTCAGGTATAGCCTCAGTAATCTGCCGTAACTTCTGCATTATTCATTTAATCTATATAAAAGTATATATACATTTTTTTGCAGAAAAGGGTTCAATGAATCCAACCATGATCATGAAATTGACCATTTTGGAGAAAATTATAAAAAACATGTTTTTGACCCATTTTAGGTTCTGCAAAGATAACTCAAAATATTTTTTTTCACATTTGTTCATACTAGTTTTATTATATTCCTAATACAATTCCCTAGGAATCTTTTTTAAAATCTTTTTTTAATCTTTATTATTTTTTGAATTAACGACCAAAAAGTGCCAAAATCATGGAAATCACATTTTTGGCCCTTTTTTGGCCTGAAGGTGCACAGCCCCCTTAACGTGTAAAATATTTACAAGATTTTCTGAAAATGGCAAGTTTTGGACCCTTTGAGACCCCTTAACATGTTATGTGCATAACACACCCTATCTAAAAACCTGTATCACACATGTTTGTGGTTGACCGACTGTTCCCCCTCCCCTCCCCTCCCCCTCCTCTGGAAGTTGAGAATCAAGTGCACTGTGTTTGATTCTAGGGATGCTGTCAACGGAAGTTATCATTTATTTCCAAAAGGCCAATGTTTTAATTATTTACATAAACCTGTCAATGGTAGCTGAACTCCTCATTTCTTCTCTCATCAAGTAGAAGTCTAAATCCTTTCCGCTGGCAGGCAGAAAAAAATGCTTAATTTAATGCTACAATGCAGCTGCCTATTTCAGTTTTAAAGCAAAGATTTCGTTTAAAGAAAGCACGGAAAATAGCTAATTTGCTGGATGATATTTCTTTTATTGAAACTGAAAACTAGCCAAATATGAGTGACACAAATATGATCATTATAGATCCTCTGACAATCACCAAACGCAATGACCAGTGAACTTAGCTAGGACTGCCAAATGAATGCTCATGACATTACACATTGGTCAATATGATCATTTCTTAGACTACTTGTCAGGTGAATAAATACATCTTTATACATGTTCATCAGCCTCAGAAAGTTTACTGAGATGTGTGGTTGTTTAGATCCCCCCCCCCCCTCCCAGCTTCTAAATATAACCCCTCACCAACTCCCACCCGAAATTAAACCTTACCCATTTTTATTTTTAAGGTATTGTTTTTCTGTATTCTTTCGTTAATTTGAGGAAAAATTTCAGTATCCTTTAAATATTCCATGCCTTTTAAAAAACTCCACCTATTTCAAAAAGACACTAAACATCACGCCAGGATGTGGTTAGAGCCACCATTTCTCCGTTTTCTAAATTCAAAATTCCATTTTGTAAAACGTGCATTTTCGCGATCCTCTGTTTTTCTAATTGAACACTACATGTTCACCCAGATGAAAACATGCATTATGCTATATATTTTGATCGTTTTTGGAGAGATTCAAGCATAAAATCCAACACGGGGAACTACTTAAAACAAATAGCTATTACACAATTTGGCATTTGAATTTGTTAGGAAACCATAAAGTAAATTTTGCTTCCGCTCATGAGAGCTCTAAAGGTCACTTTTAAAAATACATTTATATCAAAACATGCATTATGCTATATATTTTGATAGAATGATAGCTTTTGGAGAGATTCAAGCATGAAATCCAACACTGGGAACTACTGTAAACAAGTAGTTATTACACAATTTGGCATTCAAATTTGTTAGAAAACCATAAAATAAATGTTGCTTCCGCTCATAAGAGCTCTAAAGGTCACTTTTAAAAATACATTTGTATCAAAACATGCATTATGCTATTTATTTTGATAGTTTTTGGAGAGATTACACAATTTGCGTTTAAATTTGTTAGAAAACCATAAAATAAATTTTGCTTCCGCTCATGAGAGCTCTTAAAAGGGCACTTTTAAAAATACATTTATATCAAAATCAATTGCGTGTGTCGTGTGTGGTTGTGCAAGTGATGATTTTTGGTATTTTGTGATATTTTTCATGTAAAGTGCTTTGTGTTATTTGTAAGGGGCTATATAAACACGGTATCATTATATATTGTTATTATTATGTGATGAGAGGGGGAATGGTCCGACTCCAAAAGTCAGAATCAACACCCAACAGACGGCGCAGACGAGGGACATTTTGGAAGAGGGGGATTTAAAATTTTGGTGCTCACTGAGGGCATTTTGTTCTGACATTTTTTACAGATTTTTGCTGGGTATCACAAGGGGATTTCCTCCTCTAGTCCTATGGTGTTTGGGCAGAGTACTGTAAAAGCCAATATTTTCGCGCATTTTGATATCATAGACATTACGTGAATTGTTTTTTTCGCGGGCGACCTTCTGGATGCACTGCATGAATGTTGAAAACAATAATTGTTTAAAGTGTTACAATTTTCGCGGAAAAATATTTTGCGCGAAAAGCGCGAAAACAAAACCACTGCAAACATTTCAGCTTTTACAGTATACCTAATGCAGCATGGGGCCCGTTTAACACTTGCCACGTGGCAAGCGTCTGCAGACAACATTCTAAAATTTCACAAAATGTTTCAAAAATGTCAAAATAATTTAATTTCATTACCAGATTTTGAATCACCATGAGAAATACATTGAAATAAGTACAAATGTGCCTCCTGTAGTATTGGTTCAGTAATCATTGAGATAGACTTTGAAAATTGCAAAAGGTTTCTGAAAAATCTGTTTTGTATGGTAAAACTAATACTAGATGAATGTAAAGTGTTAAGGTTTACAGGGTTTTGTACATGGTCTATCAAGCGAAAAAATGTTTTTGCAGTCTCTATATCAGGCTTTCTCAACTAGATTTACTGATGCGCCACATTTTAAGTATCCAACTTGTTGAAGCTCCACTTGGTCATATTTTTTTAGAATTTACAATGGCAAAATTCCTTCACAAAATAGTTTAACATAATTATGTAGGCAACATAATAACTAATATTACTCTTTTGAGGGCAAATGTGTGCGCAGCGCGTGAACAAATTGCTGTCTTTATACATGAACTCCTGTAGCTTATCATCGTTTAAGACTGCTCTAAAAACTCACTTGTTCAAAATTGCTTTTGCCAATGACTTGTAATGTTGTATATCACATGCATGTGTGTTGTATTATGTAGTAGTATATTATTATGTTTCTGCATTTGATTGCTTTTTATCATGTTCTCTGTTGTCTGTAGCGCAGTGAGCGGCTTTGTTTGTCGGATACTTGCGCTTTATAAGTTTCCATTATTATTATTATTATTATTATTATCTGACCGTCATAGGCCTATGAAATCTGGCTATATCATGATACAATTTATTTTTAAAACAAATTTTAACCACTCTCGCGCCACTTAGGATGCCTTGATGCGCCACAAGTGGCGTGCGCGCCACCATTTGAGAATGCCTGCTCTATATTAAGTATTTTTTCACAGCTATGTTTCAAAGTGTTTTACAGTTGTCAAAAGAGAGGAGAGGCATTGATGTTACGAATATTCCATGAAAATTACCTTGTAGCTAGATAGATTTGTATTTTGGACACCATTTTAGTTTAAATTTGAGACTTCTTGTTATCAGTCATTCCCCTTTGAAACCAAAAAGTACTATTTTGTTATGGGGTTGGGGTTTTTTTAACTTTAAGATCGAAGGATATTAATTTGTAACACAGAGTGACAGCGATATATAGTGAACAATCAAAATTATTGTGGCTTATAAAAGAGGTGTCTAAATACAGAAGATGCCAAAAATATATTTTGCCTAAGGCATCTATAGGCAGAATGAAAACATTAACATGTTTAGCGTTCCCTCCCGCTTCCTTTTTTGGTTCTACTTCAAGTTTATTTCTTTTTTTTTCATTACTTCAGTCATAACTTTTTTGTTTAGGTGTTTCAGAGTTTAGTTTGAGATGTTTGTAACTAGCTCTTAGCTAACAAGCTGTGAGCGCAGCAAGATACAAACACTATTAAAGCATGGTCTCTGCTACCAAGGTTCAGAGGGTCACAGTTCTTGGCTATAATAATAAATATTGAGGAGGCACAGACTTCCTTTTAGTGCTTTGAAACAGCTTTGTTTCTTTCTTTTATGCATTTTAAAGCAAGTTTTGTGGTGACCAACCCCTCAGAACCATGCAGGGGCGTAACCAGGTCCTGACCCCCCCCAATTGAAATGACAAACTCTATGTATACAAAAAAAATAGTCGATTATGCCCCCTGTCAGAAGGCGCCTCCCCCTTCCTTTTGTTTGAAAAAGCCTGGATGCTAGCCGCTACACGTCACATGTTTGGGTTTTTTATTTGTCTTATTGGAAACAACTAAGGCTAGCAATAGTATAACTAATTAGCTAGCATTAGTTCAAAATCCCGGTTAAAAATGTACACAAAAAACAGGACATCCGGGTGTATGTGGCCACTACACATAGTGCTGGAATGTTTGTAAACAAAACATAAACTAGAAAGTTGACAACGAGGTCAAATAATAAGCCAGTAAAAATATAACCTGGGAAACTGCTGGGAATAAGGATAAGCTATATCATGCCAGCCAGCGTTTTTAATAGGGATGGATAGGGATAAACCAAACGAACCAATGTCTATAATATAACATTATGAACTATTTTATGTCATAATTATTACTTCCGCTTAACAGCTGCAAGTCATTTACTAGTGCCCGCAGTGTGTTTGTGCAGTCAATGCTTGTCTCACCAAATCAGCGGTATGCACAACGATTGAGTGCGCCGTTACAAACGGCCCATTATCCACACGTGCTTTCGCCTAGATCGATTTTAGCTTTCACACTTTTTGAAAGGGTTTTACTGACCTTGTGTTTGATCTGTTTTGATGTCGAGACACGTCTATGAAAAGCCTTTGAAGGTTCCACCTCTCCTTCACTGTCGCTGGAGTCATCCATGGTTCCGCTATGGGTTCCAGATTTTGTCCTACGACGCGGAGAAATCGGCGAAGTTCCCACCGCGGTTGCACCAGCGGTCGCCATGTTCCACGATTTACTGTGAAAGTGTGTGGGATATCCTTGGTTACGACCACTTTTCCGAAGGGGTTTGTTTATTACAATAGAGGGGCTGTTGCGGTTATGAATCGTGCAAAATGCAATCATTCGGGGGAATCCCCGGCGCGAGGAATTTCCCTAGAATGGGGTCCCGATGCACTATGCAGGGTGTGTCTCTGGTTGGTGATTGGTGGCTGCAGTTTATCAATCTTTTTACAACGATGAAATGGGTTCTCAGGGTGTGGCCATTCTCAAGGGTAATTATGTCCGGGTAATCCCCGAAAGAGGCGCTTTTGATTATCTGTTCCTGTTAACCCCCAAAATATGAAAGGTTGTAAGAAAATGAGTCAGATAATCTATTTTGGTATCAAATTTCACTAAAAATGCTGATATTTTTTTAATTTTGACAACAAAATCACTTTTTTGAAGAAAAAAATACAGAAATTGCCCCAAAGTCATCTAAAGACACATTATGGGTTTTTAATCAATAATTTTTTTAGTTTTTAAAATTTTTGACCAAAAAAGGTCAAAAAAATAAAAATTATAAATGTGTTGGTCCTAACATCAATTCGCCTACATTAAGGTAACTTTTGGTTATAACGGGCTTAAAATAATATCCCTGGACAGATGCGCGTGGGAAACTTTGTGAATTTAGCTTCTAAAAGCATGATTTTTAGGTGTACTTTTTAGCTTTTCATTCCTTGAAATTAGTCTATATTTTCTTTCAAATCAATAACACTCACAAATGAAAGTGATAATGTTGACTCATTGTTGTATACGTTAATTTTGCTTGGTAATGTTATCATAATAATGTAGTTATGTAATACTAATAGACAGAAAGAAAAACTTCTTTTGATGGGTTAATCATGTTAATGGGCGGGGGTTTCAAACAAGGGAATAACCATGGGATATTTTGAAATAAGTCGGCTAAAAGAACAATTTGAGCTATACTTTTATTATCCTCAAAAGCTATATTTTCGATTAGAATAGTAATATAGTATATATTAGTAATATGATCCTTAACACTTTCCACGCGGCTATAAGTTTTACAATATACAAAACAGAATATTCAGAAACATTTCCCAAATGTCAGGGTCTATCTCAAGGATTACTGGACCGATAATTTACTTTGCATGTTGGTACTTATTTCAATGCATTTCTCATGGTGATTTCAAATATGGTAATGTTATTCAACAATGTTGACTTTTTTGAAACATTTTGTGCAATTTTGGAATGTCGTCGACAGCTGCCTGCCGCGTGGAAAGTGTTAAAGGCATATTCAGGCCCGTAAGACACTTTTTTCAAAGGGGGGGGGGCGTTTTCAAAAAAAATCACCTTTTTTGAGTAAAGAATTGCGCGCGTAGCGCGCGAAAACTTTCGAATTTACCCTATTTTGCACGATTGAGCTACATTTTAGCTTGTACCAAAGAATATTGCATTTTGGGAAGACATATGCGCGCGTAGCGCGCGAATTTTTTTTGGGGGAGGAGGATTTTCTCTGTTTGTTGTCAAATTTTCCGGGGAAGATTTTCAAAGGGGGGGCGATCGCAACCGTCGCAACCGCCCCCCCCACCCCCCATCTGACGGGCCTGATATTATGTGACAGACGACGCTGGACATAGGCGTATTCACGAGTATTCAGGTTAAAATATGCGAACGAGGTTACCTGATCAAGTGAATGGAACGACCGCTTAACAACGGTTTAAATTCAAAAAATAGCATTTACAATTGGGATGATTAGCCATCCCGAACGGTTTTGGATTGGAAAAATTTTCTTCTAACCTATGATGAATTTTATGGGGTCATATAATCAAAATCCATTGTTACATTGAAACCAACGGAAATTCAAAATTAACGGCCGTTCGTAGCCACCGTCGTCTGTTATGTGATCTTTTTCAAGTAGCGCCCTCTATGAAAGCAGATATTCTTGCAGATTTGCATTTTTGATCATAAATCATAAAGATCTTCTAAGTTACAGATCGATACGATTCCTAATTACTTCAAAATCATGGTTTGAAAATAGATTGTACCGACCGAGCGGTACAATCTATTTTTTCAAATTTTACTCTAAATTCACACTAAAACTATGATTTTGAGGTTATTAGGAATCGTATGGCTCTGTAACTTGGAATATATTTATGATTTATGATCAGAAAAGTAATCTGCAAGAAAATCTGCTTCCAATTTTTGTTCGAGGATTGAGGGCGTCCCCTAGAAAAGATCACATAATATACCTTTAAGAGTTATAAAAGCACATACACAGCCAGTCCAGAGTTCCACCAATTTCACTTATTGTACAGCTCCAAAGTGCTGTACATTTGACATCGTAAATAACCTGATTAATTATATCACAACTTGGTATGTGTGTGTTTAGTAGATGATTGTTTATCTTGATCAACAGTTGCTTGAATCAAAACTTTTAAGTTCTATCAGTGTCCTACTGTGCAGGGGTGTGTACAGCAGAGTTCTGCCACATAAATCATCACTAAAAATAGTCACTGTCAATGCTTTTAATTCCTTATAGCTCTCGGCAGCTACGCTGCCTCGTGCTATAAGTCATACTAAGTTGCCATCTCTTGTTATAGTGTTTGTCATGGGGGAATAATGTGGGCTATTTTGGGCCAAATACATTTAGTATGACTTATAGCACGAGGCAGCGTAGCTGCCGAGAGCTATAAGGAATTAAAAGCACTCATCGACAGTGACTATTTAGTGATGATTTATGTGGCAGAACTCTGCTGTACACATCCCTGCACAGTAGGACACTGATAGAACTTAAAAGTTTTGATTCAAGCAACTGTTGATCAAGATAAACAATCATCTACTAAACACACACATACCAAGTTGTGATATAATTAATCAGGTTATTTACGATGTCAAATTTACAGCACTCTGGAGCTGTACAATAAGTGAAATTGGTGGAACTCTGGACTGGCTGTGTATGTGCTTTTATAGGTCATAGTTACAGACGACGGTGGCCACGCGATTTGGACGACCCAATATGGCAACGAGAGTGCACCATTTTGAAATATTTTTAACGGTCATCACCCGGTTGGCGATGAAAATAATTTAAAAAATAGCATTTACAATGGAGTTAGTTAGCCAACTCCAACGGTTTTGGATTGGAAAAAAATCTTCTAACCTAAGATGAATTTTTCAAAATGATAAGATTAACATTCGCGATTACGTGTTATTCCAATACGAATTCAAAATTTAGGTTTCGCGTGGCCACCGTCGTCTGGTGGTGGGTTAGGCAATCTTAGGACCGAAAGTATATGGATCTATCTCAAGGATTACTGAACCAATACTAGGCATTTTTGTACAAATGCATTTCACATGGTGTTTCCAAATATGAAATTTAACAATTTTGACATTTTTGAAACATTTTGTAAAATTATGGAATGTCGTCTGCAGCTGCCTGCCGCGTGGAAAGTGTTAAAGGGGACAGGTGTGCAGACAGATACAAAGTGTGTTGAAAATGGGCACGCTGATAATTTGGCAAATTATGTGAATTTTTTCTTTGTATTAAAGTAGGGTCATAATCTTGGATTCCGTGACCATTTTCTTCCTAACTTTGTTTTCTTGGTGAATTTGTTAACCAGAACTATTTATGGGTCCTAGGCCTATGGACGGACCCTCTCAAAAATGACGGGAACTTTTTTATAGCGCAAATTCCAAAATGGCCGCCATACAGGGGCCCAAAAATTCAAATGACTTCAATTAAGCTAAAAAGCATACAGGCTGTCCCAAAATGATTAGTACCCATCGATGCCCAAAGTTCAATACATATTTTCATCATCAAAATCAATGAGATTAGATCCGTTGTGTTTCTATCATATTTGCTATACTGTACCCTTTCATTAGAACTTTAGATCATGAATATCGGACTTATTTTAATGAAGTTACACTCCATTGTGTAAAACATGGTGATTTCACCTTTTTGGCAAAGTGCAAAAAAAAAGTGTTTTTAAACAGCTTGATTGAAAGAAACTATGTTAATACATTCTCTTAGTCTTAATCTCTTGTCTGCTAATAATATCTTAGGTTCATTTACATTTTAAACTGCTGTTGTATCATACTGTTGTTCAAACAATTAATAATTCTTCATTTTGATTCAATTTGAAGAGTAAAAATGGATCGTCACGCATGAGCGACCCCAAGCTTTGTTTCTATATATGGATGAGCTAGTTTTGAGGCAAAACTTGAGGGACATTTAAACGGGTAAAGACGTGGTCATGGGTGGCTTAGACTTCTGTTTCATATTGTGGATGTAATTTCCTACAAACGTCCCGTAGTGTTATACTCATGAAATCCATTCTCCATTGTGAAATTGAAATCTAAGCCACTGGTGATTTACTAAATACCACTTCATTTAGAAGTCCCCAAACACTTGTCACTGACGGCGATGATGATGAGACATGAGACTCGATAGCAAAAACCGCCAACAGCGCCCCCACGTGTTATTGGGGCTGACGAAAGGCAAGCGAGTTGCTGCCAGAAAGCTACCCCAGAGGTAAGCTTATTTACTGTTGTGAGAAAGTAATAATCTCAAAAATAATAGGAATGAGACAAATTTGATTATAAAATCATTCTTTATAAAATGAACCTTAAAACAAACCTTTTTCAATTATTTAAATTTATTTTGAATTTATAAGTGCCTAATGGCATGAATTGTCATTTTAACCTCAGAATAAGGAGCACTTAAAGTTATGCATGTATCCTTTCGGCCAGCCTAACTAATTTATGAACGCATGTTGTGTCCACGACAAGCCACAGCGGGTCGAGGATACTCCGTATGATAACACTTATTGATTTCCTGGGCATAGCGCGTAACTTTAAATTGTTTGAAGGAACGTGTCTGAGATGGATTTACCAAGTGGATATTCTCTGACAAATCCAAGCCAACCCCTAAATCTGTGAACTGTTGCGGGAAATGTTGCCAGGGTTATTATTACGTAACACGTTTTGCGTATTCCAAAGTATGATAACACGGTCATCAGGTCATGACGGAATAGTAATGTAAATCAGATTAAATCATGTAACATTTCGCTGGTATTGAATTGGTTTTATTCAATTACTGAAAAAGAAATCGATCAAACCAGGGACAGTATCAGACTCCAACAACCCAGACGATTACAGTGACAGCAGTGATGTGTTCGCCTCGAATCATGCTACATTACCTGTTTGGTTCTCAAATAAAAAATGGAATAAGAAATAATATTGAACAAACATAATTTTCAAAACGAAGTTGTATTCTCCAAAATACTCCAAAGACGAGTTTTGACTGGAGGTGGCGGCACGGAGGGGGGAACTGTTAAATGTTGGGGAAAAGTTCATTGATGACGGCGGTTTTAAAAAGAATGTGGGGCTGGTTTGGTCGACGATCGTATATTGTAGGGTGTTCCATGTCAACACAGTCCTCGGAAAAAATGAATTAGCGTTAACGTCTGATTTGGTGTAGCAGATTTCAAGTTGGTTAGGGTGTCCTCGTCTACATCGGTCTGGCTTAGGGTTTGTGTAGGATTTGTAGTCAATGTCAAGTTGATTATTTATTCCTTTATTATTCATTGGTCATTGACTATTAT
Organism: Ophiura sarsii; assembly: GCA_035610835.1. NCBI lineage: Eukaryota > Metazoa > Echinodermata > Ophiuroidea > Amphilepidida > Ophiuridae > Ophiura > Ophiura sarsii. The sequence continues at coordinate 31,477,618 of CM069454.1, read as the reverse complement.
CACTCAGATGTTCAGGGATTCATGTTCTTAAATGGAGTTACCCACCGTGGCTGGTATGACACGCTGACAGCATCTTTACGGATTCGCTCATATTTCGGATATTATATACCAATTGCGGTTATGATAAACACCCCCTTGTGTGAAAAGTTAATACAGGTCCTTGCTCTATACATAGTCATGATCCGTTTATTTGGAATGCCATCAGGAGAATAAAGGAATCAATAAACCCATCAACAAATTATGATTTTGATTTTTTAAATTTTCATTTGCTAAATTGGTTATATTTCATTTTATAATAAAGTTCAAAGTGTGTTGTGAAAAGTATTACTTTATGATACAAACATTCGTGTAGCAATCACTTATTTAAGTTAGCCACTTGAATTATCACTATTTCGAGGTCAGAAGTCATCACAGTTGTCAATATAATACTTCAAAATCTCATTATGATCCATGCGAGTTACATCACTTTTAAAAATCCCGCGTCTTTCGCGAATAAATTAAATGGATTGTACATGTAGTACAAAGGATGCCGGTAAATGACCGATCCCGCGGCATTATCAGGTGATGCTGGCTGAACTGAAAGCCGATCGATGAATACGTGCAACGGACCTTTTAGGCTCTTGTTTCTATAGGCTATTCATGTCATTGTTGTTTGAGTCAATTGCGAATAGCGTAAGAATAACTCGAACAAAGCGTGCAGTTGAAATAAACCCTAATCACTGTTAATCGGATTTTTACTTGATTATAGGCCAAGCCGTCATGGGTCGTAATCTGATCAATTATTATTATGTAATATGAAAAGAAGCTAAAGTGTGAAGTGGGTTCCTGAAGAAAGCGTCGTTGACTCATAATAGACCATTGTATATCATGTGTTAAAAATGATTGAATGGAGATCAGAAAGACACCCTCTATATGAACTGAAGTCAGCAGCGCTATTCATAAAAATGAGTGGAAGACTTTGAGCGGAAAAACACCAATGAATGCATAAACACTCAATGTGAATACTATAAATACCGTGATGTCAGGTAACATTGGTAAGATAAACCGGATCTGCCCTCTACTAGAAGGGCGGTATCTGGAGGCTGGTTTAGGGTTCCAGTAATAATTCGTCCCCTGCAAATAAAAACACCTTTTACTTTTTTTCTTCTGCAACTTCATGAGTTTACCTAAATCTAGTAAAAGATTATTGTTATCCTATAGTCCTTGCCGCTGAACATATTATTATGTGATAGAGCGCCCCCAGATTTCAGACAACCAAATTAGAAATTAGGATTGTAAGATGCATCCGTTAGCTCATATTTTGACACCGCTGAATTTATGAACAAATAGGGGGTTTGATTGGTAAGGTAAAAACAATAGTAGCTGATACCATGTGTTGTATATTGTGATGACTTCGCTAATACATGACAAGCCCGCACATTGTTGGGTCTGCATGTGGAAGGTGTTAGCAAACACCCGACCATTGCTCTGCCGGTTGGTGACGAAAGTTACCTGCCATGTCAAGCTAACGCTTCATGGGTTCGTCAGGTCTACGAAGCACCTTCGCTGAGCCTTTTATCTAGTTCTTATGAAACAACAAAAATGTAGTTCGCCATTTTTTGCCCATGAACAAATGATAATGAAAAAATTGAAATGCACCCAACACCTGCGGGTCAGGGTGATCACATGAACGATTCATGATCGATTTTCAGGGGTTTCAATGGACATAGGCACACATTCTTCATCTCAGGAGGGTGCTACGAGACTTAGGCAGTTTGGCTTACGATCATTAGTGCAGGTGAATTCCAACAGGAGCAGTAACTGTTGGATAGAACATAGAATTAGGTTGGAGATACCTTTGAGTGAAATGTGGTTTGTTATCATGGTTATAGGCCTAATACGAGTTAATATGACCCATTTATCATTATTACAATCGGCCTAACTCGCTGACTTAGGCAGAATTAAAATTGTGCATTTATCAACACTTTTGATTGGTCAATGACTTAGGCATTATTACAGCATGTGCATAATGTAATGAAGTCATGATTATTGCAAAAAGCTCAATTTTGCTGAATTGTGAAGTGAGTAAAGCATATTGACATGTAGCATTTTGGAGAGGCACTGACGTCACATCGTCACATCGCCCTGACATCGTCTGCAGACCGTCTGGTATATAGTTACGCCGCCCTCATCTTTTAAAGATGATAAATACATTTTATTCACACAGGCATTGAAAAACTGTCTGTAATAGAGGGCGGCATAGTGTTGTCAAATCTGGCCCGTACAACAATTAACCCAAACGGGGTCGAACACTAAACTAGGAAAAAATGTAAATGCCAATACAGATTTTAAAGTAAAAACCACCGTAAACTATATACAGTCGACTCATCTCATATGACATCCGCTATCCAATCAAAGGGAGGATTAATAGTGATATGGGCACTTGGTTCACATTATCATATTTTTAAAGTTTTCATTAATACTGCTGATACAAATTTTGTTTTACTCCTTTTAGATTTATTTATTTGAAAGAAATTAAAAAAAACCATGATTTTTCAATGACGTTCAGCTAAAACCATGTAAACCTGAAAGAAGGCAAAATTGAAAGAAAATTGAATTTTGCATTGCATTTTTAAGAGCTTTATGACAATGTCAAAAACATTATAAGGGTCCCTATAGATGGATTAGGGCAAAAACACGACATTTGTCTCATAATACTGTTTTAATATTGCCCCCCCCCCATTCCATACAATCACAACTTGGCTCATCATCATATATTCTAAAAGCTACGCGTGCGGTTTTCTGAGACAAATTGTTGTTTTTTCTCCCCCCCAAATGGGTAATAAAACGAGAGATAAGAGCTGATAACTTTTGAAATAAAGGGTTAAAACAAAGCAAGTTCCCCTAAAATTAGATCACGAAAGTGTCTCCTTTTCCCTTGATTACTTTATCCCCAAAACAGTCCCAAAATGATGTTATCATAAAAAGTGCACGGAACTTTTCAAGATCCCATTCAAGTTTGTTTGCATAAGTCAACACAGAATTGGACGTTTTGAAATATTGAAACACTTATGACAAAGGAAAACGATTGGCTACCCACACACATTTCCCACTTTTCAATATCAAGTTTACTTTCGCCAAAACAGTCACATTTCCCCAAAATGATGTTTTTCGAAAAAAAATGGCACTTTTCAACGATTAAGGGAAGTTAATGACTGACTATCCATGCATGATGAAACGATCATTTTATTTTTCATTTCAAATAGAGAGCATCTAAACAAACAATTGACTTTCATTTTAGTTGAAAATAAAGATACTTTTAGAATCTTAAAAAAGCACTGAAGATGGTTTTGTAACTTAGTTGTATAGGATATTGAAAAGTGACACTTGTTTAAAAACATAATATTTGTGGGAAATGTGACTATTTTGGGAAAAGGAAATGATATTGCAAAGGAACAACTGTCTATATAGGTAAATAGGTAGCCAAGCGTTTCCCCTTTTAATTAGTGTTATGCAAACAAACATGATCTAGTTATAAGGGTGTGGGTTAAGTTTTATTAACTGATTTTATTGTGCAAGCCAAGAGGTACACCTAAACCTAACAGATTATTTAATGGAGCCTTGTGTGTGACCCCCTCTGATAAGTAGAAATTCATAAATAGCATCCTCGCTTGTTTTGGGTTCACATAGCAACTGTCATCATGGCTGTATGCAGAGAGGCTCACTGGGTCTCTATTTCAATAGGTAGAAAGAGTATGTAACCGACCAAAGATTTGCTAGTAATTGAAATTCATTATCTGACGTTAAATATGTTAAAATGCAGCCAAAAACATCAATAACTATTATGAGATATAATATGGGATGAGGTTTAAAAATAATTTCCCCGGTTGACTGGAAATCAGTCACCCATTGCATGAAGGAAAACTTATAGTTCAGCTATTTGACACCTTCCTGGTCGGAGGCTGCTACAAATGTTTGTCATGGGGCTCTTTAGTTTAAAACACAGTTAAAACCACTGTTGAACACAAACTAATTTATAAGATTAATATTATAATGATTGTTTGCATTTTAGAGTCCTTAAAGGTATATTATTATGTGATCTTTTCCAGGGGACTCCCTCAATTCTCAAAAAAAAATTGGAAGCAGATTTTGTTACAGATTTACTTTTCTGATCATAAATCATAAATATTTTCCAAGTTACAGAGCGATGCGATTCCTAATAACCTCAAAATCATAGTTTTAGAGTGAATTTAGAGTAAAATTTGAAAAAATAGATCATACCGCTCGGTACTATCTATTGTCAAACCATGATTTTGAAGTAATTAGGAATCGTATCGATCTGTAACTTAGAAGATCTTTATGATTTATGATCAAAAATGCAAATCTGCAAGAAAATCTGCTCTCATAGTAAAAATCAATGATAGAGGGCGCTACTTGGAAAAGATCACATAATATGCCTTTAAACGGAATACAAACACTGCAAATGTATACAGGGTGAATAAAAAATTGTGCATGGCTTGAAACGACCCTTTGTGTGTGCATTAAACCATGGAATTGTTGTTGTTTGTTAAAGTGTATTTAATCTAGTTCATTTCCCGACAAAATGAAAGTAATTGACTGAGAAATAAGCAAAAGAAAAAAGTGACAGGTTTTGTAAGAGACCCCGTTTTTCACCATTTCATGGATTTGCACATGTTAAAGACATTTAAAAAAAGACAACACTGTACATGTAGCATGACTAATTAATTGAGTGGGAACAGTGGCCATATCAATTAAGGACTTAGCAAAGAGAACTAATCAAATTTCAAATTGTAAGGAAGTTGAAATTGTACGTTATAATTATGTTACAAATTGTTTTGGAAGATGAACTTGTAATTTCTGATCCAGTGAATTATGTCCCTCCATATAATGTGATGTGACTGACTTGCATACTTCAGGGAAGTGTCAACCCAAAATATATGAAATTTATCAAGCACTGTAACTTTTAAAATAATAATGTAATGTACATAAAAGTATACAATTTTTCAAATGAAATGAGTCGGAGAATCCATTTTTGGTATTAAATTTCCCAAAAAAAATAATGATTTCTACATTTTTGCCCCCAAAACACTTTTTTGGCGCCCAAAATTTCAGACAACCGAACAAAATCAGTTTTTGATTAAAAATTTCACCAAAATCATCTAAAGTCAATTACCTAGGAAGCACTTTTTTATTTGCCATACAAATTTTTAGTTTTGAAAATATTGACCAAAAAGTGCCAAAAATGTGATTTTTGAGATAAAAAACATTTTTGGGCACTTTTGGGTCAATATTTTCAAAACTAAAAATGTTTAAGCCAAACAAAAGTGCTTCCTAGATAATTGACTTTAGATGATTTTGGTGAAATTTTGAAATTTTTAATCAAAAGCTGATTTTGTTAGGTTGTCTGAAAATTGTTGTCGCCATAAAAGTGATTTTTGGGCAAAAATGTAAAAAACACTATTTTTGGGGAAATTTATTACCAAAAAATGATTCTCCGACTTATTTCATTTGAAAAATTGTACTTTTATGTACATTACATTAGTTTAAAAGTTACAGTGCTTGATAAATTTCATAAAAAAGGGTTGACAGTACCCCTTAAGTGCAATTGACCAAAAAACAAGTGTCTTCAGAACATTTCATGTATGTGATATTTTAATATACTATGGTACATTCCCCAACTATTAAATTATGCAATGTTTTTAAACACTTGTGTATGAATATTGACTCGTTATACTACGACTATGCCAGTATCACAATTACTGCAAATTCCCCGTAACGCATCACAATTTACACCTTAAAAAGCATTAACTGCTATACAATTTTCAAAGGCTGGTGCAAAATTGCGATATAAGTTTGTGCAGCCCTAAATCAAGTAGCTATCGTGGTCAACTACAATTGCACCTTGACTTGAAGATGTCAGCACTGATCACAATAAACCGATACATGCATGTAGTAAACACTCCACTCCATTTCATTATGCCACGTGTCTCTAGTCTAAGTCGATTACTTTCATTTTTTAAACTACACTAAATAGGGCCAAACAAAGAAGAAGGTCCGTCTCAGAAGCTCGCCTGCATTGGTATGTGAAATGAGCTACGGCGCGTAGCTCTATGCGCTGGGGGCTAAAAAACTTCTTCTTTTTTTCTTCTTTTTTTTGATTTTTTTTTTTTGATTTTTAAAAAAAAAGTTTAAAAAAGTTTTCTGTAAGCTTGGATTAGCAAAAAAAAAAAAAATTGCATACCTCATTTTTCTAAAATGTCTATTTTCTAAAAAATCAACAACAAAAATCGCCTAGCACTTAGCTTTTTTGCACAATGTTTCTGAGACAGACATTCTTCTTTGTTCGGCCTAAGCCATTTCTTATACAAACAACAATTAATTTATTGGTTCAATTCACACATCAATGTCAAAGGGCATTTCAATCTGTGCACACTTTTGTTTTGATTCACCCTGTTTATATGGGATTTCTCCCCTAAAACATGGGAACATGTTTCTGACATGCCTCATTTTCTCAAAAGATTTTTGCATTGGGATTCCGTAAAATTCAGACAGAAAAAAGGTTGAATACATTCACTCTCTAATCTTTTAAACAAAGAAGGAATTAACATAATTTGCCAAATTTTCAGCTTGCCCATTTGTCAACAGTTTTTTTGGGGACACGTTGTATCTGCCGGCACACTTGTCACCTTTTGGATCCACACCACTAAATAAATCCCCTATACCTACTGTGTAAAATGGGCAATAATTAAAAGCCATTTTCTCGCTTATAAAGCAACAGGCTGCTTCAACTTCATATTTTCTTCAACTTTACATTTTTTGATGAATATCATGGTCTTGGCTTTCCTTTAAACAACAACAATAAATAAGGTCAAGGCAACATTTTCCAGATGTGTGCTGTCGAAGATACAAATGTTTTTAGAATGCCCAGGCCGCGATTCTAATCAATTATTGAAGTCTCTCTAAAATGACTATAAAATCATACAAAATCGGTCAAAAAAAGGGAATTTGCACTGATATTGTTTGATAATCTTCATTTAAAAACAATCCAATCAAAATGTTGGCCAACAACACTATTTTTGCCACATTTTTATATATTTTACTTAGAGGAGTGTCATCCTACTCAATTCAACAGGCCTTTCGTGGACTGTTCCATTAATTATTTAGTGGTGTGGATCCTTTTAATACGAAGGGTCCCTTTGGTCCATCCATATACTTTCGGACCTAATATTGCCTAACCTTTTTATAAGAACAAACACTGTTAATAACTCTGAAGTCAATGTTGTTTTACATTCAATGACCAGATGCTACAATCCTGGAAAAAGTCTTGGAACAGGTGCTTGTTAACAACGGAAAACTACCACTCATTCTCATCCGTTATCAAAATGTCCCAACATCAATGAGCGAAAAGTGTAGTTAAAGGGGCATTGAGAGATACGTATGGGAGTGCGCCCTCAATTATCCTGGAAATCAGGGTTTTTTTGAATCAAAGTAATGCTTAGGCATATACTAACTACCATCTGAAACAGTTGCCCAACATTCGCCGTTTATCATATAAAATGTCATTAATTTCTCAAAACTCAGGTGCTGAATTTCGGAAGTTATGCATCGTTTTACTCACGGACTTTCGCGGCAAATCTCAACCCGGAAGTGCCGTTATTTGAATTGTATGACATTTTGGATATGGGCTATGTTGATGATTATCTTTACGTTATTTGCTCATTTAGTATATCGATACACCTCTCAATGCCCCTTTAAAGATCCTCTTCGGCTCTCAAACTAAATGTCATTAACAAAATCTGCGGGACCAAAAATGTGCGTAACATGTTCCCAAGACTGGTTTATCCTTGGTGTAAGACGGCACGAAACTAACCTAGCACCAAATCCATCCTCTATAGAGGGATTAAAGGATTATACAGCTTTATTCAGTAATAGGTCTGGACACTAGTCTAACTTATAAATATCTTACACCAAGGATACACCCAAAGACTTCTTTCGCCAAATTGTAGGTTACATAAGGTCGAAACGGTATATGGGTAAATCCCCAGCTCTTATAGACCTATTCTTAATTGGCACCAAAGAGGGATTTACGTGACTGAAAATGAGGTTAGTGATGTACTCAATACGAGTGCTGTAGTTTTCAATAGGGTGAACTTTGCACTAATCATAAAAATACTCTGTCCTTCCGAACTGTTCAATATTTGACCTTACTACATTCGTGGAATTAACTTGAACATATTTATTCCCACTAGTTTGAAATTAAATGATTGCTGGTAACCAAAACTACCAACAAAAATTTAGAAGTACACAGTTCATTCACATTGCCGTCAAGGAGATTGTAATGTTTATCGGAGCGATATAATTGCTTTGAGCATGCTCAATTGGATCATGGTTTGACGCGAGCCCTCTTCGACAGAAATGCCGCCAATTAAGAATATAGTCTATACATGCGCACACACAATAGATGAGGTGACCGTTGTTTACATCAGTAGTGTTTACAAATTGATTAGCGCCTGGTCTAAAGACATGTTAGAGGTACAAGTCCATGACTACTGCACTGCATACATACTATTCGAAAGCAAAACACACATCACTGAGCGCCAATTTTAAAAGCACATGCCCTTATGGTGCGTACGCATACATGCCGGGCAACCAGATTTAGTACCTGGTCTCTCATTGTGCTTAGGGATGCAGACCATGACTACTGCACTATTACACCGTAAGCATGGCAAGTAATGATCAATCAAGTGTGAATTAAAGCACATTCCCTGTAGGTGCGCACGCATACTGCTGGGTACTACGTCACCGGTCACATCATCTATACAACAAGTAAATAAAACACAGCCATCAAGACACACATTTTTTTAAGGGGACCAATTATTTGTTATTTATTTATTTCACTGCTAGAGGCCTGTTAAACAAATCACCATTATTTACCACCAATGACATTCAATAAAAACATGGATGAATGACGAGCAATTTCATTGATAGAATTATTTCAAAGTGTCCACCAAATAGCCCTTAATATCTTCAATTGCTGCTCTTTGTAATTTGTGTGAATTTTCACCAAAAAGATCCAACAGAGCATTGTGTATTATAATAAGTTACACGGAGCAGCTGTTGCAGATAAAAGGGCGCATTTTGGTATTAGACCACTCGATATGTAATTATGTGTAATAATGACATACAAATATCAAAATATGTTTAACAAGGGATTAGAAGTCATAAAATTACTTTACTTGACATAGCAGATATGTTGTGTGAAATAACCCCGTTTGTTGACGAAAAAATATGCACTGTGTCTTAACATTACATGAAATTATTCGAGGATGTAACTGATTTGGTCGTTAATTTCATTTGTAATTGATGAAAAGCGTTGATTGTTCATACCAACTCTGAAAGATCCTGAAAAAATCTAGATGTTTTCTTTGTCTAAATGTTAAAACGGTCTGACACAATTGGTGCCAATTGGCGATTCAACAAGTATGTGGAACGCATTATGCTTTTCACCCAATATTAAGATCGGCTCCGTTTTTCATCAACAACACACAAGTCGCGTGTTAGAGGCGTATCTCATACACAATATTGTATAATTTTGTTTTAATATCATCGCTAAAGTACATATAACCGCGGTATACTCGTGAATGGTTTCGATATTAATCTACGACTGTTGTGACAATGATTACAATATTTGTAAGTAAAGAGGGGAAAGGGGGAGGGGGGCAATTTCATCGTCTGGTTTTATAGTCAGGGGGGAGGTCCAAGCCTATTGCATAGATTGTCTGCATCGTATTCATAACAACTAGTGGGGCTAAGGGATAGCAATTAATCAATAATGGATCGATCAATAATCAACCCAGATTTCAGACTATATATTCAAACTAGCGTGGGATGAGATGAAATCTTAAGAATCACGCTTGAAAAATCTACATAATGTCAAGTTTCAAGCGATCAACTATTTGTTGTCCATACCCATCACAACAGCGCCTATAATATAAGGCAAAAATATATGAGCGGCTAATTTTGATTGGACAAACCCGTATTTCTGGATTAAAAAAAGGCAGGCTTTTTGTATTTCTGGTCTTGGTCAACAGTGAAATCACACATGCTTTACAATATGAACCAAATATAAAATAAAAATTGTGTTAAAATCAAACCAATTTTGGTAGGTATTACCTCTACTGTACACGGCTGTCAATTTAGCTACAACATGGGGTGACCACGTCGTACAAAGCTTGGTCATAAATATGTATGTGTCCCTACATGTACACAGTGTAGTTGTTTGTATTAACATAAAACACTTCAAATATGTTAACAGTATGTTGGGTTTAGTATACATGGTACACGAAATGTGGCTACATATCATTTTCATTTTACAACCATCAAATGTATATTAATGCTTTATATTGCGATGATATACCATACATTTTACGAGCGGCGAGGTGAATAGTTGAGGGGGTCCCCTAGGATTTAATGATTTTTTTTGTCGTAATGTAATTTACGTTTTAAAAATGTGAACTACATAGAGTGATTTCTTGGTCAAAAATAGTACACTATTAGACAGAACACCCCTGTACACAGCACTATGGCACAGCCCACAGATATGCTATTTGAATGCCGTGTAGGCTGTACCATTATATAAACGAGGGATTAGTGTCAACTAAAAAGGGAATTTATACACTAATAATTGTAGTTCTACATGTTTCATCACCATCGTGTAAAATTATTGTCATACCAATGCCATATTTTCTACAACATGTCGATAAAACCACTAGTGATAACCAATAGTCATTGCCGAGTTTTTATATAATTTTTGTTGTTACAAAATCCACAGACAACATAAAACATTGAAAATATGACACTATTGTGATTTCCCCCACAGTAGTCAGGCTTCTCTACCCACAATGCCTTGCTATGCATCCATTTTATTAACGCTGTTTAGTAATGATTAAGTGTTGCATGATGGGACTGGCCTATCTACTATGGGGGGAATATTAACCTCGTTACATCCCTACGAGTGACCTCAGCCTCGAAACTTACTCGTACGATAGAACGACCAACTGAACCATTCACGGATATCAAAGCATTACAGTGTGACAAGTTCAGGACACAAAATGAGTGGATCTTTGTGTAAATTAACCTAAATACGCTTACTCATGTTGAGAGTTTGTTTTCCTGCACAACATACATAGATTTGCATATCCGCCTAGTCTGAACTGACCAAGTCACACAGTATGGTTGAAACTAATGCAGTTTGAAAACTATTCAATTGTTCCCTTCCTCGGAGAGCTAAGTTCAAGATCCTGCGTGGATAAGCTAAGTATGGCAGTTCGCACAAGATTGAGGTACACATCTGCTGCTTGTGAGCATTATCTGGACTTAGCATCCTTGGGAGGAGGCTGTTCATTCATATCATTATATGGCAATACAGAGGTCGAAACTCACAGCCCAAAATAGGGTCACAGAAATATAACATCTTGTTGGTTGAAACCATAATTATGATACAGTAAAATACAATTATTTGTTTTATATTCATAATAACAATTTTTACAAAAACTCAAGAATCAATGACTGTCAAAAATGGGTCTGGGTAAATTTTGTGCAGTGTTAGGCAACATGCAACACTTATTAGGCATGCTATACACAACACAAATAAGCCCATTATTTCTTTCCAGATTCGACCAAACAAAACTACAACTTAAAAAGATTAAAGCAAAAAGCTATTCTTTTTTAGCTTTCCAAAACACCACTGAAACTTTACCCTTTGACTACCATGCTCCAGCGAATATAGCAAAATTAGGATGGGTTTCAAATGTTTTTCACCTATTTCTGTTTTAAACATTTCAAAAATGAAATTGTACTGCATGACGTTACCAGTTTAAACTTGTTTCAAATTGCCGACTCACAAACTGGCGCATGGTATGACAAGGTAGACCTACTATATCTAATCTGCTAAATTAAAAGAAAATGTGTTTAGAATTGTGGCTTTTTTCAGAATCTGTCCCTCGGCATTCAACTTGGATCTCAAGCAAGTGGAGTCCATGTTGGGCACACGGAGAACAGTTCAAACCATCACCCCACACCCAACATCGGTCCAATAAGTACATCCATGTTGGAGACACGAATAAGTGGAGTCCGTGTTGGGCACACAGAGAACAGTTCAAACCGTCACCCCACACCCAACACCGATCCAATATAGTGATAGTACATCCATGTTGGACACACGAGTGACAAGTTCCAATTAAAGTGCCCTGAGAAGGACTACATCCTTTTCTGATAATAACAGGATGCTGATAACCGGAGTGTAAATTAGGATACTATACGGTTAACACCATTATTAATAGGCTAGTCATGTCAAAGTGCAGTCACTCGCTAACTAATTTGGTCAATTTAATGTACAGTCAGCTGGCTGATAGACCTATGACTTTCATGTACGGACATCTGAGTTCAACGCCGAAAACTTCTAATGTTGAGATAGCTGCCTTGGGTATTTTTGTGAGTTTTATCACAAGCTTTACATTAGCAATCAAGAATATTACACTTGATTCTAGAAGTAAATAGCTGCCTTCTTGGCTATCAAAATACTATAAACCATGCTGCTATAACATTCAGGTACTTTTAGCACTGAACCCTCTACCTCTTGACTATAGGACGCTTGCATGATAGGTCACTAGTTCAAATCATCCTAAAAATGACAAGAGTGATATCTTTCGAGTGGACTCAAACTGGACTTGCACTCTGAAACAACAGACACTGACAAGAAATACCGATGCATGACGTACAAAACCAATCACTTGTTAAAACTGAAATTTATCAAAGTGATTGGTTTTGTATACACTGTATTTTTGCATATCCCCTGAAGGAAGATTTGAACTAGGGACCTTCCAGGCAAGCATCATATAATACACGTCCATACATGACATACCCATGTGATCGATACAAACAATTATAACGATCACATATTACATTACAATCTCACTTCAGCTGCTTTATAGCCAACATCTTCCACTACCACAATTTATTTTTAACAGAGCAGCGAAACAATGATTTATACCGTTTAAAAAAATACATAAGTGTATGTAGTTTCCTATTTTGTACAACCAGACAAAAACTGTGTGTAATGTTACCACTATTTTGTCGCACCGTCGCGTCTGTACGTATGTGTATAGCGCCCTCATAAGTGGGCATTTACTAACAACTTTTCTTTTCCACAGCCGGGCAAAACAGCACGCACACCAATATCAAAGGCAGGATATCAATAGGTCACAATGTAAGAGATACATCTTTTTGCCAAGAGTGAGCCGCTCAAGCTTTTTAAAAATAAAAACACAAAAAGAGGGTGTGCAGCATATGGGGACAGTGTCAGTTATTGCAGATAATTCACTTTTGTCAATCTTTTTTTTGTTGTAATTTTTTTCTATTTTTTCTCTCTTTTTTTTGCGATGGATGCAAGTGTGAACAAATCATTTAAGTTGTCCGTCGCATCCCTAGAATGCAAATCGTCGTATGCACTTTAAAGTTTTTGGCCCTTGAACATGTTAAATTTAAAAAATAATCTGCCAATGGAATACACAGGAGGTGTTACATCCATGTTCAGGGGCCAAACTCATACTAGAGATTTTGTCTACACCCTAGAATGCAAAATAAGCTTTGAATACTTAAAGAACCACAAAGATAATAATACTACCTACCAATCTGATACCACAACCAGAAACTATAGATAGATTGGCTAATTTGACTATGTGTCACGACATCTAATTAATGCCAGGGGGTGCTCACTCAGTGATAAACAGGGTATGGGGATGTGCTGCGATTCATGCTAACCTTTCTGGTTAGAATTTAAAATGTTGCCAAACTTGTCAGAAATTTTAATCTATTCCTTTTGATTTCTTGCCTGAAATTAGGATAAAATTAAGCTCTCCCGAAAACATTGGTCAATTCATTCAAAAAGTGATAAACAATTGGGTCTATTTGCATTATACCAGCCGCACATCCTTCTCCCAACCCTGGGTACCCCCCTGCGCTCTAACAACTACTCTCAATCTATGAATTGGTTTAAAATTATGCATGGCGTCGACGACGACAGAGTCACGCCGTAATAATCCAAAAATTTATACACACCAGAACGCAGTGAATGATTAAAATACAACTTATCAAATAAAAAATAGACAAAAAACAAGAAAAACAAAACAATAATATTGTGTACCGCAATTTATTCATAGGAGAAAATAGCAACAGTTTACGAGAAAAAAATGGAGAATGGACCAAGATCTTTTTTATATTGAGCATGCTCAGTCAGTATCAGATGGAATGATACCCCTAGTTTCTTGCAATACATTGTTGCAAGATGAAGCAAATGTACACGACCATGGGTTAAATGATAACATTGTATTTATGTTCTTGGCTTCAGGTCAATGTACTATATCCTATTTCTACAAGGCTACATTCCAAGTGATACTGAACAAAGTTTAGTTAGATCAAATCATGTATCCATTTACCACCCTCTGTGCAGTCAAGGATTGTAACAGTTGATCACAAGCTTAATAATGTGACCATAACTTACAGGTGATACACAAAGATCAATTCAAATCTTAGCTTATCACCACGAGTGTAAGCAATGAAATCACTGCACAGAGCATGGCAAATGGACTAGTCAGAGAACGCAATAGAGTAGGCTTGTTTACTGGTAACAACATCATGATATTATTACACCACAATTTCTCGGATACAAACAAATTCTTGTGATATTAACTCCCTGAGAACTACCTGCTGATTGGTCAGAAAGATGGGTACATCAATTATTGCACCAATCAGAGACAATGTAAGAATAATTATTGAATCCCTGATCAAAACTGGAGTAAAATATGTTTTCAAATGAATATACTGTGTTATTAACCAATCAGAAAGACTGTTAGATAGGCAGGTAGTGCCCAGGGGGTTAAGGTGAATATAATCCTGAAAATGTATTCGAGAAAAAAAGCCAAGTCTACCCCTAGGTGCACCCACCAACAACAAATACTTGTTGATGACAGACATCCCTTTTTGTCACTTCTTCCATAATTACATTAATCCATTTCCATTTCAGCAGCGGATGATTCGTTCACACGGGAGCCAACTTCTAATTAACAGAGTTAATCACAGATCAACAAATTTGGTGTATGTATAATTTGTCGTTAAATTCAATTGATTACTAGTGTTGGGCGACTTTCACTTTATTTGAGTTTGGGAGTTGGCTGGTTGGCCTTTGGTCACATTCTTGGCAGATCGATTCCAGAAATTAATTTGAAAACAGAAATTAATTTGAAAACAATGCATATATGGGTGGTTAACAATTCTCTACAGAGCAAACTCCCTGGTTATGATGACATGATATGACCAAACCTAACCTAAGGTTCTTCCAAATTAGATGATTCCAAAATCTGTTATTTCTGTCAGTTGAATAAGTCGCCCAACTCTGCTAATTACACCCCCGTGTGCAATAAATAAAATGATGAATACAAAATTGTGAAAGCGCACATAGAAATAAAATTGAGAAACCACACTCCCAATACAACTAAGTGTAGCCACACTGTTACTTATGGCGTCTAAATAGTATACCCTCGACAAACCCTATATTTGTTAAAACGATGTTTCTTCAAAATAAGGCGCCTGTAAACTGATGCAGAGCACCCTTTAGTGGCCGAGGTTATTCAAAATTACACTTTTTTTAGACACCATACAAAACAGAAATGGCATCAGAGTACAGTTTCTAGATCTCATTTCTATGGCTACTGTTTTGACTAAAACAATTGGATTAGTAGTACACAAGGGCGGGTGATCACATAACTAAACAGCCTAGGCCAGAACCACCGTAGACATGCATCGGTTCTCTAGGAACGCCGACATCTTTACAGCCCTTTTATGGCAAAAGAATGTATCTTATATGTAGTTTTCTAACAGTATACTTCTTTTAACATGATCAAAGTTAGCTTTTTTCTCCATAAATCATGTAGTGGTTACTTTTATTGTCTTTACAAGTTGCAACCTTTTCCTAAGTGAGGATTATTGAACCAAGTAAACACAATCCATGTGAAAAGGAAGTATATCATTAAGAAAGTACATATAAGATACATCCTTTTGCCATAAAAGGGCTGTTTGGGTCAAGCCATCACTGCCCAGTTTAATTAACAATCACTCTTACATACGGCACTTATTGTTATGAATTAATAAAAACATATACAGATATGATGACTTATTTTTAAACACTAAACTACTATTACCTAAAGAATATTAACTAACTGCGATGGTTGACTGTGGTACAGAATTTGAATAAACTTTTTTTTTTCTTAATCAGAATACACCGAAATACACAATTCATTTATTAGGAAGGCAATCAATTCATACTACAAGGCTAGCTCTCTCTTTGATTGGAGGAGGAGGAAAGAGGATCATTATTATCACATCCAACTACCGGTCTATTTTACAAGTGTCTCCCCGTCCGCAACTTTCATCTCACTTTTTTTTTAATAGTTTTTCTTTTTACAAATACTGTACAACAAAAAAACTAATCTTTTTTTTAATATTTATTATAATTACACCATTCCGCAAAGCGATGCTCCATTTCTTTTCTCTCACTCTCTATTAAACAAAATATTGCAGACTGTTGAGTCACCTGATGCCTTATTTTATTTCATACGCTCTTCCAAAATTACCATAGCAACCATCTCCTCATGGTGACGGCGGCCATTTTGAATCATTCCAATCATTCACTTTCAGATAATAAATGTTATTTCTTTTTCTACTTCAAGCTGCTTAATTAATAACTATTATTCATTATACAGACATCATTGATAAACTTCCAAATAACAATCGGATAACAACGATTTATATCGCTTCATAGTTTGACCCGCTATTATAAAAATCTTATACACAGCTAAATTACTATGAACTAGTATGGGGTTGAGGATGTCGTTGCATCACACATTTCTTGTTCAATCGGGTAAAGTTTACATTTTGGATGTATATATTTATAATAGAATTACATATGTGTATAGTAGGTTTGAGAATTTCAAACGTCCTACTTAAAATCACAATAAACCCTCACACACTGCATCTAGTTTTTTAATAAAGACGATAAAATAACAAATAAAAAGAGGTCACTAATCACGAGGAAATATATATCGTAAAATTTTGAATACTTATTATTATTGTTTTTCTTCTTCAAAACGGAACTACAGTCCGAGAAGAATGCATACTATCTCAGATGAAACTTGTAGTGGGCGTTTACATATGGTGTAGCGTATATATAGACATAGACCTAGCTTAAACCATACATCTTAACAATTAGGTGTTTACATGTATAAACATAAAGAATGCATACCAGTGCTGTAAACGCTACACAAACCAAGTTACTTCTTTCAAAATCCTTCCTCGCCAGCGATAAGTTTCTTTAAAATGCTTAAAAATGATGATGATAGCGGCAAGGAAAAGGAAACATGACTAGCGCCCTCCTTCCACACACAGGAAATATCTTAATTATCTAGTGTACTTCCTGTCTGCTTTACTGCTAGGTCATGCATTAGGTCAGCACTTTTGCAGTGTTACCGTATCCACAATACTGTAGCCCAAAAAGTGAAATTTCACATTTGCAGTGTTACCGTATCCACAATACTGTAGCCCAAAATGTGCAATTTCTTACAAAATTGGGCTACTTGTTTTTGTTGTTGTCCCATTGAAACCAATGATGAAAGATATGGTTTGGGCTACTTGTAACTACTAATCGTGCTACATTGTGGGATTTGTTTTGACAACACTGCATATTTGTGTGCAGTATTTGCTTAACGCACCATACTCATCGACTTCTTCAAAGCAATTATAAGATTATCATACTAACAATTTGTCGTCAATCTTGAATCGTTAAAAATTTGTACACATTTGGCAAAATGGCTATCTAAAGAAACGCATAGACCAAAAAAAGATAAAAGCATAAATAAAGGTTTTGATTCTGATTCCATTTTTGAATTGAATTCTATCAACTGAATACAATAATTATTTCAATAAGTTGAATAAATTTGATAACTTGAATAATTTGAATGGATTGTTGAATACTTGTGTATACTGGATGAGCCTCTAAAACAAACAAACAAATATTTGAACCTTTTTAACCAGTTAGCAACCAGCAACATAACATCCTAGACTGGATCCTCATGTCTTCCCTATTTTACACACGGCCCCTGCGAGGGTGCCTCTTTTTGGTCCGCCATTTTTAAAGATGGCGGCCATATAGAGGGATGCGGGGACCCAGTCTAATAACATCCATTGTGACCAACGGAGTGATGGGCGGGGGGAAATGTGGATAACGTCAAAACTAAAGAACAGATTTCTACACCAGGGCACACCATATTTTACCTAGTTCGATAAAGAAAGCGCTCTCAACTGATGGATGGATGGATGTAATGTTTATGTTTCCCGGATCCAACACTACTTATAGGTATGAGGTCACAGACAGCGATCCAGAACAATCTCATCCACAGTGACACAGTCCAATAATCGGATATAATAATCAACGAACTTTGAACTCTGTGTACCAATTGTTATAGCTCCACACCTAATTACCCAACCAAGAACTACATGCGACAGAGAAACAAAACACATGGATTATTACTTATCGCAGTAGTAGTGTAACTTCAGGAGGGGTCGAGGGTGGTGAGGGAGGGATAAAATAACATCATATACAAGGACACAGTTCAGAGTAACCAACTTATGTCATGAACAGAAAGCACATAATCATTGCACTCTGGTATCACAACATCATACCCAGAAACAAATCAGCCTGGTGTATATTGGCCATCTGAACTACATCCTTGGAATTGAGACTGTGAGAGCTCATCCGAATTGGAATGGGAAAGCCCCTAATCTAGTACCACATGATGTTTTTAATTAGATATTTGTACCAAAAAGCATACATCTGTCACAATAAGTGGAACAGAGTTGGAACCCGGGGAAGGAGATAAATCCACCAAAGCTAATCAAATGTGAGCGGGAAAAAAGGGGATTACTTATTAACTAACAAACAAATCAGGCAGGCAATTTTCAAATGGAATGTCTATTTCAAAAACAACAACAACAAATTTAGTAAATTACTTCATCAGCACGCACATACGTCACAACGACCGACTCAAAAATTCACACCTTTGTCCGTGTAATTATTAAGTACACATTGAAAGAAAATTTTGTACAATTTGGTGAAGTGACAAAGCGGCCGAAAGGCTGCAGCCACCGAAAATCATCATATATAATTTTGAATGGGGATTAATTTTTTTAAAGTTTAAAAAAAAGGGTACATCTGAGGTATGTCATGAGTCCTACTACTGCGGACATTGAGGGTGCCAACTTGAGGTCAATTTTTAAACAGGAGGGGGGGGGGGGGGGGGGGGGGGGGAGGGGGAGGGATACAGTGTACACCACATGCTTCCTCACTATACACTGCATGTGTGCATTAAAGTAGGACTTGTCTGTGGGATGCTTCATATCCAGCATAGTGATCTTATGCACAGACCTAAGACCACATCTACACGCAGCCATGTCACCATCCTTCTCGGGATCTTATCAGAACTAGTGTCTAATTATCCGACTTATCAACTGTTAACACAGGTATATTAACCCGATAAATGGGATCTATGATGTTGAGGACAACATAGGGGTTACATTCTATCATCCGGAGTTGATTTTCTCTATGTATCCCATAATGCAGTGCTACATGGTGATTTTCTGTACGTGTCCCATAATGCTATGCGACATGGTGAAACAAGCTGTGTGCTACACCATTATACGTTATACACACATGGTTGAATCTGCATAAGGTATTCTGGGAGACTAAATCAATTACGATCATGCTATGTCATCCCACAAATTTTTTTTTAAATTAAGGGGAGGGGGACAAGGAAGACAAAAAATAAAATAAATAAATCTAGGGAGAATTTAAATCTGGGAAGGGGTGCTGGGAAAACACAATTGGCTCCTTAACTTTTTTTGTTTGTTTTTTGTTTTAAAAAATAATGCCTACTTTTGCAAAGGGGCCAGTGCATAATGATTAAAACACTCCATCAGTGACGGGCTGACAAAACGTTAAACCTCGTCCGCTCCTGCTTCTTTCTTGATGTGAAACTGTACGGAAAATTTGGATTCTTCGTCTGTGTCATAAAGTCCGCCCTTAGGCTTGATATTCGCCGTGTACGTTTTGCATGAGATCTTCACGTCTTTGTTGAATGCTACGTGGAATCTCATGGCGACCCACGGGGTGGCGTAGTTCTTCTTACCACCAAACTCGACAGGAAGGTAAGGGAAGTACTCAAATGGGATACCCTCGGGTGGGTAGACTTCCGTACTGTTGTAGCCCGCAGCGTATTTCTCTTTCTGTAAGTGGAGAAAAGGAGAGAGAAGATATGGATATCAATTAGATATTGATGATGTAATAGATTCATTTTTTGGTTAATTTATTCTCGGCCCTTCAGCATGTATAAAGAGAGACTGCCCCATGGTTATGCACAGGAAGTGTTGCTATATACATATTCAGGGGCAAGTGTTTTGGCCCTTGAACATGTTTAGAGCAGATTACCCCAAGGTTATACATAGGAAGTATTACTTTTGCCGAAGGGCTGGATGGAGATACGAGGTTTTGAGAGAATAGCAACAAATATTGACACAAACAAAAATTGAAAATCACAAATAATCGGCACAAGCAATTAGGGTGCCTTGACCTGAATGAACCACCCCGCGTGTCATTCTCATATGCCATATTTGGGCACGGAAGTACGAGGCAATTATGCATCCCTGGACACCAGGGCCTTGCTATATGACATGCCATATCCTCTGGTTTGTGTGAGAGAGAATGCCGGTAATGAGCCGGTTCCTGTGACGCGTTGAGTCATTCACAATGCTGAACCCTATATGGTTAAAGACAGCATTGACGCTGTACAACTTACAAGGGCAGATATGATTTCAATGGGTTTTATTAATGGAGGCCGGCGACCACGTGGTGGTGGAGAGTCGCGAGGTAGTTGAATTTGGCACTGGCCATACATGCTTTATATTCTTGGCATGATCATCAATAGTATCTATCGTGATACACAGAGTGACAAAGTGTTACGTAATAGATCAGAATAGGAGATTAAGGACAGGGCATAGAACTATAGAGGATAATTACTACAATGTAGTATTACTCAATATCTCATGGCTGCCATTTTGTTTGGTTTTACACATGGCTCTACGGAAATGATATAAGGGTACTTGCAGGGTAGCATTTTCACTAGGACTCCCAATATTTAGAAATCAATGAAATCTTAACTCGAAAATTTGAACAAATATATAGTGCTGAATTGAATGTGTTGACTGATGCAAGAATGATGTCTGGATTCTAGCAAGCAAATTTCTTGAGAAATTTGATTAAAATAGTAGTTTTGAAACCGCAAAAATAAGGCAGTACTCAATTCTACCCCATGTTTGTCATCATGTAATAATAGCGCAAACATAGCAGCTTTGGATCATTTGAACAAAGGTTGTATTTAAACAAGATTTTGAGATGCAATGCAAAGTAGTATATTATATTTAACCCCCTGTGGTCTACCTGTCTATCTTACAGTGGTTCTGATTGGTTTATTACAAGATGTACTCATATGAATAGCCAATACAAATGCAGCTTGTAAAATGTTTCACTCCCATCTTTATCAGGGATACAATTATTCTAACATTGTCTGTCATTGGTGCAATAAATGATGTATCCATCTTTTTAACCAATCGGCCGGTAGTTCTCAGGGGGTTAACAGAAAATACAGTCATATGTCCAAATGCTTCCAGGCCTAGTGGCCTCACAGACATAATGGCAACTTTATAATGACATGTGGGAAAGGCCATTTTATTCTACAAATGACACATACAAACATCTATAGATAGTTCCAATTGAAACTAAATTTATGTTATTTAGCAATCAGGCATCTGGGCAAGTAAATCCCCATGTAAATGAGTCATCATGCTACAGGGGTGTACTTTCGGCGCGAATCCGCGAATCAATTCGCGTAAAATCACTACCGCGCGAATCCAGGTGGATTCTCGCCAATTTTTAAAATATTTTTTACTTAACTTTACTTCTTTTTTTTTAAAACTTTTTCTTCTTCTTTTTAAGTCCAAAACAGGACCTTAGATGACTGGTATTTGACCCTTAGTCAACAAACATGCCGAATTTGGAAGTTATGCAAGCTTATAGCCTTATTCTTGAGATTATTTTAATTAATTTTAAGAAGTGTTTGATTCAATTTGTGTACTATTATTTTCTAAGTATACAATAGTACAATAAATGTTTAAAATGCGGAATTTAAATTCAGTAAAAAGGATTCTCGCAAAAATATTCTGCGAGAATCCATTTGCGAGAATCTATGGATTCTCGCAAAATTCCTCTGCGAGAATCCATTTGGATTCTCGCAGGATATCGCGAAAGTACACCCCTGTGCTATATATGTGTTGGCACATACAGCAACATGTCATGAGGTGATCACTGTCTAGTGGGATATCGTTGCTGTTCTGTCAAAACCTCGTATCTCCATCTAGCCCTTCAGCATGTATAAAGTAATACGTCCCATGTATAACCTTTGTGCAGTCTGCTTTACACATTTTCAAGGGCCACAAACACATCAAACAACACATGGTAAATTGCGCTCTTGCCTCTGAACATGTATAAGTAATACTCACTATACATAGCCGTTAGACAGTTATACTTTATACATGCTGAAGGGCCTGGCAATTAGCACAACCGCACAGAGGAACACAATTACATGATAATCACTTGATAAGATGCCTGCGTTTCAATAAATCAAAACTTTCCTTGCAAACTTTGAAACTGTTTAACTGTTAACCAACATAGGTTGATACATTTGGATGCTGTGAACTACCATTTGATTGGTTTGGTTATATTTATTATTAAGAGAATAAAGCTATTGTTTTTAGACCGTACCCGTGTTATATTGTCTGACATAAATGCGGGCGGTAGTATTATTTTACATGCGGAACAACTTGGCAGTGCCTCAGATTCTGGCTTAAAATAACGCTGTTGACCGTTTTATTGTAAGGCAGAGAGGCTATGATCAATACCTTAATCTCTTCACAATCTACATAGCAAAGAACAAACTAAAAGCAATAAGAGCTTAACCCCATGAGAACTACCTGCCGATTGGCTGAAATTTAGAAGGAGTAATTATGTTATACCCTACACACCAACATCAGCAGTATGCGTCGTTCTTAAAAATCATGCACTATGAATACCTCTGTGAAGGGTATAACAGAATTACTCCCTATATTATGCCATTGAGAATGTGTCAAATATTGTGCCTATCAATGACATTGTTAGAATAATTCCAATTTTCAATGGGAATTATTGTACTCAAGACATATAGTGCCCAGTGGGTTAAACAGAATTTGAGTTTCAAGAGGTTTTGGTTGGCGAAATGTTGCTTCATATGCCCTTATTATCGTTTGTACATAAATGTAATAATCCCCTTCTAGTATAAAACTGGTTATTCCATGATTGCTGAAATATTTACGCTTGAATATTTGACTTTTCTATTTCTTTATATAATATGGATTTGTAGGCCTTATGCATTTCGAGATTTGTTATATACTTGAAATCCAAGTTTGAATTAGTGACCTTGTAAAAGATCGGTATGCGTGCTTTACTACATTTCATTCAAATTATCACATAAATTTTGTCTAGACACAATCAGTCAATTTTGATTTAAATGATATTTCCTAAAAGCCATAAGCGTCCTATTCACTTAAAACATACATACCTTTGCTTAACATGCATCATTTTTATGTAACATTATTTCTGTTCCGATTTTCAACTTGATATTTTCTATTCTACATGAAGGGTCATCCTTAAAATAGTTGTATTCCAAAGTTTGAGTTACATCTCTAATGGTTATTATTTGAGAAGCACAAGGTGATATGAAATTTGCCCATTGAGTAGTACACAAACTTGCCGAGTGGTTAACCACCTCAGGTGGTAATTCACTGCATTTTGACCAAAAGGTCTATATAAATGGAACATATCTTGCGCCTAAGATTTTACAGAAATAATGAGAAAAAAATGTGTTTTCTTTTGATATCAAAATATGTTGATGTGAATTTTTTTATTTAATAACCCTAACCCCACTAGACCATACAAAATCATCCAAAATAAAACTATCTCCACGCGCGTGCTGCTGCATTGGCTCGATTACGTCACCTACCGCAGGCATATGTGGCCACGAAGTTTGTGGCCGCATGTGCGCTGGGGAGTTAGCTCAGTTGATAGGGGCACAGACTTGGGTGCGAATGGTCCCGGGATCGACTCCCGGGGGGTGCTCGGTGATTTTTCGGGTTAAAAAAATGGTACTTTTTCCCCCTCCCCCCGATACACGCAAAAACATAGCCGTGGGAGTTAGGGTTAATTAACACAATTTTTCAATGTTCCATAACCCTAACCCCACTAGACCATACAAAATCATCCAAAATAAAACTATCTCCACGCGCGTGCTGCTGCATTGGCTCGATTACGTCACCTACCGCAGGCATATGTGGCCACGAAGTTTGTGGCCGCATGTGCGCTGGGGAGTTAGCTCAGTTGATAGGGGCACAGACTTGGGTGCGAATGGTCCCGGGATCGACTCCCGGGGGGTGCTCGGTGATTTTTCGGGTTAAAAAAATGGTACTTTTTCCCCCTCCCCCCGATACACGCAAAAACATAGCCGTGGGAGTTAGTGATCGGAACTTATACCTTTAAAATATGTTTATGTTTTATAAAATCAGTTATGGGCAAATATTTACTTTAGGCCTTGAAACTTAAAAATCCTGACTAATCTTCAAAGAAAATCAAGAGAAATGTTCTATTTCTTTTGAGGTTTGGCTTTACCTTTAAATGATCAAAAATAGCTATGAGTCTAAATCACAGGTTTTACTAATCATCAAACACCGCCTACAGTTTTCAGGAAATGGAGACCTATTTTGAATATGAGCAAACCACAACACACTCCCAAAATGTGACAACATGACTTGGTTACGACGATACTGGACTGTTATAACACTTTCCAAGCGACAGGCGTCTGCAGACGACACTCCAAAATTTCATAAAATGTAAAAAGTATTGAATTGGATTACCATATTTGGAATCACCGTGAGAAATGCCTTGAAATAAGTACAAACATGGCTAGTATTGGTTCAGTAATCCTTGAGATTAACTTTGAAAATTGGGAACGGTTTCTGCAAAATCTGTTTTGTATAATATGGTAAAACCAATAACCGTGTGGAAAGTGTCAAGGTATGGTGTGCAGCATTTCTCCTATCAATCAATGCAGGAATCAATATCGATCAAAAAGCTATTGTCACAAATGAATTATGAAAATCACCACCGACAAAAAACACGGCTTGCAGCGGTCAATTTGAGGCCACATTCAAATCCAGCGACCAAGAGGAACGTGTTCACAAGGCCCCAACACATGTCATGTATCTCGCCCCCATGACCCGAGAAACAAACCACAGATTAGCACGTCATCTTGTCAGCCAATAACATTGCAGTATTTAACCAGTCATCGTCCAATGAGGAATACTAACAGGATATTGAATGTAATAAGGTCTAGGTCATAATACTTGAATGATTTACCCTTTTAAGCTGGAAAAAAAGTTGTTTGTTTATCAAAATTTGACCTAACTATATTTCTTGAAACGGATGAAGTTCTTTCCCACTGTACTAAGGAAGGATGCTATCTTAAATTTGGGAAACTCCTGAATTTTATTTCATTACTCTACCAAGGCTTGTGTTTGCAAGATTTCGTAACAGTTAAACCCCCCCACCCCACCGTTTAACGGGCGGATGGACCTGTCAAGTAGGATCGGTTGGTTTGTTTTTTTAATACCTAAAATGTCACCAAAATATGCAGAGAAGATTTCAACAGATCTTCGGCCAAACAAACGGCTGATTTTACATGATTTGAGAAAAAAATTCTTGAAAAATGCAAAAAGTGGGTCTGTCAGGCCCGAAACACATGGTGTTTTTCCCCCTCTCCTTAGTGACAATTAACATTGCATACCTGCAAACATTTAAATATCAAAAACAAAACAGCCAATGATTTTTAATATTTTTCTTTCCATTTGTTTCCCGGTTTTTTGGTTGTTGGATTTTTTGGGTAGGGGTACCTAGCCCTGGTAGGCAAAGGAGTGCCCTTCCTGAAAGCTCCTCGGCTTTAGGATTGGTGAGATCTTAAGGAAGGCAATCTGAATATGAAAGTGCCTTCAATATTCTGCTAGCCATCATTCCTAACCAGATTTACAAACCATTTTCTTTTCTTTTTTATAATTATAATCATGAAATCTTGGGGTAAAAGAATGGTCTGTTTTCGTGGATTTCCCTTCAAAACAACCATAACAATTATGCTTAAAACAGAACAGTTGGCATGTGTTTAATTGCACAATCCATTAAAAAGAACCCTTTTCTTACTGTCTGACTAACCTATCCTACTTTTTATACACCATCTATAGATAAACAGAACATTTTTTTGCGCATGTTTTGGCCTATCATGACAGTGGCATAGTCTCAAGTGGATAACACATCCTTTCCTTTTAGAGCAGGGGTTCTCAACCTGGGGGTCGTGACCCCCTTGGGGGTCAATTGGGGTTTTCCAGGGGGTCATTAAAGGGTCACAAATATAGCTTTTTGGGAAACCATTTTGATATTTCGCTCTAGGCTTTAAAACTCAGAAGAAACTGTCAAATTATGCAAATTTCCTGCTCGCTACGCTGGCATCATATAACCAAGCAGTTTCAGTTTTAATAAATCGGGGTTTTTTATCATCTTTTTTTTTTTTTGGGGGGGGGGGGTCACGGTACTGACCAAGAATGTCAAAAGGGGTCATGGGCCAAAAAGGTTGAGAACCACTGTTTTAGAGTCATGATCATATATTGTGTGAAGCACGTGTGTGGAGGGGGAGGTGTAAATGTTATCGGGCAAAGCAGTCTCTTCTGATATATGGAGCACCAAACAGCTCCAACATGCCTCCGAATTCCCCCCACCCCCCATGATGTAAATTCAAAATAGCACCCGTTACATCAAGCATGTGCAACCTTTTCTACCACGCGGGCCGCATTGTGATTTTGAGATCCATTCACGGGCCGCAGTGAATGTCAAACATTCCAAAACACATCCGGATACCCGCTTCTCTTCGCCATTTTAACCAGCGATTTTAATACGCAATCACAAGTTTGTTTTGATGAAAGAAATGCGCGCATAGGGCGCGAAAATTTTCGACTTTACACTTATTTTTGCTATGATTGAGGTACATGTCTGCTTTAAACAAGTTTCTACCAAAAGAAAATCCATTTGGGGTACACATGCGCAAGTAGCGCGCGAAACAATTAGGTCTGTGCACTTTTGACCATCATAATTCCATGATTCCTCTTGTCTAATTAACCGACAGTGCCAATCTCAACCGACACGACAGTCAATATTGGGGGGAAATTAGCCCCCTCGCCCCCCTCTGGCTAAATCAATTCGCCATTAGTGTAACCTAGGGAGTTCCGGTCAAAACGGGCCGCATCAATGGGAATTTTGGGATTGCTTCGCGGGCCGCAGATTAGAGGCCGGCGGGCCGCATGCGGCCCGGGCCGCAGGTTGCACACGCTTGCGTTACATGTACAGCTAGATAAGGTGGAGCATCCTGATCGCGAAGAAAGTGAAGCCGATCGACTAGCCATGGTGTCACCTATGTCGTCTGATTTCTAAACCAGAGGGTTTAACAAAATCGGTGCATCTTTCATGTACATTTTTTTGGCAAGACCCACACATCAAGATAGACAAAAAAAAGGGCTGAGTTTCTCAGTTGTTTGAAGACTGTCTGGTCACAAATTTGTATACTTATGTATCGCGTCGCTGTTCTGTTAGCAAATCCATTAAATTCTGTACACTCGTTCATGACCAGTTGTCACCTATGTCGTCTGATTTCTAAACCAGAGGGTTTAACAAAATCGGTGCATCTTTCATGTACATTTTTTTGACAAGACCCACACATCAAGATAGACAAAAAATGGCTGAGTTTCTCAGTTGTTTGAAGACTGTCTGGTCGCAAATTTGCATACTTATGTATCGCGTCGCTGTTCTGTTAGCAAATCCATTAAATTCTGAACACTCTTTCATGACCAGTTGCTAACCAGGGCTGGAAAAATGTATATTTCCAGCGAAGCAAACAAAATTTCCCAGAGAGAATTCCCTCCAAATACCCAAATTTCCCGGGAAGTTTCCTGGGAAGTAGCTTCCCGAATTCCACAATTTTTCCAGGCCTGTTGCTTATAGTGGTGTGCAAATGTTGGTCCCCAGTTGGCTTCATGCACACCACTTGTGGCAACAGACTCATGAAATAATCTACTAAATTAAGAGAATTTATATTGCTGTCTTTTAATTGGCGCTGGTAGTGTATGTACATGTAGTTTAATTAAACCAAGTTATCTAGATATCCAAAACAGAAACTGATAACAATTTCTATCATAATGTAAACAAACTTAATTTACCGTATTTTTGGAGATTTTGGCGTTTATTCTGTATTTTACCTATTTTCGAACGCAAGATTTAGGATTGCATTGTAAATAGGCTGTGGTCAGTCTAGACATTATACTTACGTATGCTTCACACGCGAATCCAATGTTTCCGATCTGGTATACGTCTGCAACCTCATCTGGGATTTCACCTTCAGCATATTCCTCAGGCGACCAATTGTACACCTGTAAAAGAGAATGGAAACCATCAAAATTAAACGGGAAAATGCAATGGATTGGCTGGAATGCTCACTTAGCATATAAATATTATCATAGACAGAGGAAGGACAACTGTAATAGAGGATGGGAACCATCAAAATTGAAGGAACAAAACGCAATTCGAGGGCTGAGCGCCAGAAGGCCGTAACTCATGAAATGCTATTTTTAGATAATCGACTTTAAAATATTTGGGACTCATTACAATACACTGTAGCACCCAACTTATAACTCTAATTTTAGTCAAATTCAGAGTGTTTATGAGTTATCTCTTTATGGTTCTGAAAATCTAGGTTATATGGATTATTTTTGTACCAAAATATCAATTTGCCCAAAAGTTGAGTTACTCTGGCGCTCAACCCTCGAATTTATCTTCTGTAATAAGGCAACAAGAAGCAATTTTCTGGTTTTCTGG
This sequence comes from Ophiura sarsii, assembly GCA_035610835.1. Lineage (NCBI taxonomy): Eukaryota > Metazoa > Echinodermata > Ophiuroidea > Amphilepidida > Ophiuridae > Ophiura > Ophiura sarsii. The sequence goes on along the minus strand of CM069454.1, from coordinate 31,448,403 downwards.
CAAGCGGGTGGGCGGACGAACCTCTTCAGCTGGGGTCGGTCAGTCTTAAGGTTAATCGGTTTGTTTATACTCATGTTATTGGGAATCGGCAGATAACAGTTTTTACTGTTTCAACAATTCAGGAAATGGTTCTTAACCTGTCCCCCCCGGAAAAGTGCATAAAATTGGACAAAAACAAGTAAAGATTGGCTGAAAATAAATTGTGGACATTTTGACATCACAAAACACTGGTTCCGCAGTTTTGGCTGGTTATTCTCATGCCTGTTCAATGGACTAGAACACAGAGCTCTTCAAATTAATATGCAGTGTGTGGAGGTACGCAGTCAGAACCGAAATATCAAACTTACCCTGTTAATGCTCCCTAGTTATGGTTTGCTCTCATCATATCCAAAGTGTAGGGGGTATGCAGAACTGACCAAGTTGAGAAATATCAAACCTACCCTGTGCAATGTTCACTAGTAAACATGGTTTGCCCATGTCATATTCAAAGTGTGGGGTATACAGAACTGACCAAGTTGTGAAACATCAAACTTACCCTGTTAACGTTGACTAGTAAACATGGCATGCCCTTGTCATATCCAAAGTGTGGGGGTACGCAGACTTGACCAAGTCTATCGATATCAAATTGACACCTAGCATCATCACAGCCTTCTTTAGGTTGACCAGTTGCATTGATAGCTACAGGATGAAAATAATAAATATTAGTTACTGAATAATTGAATATTCCTATCAGTAGATTTTGAAAATGAAGGTGCTGCTCTGGGTCGGCTATGCTGGTTCCCTCCACCCTGGATCCCCGGCCCAACTTATCCATAGGTGCAGGTACAGGGTTCTCAATTGCCGGCCGTAACCGTAAGTTCAACACATTGCATTGTCGCTCTGTTATGGCATACGGTAAATAACGATCAACACACTGTAGCTGAGATACCGCATCGAACGCTGAAGCGTCATTGTCGCGCTGCCATAGATACGGCGCGATGGGGAACGCCCTATGACATGCGTGCATGTGCGTGTGAAGTCCGGCGCTGTGGTTAGCGCCGATACACGTGTAGTTTGTGCCAATCAGCAAATTTGTTATCATTCTAAGCGTGACGCTGGCTTGATCAAATTTATTTGTGGATTTTTTATGGCAGCAAATCAGCTTCGAGTGGAAATCGGCGCGTACCTGCATCTATGGATAAGTTGTGTGGAGCCCATAGATGCAGGGAACCAGCACATGGGTCGGCTAGGTGTTGACTGATCAGAAACTCTTCGATGTTATGAATATAGATTCTGGTCAAACGGCAGGTTCAAAATGTTGGATGTTTGTGAGGTGCCTATTGTGAACCTCTGTTGCTATGAGTAAACATTCTGGGATCGTTATTCATTGTCAAGTGTTGAGTCTGGACTGTGTATAAGTTGCTTACTAGGAACCTCTGATGTTACTATAGTTTAGCAATTGGCGTGAATGGCAATTCTGGTGCGAACGGCAATTCTGGCGTGAACTGCAATTCTGGCGTGAATGGTAATTCTGGCTGGAATTTGGAGTGGAAAATCTGGGTAGGAATTATTCTTTGTCAAAGACGCCTCGCAAAATTACCTGCATAGCGAAGGCCGACCCGTGAGGATGAGCGATGCGAGGCGTCTTTGCGCAAATAGCTATTCTACTGTGTAAGCAGCAAGTGTCAATCAAACACCGTTGTCATTTGTCATCGTAACACACGATTAGCTCCTCCTAATTCTATTGACAACAGCGTTTAAACTTTAAAGATAGCACTTGATATCGATGATGTCTCCCGCTATATATCATGACATCATTATCAACCAATCAGCAAGCGCGATTTTACCGGGATAAATCTTCCTTAGAACAATACAAACCATAACACAAAGATTGTTTGCGGAAAGGCGTTGTACTTAACTATTTTTGTAGAGGGCGCTCACAGATTTTTAAAGGTGCTCACACATACATTTACACCACCCCAACGCCTTGATGAAAGGCTAGGTAGGAATGGCCAAATCAATCCTGACCATTACTTGACTCATTGGATTGGAAGACGATGATTTCCAGTCGATATAATGACGTTATAATTGCTGGTTCCCAATCGTTTTGAAGACATTTTCGTTTAAAATTGGGAACCGTATAACATTGGAAACCAACGTCATTATATCGAATGGAAATCATCGTCTTCCCATTGGATTCGTCTATACTCAAATTCTAACCAATTTTTGTATTGGATCTCTGTGGAGGGGATACAACAGAGGTGGAGGTAGGTAGGTATAGGTGTTAAAGGTTTGACAATACTTACAATTGTAAAGATCTGTTAGCTTCTTTGTAATTTTTTTATACGTGTCTGGATTATCTGGTGCAAATGTTATTTCGTGTTCTACAGCAGCTGGGGCATAGTTAAGTCCTGCAATAAAAGAAAATAAGAAACAAATACACAAAAGGATTACAAACTAGTAGATATTCACATATCGTAAAACCACTTTATTTCGTTAGGATCTTAAATTCGCGAAATTAAATCCCCATGAAATAAACCATGGCAAAAGCTTAAAATCAGAGTCAAATTTTGGAATCTCAAAATTAAATGTTGGCTTTTGGTAATTCGTGAAATAAAGTACCCACAAATCTTCAAGAAACAAATACACAAGCAGGTTACAAACTAGAATATTCACATATCATATTAAAAAACACTTAATTTCGCCAAGTATTTCATTTCGTGACAATCTATAAAATCAATGAAGCGTGACAATTTCACATTTACCGCATTCTACACTGTCTCAGTAAAGAGAGGCATGTTATATTACTTGAATTTGTGCATGTGTCATTCCAGAATACCCTTTGTCAATATTACACCGTGCAATTTCATTTTCCAGTGTAAGGACATATGAAATTGTAACGGTATGGATCATGGATCAATAAGTAACTACATGTGCGGTATTTCACCCCCGGTTACCGTGACAACATTGCATCTTGAACATCAACCATTTCTATTCATAGATCACAGTCAACAAATTTATGCTGGCCTTGAATGCAAAATGAACTTGTTTGAAACATCACCGAATTGAACCACAGATGGTGGTGGATACTGAACACTCCACTTTGAGATTGTATAACATCCCTGTTTAAACAAAAACCTCTTTATTTTCAAGTGAAGAGCGATGCAATTTTAAGCTATTGAATTATCATAAGGTCAATTTATTTCTTGTTTGCCTTAGAAACAAAAAACCTCTTTGTTTTTGGAAGGATATCTTAATGCTTGTATCATAGTCAAGCTTTTATGAAGTGTATATATTGACAATACTTACAATTGTAAAGCTTTTTATGAAGTGTATATGTAATCAAATAATTTTAATATGTTTTTATTGGATGCATTATGTGATAGATTTATGAGTGTTGTCCATTGGGTTTTATACTCTATATATACAAAATCATATTGTCATTATTATATCTCGTGTATTTTATATTAAGTCATTATTTTTAAGCATGTATTATATTGATGTGCAGGGCCCCCGAGTAAGAACAGCGGCCAGCTGGCCAGCGGGCAACCCTGGGTAAAGATAATAAATAATAATAATAAAAGTGCTTCTTTTTTCTGTATATTTTAAGGGAGTGTTATTTTTCAAAACATGAGGTGATAAGGTTAGGCGTAAAAATCAACAGGTTTGTTCCGGTAGACCGCACACATTTTGTGTTGGCTATGTAAATTATCGCATTTCATTTTTTATTCCCATTTTTTGAAAAAATCAAATCGCAAAAGTGATTTAAATACAAATTACTGTAGAAAAGATTAACATTTTGCACAAACAATTGAATCTGAAGCCCAGTAACTATTATATGGGGCACAGTAGAATACTGGCTGTGGATTATTTGTATCTTCAGGGTTCGCGGCGTATGGTAAATTGCACAAATTGCCTTTGGAAAGTCATCCCACAGTGCTTCTTCCCCCTCAAAAAAAATAAAAAAATAAAAAAATGCAACTCCCATCTTGGTTTTAAGACCGCCTACTGGAAACAAACTTTTGTTTTTGTTTTGCCTCATCAATTTTCAATTCGATGATTTAAATAATTTTAAGATAAGAAATGGTGCTTTGAAATATCAGAACAGTATGATTTGGAAAAGAGATGTGTACTTGGATTGTGTTTGTATAGGGGTGTCAGGCTCCACGGTTGAAACTAGGGATGGCATTTTGGGGCAATTGGCGATTTCTTGTTTTAGTAAACTTATTATTATTTTGTTGATCTTTTGTTTTCGGGATTCGGGAAGGTGATTTTTGTTCCAGAGACTTGAAATTTGTGGGTGTGACATAATTTCTCAAAGCTCGCTCCCACCCTTAGTTTAAACCCTTACCCATATCCAAAGGCTATTTACCATGGACAGGTACCCATATCTAAGGATATTTCTCAAAATATAGACCTACCGCATTTACTTCATGAAACGCCCCTGCTCTATTAACCCCCCCCCCCCACACCAGCAAATCCCAAAGTCACCTCACACAAATTTGATAGAACAAGGTACTGAAAGTCACTTTTCTTGTTCCTAAAATACAACTTATTCGCCTGCAAAGTTGAGCTTCTTAGAGCCATCATGAGATTGAGATGAATACCTTTTTGTGATAAAATTCATTGACAACACAGCACAGATGATGACACAACCGTGCAGGCCTCAAATAAAGAAATGAAAAGAAATGAAAAGGGCAAGCAATTTTAAGGCAGTTTGAAAGGGGCACCAAGGCAATTATGTACTTTTGAATGGAGTGAAAATAGCCAGAAATGGAGGGCATCTAGGTGGGGCATCGAAGGCAATTGCCTTCGATTAATTTGAGGCCTGCAACCATTTTGACATGGATTATGCTTCCACTGTGACTGGTAACAGTTATGCATTGGTAGTGGGTCATTCTATTTACAGACAACCTAAGAATGTTCGCACAGATATATTTTGAATTGTTTTCAATGAAAATATCGTAACTTCAACCTTTGGCATTGTTTTATATGATTGTTGGTCAGTCAACAGATTAAAGCAGACTTGAATATAATCATCTTTCCTGTAAAATTCTACTATGATCCACTCCACATGTATCATGCATGGTATAGTTTATGGCAATGTGCCAATCGTATGAGGAAATTGAGGGTCAAAAGTACATAGTCATAAAATACTTAATAGGAACCTGATAATTTGTGTGTGCTATCTAAATATGTGAATCACTCACAGGGTAACAGCTAAAAGCCTACTATAGTACGTCCGTTTTTAAAACGGCAGAAGCAGCGCATGTGTTTGGCACAGTGGATAGAGAACTGGACTCATAATACTATGGTTGCAAGTGCTAGTCCATACCTGGAAATAGCACCTGCCCGCCTGCCCAAAGCGGGTAAGTTGGGCGAGTAAAGATGCAAAAGTACCCGACCGACTGGTATAAAGTTTTTAAAAACTTACAGTGTAATTGAGTTAAACTGGCTGGTGGAATTTCTGTCAGGCAGGTATTTTTGTGAGTTACCTGCCCGATTGGCAGGTTTAAAAAAAATATCTGAAGTTCCAGCCCTGTTTAAGTCCAACCGGTCGAGGTATTTTAAAGCACTTTAGCATGACACTTTATTCCGACTAAGTAACATAAAACAAGGGTAAAATTTGCAAATTGGCTGTATTGGATGAAAGAGGTGAACCCCTACAGCAGCGGTATCATATTGCCGAGTCTGGTCTAAACACCAGTAAAAGAGACTATTTATAAGCACTCTCAGTGAGAGCCTTGTCTGACTTTTGAGCCCAATTGGGCTATTACATTGCCCTTATAGACCTCTAATCCACACTTACTGTACCATACAAGTGCACTAAATTGGGATAATTTTATGGCAACACTTATTATCAGCGATGGCTTAGAATCATGTTACATGTTGTGTGGCAAACAGTGCATTTACGTCTTTGCCAACCCGGTATCTGTATGTTGAGGATAAACTGGTATATTGAGTGTTTTCAGATACCGATGCACTTAAAAATCTTTAACCTAGTATGCGCCACTAGACCTAGCTATCGGATTTTCAATTCAGTCCAAAATGCAAACGGCATGTAATATTTGGTGCACTTAAAATGGTTTCATTGATGTTTTTTCGATTATGTATATCAATTATTCATTACTCTATAGAATGTGTGGATAAAACTTATGAAACTTAGCACAAAATGATGTGTGATTAGGTAGCCTGTCATTGCTCTGAAAGTCAGGAACTAATTTAGATGAAAATAGGGCCTAATATTTACTCTCATGCGCTGATTCAGTGAATTGTAGGCGGCGTAACTATATTTCAGTCAGTTCCAAATTGGCGAACCTGTTTACAGCAGCGAATGAATTCAGAAGAGTGTTCTCGCACAAAAGTTCATATGGTGCAGCGTCAGCTTATGTGGGCGCTTGTGTACGCCAAATGGATTAATACTGTACACAGAGAGATCAAAAACGTATATTTCTCGCCAATTTGGAACTGATTAAATAAACTATAACAAAAGTTAGGTTACATTAACTTGATTTGATCTCAAATCTGCATGCTCGACCCAAAATACTTTTTGTTGTTTTGACTTGAGGCATTCAATAATTGTATCACATAGAGTTATTCAGAGGGAACAAGACAGGCTATTAAATGATAGGAACTAAAGTTGATAAAAACATAAAAGCTGAAAAATATAAAACTTGATTTGATTTGAGTGATTCAGGCCAACACATATGAAATGCATCGTACTGGCACACAAGCCTGCCAAATGCAACAAACGTTAACTTTAAACAATGGGACTTTAATGTATGAAGTATGAGGTGAACATACTTGGTTTGACCTCACTCTTGAACTCCCTTAATAAAAAAGAAGAAGAAGAAGAATCTTACTCAGTGGATGACCGCATTCTATGTAAGGGACTGATGGCCAATTAACCTTAGTTAGTGTCATTCATAATACCAACTTCTATTGTGTATTCAATAGCAGATGAAGCATGGCCTGCCTATGCACTGGGAAAGGTCACAGTGGGGATTGTCTTGCTTGCGCTGAACTTCCTAAACGCTGTCCCACCTGAAGAACAAATTTGGTGTCAGAGCGTTTTCAAGCATACAGCTTATCTTTGGGTGCATCACTCTATATGCGCTAGTGCATGTATCAGTATCACTTGATCAAAGACGAATCCTGAAGTGAGCGCATAATGACGCATTTATCTCTGAAATACCCAATGATGTCACAATCGTACATCAGGTGGTATGGAGTATAATCAGAGTTTGGTTTCCAATTCACAGAGCCCTTTTCATCATCTTTTAACATCGACTTTGGTTTCAAATTAATTAAGAGGTGTAATGGACTCTTTGCATAGGTGGAGGGAGCATGCATTGCTGGAATTATGTCCATAGCATTATGACGCCGACTTCTATCATGTACCCGATTCCAATGAGCGGTCAATGCATTCTCCCCATCAAAGATGAACCTTGGCGTTGGGATGAGGCATCACCTTTCATTGCAATATGTACTGACAACACATTCGTACTCCAGCACTAACGGACTTTGACCGTGGTCACTGAGAGATCTGGGGGTATTTGGTATTTTTTGGTTCAATTTCGTCGTCAAAGCGTACGGCGTTTCATTTTAACATTTTCATGCAACGTTTTATCACACATACGGGAGCCTAATTCATCTCTTTTTGATGGCTCACATATGTTGCGTTGCTGAATATTTGAAATTCCGCGCAGCCCCACCCCAACGTATTGCACAACGCATCGTAGTTTCATGCGCAAGGGCTTGCATTGCATTTTTAATTGTGGAATGTCACAATAACAAACCGCATCAGATTTTTTGGATTTGGGGGCCAGTGCAACTTCTATAGTTAAGTATTCTTTGGATGCAATTTCTAGCATCCAAGATACAACTCAACCATATCTATGACCCATCACATCAAAATAGACATGTTGGAGGTCCGAGTCAAATCTGAGTTATTGGTTCGACTTGAAAGAGCACATTTTAAGCTTTGAAATGATACCATTGAAGGTAGAGGCATATTTGTTTCTATTATTTTCTTTATATACCACCAAAAATATTGACCTTAATCTCAAAACTGTGTTTGCCGACAACATGTCCTTATTGATGTGACTGGTCACATTTGTACAATTCAGCGGGGATATCAAACCATAGAGGGCGCTCGCTGTTTATTACCAGCCATTGTTTATCACTCCATAATTACCTGGTGTACTGACGTACGCCGTCCACGTTGGTTTATTGTCGTCTACAGTTTGTAGAAATATGAAGAGCATAGCGGCCCAAAAACAGGCTAGACAGGTGTAGTAAATGAAGTAGAAAAGTCCGATTTTAGCTGCAAGGGGAGAAGAGGAAGAAAAGAGAACATTTATTAATTGATGCAAAATTATGATTTTTCGTAATTCGGGGTAACAATAAGCAGACATTTGTTTTACTCACTATATACCTCCAGTCAGATCTCCTTGGAAGCTCCCTGGAGCATGGTTAGAGGCCCCCCCCCCCCCCCCCCCACCTTGTTTTACGGGCCTGGCGGACCCATTTTTGTTGTTGCCTTAGCGGTAATTGTGCCATGCCCATTGGTGCGCATTTTTTGCTTTTGGGTGCTCAAATCAACAAAAATACAGCTCCAGGGTTAATTTTGCCCATATATTTGTATTGTTTTAGCATGCAACTTTAACAGTGATCTGGTGATCATTACCATTAAGTTTGAAATACAAATTGGTAACTTGATTATACACAAAATTAACAAATTGACAAACTTGTTGACAACCTGAAAAGATCATATTTCGCAGATTAAACCTCTTAAAAATATAACAATTCTAATTCTGTTTTCAAGCTTGCTTAAAAGGCAGATAAACATCACTGCATCATACAAGCTGTTCAAGTTATGATGAATGCAGAGGGAAAAATAAATCAAATTAATTACTTCAAAAATCAGAAATGATATTTAATCTAATTTTTAATCTGATTTTTTCCTTCCATTGAAGCCTCCAATACCACATATACATTTCCAATTTTGTTGTGAGCCATGCTAGGATTTAGTCGATCCTTTGCACTGGTGAACACTTGCGAAAAATCAAACAGTTGGATGGCCCATTGACATGAACTGCAAATTAGGCTGAAAAAAGAAGAAGTGAACTTGCCTTTTGCGACCAACCATAAAATCTGACAATATGTTCGGTTTATGTTTCACAATTAAATTACACACATCAGACTACACCAAACAGCCTTTCCCTTGCATATTTTTAAAGACATGTTCTTAATATTAGCATGAACATTTTGTGCTTGTCAAAATTCAAGTAAATTATTTTTTGTGTTCTTCGAAACAGACGTTCAGAAGAAAAATCATTCCGGCTTGAAAATGAGGAGATCGTAATCATATTTGCAACATGAAAATTTCACGATTGTCAAATTCAAGTATATAAATACAGCTGTGTTCCTTAATACAGAGGTTCAGATCAAAATATTTGCAGAGTTGAAAATTAAGTGATAAATTAATCGTTAATGAAATCGCGAAATTAGAATGCACGTGACAATTTCATGCTTTTCAGTGCATGCATGTGCATGTTTCTTTCACCGTCCTCTTAAGTCACATTTATCGCATTTTGTCCCCTCGCTATTTATTTAGCGCAGGTTTAGTGTACATGCCTGTGCACTATACCGACCAGGCACGCATGCCAGCTACACATATGAATGTCGCACATTTAATTGTCACGTATGTGAGACTCGGTAATGCACATGTGTAACTTGTCGGACTCAATATTAGACGAATGGAATCACAATTAATGGTATGTCTAGAGATTGAGATTTCTACATTATCAGACCGGACTTCTTAAAAGAATACCCTCTGGCCACATGTTTTTAATGGACTTTTAAAGAACACCCCGTACATATTTGGTTTGCTTTCAAATAACAGCAAATTTTTTACTGATTTTTAAAACTTTTGACGGATTTTTGTGTGATTTTTATGGCCATTTTCAAGGGAAATTAAGAAGGAAAAAAGCGAAGAAAAAAAAGCCTGACTGAATGAGATCTGTTTGCTCGTACACAACAAGGTTTCTTTTTTTCCGTTGCCTAATCGGAAAGTTTCTCTTTATTGGACTTATGTGAAGCCTAACGCATCACTTAAATCGATTTGTTGTTACAATAATTATGCAAATGCTTCCCATTTTCACCTTTCCAGTCAGTCATTCAGGTTTTCTGTACCTGTTGAAGACAGTTACAAATTCCCTATAAATCACCACTTGTTGCTATGTATGACATACAGTTTGCACATATAATAATACAGAAATTTCTTTTCCATAGCATGATTTCCCTTTAGCAAAATTGTATCAGAATAAATAAATAACATTTATTTTCTGGTATGTTGCACAATATTAACATAAAATTGGCATACAATTGCAACAGGCAGTAGGTAATGTAGCAGTGCTTGTTGTACAAATTTGACTAGCCTATTAAGTACTATCAAGATAGGTCAATTAATTATCATTATTATAGATATCTAGCCTGATGATGAACCCATACAAGTTCAAGTTTTATCAAGCAATCTCCGATTCCACATGTTGATAACGAGCATCAATCTAACGACAACCACCTGGCAGTTCACAGCGGCGGGTCTGTGAGTCGTTCGTGTCGGTCGACTTGGCCGGTCAGAACAATTCAAATGGCTCGGTATTTAGAAGGTATTTAGTGACCATTAACAAGACCTGCCCTATATGATAACAGGTTATACAATAGAGACACATTGGAGGCAGACTAGAGTGTAAAAGTTGATGGTCAAATAGGAGGAAATTAAATGTATTTTCATTAAATTTCTATGTACATGTAAAAGATCCCATAACCTTGAGGAAGACGATGATTTCCACTCTATCGAATGACGTTGGTTCCCAATGTTATACGGTTCCCAATTTTAAAATTTTAATTGGGAACCAGCAATTATAACGTAATTCGATAGAGTGGAAATCATCGTCTTCCTAATCTTAACACCAAATGGGTGACTACTTGTACTAGTATCTGGAGGGAGAAACAGGACAAATGAGTGGGGGCTGGCTCTGCCGACACAGGGATTCGAACCCGGTCCCTGGCACAGGAGTCCTAGTCAATGTATATTGTATGCTACATCACCTGAGTTGTGCTACACAAAGGTTTTTCATGGTTTTTATAACTTGTAATACACACTGGCACTACTGCACAATCAAAATAGATAGGAAGCAAGAGTAGGTTGGTTTGCAAGCACAAGATTTGTGTTTTTGTGGTGTTTTGTGATGTGTAGGTTGATGCTAAAACATGAAATACCTGCAGGAAGTTTTAGTCTCGTAAACCTTTAAAAAATGAATCTCAATTACGTTGGTAATATCACCGAGCGGCACTGTGAGTTGATATATGTCCAAGTCTATATAATGGGACTTGTAATGCAATACTTGAATCAGTACGAGCAAATGGATAGGATGCACACAACACACAGGTCTAATAATTCAACTTGTGCCAAGAAGAAATGCACAATTGTACATGTACTCTTGGTACTATCTGTACATATGTATGCAGAACTTGAAATCGGAGCGACAGAATATGGATATCAATTGATACTCGATAATTCACCGCGTGTGTTGAGTAGTTACCAGTATTTGGAGCATGCACAATTTTGGATCATCAACAACAGTTCAGTCAGTCTACCTTAAAATACAAATTTCTATTTTGTCTTAAATTTTAACACGAAACTCATTTAAATGGAAACACACCTTGGTTCTGTTGGAACCAAACTTGCTTCTGTATTGATAAATGCTTGAGTAATAAAGAAAAAAAAGATGAGATAAAAGGTATGCGCTGCTGTCTCACTTCAGAGTCAGGTATGACTTTTGCATGTATACAATGTACATGTATTGCATTTTGCAATACCTCAGTCGGAGACAGAAAGCGAACATATAAAATGAATGTACGCATGGAATATAAATATTTTGAAATATATTGCGGTAATGCAGGTGCACTGCAAGGGGTATGCATTTATATTCAAGTCATTTTAATACCATGGTAAATTGGAAATCTTTGGAGTAGCCGGTGAAAGAAATCCCATTTCATGTCAACCCTTACCATACTATTTGCAACACAAATTCAAATGCATATCTACTCGTTGCACAATCAAGGTGCTATATGGTGATGAAAAAATTGTTTTGAGAAGTTTGACTAATGCGGAGTGGAGACCTATGTCATGTCAACCCTAACCATTTGCGACACAAATTCAAAAGCATCTACTCGTTGCACAATCAAGGTGCTATATATGGTGGTGAAAATTTTGTTTTGAGAAGTTTGACTAATGCGGAGTGGAGACCCATAGACCTATCTCATGTCAACCCTAACCATTTGCGTCACAAATTCAGACGTGGCAGGCGTCTGCAGACTATATTCCAAAATTTCACAAAATGTTTCAAAAATGTCAATACTATTGAATGTCAGAACCATATTTAGAATCAGGATGAGAAATGCATTACAATAAGTACAAACATGCCTACTATTGGTTAGTATTGGTTCAGTATTCCTTAAGATAGACCTTGAAAGTTGGGAAAGGTTTCAGAATAATATGTTTTGTATAATAATGAATATGGTAAAACCAATAGCCTTGGGAAAGTGTTAGAATTCAGTCTAGCATGAGCATTTAATATTGTTCATTGAAACAGTGACAGTTACTGATTGAAACAACATAAAGTTGTAGGCCTATACATTAACTGTGTCATAGTGCATACATTGTGTGGAATAAAATGTGTTTACCAACTAGTCTTGATACCGATACTCCATACCCTACAATTTATGCAAAAAGTCGAAAGAAATCCCACACTCTATGTTCACACTTGGTTGCTTCTGGAGAGGAATTGGCCGAGCTCGTACAAAGCAATGATTTTGTGTACACCAAATTTAGTTTTTTGTAAATTCAACTTGGTGGTAATTGTAAGTGTTCGTGCGTACACACAAACTCTTCCTACATTAGGCCAAAAAAATAAATTGTTATGTTGTCCTCGACCGCCCGCTCCGGATTTAGGGCCGCTCCAAATTTTTTTTTCAGATTTTTTTTTCAGATTTTTTTTCTGATTTTTTTTTCTGATTTTCTTTTACAGTTTAAATGGCATTGAATATTAAATAAAGTGTTTATAACATATATGTGTGACTCTCAGAGTTATTTCAACTTCTTGTTGGCTGAACTTTGAGCTTCCGCTGGTAAAAGAAAATTAAAATTAAAAAAATAAATTAAAGAAAATCCGCCCGCCCGCCCCTCCTCCCTGAAAGCTGTGGAGGACAACATAATAAAAAAAAATTGGCCTTAGCTTGAGGCAACTGATGAAATGATCTACAATTGCTAGAGTGTGTTTCCTTCGGCCATAATATTACTTTCAAATGGTACGCTATTAATAGTTGTAATGAAATACTGTAAAAGTGGGAATTTTCGTGGGATTAAATGTTCGCGCTTTGCTGATTTTCATCCATTTCGCTTGTTTTTAAATTTGGGATTTGAAAGTTCATTACAAAGACTTATAGTTATATACAAGATAAATATTTTTTATTTTCGCGGTAGCTGTTTGGAAGCGAAAACTGCAAAAATAAATGTAGCGTGAACATGTCCACAATTATAGTAATGCATTTTATAGATATCAACTAAGCCCATATATTAAAGTAGTAACACCGCTGTACATGTGGACATTATTTTCGCTACAATAATGTTCGCACTTCAAGAAGCTACCGCAAATGTGATTGCATTAGTGATTGGTTACAAGGTTATCATTAGTAATAATCTCATGTCTTGGTCAAAGTCCTACCTGCCCAAAATATATTTCTTTACATATCCAAGTCTACAAAATAAACTTTAAAAACAAATTTAAAAATATACAAATGGTTCAAAACCATTAGAGCGTGTGAAAATTAACAGCACAAAAAAACAAAACTTTCCGATATAGTCAGTCATACATGTAAGAAATCTGATGACTGTATGAGTGGAATATTCAGTTTCAATATCAACCATAAGGCCAATATATTTTTAACAAAGTTCAATGACTTCCCATATGCGTATATTCACACCCACATACCTACACCTAGAGATTATCGCTGATCTAATTCTAACCTCATAAACCAACACCCAATGCAATCTCTAGTCTGACAGTGTCACTTAGGCTTGGGGACTTTGACCAAGACATGAGGTTATTACTAATTATAACCTCATAACCAAACACTAATGCAATCACTAGTCTTGCGCATGAGTATAGGACTTTGCCCTGAACATGAGTGTGTTAGTAATTACTAATTTATTACTAATTTGAGTGGGTGTGATGGATTGGTAGTATCCTGGTGTTGAATTGCGATACATCATAGAGATAATTTGGGTAATTACAGTATAAGGATATGTGCCCAAATAAGGATTGGGATATCCTTTTCAGTCGGATTCATGATGAGTGTTGAACAAATCTACACCAAATCCATTTGAACTTCATTTAACCTTTCTACAGTAGTTCTACATACAAACTGAGGCTAAATATTGAGATCTACGCCGACTATTCAATTCTACACCGATCCAATGCTTTCTTCCAACTATTAAGTTTAGCCCTACAATACCTGAGCCTTAAGAAAAACAGCGATTTTATAATAAGACATATTGGACTTATTCAATTTGAGTCTTACAGAGTGTGGTTATTTCATGACATCTACTACAACTTGACTGACACATTAAATTAAGTGTTTCTAAATGTTGGAATTTCCCTAGATTCTGCGGAATTGTATTAAAATCCCTCGTGGAAGGACTAACTTGACCTACAAAACTTGAACCCCCAAAATGTGTTTCCAACATTGTATTGCATCGTTAAATAATAGTGATAAAAACCATGACTTCTGCTAACCTTGGGGCAATAAACATCTCTACCAGTGCAAAAATACCCACACGTCACTATGAACCTATATTTTGAATACAGTTATTTATTCACCAGTAGGCCTATACATTTACCTCACACAATCATCAAAGGAATTCATGAACTGAACAATTTGCCATCACAATACAATGTGTCAACAAACCTACCTTGGGAATGGTAGTCAGTTAAACAGGTAACTTTAAATCATGCTTGAATTTGCCCAAGTATATATAAATTTGTTCAGCCATGGTTCAACCTATTATTGCTTGCGATTAATTTGACTGGAAAAACCAAGGAATTTGTCAAGTATGGTACTTTCACTATCTACTAATAGTACTATATAATGAACTTGTATAATCAATTTTATGATTAAAGGGGCAGAGAAAGATTGCAAAGAAAAATGAAATTTGGAAAATCAAACTGTAAGATACATACATGTACGTACAAACCCTGAAGTGAAATAATTTATGTTGAATGATGGTGTTAGAAAGGAATTTAGTTGAGGCAACTTATGTGGTAAATAGTGCCGATCTACATCGAAATTAACAAATCGTGAAATTGTACACGATAGATGGCGAATACAGGTAAACAGAAGTAGTATGTTACATTGTAGGTGCAAAAAAAAATCCAGGAAAATTGAGATGGTAAGTATTATGTAGGTGCAAAAAAAAAAAAAATCCAGGATTTTGAGGGCTCACTCCCATACATATCTCAGTGCCCCTTTATTATAATCAATACTAGAAGGCTAAATGGAACTGACAATATTATGGTATGCCATTTTAGGCCTATTCTATTCAAGTTTGGCTTACCCAGTTAGCATAAGGTACATAAATATTCATATTCGTAATTTAGCATGATTTGAAAATGAAGCGAGTAAATCCCACTACCAGCATATAAAACTTGATTTTCCATGTCAACAAGCACACACCTTTCACCGCACTGATTTACAACTCTTTTATTTCATCCATATACTATTATTATTAATTTGAACTATAGCCAAGTGCTAGCTTTAAGAATTCAACCATACAGAAAATATGGGTTTACAGCCAGAGGGCTGTAAGTGCAAAGCTAGCCCTTTGGACTATGGAGCTTTTCAAGTGCACATCATGTAGCACCAGAAGTATAATAGCATGTGGCAGCTATTAGTATTACAGATAGGTTCTTTTCACAACACAAGGTGTCAGTACAAAAAGACCATATCTGCAATAGCTGCTCCGAGTATAAACATTCAGTTCATATCAATTGCTCAGCTTACAGATTCAGTTCATATCAATTGCTCAGCTTACAGACAGCCCTAAACTAGCATCTAGCAGCTATTTAAGTTAGGCCCTTATGGCACTCAAACCTCAAATCACACTCTGCGATAGCTGCCTTGAGTTAACACTTTAGTTAACAGTTCAGTAACACCATGATCACGGTCAACCAGAGGGGAAAACTACTGACTGTAACTAATAATATCAAATGATTTAAAACACAACTATTGTGTAATATTTCAGTTTCAAGTAAATCACTAACCCGTGATATTGAAATTGAGCTTAATGTACATGTACTTTATATTATTAATGGCTTATGCATGCATTCATTAAGGCTACCATGTAAACGTATATTATAGGTCAAACCTAAATCTAACTGCATATCGTAGCTTACAATACAATAAGTTACATAAGAGTGCTAGCAAAGTACACAAGTGAATTTGGAGCATTGAGCTGGTTTGGCTTAGTGATAGTTAGCAAACGCTATCAGATTTGATGTTTTAGACTTTGAACTAACTAATGTACATGTGCTTAACATTATTAACGGGTATCGCGCCCAGGCTAGCATAGGTTGAACCTAAATCTTAATGTGTATCGTGGCTTAACTAAAAAATAGGCAGGTAAATTGGGAGTGGTGAGAGGGTTAAGCTTGTGATCGCTAACTTTGTCAGATTTGAAATTGTCTTAATAGAACAGACTTCTCTTTTTTTGGCTGCCTGGGTAATTTGTTTATATTGTGTAGGGCTTGCAGCATACACATTCCTTTTAATCAACAATTGTATTTCACTTGGTCAAAATAAGCTTTTTTATGGAAATTCCAACAAAAAAAAATTTTTTGCATAAGGCGACAACAAAACAAAAAACCTGTTGTACAGGCCCGACCAACCCATTTTTTAAGAAATTGGTGAACAAAATGTTCATTTGCAATGAATATTGACCCAAAATTATATTGTTGCTTTTTTATACAAATTTTTTGTTGCCTAATACAGACCCCCACCCCCATCAAAACTTCAGATTTCATTCAAACCCAAGATCTCCATTAAAATCATTATTACATATTTATGCCATATACAATGACAGCACTCTCGTATTTCCATTACATCATGTAAGATATACCTAACGACATAATGCGTTAACAACATTAAAACAAGTAGAGTTGATACATTAAAACAGTTTTTCCCGATTCATAAATAGAGAACGGTAAATTTGTTTACAATACCAATACTACACTACACCCTTTGCCCTTATGACTATGAGCACCCAATAATTCCCCATACAATCCAGGTACCTCCGGAAATTACACTGTACACTTATACCCTATACTAGGCTACTACTAGCTACGGGGAGAACATACGTAGCATAATAGCGCGCTATATTACATTGAGGGCTGTCAATAGGTATCCGCGAAAGTGAGATAAATTTGAGTGCAGATGATTTTTTTTAAGCAGCATTTTCATATACCGCAAGGAGGTTGGAAAGAAAAAATATGTGAATATATTTCTTGCACACGTTATGTGTATGTTATGAAAATAAAACTGTAAATTTAACAAATTTAATAGTCGCACTTAGCAAAGCGCAAAGAAAAATGCCCATACAACATCAATGAAAATAACCAGCGCTTTTACAGCATTACAGCACTCACATATTGGCACACACATATACACGGGAAACCCAGTGGCCCGAGCGTGCACATACGTACGTCGTCGTATACCATAGAAAGCCGTGAGACCTAGATCAGGTACTGTGAAAGTGGTAATTTTCGCTCGATTAATTGTTCACGATTTGACATTTTTAAAACTGTTTTGTGTGTTTTTAAATCAGTGATTTGTAGCTTCATCACATAGATCTGTACACAAAGAAATACATTTGTGTTATTATTTTCGGGGTAGCCGATTCGAACGAGCGAAAATATATGTAGCGCGAAGATTTCCAACTTTACGGTTTAGATAGATTGATGGAATAGGTCCCCGTGAGACAGTACATGATTAAATCTAAACTTTTATTACCTGCCAAGTTGGCCATCTCAGGGATAACGTTTCAGGTGTGTTCAGGTGTGCTGTCTTGTTTTTTGGTCATTTCTCTTGGTCAGTTGATTGATAGGTTTAAATAGGTCCACAGAAAAATGAAGATGGGTATTTTTGTGCATGCAAGTGGAATTATGTTGTTGTTGAATAGGTCATATATCACACTGATAGGCATTTTTGTTAGTTAAAATCACAAATTGATGGCAAAGTTGTAGCAATTTGTCCTAAATTCACAGCATCCTTGTCATCATTATGAATCAGATAGCAGAAGAAACCAACAAAATATATAATTGCACTCTGCATCCCTGTCATAACATGTGCACATTGCCTTGCACAGGGCAGAGATTGAGACAACTATTTTGATGAAAGTGAAATGTATGTCACATACCCCGTTACAAAAATTGTTTCCTAACATAATTTAAACCCTGTGTTAAAAACCCTTTGCTTGGCCCACACAGCCTCTGCTGATCAATACAGCTAGCTACGTAGAGCCGCCTGCCACTGGTAAGTAGTACGTAGCTCAGTGCACCTTGGTTGGCAATCACAAGGAAACGTCGCACGAAAGACGTTTAGTAAAGACTACAAGATGGGATTATGGTAGACATGGTAGAACCAGTCGGTTAAATGATGGGATAAGGTCACAGAAAGGACTTGAATATAGGCTATTGGATGTACATTGACAAGGATAAAATAATCGCTGGGTCAATTCGGATAGATACAAACAAGAGCAAATGAGGAAGTTGTTGGGTCTAATATTAACCACTGAGTTAAATGATAGGATAGATACAAGGGCTAAAATGAGGAAGTTATTGGGTCTATTATTACATGATAGCTTGATACAATCTTTCATCTGTTAATGATTGGCGGTACTATAATTTGCATTGATTAATTTATCTAAGCCATATCACCTTACTCTAAGAGTCACTGCAATCCTACATTTATGGTGCACAAAGTTTTTGATTTTGAAACATGCACGTTTTAAAAACACTACATGTACTGACATTTTCTAGTTCAGTGCAATAATAACGCCAGTTTAACATACATCTTTTGCCCTGTGTTAATATAATAGACTATAGTCGATCTATCCATCACGAGACAGCGACGTAACTGCATATTCTACTAATTGCAGCACATTAGACTAAAGTCTATTTATCCATATCACAATACAGCGACGTAACTGCATATTACACTAATTGCAGCACATAAATGCCTGCATCTACTCGCGGCGTTGGCATAACACACAAGCGTAGACAACTATTCCACGAGCGTAGAAAGACTGTAAATATGTAGATGCTGCGCCTGTAAAGTTACGTTACTGTCCAGAGGAAGACAAATAGAGTATAGGAGTTGAATCCAAGACCATACGTTTGTTAACTGGAAAGTGGATACTCTCAGGGCGGGGAAAAGAGGGCAAAACGGCAAGCTCCTTGCCAGGAAATGTTGCCATCTTGCGGGGAATCCCCCCCCCCCCCCAAAAAAATGATGCGAATCATGATTGACCAATTATGACGCGCAGTCATTTTTGAAAGCACCAGGTATGCACTTCAGAGTTTACGCACGCACGATGCATGCGAATCACGATTGACCAATCATGACGCGCAGTCATTTTTGAAAGTGCCCGGTACGCACTTCCGACGCACGTACGCATGGACACACGCATGCATTGCTGAACTTATGTCCATAGTATTTTGACGCTTACTATAGCAGAAGTGCTTTTCTAGGATTGCCAATTGCATTTCACTCTTATTATTTAAGGTTAGCTCGTGACTTGTACTTGGTTTTAATTGAAAAGCTACAATTACTTTACAATGTATCACACTCACCATATGCATGACGACGATTAAGGCATGAAAGCTATGTACCATGTGCTTAAATAAATTGATATTTTTGAGCGTTAGGATCTTTCAAAAGTGGCAATGATTCCTACAAGTGTCATGCATGAGGACAATTGCATTTTCTTCCTTAGGGCAACGAATGACATTTGGAAATTTGCATGAAGAATAACGGTATGTCTAGGTAACGTGTGGATATTTTAACGTTGTATTTATGGTTCTAGTGTTCGTGTGCGGGGTATAATCGCTATTTAGCGCCCATGGATGCCCTATAAAAATAAGCTTCTTTCTGAAATTCAGACCAGACAATACGTGACTGAATCTGTATGCTGTCAGGTACTGAACTCGCAATGTTCTAATGTAGTTAATTTCTCCTTTACTAAGGAGCACCAGTATGATAAAATATTGGCATGACAGACTGTTGAATTCTGCAACCTTGGCGAAAATAATCATAAAATGAGCACTTCATAAAAGGGGTAAAATCGTTGTCTGTGCTATCCTCCTCTAAAAATAGTGCCCGAGATATTAATTCCATAAGTTGGTCCAGATCATAATATTAAAACTGTTCATTTCAGTGGGATAAATGGCAAAAAATGAACCCCTATTTATAAAATTTCACATGGATTTCATAAAGTAGCACAATTTGGCCATGAAACCCTGGTTTAGTTAAATTCACACAGCGTGCTTGCTTGACAGTACTGTTAGTACAGTCGCCATACACTGGTTCCCTATGTCTAAATAGGCCTTCCCACACAGAGACCAACTGATCTGCAGAGCTCGATGGAGCATAAGGCACAGGGAACCAACGAATAGTCCCTAGTGTTGCCTCCATACCTGAATGAGTCAGTCGACCAGCAAAACAAGTGTAGATGTGACTTCCTTTTCTGTAAAAGTGGAAAATTCCATCATATTGATATGACTGACTGAGCATCCTATGGCAGACACAAATAGCAATTATTTGTCACGTTATTGACCGCCAGTGTGCGATTACTAGCAATTAACACGTGGGCCACCGGCAAACCAAACTAACTACCAGCTAGACCATGTGCCTTGTAAAAAGAAATTACACAAACTTCATGGCATATCTATACTTTGAGACATAGAGTTATGTGCACATGGTCGTATTATCATTTGGGGAGGGGCATGGAGAAGAGAATTGGAACGGGGCTTCTCGCTATTCATGGTTTAGGGGTATAGGAAACCATTTTATGATTGGGGACCCCAACATTTGGGAATATGGAGGATTAAGGAGTAAACAAAGTGCCAATTTAGGATGCGGGAATTAAAACCGGAGACAGCCTGGTCAAAGGTCGGGTAGATTTTCCAGATCAGAAGGTGAGCAAGGGTCTTGCTCCTTAATTTGGCACAATTTGATCCTCATTTTCAAGCCAAGTAATATCTGCCACAGGGAGCATGTTGCCCTTCCCCTCCCTCCAAGTGCCCCCATAAGGGATACTCACGTATGTAAGGCATACGGGGACTTGCCGCTCCAGTGGGTCGTTTTTTCATGAGACATCCTTAGCCATGGGTAGGCTTTTCAACTGAAAAATCCTTAGACATGGGTCCTGTTTGTCTATTTTTGCGAAAATTTGGTCTAAAATGAAGCAAAACCCCTAAAAAATGGGTACCGATTATTCCAAAATCACCCTTACCAAATCCGAGTACCTTCCCCCCCCCCCCCGGCAACCGGTAATTTCTTGCAGTATAGGAAAGTAGACATTCATTCTTCAAGTCACATCAATCAAAAACAAAAAATGCGTAAATAAACTCCAACGAGTAGCAAATAGAAAACGACTCGCACTAAACCCTCATCAGTTATGTTGTCAAGCAGGGTATTATTATTATAATTATTAACGCCTCTTAATTATTGACAAGACAAACAGCATGGATTGCCAGCAAAATATCCATACGCTGGCTATGGCGCGTTAGTAAGGCCAGAGGGGGGCGGCAGGTCAGTGATATTTTAGAGCATAATTGATAACCTAATGTATTAGTAAAAGAGTGTGTATTTGACATTTTAATGGGACAAAAACATCCATTAAAGGCACTGTAAATAATTGTTAGAGAAAAAAAATCCATTTGATCATAGTTTTAATTCTGCCATGAAGTTGGGTGGTCAGTCGGTACTTCTTTTTTGATTATTCTTTTTTTACTAATATGATATCACATGTATATGTTGAAATATTTTCTTTTAAGGGCCCCATGATTACTAAATGATACTACACTTTTAATCCTTTAAAGACTATAGTTCGTTCAGTTCCAAATTGGTGAGAAATATGCGTAAAAGTAATCCAAACGTACACACATAATTTGGACTGCATGATTTTGGTCAAATCACAGATGATGGAATGGTGAAACCATTTTGTGGTAAAACGCACGCAACAAACATTTCATGCACAACAGTACGCTTGTTGCATTCATGTGTGCCTTCACCCTTCTGTATTAATTCTTTGCTGTAAGGAGGCTCGCCATTTTGGAGCTGATCAAACTATAGATATATTTTAAAGGCCATATTTTCAAAAGGTATGGTTAGTTTAGGATAAACCAAGAACTATTTACTGACGAATTACTTTCAGTCAGGAAAGGTGCAAAGTATTCCAATATAAATAAATAAATAAAACCCCTTGTAAGCGACCTTTCTTTTATTTTCCGCAAGTGTCAAATCCAATCGTAGCCCAGGTCAGTATTGATCTTTCTCTTTAATTAATACAGGAAGACATGTCCTTTCAAGTTAATTTGAAAATATTGTCCTTGATAGATTGATCATAAGATGACCTTATAGAACAAATTCAGGAAGAGAATCCTCTTAATTTAATTACGACACTGATGTAGCTTCGTTTTGAGGAAATGTCACAGCTACTTTCTATCGGAGAGTATGTCATATAAATATTGACAGATTAGGCAAAAAAAAAGAAAAGAGGTTTGTCTCGGAAGCCTGCGCATAGCGGCGTAGGTCTACGCGATGAGGCCCAATTTTTTATTATTTTATTTGTTAACAAAAATCAAAAACATCTTCTCTGTATTAGCTTGGATCAACAACAACAACAAAAATTGCGGGAGTTTAAAGTTTCTTGAATCAGCAATACTGGCCTAATTCGCGGCATGATTATTTTGCAAATGTAACTTTTCAATGCACTGCTACAAGGTAGATTAGATGGAAATTAAAATGCATGCGAACATTTCTGGTTTAACAGTACTTCGCAAGTGAAAATGACCAAGATGTGCACTCTAAAAGGGAACTTTGCAAAACAACAACACAATTGAGAAATAAAAAGGCTGACACTTACATGTTTTGAAAATAAAGTGCTTTGAAGATGACAACATTGCTTTCATAAATAGTTATTGATGATTTTGTAATGTTCAAAACTTCGTTCCATTTTTGTGTAAAACACGACACACATGAGGTAAATATCAAGTGCTTACATTTATACAACAAAAACATGGTAGTTCTCTCAAAGAAGTCATACCTGGTCAAAATACTTGATTTTATGCCATTGCAATATTTACCAACTCCTATTTTTGATAATTAATTATTAATTAAAGACAAAAACATTGTCTAAAAGTGCTATTTTCCATGTCTTTGATTCCTGTTCTGTTCAGTGAAATGTACTACTTTAAGTAAGATTAGAAGGCTAATGTGGACAAACTGATTTTGCACATGTTATTTTTAACCTTCCATATTTCATAAACAAAATGAGACATGTTTAGATTTTTGGCACAGAAATGCTTTTAATAAGCCTCTGCTTTGGTAACATGTGAAGAAATGTACCATGTTATTGGTAAGTAGCTAAAAATGGCTGCCAAAAATGGGTTAACTTTTGTTTTGAACCACCCTGTATTCACCGTTCAATAGACACAAACAAGTGGAATTTCAGGCAACTTCCCAACTGATAAAAGTTGATACAAGAATCATGTAGCATCTTGCCTCAGCATGCAAATGTCTGCTACTATTTAAAAAATAATCGTCAACAGAGAAAAAGGTCAAAACTTGCGAGTCGAGGTGTAGACCAGACAAGCACCAGACTGGCGTTTTTGCCTTTTGTGTTCGCCCCACGTTCGTCCATCCTCTCGTATGGTCGGTCAATAGTTTCAAGATGACCACTGAATCGTGTGTGGTTACAATTTTGCAAGAAGTGAACTGAAGTGGTTATTTTTTTTTTGTGAGCGTTTTATTTTGCAAAGGTCACATATTATGGAAACTGTCTAAAAGTCACACAATATTTATATCATGATGCAGAACTTTATGGGAAGAAATTGCGCAAAGGCAAAATAAACAAATTGTGAACCATCCTTTTTCTTAAATTCATGAAAATTAACCGAACATCAAAAATCAGGGCGACAAACGTCCATGAAAAGGATGCAAGACTTTCAGCAAGTCCAAGATGGAAAAAAGCAATTTGGCTGAGTTTTAGACTATTTTTGTATGTTGGATTACGTGACAGCAGTTGTATGGAAATATTTAGTTGCGAAGTGGACACTTTCAGCACAATTAATTATCGTGCTTTATGAAAGTTGAATAAAATAAGAACATTTGTTTAAAGCTTTTTATTACATGTTTGCAAAATCATGGATTTCTTAATTATTTTCAATTTAAATAATTGTTTTTTTAAATATCAAAAGCAACCCTAATTTTTTATTTATAAAGCATTTTTTTAAAGCCTCCAACAGGAGGCTTTAAAAAAGGAATGTTTCAAAAAGTTGTTAAAATAATAATAAAATCATTTTACGATCAACAAATATTGCATAACTGAAGTATTACTACATGTATTGCCACCTACAGACAATTAGATAGGCATTCAATATTCAAATTAACATTTTTTCCTAATTCTATTTCAAGTTAGGCCAAATTAAATTAATTGTTTGCCTCAAAGCTCCTCTCCTGTTGTAAAACTAATGCGGAATGCAGGGTTTTTTTCAATTTTTTTCTTCAATATAAAATATTGAAATCCTTGTAAAAGTGAACTTTTGTATTTAAGATGATGTGATCAATGAAAATCTGAAAAATCTGTGACATTTTGGGATTTTTGTTTTTTTAAAAAGAAGTTTTTTTTCAGATTTTTGTTTTTCTAATGCGCATCAATAAACTAACGCGCGCGCGGGCGCTTTGAGACAAACAATTAATTTAATTTGGCCTTATCAAATACTATTACTACATGTACAAATTCCCCCAATACTATATCGCCCACTGAGGAGGACCCTGGACTTCTGCTATTACTACTATTATCTCGCTTATAAATGCTGATAATGAGATAGTTAAAGCATTACTGACCTTTGCCCCAGATAATAAAACCCAGATATGATTAAAACGAGTCAATATGCCCAGTAAACACACAATAGCAATTGAGCTGCCTGCTACCTTACATTCCTCTCCACAACCAAATCAATTTACAATGCTCCGATAATTTTGACGTGAAATATTCACGGCGGTGTTAAAATGAGAACTTGCTTTGCTTGGCTTGCTAACTGCGTCATAAATCCCTAACGCATCACCTAGATTTTTTTCTCTCCCCCATCACCTACGTACATCGTACAAATCCGTTCACATCAAAGTCATTACCCTTTTGTGTTGACCTCACATGAGACCTACGTAATATTGAAAAGAAAATTGTGGCACATTTTACGAGCCTCAAATATTCCCACCAGCGCTCAGAGGCTGGCTATATCTTACTACTAGTACTTGAATAAGGACGTATTGCACATTAGTTTAGCATAGAGAGAAATTGCCTGAAGATGAATTCAGTCTTGCTCTACTCCATTCAGTGTAACTGGTGGTGGCATGCTACCCCCTCTCTCTCTTGAGCTATTCCGCAAGCATAAACCGCCAATGATGGAAATTCAGGATTATATAGGAACATAAAAATCTCAAGAAAATAAATCGTTTTTTTCCAGACAAGTTACTGACAATGGTAAAGAATTTCCCTCAAAATTGTTACGTATTTCTTTATCTTCAGAACAAAAATTCCCCTAAATGCCTATTTACTTGCAAGGAGATTTCTACATTTTGTTAAATGAAACACATCACTGTACTTTCCTCTATATTTGTGGGACTTTCAGGTCAATTTCAACATCCAATAAATATGCATAGATTTGGGATTTTTGATACATAAAAGCCTAAAACTAGGAGTCTAAAAATCAAATCTAAATGAGTGAATGAAATGCTAAAAAGACATCCGCCAGGGGTAGAATTTCGGCGCGAATCCGCGAATCAATTCACGTAAAATCACTACAGCGTGAATCCAGGTAAACACGCGCGCACACACACAAAAAAGTTTTTTTATTTTTATTAAGTCCAAAACAGGACCTTAGTTAGATGACTGGTATTTGACCCTTAGTCAACAAACATGCCGAATTTGGAAGTTGTACAAGATTTGGAAGTTGTGCAAGCTTATAGCCTTATTCTTGATATTATTTTCATTAATTTTGCAATAATCCATGGATTCTCAAAATTGGCGAGAATCTAGGATTCTCGTGAAATTATTCCGCGAGAATCTAAATGGACTCTCGCACTGCAGCGCGAATTTCTAGGCCTGTCCGCCCCTTGATTTGACACCACTCTTTTACACTTTATGATTAAATCCAAAGGTTACACATCATCTTTTCCTGAATGGTTTATATCAGCAAGTAGTTTTAATCCCCACTAGCGGTGTGAATGCAATGGCTTGCTGGATACTGTTAAGTAATGCGCTGGGCAAAGCACGTCAGCAAACACTATACACAGTAATATCTTAAATCGTTAATTAGGATTTCACGACTGTAATGCCGAAATATAACCACCGTGTCTTTGTCAATTTACGATCAATATCTTGATTGAACTTCATACTCATAAATCATGTAAATGGCATTTTGCATTTAATATAAACATTGCTACGTGTTTGTAAACCCGCTGCGCACCTGAAAAGATAATTCAACACCAAAGGATATTTTGATTTTTTTGTTGTTGACAGCACTAGTTTTATATACCTTTCTATCCAATTAAAATTTACATTTAACCAGCCCTATTTCTTAATCTTAAATAAAATAAGACAAATAAAAATGTGCTCGGATTGTTTAGAGGCAAAATTTAGATTAACCTTTCCAGCAATTTCACTGACAGCAAAATTCTCGCGGTTTAAAGAACATCCCCAAATTATGGCTCAAAACCTTGTTAGTGCAGTCTTCCAGGCAGTAAAAACAAGGTAATTTTTTCATTCTGAAGTAAAATTTTGAAGGGCGAAAATTTAAAGTTACGGTATTTTCACTTTATATAGGGATAGTGAAATTGCTGCTTTCATTATTTTTTAGAGTTTTGCGAGTAGCGGAGCGAAACAAGGAGGCAATTCCAGTTATGAAGTACATTTCTTGCTTGGCGAGGCAACGAATTGATTGGTATTGGCTTGTGCATATATCATATTGTGCATATTTTATCAATTTGTGTCATCAACATCTTACTAAACGTTTAAAAGAAGATCTAAGAAACAAACTAAGATGCATATTATGGTTGAATTTGTAATTTGTTCAGGTTTGAAAAGAACCTTATGTACCCTGAATTTCTCCTTTTCATTCCAAATGATCAAGATTTTGATAAATGTACCAAACCCGGATCCAGAATGAGATGCATAGAAAACAATTGTCATTTTTCTAACATGAAACAACCAAAATCAGAGAGACAAAAAATCAATTTCTTTCTGCCACAAAATATATTGATTTAAAGATCCTTAACATGCAGGTACCATACACACACTGGCATAAATATACCTTCATGCATAATTTATAAGTCTATCAATTAGCAAAATTTTAATGAGGGCACGACAATTAGCCATTTTCCAATCACGATACTGATGTATTACATGCATATGTGCAAGTGCTTTAAAGGTAGACTGGTTAGGTAATGACGTCTTCGTGTTTCATACTGATGGCTAGGTCATTTGGCCGCCGTGAGTAATAAAATTACTACATCAGGATGTCCGACGTTCTATTCGTGACATACAACATCAGGGTGTCTTGACCTTTTCATTTGAAAGTTGAAATCACGGATGATGTAGCTCAGTACTGTGCACAGTTATCATTGTGACAGAGTTACTTCACGAATTTTCCAAATGGAAATTGTCTGCGAAATAATTGATCATAATTGATCATTATCTCGTTAGAATACTGATCATTATATTGCAATAGTGTGGCATTTTCTACAGCTTCTGAAGGGTCACTATACTGTATTGAAATGAGTGCACATCTTTTATACTGACTGGGGGTTTCATTTTGCAAGGGATGTGGATTCGTGAAATTAAAATACCTGCAAAACTGACAACTTTGCATTTGTAAGTAACAGTAACATTTACAGACTTGCAAAATTAAATGCCCGCTAAAATAGCAGTAATTTTTAAATTCACAAAATAAAGTATGCGTGAAATTATAGTGTTTTACAGTTATATAGATTTCAAATCGAAACTTGGCTCATGGGGTAAACCTGAGCACAGGTACATAGATACAAATAATATTAAACAAATTGAATATAATTCGAAAATTCATGTTGACCAAATTCTTGTATGGGTTTATGTACAAAATAATAATAAGTACTAGCATGCATAGTCTCAGGAGCAGTGGTTCTTGGAACGAACGCAAACTAGATATTATGAATCAGCATCAAGTGATTCGTTCGGATACATGTGATTGTACATGCACACAAGAGTATTATTCAACGAAATCCTAAAAAGTGGAAATTTTCTCGCTTCATTTATTTTCACGCTCAAACCAGCTTCCGCGAAAAATAATAATACACAAATATATGACTTTTACCTATAGGTCTAGGTGATGAAGCTACAAATTGCAAATTAAAAAACACGAAAAACAGTTGATAGTCTGCAAAACTCGCCAAATTTGTTGAGCGAAAATTACCCTTTTGATGTATTACTATTCTCTGCTCTTATGCGCCGCTGTGGTGACGGACTATATTACATGGCGCAAAGGACAAAAATAGAGGCGCCTTGAATCACACCTACACAACTATTTTTAGCTTTGTCAGGTAGGGATTCCAAAATAAAACAAAGCATAATTAATGTCACCGAAAATAGAGGGGGCCGTACTTTGGACGTGTTTAGGAACGTCAATGGTTGCATTTGTTTTCATGTAAATGTAAGTAGTAATTTAGTAAAATGTTTTTGGGGAAATCTGATCATTATATTACTAATGTGTTATAGAATACATTTAGTCAATTTTTCCCTCTGGTATTAAAAACAAAAACAAAACAAAGCTCCAATTTATCAGTATCGATAATTAAAAATAAGCAAACAAATCCTTCTGAAACAGTAATTCATCACCATGACATCGCTGTGTTCTATTTTTAGTTTTGCCAAAAATGTTTAAAGGTAGTAGAATGTATCTTCAGAAGAAACCCCACAAATAAATAAAATATTGTTTCTTGCCTTTTCCATGTATTCATGACTGATTGATGCAATTCGCTGTGAAATGGTAGAAACAACAAATCTACCATTTTGCCAAGTATCTATTTCAGACATCAGACTCTGTCCCTATCTATGACAAGCAATCCATTTTAATAAATGAATTATTCATGACATTGTTCAGATTCAGACCATTACTGCACCTATACTAATACTACCCAGATAGACTAGCATTACACATTGCAAGTAATTCTTTTCACAAGGGTTGATTTTAGCATTGATTTTAGCTCAGCAAACATTGGCCGCAAAATTGGACAAGTTGCAAAATGGACTAAGATTTAGAATACCCTTTCATTCTTATTCCTCACACACTCTCACTGTGTACATTTAGTGTATGGGACATGCTTTAAAGTCCTCAATGACGATATGCAATGGTAGGGTATGTTAAAGGAACTCTGTACAATTTTACATGATGCATACAGTGCCTGGGCCGAGGAAACTAAAAGCGAGCTAAATTGAATTTGCAAAAAAAATATCAGTGTGTGAAAAACATCCATCACCAGTAATACTATAGTTAAATATAGCACAGGTCCAAGTTACACCTTGTACCATGTATTGAAATCAAAAATCAATACAGGATCAATTCACCAGTAGTGAGTGCATGCCTAAATTAAACCCATTGATAGGAGGTTAGACATTTTTGCGCTTCATTTATTTTCGTGCTTTTTTGCGATAAAAATCAGCCAGCACGAATATAGAAATGAGTGAATATATTTATTTTTGTATTTTCATGTAGGTCTAAGTAAGGAAACTCTAAATTGTGAAAATAAAAACAAGTAAAATTGTTCAAAATGTGCAAAACGCGAAAAATTACATGCGCAAAAATTTCCACTTTAACAGTGTAAGGACAAACTGGTAAAAGAATAGTAATTTTTTTGTGCTTGACGTATTTTACAGAATAAAAAGTTGTGAAATTTGAATAAATTTCAATAGATAATCAATTCACCGGTTGTGCATTCCTATCAATAAATCCATTCATAAGAAAGGACTAAAAGGACAACTGTCAAATTCCTGAGAGTAATATTCATGGGATATAACTTTTGTGCTCAGCATATTATACAAGTCTAACAGTTCAAATACTTTTCTATGTTAAATATAGGCCTACCCAAAAATACACGTAGAAACAAATGTATACTTTCAGAATACATTTTCGAGTTTTAAAAGATCACCAGCGAAAATCATTGTACAGTAAAATATTCGCTCGAACGATTTCTCATTTGTAAATTGTAGTCCCAATACTAAGGACTGTTATTACCTTTATGGCCCAATTATATTACCAATTCTAATTTTATATTATGGCTGATAGGGGACGTTTTATATCATGGGTATCATAAACCAAAGTATTAGTAAAATAGGCCACCCTTCATTCTATATAGCATTGTATATGGACCTTGGTACTATTCAAAATGTCTGTAACTTTAAGAAATATAACTATCCATATTGTTACGCATCGCTGATAGTTCATATTATTCATACACAAGCCTATGTGTTGACATATTTGACATCATTTTCCTTTGTGATAACAATATTTGTTATTGAAAATTCATCCAAAATGAAATACAATCAACTGCAGACTGCACATTCGAATCTTCTCCCCAACCTAACAATTCGTAAAACGTTTTTTGACGCGATGCAGAGGGAAATACTTCTGTAATTCTGTGGACCCTTTCGAAAAAATACATCTGACATTCAATACCTGAGCATTATAACCATCTTTGTATACAATTTACCCCCCCCCCCGGTCCCCCTGCCATGCACCAAATCTCATTTTTGCTGAACAATTGAGGTTTTGATGAGTGAGGTTTGTAAACTTGCTTCTTGCTTGTATACATGTATATAATTTGTTAAATAATATCAATGCTTACAAAATGCTGATGTGGGACTATTTTAATAAAATATCAAAGTAAACCTGTAATTTAGTGTTTTCTGTAGTTATAACTTACATTCTGGACTTGTAAGTTCTACGAAATGAAAGAGTATCGATGTAAAAAAGGGTGCTAAAACTGTTTGTGGAAATTATAGGAAGTTCATGAACAAAATACCTAAGGTCAAAATTATAGGAAGTTCATGAACAAAATACCTAAGGTCAAACAAAGCTCAGAAATGACAGTTCATGCCTGGAACTGCAAAACCATTTGATTCAAAGGTACCCTATGATTCAATGATTTGCACACACTACGTTTATGCACTTATCAACTGATGTCCCGGCCCCTGGGTACCCGGGGATGGCCGGGTCTTGTAACGCACTTAGCCGAGATTTTACTGATTTTTACTGCCCGGGTGGCCGGGTTTTGTAGGTTGTTTGTGCCGGGATTTGTTAGAGGATTGCAACACCAATCAAAATAGCCGGGATATTGGTGTCGGGTGTGGCCGGGTTTTGTAGGTTGTTTGTGCCGGGATTTGTTAGAGGATTGCAAACCAATCAAAATAGCCGGGATATTGGTGTCGGGCTTTTTACCCCTATTGGCCGGGCTTTGTTATGAAGTTGACCGAGACCCGCCGCTTCCAATGCTTCAAGAATCAAGAGTATCATATCGTCATCATGATCGTCCGATATTTATAGAGTACCGTCGATACACTCAGAAAATGACATGGTCGAGATTATCCGCGGATTTCCGCGAATCTGAGCTTCAAATATATGGTCTCCGAGTTCAATGTGAATTCGATGAGGTTTTTTTGGGGTAGGGGGTGAGGGCTGGGTTGATCAGAAGTGATATTGATCATGAACTCGTCATTTTTAGAATTTTTGTTTTTATCGTGAGGATTTTGCCCAGGATTTTGTTTCATGTCGTCGTAAAAATTAAGAAAAATTAAAATAGAGACCCGACATTTATCTCTACCACCGACTCATTCACGTTTCACCTTAATGTTCCATCCTATCATACTCATTCTAACATGTTGAAGCATTGAAAACACGGACTGTTGCACATTTTTTTATCATTATCCCATTTCGTGTTTTCTCCGCCATTATCGCGCATGTTTATGGCGCCATTCGGTTTCTGCGCATTCATTGAGAGAATTTAGAAACCGGCAAAATATTATTTTTTTTCCTTGAAAATGTGCTACTAGTTTGTCGAAATTTACCAAATTCATGTGGAAACCACTTCACCATATTCCGGGTCATTTCGGTGTATTTACTTTTCGCTCGTTGAGTCTATACAGCAATTACGCAATCAAATAAACACTGCCGACAATTCGAGTGTATCGAGGCACCGCTCGATGGTTTATTGACTTTAACCTTAGCCCCGCCCTGACATGTTGTCATATAAACGGCCGTTTATATGAGAATTGATGACCCGCTTCATGGTGCCTTGGTTGTCCAATGTAATGTAAACTAATGTAATAAAATGATCAATGTGGATTTATTTGAAAGTGTTCAGAGTGTTTTTCATTTCCTTTTGGTCTTTTGAAATATAAATTGGACGTCTCATTTCACTTCCGGGTTTTCCGCCATTTTGACTTTGTATGCTAATAATAAGATGTCTTTTACCAAATTTTATGTGTTTCATTCCGACTCAATTTTTGCATTTTTGCATCGCAATTCCCGGCAGGCTGGGGCCGGGACTTGTACGGGGGTTTACACAAAATTTGTGCCCGGCGGGGCCGGGACTTGTGCGGGGGTTTACACAAAATTTGTGCCCGGCGCTGCCGGGACTTGACCGAGATTTGGCTGGGGAATGTCATTTTGAAAGTTACATTTTACATGCAAGACCCGGCCATCCCCGGGTACCCAGGGGCCGGGGCATCAGTTGATAAGTGCATTAATTTATTGATGCCAGCACTCAGCATACAAATTACAATCCAAAAGCATTAAACATGGACCATGCAATGTTACATAACAATATTATAAATAAGTATAAGGGTCAAATAATATGTACTACTATTGGAATGAATACATTGATGATCAAGCTAGTTCACTACCCTCTGTAACGCCTCAGTTTTGTGAACAAATATGAGCACATAAACCCTAATCAGCCATGCCATGTTTTTGTGTGGATCGGGGGGAGGAGCCAAAGCATGAATATGTTTACGCAACCTGAGACGAATAGGACGAATACATTCGTCTCGGAACCCAACAAACTGCCACGAAACCCCCTGGATTAAAACCCATACCATCTCGAAACCACCGAGCTAAGGCTAAGTTCCCATCAAGTTTGAACCCACATATAACCTCGGATGATGGCGTCATCAAATCGATGACGTAGCATGGGTTAAGATCATATCATATTATCGTACACGGAATCTGAATGGGAGTGCATCCATGTGATCGTTATCTAGGAAGAGTGGCAGTACTTCCCAACGTAGGTACGCCTATATTTAAATTCACTCTCGTCATTACCTCCTAAATATCCCAGATTTACAGCAAATAAAAAATATAGTAAAGGCTAGAGTTAATTTTCTATAATAAAATAATGGGTCGGTCGGGCCCCCCTCTGTCGCATAACGGCAAAACTGTGAAATATGACCTACAAAAGCCTTCTCCCAACCTAACCTAAAGCAACATGATCACCATTATCCTAACACAAAAAGATCTATCCATTATCCCTTCATGACAACCCATCCAATAAAACCTAGTGTGAACGACGGACAACAACGAAGCACCGGCTAAATTCAAAACGCTTTTAATTTTGAGCCGGACCTTTTATCAACTTATATGAGATCGTTCTATCAGAGCGAAACGAGCGCAGACCCGGGGGACAAATTGCGTCATGGCCACTGATCTGGCACAGTTGCATCAACACATATGGGCTAGAAGGGAATAGAAATGACCCACGGTAAACGGTTGCTTGATTATCGTAGGTAAAATTTAATCAAAATGAAAAAATACTTTTTACTGTGTGTGTACGGGGGATGGAATGAGAAAGGAGTCACCCTATCGCATCTCGGAAACGGTATTAGCTTACATCTAAGTGACGACAAACAGGTGCAGTATTGCTAAATCCATGGTTTTGTAGCCCAATAGTGGTTATTTACTAAGGGCAGTATTCTGTGCATCGGGCTACATATCGCCATGTGTCTCATATCTTTACCCAATAAAAGATTGGGCTACTTTTAAACAAAGTAGCCCTAATTGGGCTACTTTCCACTAAAATTAGGCACTTCTGTAAATTTGTTGTGGCAACACTGGGCAGGTGCTTGGCGCATCGGCAATAAGAATGGAACAATGGCCGATTGTATACAAATTCAGGATGTGTTTTGTCAGCGAAGAAAACTACAAAACATGATGAATGTTGTTAAACAGAATGACCAAAAGCATCACAATAGTTATTTTACGAGGATACATTTTAAGCTTGCATACTCAATCATTGCAGCCTACACATGGTGACCATTACCAGAATCTTCACAAAATAATCAAGCAATAAGCATCACAATAGTTATCTTAGGAGGATACATTTTAGCATAGTGATCGATCCCTGCAGCCTACGCTAACACATGGTAACCATCAGAATATTTAAAACATGAATGTCGTTTCATAAAATGACCACGCATCACAATAGTTATTTTAGGATACATTTTTAGCATGCTTAATCAATCTTTGCAGATTACGCTAACACATGGTAGCCTTTACCAGAATCTTCAAACCGTGAATGTCATTTTATGACCGCGCATCGCAATTAGTTATTTAACCCCCTGAGCATTGCCTGCCTATATATCGGCATCTGAGTACAATTTTGATTGGTTACAAAGAGTGTTATACCATATATTGAGCCAATCAAAGATACAGTTAGAATGGTGGTAAAGAGATATAAAAGCACTTTTTTGATTGGTTTCTCACTAGGGGTATATCACATTATATCCTATAATGAGCCAATCAGAGACACTGTAAGAAAGCAGGTAGTGCTCACGGGGGTTAAAGAGAATAAATATCCCACTGTTCTACGGGCGGACAGTAGGTTGATGCCTAGCTAGGTGCCTCTTTCAAATTGCACTGAATAAGATACCCCTCGTACCCATGCAAATTGTACTCAAGGCTATATGTAGCAAAAGGAGTTCAAGCTTGTCTACATTGTATCGAAAGCAGCAGCATTCTCTTGTGCTTTTTCAAATCGCATTTAAAATCTAGGCAATGTGTAAATGTCACATCTCAAAACGCATTTAAACTACATTGAGTGATCGTAATCAGTTGTTGTGTACATTTATTATTGCAAATAAAAAAAGTGCACATGACGCATGGGATGATGCTTGTCGCTGGTAATACAGATTAGGAAATCATGTTTCTAACAAGTTTTGCCTTGCTTATATTCAACTGTCCCTAAAATCCCCCTGTGGCCTGCCTAGTTCAGGTGCGTAATAGCTGTCATGTATCTTGAATTGGAATCATATTTTTTGGATAGATTTTACCGAACAGATTCAGATGTGCAATGAGCATATTTAGCATTCGGCGACGAGAAACAACGCCCCTATTCTACGGACCTCTCAGGTAGGGGCAGTCGGCCGGGCATTTTGTTTTGTTTTTTTCCTTCAAAGGAGGCGTCTGTCCATTCTATGTTAGAAAAGTAATTATCGAGCCTTAATCACATGATTATATTGAACAAAACATCATATTTATCATAAAACGAATACACATATTTATCATAAAAACTGCCATCTCTCAACATGCCATTCAAGAAAAATTGCAGTGATTTAGCGGGTTATGCCTCTTTCCTCAAAGCTTCTAAGACCCCCCCCCACCCCCCCCCCCCCACCCCCCCACCGAGTGTTACGCCACTGATCTGTTTCGTATTTTGAGTAAGTCGGGTAAGTTGGACATGAACCATGAATGATAGCCATGGTCTGACGGCAATATTTTTCAGAAAATTAAGACATTACAAGTATTAAATAGATCTTGTGTTCTAATCTAAAATGCTACTTAAGCATGTAGGTCCTTATGCAACCGCTAGAAATTGATTCCTGAAAAGCATTAAGACGTAATGTGCCATAGCGAGATGATCATGATAAAATGTCTACTGACATTATGACCACTTGAATTAGGAAAGTCAAAAATGATGAATTACAAAACCATTTTAACTTAAAAGGTTTCTTATAAAAGGTTTCTTATATCATCACTATAACTGCCACTGAAGCTATAAGAAATGTGAAGCAATCACTTTAATGATATTGATAATGTCAAGATATTGCATGCCGTGGTTACAATTGCAGGTGACACTATTGGTTGAATCTAGTTTGCTTAATTTAAAGTTGTCATAAGCCTTGTTAAATCTAGATTACAAAACTGAAATTCATAATCCAATAATTTAAAACCATAAAGAATACAAAAATGAAACGCCCGTAAAATTTGAAACAAATGTGAACTCTATATTATGCGAAAATAAATCCACAGTAAACATGTCTAGATAACAGTGTCATAATCATCCAATCTAAATCACCACCACAGCATTGCATTTCACCATAAAACACAGATAACACATCGGTGAATCAGTTGATAATTAAGGTGGCTCTATTGGCCGAGTCAAAACTTTAGATTTCCTTTATAATCTAATATGTTGTAGCCCTTGGTCTGACAATTCCGGAACTGAAAATTTTATTTCAATCGGACATTCGGTTGCCGAGATATGGTAGGTCAAAGGGGCATAATACCAACATCTTTGGCAACAACTTTCTTTTTATTTTCTTTGTTTTTCCCAATTCCAGTTGCCATGAAATGTCCTAATTATGGCTAATTATGTATGCATGAAATATGCAAAGTA
Source organism: Ophiura sarsii (assembly GCA_035610835.1). NCBI lineage: Eukaryota > Metazoa > Echinodermata > Ophiuroidea > Amphilepidida > Ophiuridae > Ophiura > Ophiura sarsii. The sequence continues at coordinate 31,411,320 of CM069454.1, read as the reverse complement.
AAGTTTGTGGACTAATGAGAAGACCCATGATGCTGTGACTTGGTTTATGGGTAGTACTCTTGAAGAGCTAAAAACGTATGTTGGCTTTTGTCTAATTTCCATTTGAATAATTAATTAGGCCCACTAATTAAAATGTTTAAACATTTTTTAATTAGGCCCTAATTAATTATGCAAATGGAAATTAGACAAAAGCTAACGTACGTTTTTAGCTCTCCAAGAGTACTACCCATAAACCAAGTCACAGCATCATAGATCATCTCATTAGTCCACAAACTTTACTTTGCATATTTCATGCATACATAATTAGCCATAATTAGGACATTACATGGCAACTGGAATTGGAAAAAATAAAGAAAATAAAAAGAAAGTTGTTGCCAAAGATGTTGGTATTATGCCCCTTTGACCTAACGTATCTCAGCAACCGAATGTCCGATTGAAATAAAATTTTCAGTTCCAGAATTGTCAGACCAAGGGCTACAAGATGTTAGATTATAAAGGAAATCTAAAGTTTTGACTCGGCCAATAGAGCCACCTTAAACCCAATGACCAAAAATACATGCTTGGAATCACATGTGGTCATTCTAATCAAGTTTCAGTTTTAATTCAGATTTTGTTACATTTTAATTTATCTTGAAATTGCAATTCATGCGCTCACCCATGAATAACATTACCAGATAATGTAAAAATAACACCAAGATACTAATAATCAAATTTCAAGGTGAGTTTTCATCTATAGTTAACACTTTCCCAAGGGAATAAGTTTCACTATACAAACCAGACTTTTCCCAAATTTTCAAAGTCTTATCACATAAATTACTGAACCAAAACTAGGGATGTTTTTTATTAATTTTTATATATATTTCATGGCGATTCAAAATATGGCGATGTAATTCAATAATTTTGTCATTTTTTAAACATTTTGTGACATTTTGGAACTATCGTCTGCAAACGATTGCGGCGTGGTAAATGTTAATCTAATCTCGTAATTCAAGGATGTTTTGTTAATAACAAAATATCAAATCAAACTATCAAAAAAATTACATTCAAACTAGTATGTAAAAGCCCGTAATTATAAATTTGAGATGTTTTTGAAAATGTTACAAGGAGAAAGCACAATTTTTGTTGAAATTTCAATGATTTTTTCCACATATGTATTTGTTGTTAAAAAGAAATACAAATTTGACAATATTCTTTTGGAAATTGTCTGACCAAAAAGACACTTGAATGTTCCGTCTACTCGCAGAACATTTTTTTTCGCCGCATCACTGATTACATACACTAACGGTTGCATAGCAACATTCCATAAGGGCTCCTTAATACATACACCGAGTCAATACTATGAGGGATGCCAAATGACTAAAATAAAACACATTCTACGAAAATAAAACCTTTTAGACTTGCAAGTCTTATTTAGAGTCAAGTGCTTTAGCCCCAGGTTGCGGCTGACGGTCGTTGGTCTGAAGGTAAATGTCGGAATCAAGGCAAGAAGACTTTTGCACGTCGCAGGTTTAGATGGCCAAAAAAAGGAACCCTGTTCCACAGGCCGGACCGACCCATTTTGTAAAAAATAGGTGAAGAGTTTTTTTTCATGTACAAATGAATACCGACCCAAATATTTTTTTGGCATGTCAAAATATTTGAAGATTTCTTTGATTTTTTACGTTCAATTTGAAGGGGTAAAAAGGAAGCATGACCCAACCCAACAAATCTACATGCAGATCATAACGTTGTTGAGGCTCTGTACGGTTTTGAATTGTTGAGAGCAAAATACCGACTTATCAAAGCAAGGAGAATATTGCATGCCCAGGCCTAGAAAAATGGGCAAATTAGAAGGCTCCTGGCCGGGAAATTTGGGCATTTGGAAGGAAATTTCGCTATTCCATAAGAAATGCTTACGAAATAGTTGGACATTTCCCCTGGACCTGTGCAATGCTGTAAGAGCATCAAACAAATCTATTGTATCACATTAAGAACCAAGGTTTCGATTTCTAAATACTGAATCTTGTCTTTTAGTCAAACATGGAATATGAAGTATTTCCATGGATCTAACACAATTCGAAGAATGATTTGAATGTTTCAAATATAATTTAAATAATTGCATATACCGGGTAGTTACTGTTTTTATCATTTTGTCACAGACATAAGGTTTATCAAAATCTTAGGGGCTATCTCCCTTAACTTGTAAATGGATTTTTGATTTTTTCTTCTTTGCAGAGGGATGTATATACCATTACATGAACCAATAGTGATAAAAGATTGCTACACAGTAATCCATGATGGAATAATGTGGCACTTGTTATCTATTGGTTATCAATTTGATTGGGTGCAATGTGCATGTATAAGCTCATTTATACACGTATAGCGTAACCCAACTATGCGGCCGTCTGTAATGCAATCAATGACATCCTGACCTTTACATCAGTCAATCCAAGTCCCGACGACGTAGCCTCTGTCCGGCCGATTTTTATTTTTATTTCTAATGATACCCATCGCACTGCCCCACAAAATTTTGCTAATTGCGTTCGTAGATGCTCTCCTATGTGCCTCATTTTTAATGACAACCCACATGTAATTGTTCCTTATCTTACGCTTTGGTGAGCGCATCAAAACATTGCTAAGCCTTGCCCTACATGTCTAAATAGTATTGCTAATATAGACAACAAGGCAGCCCAAAAGTAGATGATAAACAGCCCCAACTCTGTATTATATGTGTAAAGAGGTGAGTAAAAGTAGCCCAATTGGGCTACATAACCAAGGTGTTTGGCAGTATTGCATGTCTGTAAGCACAATCCTATCCTAAAGAGAACTACGGTATATTAAATTGGCACAACACCAATTTGTACATCGTATTGTGGGTCAGGAACGTATCTTTGATGGCTACCTTATGAGAGAATACCGATAGCATAATGTGTTGAACCCTTGCTACATACCAGAAATTGACGTGGCAGCCGTTTTATTTGTGGCTTTCTTCGTAACGGAATAGACTTGTACAATTTGTAGAAAGTACCAATCATTAAAAGCCACCTCAATCAGTGATATAATTAACCCCTTTTTGAATCGGGATTTAAAATAGTCCTACCATAGGACAACCTACATCAGCTCAACGATAAGAGAAACTCTTATTTTGAGAATAGCCATGGCTGGAAAAATGTTTATTTCTCAAGAAGAAACGACCCACATTTCCTTCCAATTACCCACATTTCCTGGGAATGAGATTTCCTAAGTCCCCAGTTTGTCCAGGCCTGAGAATAGCTATCAATCCACAACAAACAAGGATGGCATAACTCAGTTAACCAGGGTGCTCAGTGGTCATTACGAGGGATTTCATGCGCGTACAAGGACTTTCAAAAAGTACCCTAAATATCATATGTAATCGTGTTAATGTGAAAAAGCACCCCCTAAACAAGCACACAGTATTTTACATACCCTAAGCAAGTAGTATCAGTATTTCAAATACCCTAAACAAGTACTCACAATATTTTGATACCTCAAACAAGAACTCAAAATATTTTGATTGATACCCTAAGTAAGTAATTTGTATAGTTTAAACCTCTACCGCGTATGACACATTTCTAACCCTTTTTCCTTCCTAATAAGCTAAAAGTATTATGAAACAAATGCCGAGTTGATTTATCAGATCACTTGCGCGGATACAATTTGAGAAATATATCTTGCTTATGTATAATGACTATTTATAATCCTCATGGAGCAAATAAGGACCCTTGATACGAAAGCCAATGATGTAAAAAGTATACCCTTTTTCTTAATTTGGCTTGTTTTGATAACTTGAAAAACTACCCTTAAATTGTGTGATTTCTTGGACACTCATGATACCCCTCTTGTAATGACCACTGAACACCCTGGGCTCAGTTATCAGTATTTCTATATTTTAACAGTCTTAGAACTTCTCTAGATAAGGTGACACCCCCCCCCCCCCCCCCCCCCAGCAGCCCTTACAAGGCGGGTTATGTTTAAAATTGATGTCTTACATGCATGATGAAACTATAAAAAGATAAAGGTATGATAGTTTTAGAGCTCATTGTACAGGTACCAGATCGCTTGGAGAGCTATCTCCTCTTCCTTGATGGGTCGGGATGGCCAGCCAGGGTATGTCAATATTTACAGTGTATTATGCTGCAGGTGTTGCTTACACAGAACTAATCCTGTTACTTTCAAGGACCACTACATTAACGTGTGCACGTTTTTAACATTCTACATGTAGGGAGCTTATGGATGGGTGCAGGGACCTTTGGGAAGCAGATGGATGGATGGGTGCGGGACTCTCGGGTGAGGGGACTCTTGGAGAACTGATGGATGGGTGCGGGGGACTCTTGGGGAGCTTATGAATGGGTGGTTGCAGGAACACATAAGAAGCTGTTTGATGGGTGTTGGACTCGTGGAGGACAGCACCAATTTTGACATTATTGAAGCTGAAATTCCTGAGCAGGGCACAAATTACGCAGTCCTTAACTGAAGAGCTGACAACAAATATCGCTTGTTAGAGTTTAGGATCTTCTTTTAAATGAGCAACTCCAGATAATATTAGTGCATAGGCATAAGGCCCGCAGGTCTATGCACTGTCTGAAAGCATTTAACATAAAGACGGCAATAGTGGACACGACAATGAGCCGTAGAGAGATAATGATGGCATCCAGCTACTACAAGAATTTTTGATGTTTATACAATCAAGGCTTATAAAAACCTTCAATGACATCATAGGAATCTGTCAACAGTGTCACATCGTAGAGAATCCTTGCACAGTGTCAACTAGGTACATTGCATAACTATAACACTAAATGCACGCACATTTTTACGTCTACAAATTTCCACCGTACATTGGTGGTCAGGCCGATGTGCGATTCTTCAAATGTCACATCTACAGTTTTACGTCTGTCAAACGTGAGAGCACCATGCTTGGTTGGGTGATCTAATTAAAATCCGGCTGGACGGACAGATGGATCGATAGAATGACAGCCATGTACATCTTGTACTTCATTCTGTAAATTATTATTATTATTTTTTTTTCTTACAAGATTATTGATTCTAAACCGTTTGATTTCTGTAACTACTCAAAATGGGCAAAAATCAGTTCTTTACTGTGCAACTGCTCCCTCCTTGCCTCCCCCTACCCCCAAAAAAAATCACCTCAGGATATTCTGCAGGCCCTGTTATTCACCTCAATTTTAAGGCTTTGGGGGTCCAAGCCCAGTACATTATATTGAATCCTGGGATCCAGAACCCCATACATTAAGAAACCAGCTTATAATAATTAATCCAAATGAAGGACATTTTAACAGCTCATCTACATGAAATAATGAAAGACATTTTAACAGACATGATTTAATGAAAGACATTTTAACAGACATGATATAAATCTTAAGGCATGTGTGCATCACATGAAGCGGAAATCTCCCATAGGTCGACAGGCAAAGTTCAAGCGCACGTAGAGTTAGGCCAAAAATAAAACAAAGTTGACTTGCCCATTCAGGGCCAGAGTCTGGGTCGGACAGTCAGCTTTTTTGTGATTTTTTAATTTAAACAGGGATATATACGTACAGTATAATACACAAAAACATGTTTTAAAGATTTATTTTTTTGATTTATTTTTTTTGATTTTTAAACTAGCAGATACTACATGTACTCAAAAACATGTTTTCATCTTTCTTTAATGTTATGTGCTTCTTTCAATTTTTTCAAGTTAATTTTTTTTTTTTACTTTGAAAAAAAAAAAAAAATAGCGACCCTAGATTTTTTGAAAATTCAGGTCGGTCAGAAAGGGCAAGTCAATTTTATTTTTTGCCTTGCACACACATATTGTGCACATGGAAATGTTTGCTCTACATCAATATGTGCACTTTTTTGCGATTTCAGCTGCTATAGTGAAAATAAAAACATGCAAATATCTTTCTTTTGTATTGGTAATGAACTTTCAAATAGCAAATTCAAAATTGGCAAAATAAGTGCAAAAAATAAATTGCGTGGAGAATGGTCACTTTTTACAGTATCCCATAGATAAACATTCATGACATTTAAGCTAAACATGACGGTAACCCATTCACTGACGTCATCCATCAGCACCAGGGTAATAGCGTAAAGCATGGATATACAGTAGCCATGCACTTCATTTTCGAGGCGTCTAATATTCATGAATTCAGAATGCTGGTTTTTTTGCTCAAATTTATTCAAATTTGCACTTAAAGACTTTTTTTATACATCTTCATATAATTGCCCTAACTTATTGAATCACAAAAAGTACTAAAATGGAAAATTTCACCATTTTTTATGGTAAAAATTAATTTCTTCCAAGTAATAAAAACATGTGAGCATGAAAAATCTGTGCAATGTTGAGAATTTTGATGCACCCAAAGAGTTTTTGAGCTTCTCAGTATTTTGTCCCCCCCCCTCCCAAAAGAGAAAAAAATACTGCCTCATTTACATCATGTTTTGCAATGCAAAATCTGTACAACTTCTCCAACTACAGACAGTTTTAATACAGAAAAAAAATCATAAATTCTTTTCTTTCTCAACAGAATCGTCCTTGAAGTCCCAATTAATTTTCACAAGAAATTGTCCGTCTGTATAAATAATTGTGATTCTTATTCTCAAGCCCGTCGTCATCCATTTGCACTACTCCCGTATACCCACTATCGTGATATCCCCACTGACTGGAGGCTCACAATGACCTTACAGAATGAATAGCGTCTATTTTTAACACGGCTGCCCGGCCATCGCAGTTGGTGCCAATACGGTCGTACAAACACAGTAATCGTATGGGGGGAATGTATACTAGCAGGTAGCGACGGTGGTACATGTACGTAACGTTATTGCACAAATTGACAAAAATATGAAACTGTCAATGCCTCGGTTTATTACCAGTACAATGTCGCATTTAATTTGATCAAGACAGTCAGTCGATGTGCAACGTCTTGTTTTATTCTCAGAGATGGAGACAAGATTATTTCATTACAGCGCTGTATTTGATATCAAGAATCTTTGCATTATTAAAGGGGGGGGGGGGGCATGAATAAAATATGAATAATTGATAAAAAGTGAACCATTTTACAAGTATTTTGCTCAGCAAATTCTTACTCATGGTGTACCCTAACAATGGTGTTAAATTTCTTTTAAAATGACATAACCATGAGACTGCAATCTGAATCGCATGCCTGGAGTGTGATTTCTCGTATGTGCACGTAGTCACACTCACATTTGCATCACAGTCTATCTTTTACGTTAATGAACTTGCCTATTGGCTAAAGCTATCGTACATGCATGATTGTTGAAAAAGCTACGGATACGGGGTTATCCCTTATTCTTTGAAATGAGGCAAGTTCGATACCCGTAGTAGTTAACACAGGCCTTGGTTTTTGTAAAAACACCACAGCCTTATAATTTGTTTGAACTCATGCAGATGCATACAACTATTGATTCGAGTGCTTCCCCTTCCCCGGGTTCAGGATGTCTAGTACTATATTGGGATTATTACAGACGGATCAATCACATATTTTTGTACTTTGCTTTTGAACTAGGTAAAACTGACAAGGATTTATCAAAGACATCTTGAAATCACCTGCTCTGTTAGGCAATTAAGGAGCCGGTTACGTGGACTAGTGGGAAAGTCGATATGGATGCGACATTAACTAATACTAAGGCCAAGAAAAATAAAAAGTTGTGTTGCCCTCAAGTGCCAAAAATCTAAAATTGTGTCGGTCGGTCGGAAATCCTTTTTTAAAATTTTTTAACTAAAGTTTCTAGTGTGAAAATAGTCTAAAAACATTTATTTAAGCTTACTTATTCATTTCAAGCAAGAAAAAGTAACATTTAGACACTTTTAATCAAATTTAAAAATTTTAAAAATTTTTTAAAAAAAAATGGTGACCCTAATTTTTACGATTTTAGGGTCGGTCCCTGAGGGCAACACAACTTATTATTTTTCTTGGCCTAATAAGGAAAAAATAACAAAGACTGTATAAGAGAACACGCGGACCTCAATTTCTACTTTCCTTTTCTAAGGTACAATTGCCTTGCACCGTCCCTGGGATGCAATTTCTGCTATATGGGGCACCATTGGCATAACTTGTATAGAAATTCTGCAACGGCACATTCTACTTTTTCCAATGAATACATTTGAGGCAACAAAATAGTTCCCATTTTGTCTTGAGATGCCAACATAAGTTCATTTGGTGATTAACATGCTATTGTTTTTAAAATTAAAAATCCTCTTTTGTTAAATTTCATTTCGATAGCAATGCAAGGAGAGAGTGTTTATCAAATGGTGACTGGTTGACTGACGTCATATATTACTATTATTTTATTTCAGGAGACCTGCCGATATATTTTTCCAGTTCAAGTTAAACAACAATTTGATACAAATGTCCCCACCCCCTTAAATCTAGATAAATCTAAAATGTTAGCAACCGATGTCTATTTTCTGACAAATAACACTTTTTGAGCTTGAACTCTGCAGTCTGTGTAACTGTAGACTACGAAAGGCAAGCTGCAAGCAGGCATAATAATATCAACGAAAATCCAGAGTATCGTTCTCACAGGAATTCTCATAGACATAACATTTTTGCATGATTTTTTGGCATGGATTCTTACTTATTTAAAGTCTTTCGTTCGATTGGAATCCCATTTTGGATTCTTACAACATGTGACACCAACAAAATTCCCAATCCAGAAAATCCAGGGATGTCAGCTAAAGTTCACACACAGGGCTCCCAAACTTTGTCTAATCCACATGATTGATTTAATTTGATAATTTCCCCCTTCCACTCGCCCTATCCAGGATGAGGAAATCATGTGTTTTCTCCAAGTCATAATTTGAGTGGCTGGCTAGCTGCAGTTGTTGATTCACAATGACTATTGGAATCGAACCAATGAATGGCGGATTGTGATGTAACTTTACAGGCGCAGCATTTATGCACTAGTATGTATCTTCCGTCTTTCTACGCTCGTGTGTAAACGCCAGCGCCTAGAGTAGGCGTGTGCGGTTATATGTGCTGCAATTCGTGGAATACACAGTTATGTCACTGTCTCATGATAGATAGATCATAGGTTGAATAAAGATTTAATCATGATTCATTACTCAATGTTAACTTTGCTGACAAGCAATGTGTCCTAAAACGTTCAACCTGCAAAGATTTTCCCAATTAAAAAACCAACACATTTGTAGAAAAAAAAGTTTCCATTACAGTTATTACTATTAGGTTACATAAAATTGAATTTAACATTTCTTGTTCACATTATTTTTTTCTCAAACACTTGCGACTGATCTTTTAGGCACTTGCGAACAATCTAAACTCTCCATTCATAACATGCACCATTTAACGAAAATGAAGCAACACACTTCACTTTTCACTTTCTAAGCTTACTCAAAGAAACCACTTCAAATTGCTGCCGACTTAGTCCACTCACAAAAAGTGTATGTCGCCCAACACTACAACAAGTTTGGTACCTTTTCAATGGAGCCACATGGTTACCCAGTACAGGTGGGTACAAGAAAATATAGATATAAAATTAGATAAAACTTTACCCCAGCTGCTGCCATCTCTTCCCAATACCGTCCCATTTTTAGAATTATACAAATATGTACAGAAGCCTCTCCCCATGCTCGCTGCTTTCTGCGAAAAAGTGGGTTTTGGTGTGTCATCCATGTTGAAAAAACGTTTGTTACGAGGATAGAATTCCCTGCAAAGATGGATGCCCAAGCCTTGTGGTGCAGAATTTTTAGTCTGAACTGAGTGGGTTAGTTCGTTTAGAGGGTATACAAAGTTTGGGGAGGAGTCAGGATCTACATAAATATATGGACAATGGCTGACTTTACATTTCATGGCTAGCTGCGGATTTATCAATGGGGGTTTCATACACCTTAATAAAAACACAATACCAATTTAGTGAACAAAATAATTCAAATTTGTTGACCTGGAACAGCAGAAATGAAAGTGATTACTGTGGTCACTCTCAAAATTTTCCACTTGCAAATGTATGGGGGACGTTGCAGCAAACGCCATTGCTCTTCTCGACACAGTGGAAGGTCGTAATAAATATGTGGACTTTCTGCAAGCTCTCAAGATGTACACTACTTTACTATTTAATACATAGCAAGTATCGCATAATATAAAATGACCATATTTATAAGAAGGAAGACACAGGGACACAGGTGCGCTGCAACATGGATGAGAGAGATGGGTGACTGATGAGGTAGAGGAGGGAAATGGCTACCACCATACAATAGTAAGTGAAAATATTTCGATTAGAATCACACACACACACTGACATCTTCACCATACTAACAATCTTGTTATATCTTTTCTAAATAGCTGTACCTTGGTGGGGAGATGATTACAAAGGAATAACCCAAATAGATTTACAGTGAGGTTCCTACAGCCAAAAGTTTATGCTCCAACATATCGCTGCTGTTCGTCAAAACCCCACATGTTTTTCCGGCCCTTTAGCATGTATAAAGTAAAACTGCCCAACGGTTATGCATAGGAAGTGTTGCTTTATATATGTTTAGGGGCAAGAGCACCCTACAAGGTTTTAAACACTAATATATGTGTTTTTTGGCCCTTGAACATGTTTAGAGCAGATTGCCTGCAGGTTACCATATGATGTTTTACTTAATACATACTTAAGGTCCGTATGGCGAACAGAACAGCGACGATATTATGTGTTGTTTAGAATAGAGTAATTACCCCAATATTTGGAGGATGTATTATATTTATAGAGACCCAACTCATTTTAGCACGATGCTCAAACTGCTCAATTTTGATGATGGCCATGCACATACATGTAATATGTGTGACCCGAGTGATAGCAATTGGTAAAAATTCAATTTTGACATTTTACAATCACATTTACAATTCAATGAACTGTGTCAAGAAGGAAGTCCCATAAAAACGTATCATTGATTTTCTTCAAGAAGTCACACCGGCCTACCAAAGGATATGATCTCATTCAAACCCCCTCAAGTCTAGATACAGCAACCATTTTATTTATAGAACATTCTCATGACTAATACGTTCATGTATAGTGATTAGATGGTAAGATTTGCCAAGTAAGGTGTCATGCGCTTAAAACATGTACAGAGGTCGCCTAGCATCTTCTAGTCCTTTTAATGGTGAAAGTCCTAATATCCTTGTCTTTTTAAAAAAAATAAAAAAACACCGGTCAATCTTACCTCCTTCCCAAATCCCAGAAAACCCCAAATTGTGTCTAATGGAGTACAAGAACACCTCCATTTGATCGAGAAACCTAACTCCCATGATCATTCAGGATGCGAAGTCTAACCACCACTACCCCTAACTTCCTAGCCAAACACCTGTTCTGAACGATGCCAATTGGCAGCGAACAAAAGCGTTGTGGGTTACACTTACTACAAGTGAACGTGACTAGGTGACACACCGCAGCAATGCTGAGTCACGATTAGCACATGTATGTACTATAAATTAGGCCATGCTGGATAAGATTCTGTAAGGTTGAAGGTTTGACAAATTATGTGTACTTTTAGGCCTAAAAAGTCTATTGCACTACGGCATGGCATCTCTATCTCACGGCCGTCATCATTGATTTGATACAATATGAAATATGAAAGTATTATGCCATCTACCAATTTAGTAAGCTTATTGATGCAATGCATAGTGTATCGACAGTTTGATGAATGAATAAGAAGCAAAATTTGGCACAAACTGACATTTAAACATTAGGCACCTTGTCAAAGTCATGGATACTTTGTCAAATGATGGCCACATGTACAAAAATGACTGGAAGGTGTTAAAATAGAGCAAATCAGGTTTCATTTTCAAGCAATAGTTAGTTACTAAATAACAGAGACGGTGGATCTAGTTACAGACTTAAGATAAGCCTCGGAGAAAAAAATGCACTTTGTTCGAACGAAAAATCATGCCTTTTAAATCAAACATTGTAATTTGAACATTTGAAGAAAAGTTCACAAATTATAATTAACACCGCAAGCACTAGCTAGACACATGTCCTCTCACTACAATCTACCTCAGAACCTACTTGGGATTATTTCAAAGAATGTATGCACCAAGAATTTGAAGAGCTGGTTTTTGACTTATATAGCATCCAAAATGTTTTGATATTTTGATAAAATCTACAAAAATGAGCAAAACTTTACCCCAACCGCCACCGGTCCTTCCCATGACCGTCCTCCTTTCTCCATCGTACAAAAATGCACAGAAACCCTTTCCGACTTTGGCAGCTTTCTGCCAAAAAGTTGGCTCGGGAATAGTTGTAGTAGCCACCATGTTGTAATAAGATAAAACAATCCACGTCAGAGTCACCCTACAAGACTATATTCCTCGGAATAACTGGACGGACGGAGGCTTACGGAGCACAAACTTGTCAGGTGGATTTTTAGTACTTAAGGGTTTGGGGAGGAGTTCGGATCCTTATATAGCCAAACATTAACCGGAAAGCACACGAAACATTATAATTAAAAATGGGACATACACCCGGTACTATGTATTTAAATTGGGTCACACTATAGCCTTAGGCATAACCATGTGCCTCTGACAAGATCGGTGAGGCGAGACTTTTACATAGTCTAGATCTAAGACATAAACTGGTAAAGTCCTTTCCATGCAATGTAGCATGACTTTTGCATAGTCTAGTTCAAAGTCATGGTTAAGTGAGACTTCAACACAGTCCTGTACAAATCTTACAAGGGACCCTAGATATCAGGCAACACGATTGCAGGGGTTCATACAGGGGACAACTTACATGTGCTTGTAACATACATTACAGTCAGTAATTTTTACAATGGTAATATTTTCACTATAAATCAGAGCATGAGCAAAATCTAACTAAAATATTAGTAGAATTGTCAGCGATTGAAATTAAACAAAATTCTTATTGACCCTCTGCAGAATCATACATGGGACAACACACGGTTTAATTTAGTGGTGTGCTCCCTTATAATTAGAAGGGTGACGCGCTGCATTTAATAAATATTACGTGATTGCGTATTAAAATCCCTAATTAAAATGGCACTTGCAGCAGCAACACTCGAGTAAAAAGAGGAAATTACACAAAGAGAAGCTTCCCCTCCCCCTATTAGTTACCTCTCCTCCAGACGTGTTTTGGAATGTTTGACAATCACTGCGGCCAGTGAAAGGATCTCAAAATCACAATGAGGCCTGGGTGGTAGAAAAGGTTCATGCTTGAGCTACAGCATGAACATAATCTAAAGTTCTAAAATATTGGTAGCACTGTCAGCACTTGAAATAAAACAACATTCTTATTGTCCCCCTGCTGAATCATCAAGCTCTTTGCTTTGGAGCTAATAAGGCCATTTTTAACAGTTAGGCGAGGGACCATCATTTAGTGAACCTCGAGCTAACTGGCTCTCTTATTTTGAGCACCGAGATCTAAAGCTGGTTGCAATCAACAATTCTGTAAACACTGTGCTATTGACCTAAATTGTTTAAAAAAGAGCAACAAGCATTTGCACCATGTGAACATTCTCATCCTATTATCAATTGGATTTGAATAGTATAACATAGATAGCAGTAAATGGACTTTACACTCTGAAAACAGTGATAGCAAAAGATAAACCCAAGCAGCCCAAATCATTGTGAGAAAAGTAGTCCAAATAAAGTTACCATTGGTGTAAATGGGACAGGAAGTAACTAACTGAAGCCCAAATTGAATTGAATTCTTAACCCTAACTCCCCTAAATACTACGCAAAATCCTCTCCCTAAGCGCATGCTTTCACATTATTTGAATGACGTCATCGCCGAGCTCATATGCGTGTTAGCTCAATCAGTAGGAGGAGCACGCAATTGGCGTGCGGAAGATCCGCGGATCGAATCCGGGTTGGACCGCGGTGGTTTGTTTGTTCAAAATACCTCAATTTTTCCATTCCCCTATCCACACCAAAATCTCTCCGCCGGGGTTAGGCTTAACAAAAATGAATAGAAGAAAATTAAAATAAATAATAAAATTATTTAAAAATTTGAAAATAAAAAACACCAGAAGAAAATAAAAGCAATCATCCTTCCAATTTTTACTTTCATCGATTGTTCTCATGTTTCATCCCTTCAGTTAAAGGTAGATGACCCGATCACATTTTCGTAACACAGAATTATTTCAAACATACGGAGATTTTCATATCATATGAAAGCTCGTATTTTTCTCATCATCATACTGAAATTTGAAAGCCTAATTCGGTATAATGACAGAGAAATCGACCAAATAGCATTGAATTACCGCGAATGGTGGTTACCACCGATATAGTTTGTGTACTACTCAATGGGTACAGTTCACAGCATCTTGTACGTCTAAAATAAGAACCATAATAGCTATGCATCTCAAATTTTGGGACACGACGTTTTTAAGGATGACCTTTCATGTAGAATAGAAAACTTCAAGTTGAAAATCGGAACATCTACCTTTAATTAGTTTTGATGGAAAGTCATTTGAAGATTACTTCATAAAAAACACCATACATGTGAGTAACAATGTGTTACCAAAAAGACAAATAATTATTAGGCTTATCATTTCTAGTCAGGGTCGGAAGAAAAAAGAAAAAAAGTTTTCTCATGTGAAGCAAACAAAATAACCCTGTCAGAATCTTTTTTTTTCCTCATGAGAAGCAAACAAAATTTTCTGGTTAATAAAGCAAGATTTCCTCCAAATTTTATTTTTAAATTGCAAAAAGGACAAATCCTCCAAATATGCTAATTTACTGGAAATTGAGATTCCTAGTCCGCAATTTCCAGACTTTTATCTGGTGTAAAGTCTTGATTAGCATTGGAGAGTAAGTAAGTAAAGTCAAGCCATAAGTTTTCTGTGATACGGGAAACGGACGTAGAAAACGAAAAACAGGATTTCAGTGTAAATGGAAAAATAAAGTTCAAATAGTTGGAAAAATGAGAATCAAATACCAAGGAAAAATAAATAAATGTGAGTCTGTTGTTGTTTTCAATTAAATAAACATATAAAGTGTATTATATACCCCTACCAACCTGGCAACCTCTACATTTCTGGCCAAGCACATCCTGTCATCCAACATAATTTGCATCATGTCACACATTCGCTGTAGCGAGTCCCAACAAGTGTGTGCCAAAAATAGATGCACATCGTGACGTAATGGAATTCCCCATTATAGGGTCACAGTTCGCACACACTACAGTCGCACACCTTTCCACGCACATGGCTGTATACAATCGTGCATGCACAGCCAATCCTCTCATAATTGCCTAATTAGCATAATTTATTAAGGCATATTACAACAGGTGATGTGAGCGCGCGGCGCGCGCTATAACAGCACATTGTTTTGTGAAAAGTTTTGTATTTGTTTATAAAAAGTGAATGCTGTTTATTGTTCAACTTAACAATGGTGAAGGTAAGTCAATAACGGTAAGATACAACACACATAGTTTAATGTAATATCTTCATTAAACTTCTTGTAAAATGGACAAAACATGGTAGAACAGAAAAAACACGGACCTTATCCACAAGAAAACGAGAAAAAACCCCACAGAAAGTGACATATTGACAAAACACAGACAAATTATGGCTTGAAAGTAAAGCTTTTAGGTAAAATCACCAAGTCGTAACGAGGGGTACATGTACATGTGAGGAGTCATATGCATGTACACAAGTTATGCAAAGACGGACTTTGAGTTATGTCCAATGTTTGCAAATCTAGCACAGTATCAAAACCATCAAACAAATTTTGACCGTAACACAAATCCTGATGATTGCATCTGGTGACAAATCATTTGGAAAGTTTTCAGGGGTTTAATGCAGTGTTTTCACTCACCCTATACAACCCTTCCCTTTTGATTTCCACCCTTCAATTTTTGTCTCAAGAGTGAAAAATGTTGGAAATTCCATTGTTTTACAGCCTAAAACACTACGCCAGCACAAAATTTTGGCCATCAATTGAGTTTTTCACCCTAAGAATTTTACCCAGTGAAATTGCTGCAATGCTATATTATAGTTAGTCATACAAAATTCACAACCACCGTAGCTACATGTAGCAACAACATGTGAGCAGTTTGGTCACACACAGTTACATGTACACACTCACAAAGTCACAAAACTCAATCACTGCAACAAGATAGTTTTTAAGACAAACAAATTTACCCCAACTGCCGCCGGTCCTTCCCATAACTGTGCCCTTTTCAGAATCATACATAAAATTACAGAATCCATTACAGTTGCTGGACACTTTCTCTCCAAAAGTACGCTCTTCCGGTTCTCCGTCCATGATGAAATTTGTGAGCCTGAATAGCCTGTTCTGCTGACCACAGGTGGTATTATGTCTGTGTGTATATTCCTTGGAAAGCCAGCGATGGAAAGACCGGTTTCACCACGGTGTCGCTGCCAGCGTTTCAATTTTTAGTACTATGAGCTAGGGGGAGGGGCTACGATACACTATATACTGGAGCTCGTATTAAACGAGCAGGATATCACATGGGGAGGAATTAAGAATGGGGGAAATACACTTTAATTTGATCATTCTAGTGGGTAGTTGTAGGACTAATGGGCTTGGCGAATAACTTCCTTTTGTCCACTAAGAATATCTTGGTAGGTGGGTAGTTGGATTTGTTTGGGATGGTGGAATTCTGTCACGTGTGGAATTTCTGGGCACTAGAAAATATAAATTGTGAATCGGCAAATCGGGTTAGGGGAAGCACCACTTGGGTCTTCTACTGATTAATTTATGGGTCAAAATATAAAAAGTCACAATCACACAAACTCAAAAAAACAAAGAAAAATAGAGCTATATATATATAAGGCTATATTAAAAAAAAAAATTGTCTCAAAGCTCCTGCGCGCGTTATTTTGTATTGATGCGCGCATTAGAAGAAGAAAAAATCTTAATTTGCTTTTTTAATTTTTTTTTTAATTTTTAATTTTTTTTTTTTAAATATAAAAAAAAATCAACGAAATCAAAAGGTCACTTTTACAATGATTTCAATATTTTATATTGAAAAAAAATAATTAAAAATAAATAAAATCGCATCCCGCATCAGGTTTTGACAAACTGAAGAGCTTTGAGACAAAAGATGTTTTTAATATCTAAGCCTAATACACAAGCTATCAATTTACCAATTTAAAAAGGATCAATTAGGTGCTAACGTGATTGTCACAAATTCAAAATGGTACCAGATAGGCTTATTATACTATACTAAAGGGTTTCCGTTTAATGAACTATAACTATCCATTTAAACTATTAAAAAAAAGCGCTAAAACGTTTAAACATATTTTTATGCCAGTTATTTGCATTGATTTCATTGCGATCGTGATCGTCACATTTTGTTAGTCGCCATCTTTGTTTATTTTTACTCTTAGTCTTAATCCTCAGTCAGTCGTTTAACAATATCGATATAATGCATATGATCGGCCGACGTTGATTTCTACCGGGTTTATATTATTAGAAACGTTATCGTAATAATTTTGACATGTATGTATACTTGGTACAACAAGGCCGTTTCGACCGGGGTTTTTTTGGAATTCATTTCTAGAAGCGTTAAATCGTAATAATTTTGACATTTATATTCGGTACAACAAGGCTGTAATGGTTGTATGGAATGAGAATTATGAGTAAGCTTGCTTGTTTACCTAAAATTTAGGCGGACTTTTAACATTTTATTAGGGCTTATGTTTTAACCGCTTAGTGAATGTAAACGTTTAAACCCCCTATGAGCGTTTAAACGTTTAGAATTTACAACATAAATACTATACAGTGCTATAAATTATACTATCTGTAGGCCTAATAAATTAATATTTAATTGAATGGATGCTTTTAACTTGCTCAATTGTTGGTCGAGCTACTTCAAAATATATTATATATTAGGCCTATTCAATACAATAATATTTAAGACAATACAATAATGTATAAAAATATGGAAGGCAATTTTTTTTGTCTTCACAAAACCTTCATGTATGTTTTTAATTTATAGTCGCTGTCAACGCCGTCTAATAATGCGTTGCACAAAATTTGACATAACTTGCACTTATTAGTTACGCATGGAAAATAACTGCCTGATTCACGCAGCATACATGTACGCTAGCCTAATTTGGAATTATGTCCATTAAGCATTATGACGGCAAACTATCAATAAAAGACCCGTATCCCAAATATCAAAATTAGGCCTAATTGCATTTCAAATGATTTGCGAAGGCCTATGCGCCTATATAATTGAGCCTATTGAGGTTATCAGTTGCGTATCACAATAAGTACTCTTGCATTTTTCAATGCCACCATTCATCAGGCATATCAGTGGACTTGGTGCATAATGCATTGGTGACACCTGATACATTTACATCATACGGTGGTAGGCCTAGAGGATAGTTGTGGTGTTGCGATTTCATGTTTTCATTTCCTCTAAAAAAACATTCAAAATAGGGATCTATAATTATGAATACAATTACAAGTGCGACTAGTAACCGTTAGTAGTGTGCGTCTGTGGTTACGTATGATGATTGATGATAGCGTAAAAACTAAGATTATTCTTTTCATTCTAAATAATTCATTCATTCAGCTTCATTCAATCACTTGAATCAATGCTATTTTATAATTAGGCCTAGGCTAGGGTCATGAGGGTAGGCGGCTCTCAGTCTCAGCTACTGTCATCACCAGCTTCATTCAATCACTTGAATCAATGCTAGCCCCCAATGGTGGCTATACGATCGTTCATGCTTCACTATACTAGAGCCACAACACTGTTTACTCCTCATTGAAATCTGACGTCACGAAAATTACATTTTGAAATCATCATTTGCACATCAAATATAACTCAAATCTTTTAAAATGCACTCAAATGTTATTCCTAACACTCTTAGTAATACATTGAGTTCATTAATGTTAATCAAGCATCTTCATTTTGGGGAAAATATTGAGGTGAAAATTCGGCAGTGCTGACACTCAATGTGAATTTCGCGACGTCGTGAGTCTATGGAGGGTGGTGGTACCGTGTATCAAAGATACACTAGCACTACGGTACCGATTGTGACTAAATCAATGCTATTTTATAATTAGGCCTAGGCTAGGGTCATGAGGGTAGGCGGCTCTCAGTCTCAGCTACTGTCATCACCATCATGACAATGAAAACATGATCATGAATTGAATGCATGATGATGATTGATTAATGACATGAGATTCAGATCATCAGATGATTTGATTGTGAAACAGATCACACATCCATTCATTCATTCATTCATATTTATTCAGTACTCATCAAATTACAATTGCACAATATCAAAATACACATGTAGGCCTATATATAAAAGCACACATAAAAGACATAAAAGCAAGATGCTTGCTAGAGTACGGCAGGTTTGGGAAAATGTATAAAATACCAGGAGAGTACCAAGGATAGCCCAAAAAGCCTCCATAAAGGAAGCTTATTTCCATTGGGGTCCTTTTTATTAGTACTTTGGAAAAATTCACAAAAATGGGCACTACTGCACTGGGTTTCTATTTAATCTGTTATTGTGACACCAGTCAATAGAATAGTTGAACTCCGAGTTGAATACACACACACACGTGCCCTTTTACCCTAGTCCGAGGTGGCTCAGACTCGTTCCGATACGATCACAGTGATCTACTCTCCACTAGTGGGAGGAACGACAACACGTACGCTACGTGAACGAGCTACTTTTACCCGAGCGAGACACAGACGTCATGAAAATCGTTTGCAGGTCACGATCACACATGATTTACAACCACAAATATAAATGACGATCTCTACTGGAAATCGACATATTTCGAACTCGATTCATCTACACGAAGATTCAAGAATACTCAAAGGACTATCGGGAAGTAATTTTCACCACGATCATGGTGATCTAAACCCCGAAAACGACATTTATATGAAAATTAATCTTCAAAGATATGAAACGCCCCCTGCACATACGAGGGGCTACATGTTTTCTCATGCACAAAATATAAATTATAATAAGTCAAATTTACCCCAACTATTTCCTGATCTCCCCATAAATTCCTTCTTTTCGCCATTCCACATGAAGGCCTTGAAGCCATTCCAATTATTTGAAACCTTCTGGCCGAATGTTAATTCTTCTTCTGTGCCCATGATGATGTTTTTTGGTGGAGTTTTAGGCTGCCCAATACGAGATGCACAGGTATCCTCCGAGAGAGAGGACGAGATACATGTACCGGTAAAATCGCCACTACGTGGGTTGCCAGGTGCTTTTATTAATATGGTAAAATCCCTAGAATTGCTTTGCCTCCATTTTGATTTCGTATGAGACATAAAATAAAAGGTGATTCTGATTAAAGAAATAAAATGTAATAAATGTAAGAGGACCTGACGTTTCGATTTTACTCACCATTGTTGTGTTTTAAATTTGTCTCTTACTTTTTTATCTCCCCTTTTTCTATGTCCTCCTTTTGTTACATTATCCACTTAGAGGGACACAATGTCACGTTGAATTGTTTTAATTATAAATAATTTACTTCAGAATTCAAGATGAACATTAAAAATTGCCATTATTGTTGTTTCTACTAAAACAAACCCCAGCAAAACATGATTATAACAGTGTTTTAAATATGTTGGAATACCACCATTAACCATGCAAAATGCTGATCTGGCCAGATCAGCATTTTTGAATCGACGTTTTGTTGTACAAAGAGAGCTGATTTTTCTTAATTCTTATAGGTTTCATACAATGTAATACAATTGTAAAAATATGCAAATCCCAGTTGTTATCATAAATTTTTGTAATTGAGGGCACTGCCTCCACCACACCTCTCAATGCCCCTTTAATCAATTAGCTGTCAAGTTTGATTACCCATCCCCTATTCATCCATCTGTCACTTTGTCCTCCCATTGTCTCTCTAAATGTAAAAGAGTGGTTTTCCACTCTTTCATGAGTTAAACGCAGGACAAAACGTTTTTGAGTGGGAAAACACTCTAAAAGGAGTGAAAGGGGATTTTATATGACAATGTTCCAGTCTATTGCGAGTGAAAAATTAACTTTCACACTCATTTCTAAATGTGGAAATGTTCCACTCTAAAACGGGTTGTATGCGTTTCATCCCATTCACTCCTTTTCGAGTGAATTTCCACTCTTTCCACTCGTTTTACATTTAGAGAGATATATACATTAACTTTTGTCTCATTTCCTGCACATTGTTCCCTTGTCTATATACATGTATATATATGTTTTGTATGTTGTATTCTGTCATTTTACCTTCGATAAAGATTCTGTTAGAATCGAAACGTCAGGTCCTCTTATAGGCTATTGTTGTGGATAAGCAGTTTGCATTCAGCTTTTTCATTATAAAAAAAAAATCTATATAGGCCTACAATTTAAAAAACTTTAACCCCATTTCTTAATTTAGGGGTCACTTTAAAAAAATATAATAATATAATAAAAGCAATGACAATGATTAAACAAATAATGAAAACAGTTAACTAAAAGCTCAGGGACACGAAGTAGTGTTGAGGAATTGTTTTAATATATAATTTACTTCAGAATTCAAGATGAACATTACTAATGGTCATTTTTGCTGTTGCCATTCACGAAATCACAAATGCAGCCTTTATACCCAACATATGTGGGGAGCACACAAGTTTTTAAACACATTGAATGTGACCTTCCACTCTAAATCAAGGTCAAGATCAATCAAACAATTAACTTGGCAAGGGTGTCCACTTTCAACTTTACATGACTTAGGTTTTCATTTTACCAATTTCAAAGAACATTTTGGTATAACTCCCTGTGTCAGCCTGGATCGGGACCGAAAGGCCCTTATTTGCTCCCCAACTACAGTGTGAAATTCTGATCTATTAGCCGTAGATCAGAATATTTGAATAGATGTTTTGTTGTACCAAGGAGTTAATAACTATGATAACTCCTTGGTTGTACAAAGAGGGCTGATTTTTTAAAAATTCTATCCTTACAGGTGTAAGTTCATATATGTAATACGATTGTAAACATGTACAAATCTCAGTTTTTTACAACATTACATTAAATTAATTAATTACAAAAGCCAAAATTAAAATTAAAAGAGTTGTATTCCAAAGTTTGAGTTGCATAACTCTAATGGTTCTTATTTTAGACGTACAAGATGCCGTGAAACGTGCCCATTGAGTTGTACACAAACTATATTGGTGGTAACCACCTTTCGCGGTAATTCGATGTTATTTCACCGATTTCTTCGTAATCATACTGATTATTTGGACCGTCAAATTTCAGTATGTTAATCAAAAAAATATGATCTTTCATATGATATGAAAATCTCCATATGTTTGAGAAAAATCTGTGCTATGAAAATGTGATCGGGTCATCTACCTTTAATATACCGCACAGAATTAATATACCGCACAATTATACAATACAATGACTGCAAAATATGAGATAGATTAAACAATCACATCACAAAAATCGGACAAAGGGGAAACTATAAAAACCCACAGGTACAGTATAGTTTTTGTTTATATATTCAACATTCAATTACAAAATAACAATTCAAATGTCGAGGGTTGAGCGCCAGATGGCCGTAACTCAATTTTTGGGCAAATTGATATTTTGGTACAAAAATAATCCATACAACCTAATAGATTTTCAGGGCATTAAGAGATTACTCATAACACACTTAATTTGACTAAAATAAGAGTTTTATATGCATAATATGCTGGTTGCTATATACAGTGTATTGTAATGAGTCCAAAATATTTGAAAGTTGATTATCTCAAAATATAATTCTTTTAGTTAAGGCCTTCTGGCATCCCTCGATGTATTATTTAAAAAGCAAAAACCCCAGCAAATGTGGATGTTATTGTAAATCCCTCAAAATTGAACTATAGGCCTACAAATCATAATCCTAATTTGCGCGCGGCAGGCGTGTGCAGACGACATTCCAAAATTTCACAAAATGTTTCAAAAATATCCAAATTATTGAATTTCATTACCATATTTGGAATCACCATGTGAAATGCATTGAATTAAGTACAAACATGCCAAGAATTGGTTCAGTAATTCAAGAGATCAGACTTTGAAAGTTGGGAAGGTTCTAGCACCATTGGAATATATAACAGAATAATCATTCAATAATTATGGTATTTAATCTTGGCAAGCCTGCTGGCAGATCATGCCTTTTAAAAGCAAACATTGTAAGTTGAACATTTGAAGAAAAGTTTACAAATTATAATTAACACCGCAAGCACTAGACACGTGTCCTCTCACTACAATCTACTTCTGAACTTACTTGGGATTATTTCAAAGAATGTATGCACCAAGAACTTGAAGAGCTAGTTTTTGACTGATATAGCATCTAATAAAATATTGTACAATCTTGATAAAATCTACACAAATCGAGCAAAACTTTACCCCAACTGCTACTGTCCCTTCCCATGACCGTCCTCCTTTCTCCAGATCCATCGTACAAAAATGTACAGAAACCCTTTCCGTTGCTGGCAACTTTCTGCCAAAACGTTGGTTCGGGCATAGTTGGAGTAGCCATGTTGTAATACGAGACTATATATTCCTAGAAATAACTGGACGGACGAAGGCTTCGGAACACAACCTTGTCAGGTGAATTTTTAGTACTAAAGGGTTCGAGGAGGAGTTCGGATCCTTATATACAAAACATTAACCGGAAAACACACGTAACATTTTAATTAAAAACGGTAAATTGGGTCATACTATTATAGCCTAATTAGGCCTAACCATGTGCCTATGACAAGATCGGTGAGGCGAGACTTTTACATAGTCTAGGTCTAAGGCATAAAAAAGAGTTTGATTAGCCTAACATGACAAAAACAAATAGGGTAGGTCGGTCGGGATTTTTGTTAGAACATTTTTATTATTTTTTTTAAATCACCTACTTTTCATCTCGATGGGGTCTTAAACTAGCCGAAAATGAAAGCAAACAGTCAGAAACGTTAATACTTTGTTCACTTTTTTTTATTTTATTTTTTTATATTTTTTATATACATGTATAGGCCTATTTTTTAATATTTTGTTTATTTATTTATTTTTTCCCCCTCAAAATAATAAAAAATATTCAGGGTCGGCGATGTATTTAGGGTCGGTCGGGTTAGGCCAATCAAACCTTTTTTAGGCCTAAGGCATAAACTGGCAAAGTACTTTCCATGCAACGTAGCATGACTTTTGCATAGGCCTAGTCTAGTTCAAAGTCACGGTTAAGTGAGATTTGTGACAACTCTTGTTGAAGAAGAAATTGATAAGAATATTCACGAATCAGAACTCGCGACGGAAACTAATAATGATTGAAATTAATTAATGACTTGGATCCGTTAGCACCCACTTATTATATAAGGCCTATCATGAAAATACTACGAATATAAATCCCGGGTATTAATCAAACGTAGGCTATTTGGCTAGAATTAATATACCGCACAATTATATACAATACAATGACTGCAACATATGAGATAGATTAAATAATCCCGGGCCCCGAAACAATCACATCTAATCCCCCAAAATTGGGCAAAGGGGAAACTATAAAAATCCACAGGTATAGTTTTTGATTTTATATTCACCATTCAATTAAAAAATAACGAATAAAATGTCGAGGGTTGAGTGCCAGAAGGCCGTAACTCAATTTTTGGGCAAACTGATATTTTGGTACAAAAATAAGCCATACAACCTAGATTTTCAGAACCATAAAGAGATAACTCATAAACACTCTTAATTTGACTAAAATTAGAGTTTTTATATGCTTGTTGCTACAGTATATTGTAATGCGTCCCAAATATTTGAAAGTTGATTATCTCAAAATATCATTTTATGATTTAAGGCCTTCTGGCGCTCAACCCTCGATGTATTATTTATATAGCAAAAAACCCAACAAATGTGGATGTTATTGCAAATCCCTCAAAATTGACCTATACAGGGTGAGTCAAAAAGAAGTTTACCCGGATTGGTGATGTTTTAAAAAACAAACAAATGACACTCGTGAGTTCAGTAAAGCATATATTTAACAAGCATTCTCTCCTGCTTATTAGGAAAAAGAATGACACAAATTGATCATTGCTAAAAGGAGTTATGCCTATTTTAATAAAGGTACTCATTTTGCAAGCTGTCCACGGAATACTTGACAAACAAATGTAAAGTGACTCACCCTGTACAAATCATAATCCTATAAGCTTTGTTCCTCAAGTCACAGTAGAACAGTGAACAATGTATTGGTAGTAGCGGCTGAACCATTCCTTTTGTCATGATGGGTGTGCTTTCCTTGCAATCTCTCCCGGGGAGGCCAGTCAAACATAATGGTGTACACATGCGTGACCAAATTTTTTCCAGACACCCCCTAAACAAGTTTTACCATGCAAGCAAAATTACCCCCTAAACAAGTTTTTAGCGCGCTTTCCTTGCAAATTTTGACCCCTAAACAAGTTCTTGCCGGAATATGACCCCTAAACAAGTTTTGTCTATTTAACGGGGAACAAAATAAGTTACCCTAAACACGTTCGACCTGTATTTTAAGCCGGGATTTTAAGCCACCCTTTTTCTTGAAAATCAGCGTTTTTGATACCCTTAACGCGTCACGCGCGTGACGCGTCCAACACTGAAAAAACACCCCTTTTTACGCGTTTTTTTGGTCACGCATGTGTACAACATTATGTTTGACTGGCCCCCCCGGGCAATCTCTCAATATCAATGAATATCAATTACAGTAATTTAGCAAGAAATAAATAACCAAAAGAAACATACAACTCGGATATCCTTATTTGTTCTCAACTATGGGCGGCTATTTAGATCAAAAATTCTCAAAGACTAAAATGGTCTCAAATCTGCATTTGACCCCTTTCTGACACATACTCAACATACTTACAATTCTTGTGCAGGAAGGCCTATGTTTATTTAGCAAAACTAGATGTGTACTACATGTTTAGGCCTACACACTAAAGTAGAAGACATTCTTACGTGTTTGAACTTGGAAGAAGGTTATCGATCTAGCATTATTGGAATATATAACAGAATAATCATTCAATAATTATGGCGTAGGCCTATAATATGTCCGTGCATTTAATCTTGTCAAGCCTGCTGGCAGATCGTGCCTTTTAAAATCAAACATTGTAAGTTGAACATTTGAAGAAAAGTGTACAAATTATAATTAACACCGCAAGCACTATATAGACACATGTCCTCTCACTACAATCTACTTCTGAACTTACTTGGGATTATTTCAAAGAATGTATGCACCAAGAACTTGAAGAGCTAGTTTTTGACTGATATAGCATCTACACTGTTAGAACATTTTACGGTCAAAAGCTGGCAGCAAGGATGCCAACTTTTTACCGTAAAATTTACAGTAGGGCCTATACTGTAAAAAATAATTCAATAAAAACACTTGAATTATGCATATTTGGGGAGTTAATACAGAGCTTGGGCAGCACTGGCGATCGCCCCAACTTAGTAAGCATGTCCACTTCTTTTTTACGTTGCGTAACTGTAAAATTTACTGCGTAATAGTAAAATTTACAGTTTGTTGTAAAAATATACAGGAAAAACCTGTAAAAGTTGTATTTTTACGGTCAAAAGTTGGCATTCTTGCTGCCAGCTTTTGACCGTAAATGTACAGGTTTTTTTTACTCTAAAATTGAGTACTTAATCGTATAATTGACAATTCATAATAATGTATTTATGATGTTGATATGCTTTAACACTTGAATAAGACCTGTAGTTTTAAATTTAGTCAAAATAGGCCTGGAAAATGGAACATAATAAATACAGTATTTTGCTGTATTCCAAATTACAGCCAAATACTGTCACTTTTTAACCTTTTTTACAGTATTTGACTGTAAATTTTACAGTTTGACTGTAAATTTTACAGTAATTTCTAACAGTGTAAAATATTTTACAATCTTGATAAAATCTACACAAATCGAGTAAAACTTTACCCCAACTGCTACCGTCCCTTCCCAGGACCGTCCTCCTTTCTCCAGATCCATCGTACAAAAATGTACCGAAAGCCTTTCCGTTTTTGGCAACTTTCTGCCAAAACGTTGGCTCTGGAATAATTGTAGTAGCCATGTTGTAATAAGAGACTATATATATTCCTTGAAATAACTGGACAGACGGAGGTTTCGGAACACAACCTTGTCAGGTGAATTTTTAGTACTAAAGGGTTCGAGGAGGAGTTCGGATCCTTATAACAAAACATTAACCGGAAAACACATGTAACATTTTAATTAAAAACGGTAAATTGGGTCATACTATTATAGCCTAATTAGGCCTAACCATGTGCCTATGACAAGATCGGTGAGGCGAGACTTTTACATAGTCTAGGTCTAAGGCATAAAAAAAGAGTTTGATTGGCCTAACATGACAAAAACAAATAAGGTAGGTCGGTCGGGATTTTTGTTAGAACATTTTTTTAATTTTTTTTAAATCACCTACTTTTCATCTCGATGGGGACTTAGGTCTAAACTAGCCGAAAATGAAAGCAAACAGTCAGAAACTTTAATACTTTGTTCAATTTAAAATATAAAAAAAAAATATATTTTAAAAATATTTTGTTTATTTATTTATTTCCCCCCTCAAAATAATGAAAAATATTCAGGGTCAGCGATGTATTTAGGGTCGGTCGGGTTAGGCCAATCAAACCTTTTTTAGGCCTAAGGCATAAACTGGCAAAGTACTTTCCATGCAACGTAGCATGACTTTTGCATAGTCTAGTTCAAAGTCACGGTTAAGTGAGATTTGTGACAACTCTTGTTGAAGAAGAAATTGATTAGAATATTCACGAATCAGAACTCGCGACGGAAACTAATAATGATTGAAATTAATTAATGACTTGGATCCGTTAGCACCCACTTATTATATAAGGCCTATCATGAAAATACTACGAATATAAATCCCGGGTATTAAAAAAGGAATGCTAGAATTAATATACCGCACAATTATATACAATACAATTTACAATGACTGCAAAATATGAGATAAACAAAATATACCTGACCTTATTTGGGTAAACTCTAGGATTAATGCAATATAAACTTTTGGAAATGCACAGATTTTAATACAGCGTGGTCAAAACCCATTTGTCCCACTTTTCAAGGAACCTCCCTATGTGTTGCAATTGCGCATTGTTGTGACTTTATCAAAGTTTTGCCTTTGCATTCATTCTTTACAAAGACTAAGGCAGTAAACAAAATTATCTTGGTCATATTGCAATAATATAAGTTCATTATTTACATAATCATTAAAACAAAATGTTCTTTGTTATAGTCCGAATTATTGTTAAGTTCCTTTGGGGAATAAACCCCATGCCGCGCCGGGAATACTGCACCATAGCGCACAGTTTCATGCAACGCACGGATGGTTTATTCCTTAAATCGGGACAAATGGGTTCTGACCACGCTCTATTCAAATCTTTGTATTTCAAAAAGTTTATATTGGATTGGTCTCCGAATTTACCACATTAAAGTGAGATATATTTTGTTTGATATCCATAAATAAAAACTACCCATGTTTCCTACTTATTTCGTTATAAGCTCGCAAACTTTTGAACCCTGTTTTTTGGGACACGCTGTATTAAACAATCCCCGAAACAATCACATCTAATCACAAAAATCGGGCAAAGGGGAAACTATAAATATCCACAGGTATAGTTTTTGGTTTTATATTCACCATTCAATTAAAACATAACGATTAAAATGTCGAGGGTTGAGCAACTTGAGCGCCAGAAGGCCGTAACTCAATTTTTGGGCAAATTGATATTTTGGTACAAAAATAAGCCATACAACCTAGATTTTCAGAACCATAAAAGAGATAACTCATAAACACTCTTAATTTGACTAAAATTTTAGATTTTATATGCTTGTTGCTTCAGTTTATTGTAATGAGTCCCAAATATTTGAAAGTTGATTTAATATCTCAAAATATCATTTTATGATTTAAGGCCTTCTGGCGCTTAACCCTCGATGTATTATTTATTTGGCAAATAACACAACAAATGTAGATGTTATTGTAAATCCCCCAAAATTAACCTATAAAAATCATAATCCAAGGTTTTTACACAAAACATAGAAATACATCATTTCATTTTTTCTATACAATATGGCAACATCGTTGTTTCCGTACGCTGGTTTCCGTTTTACGTAGCGGTTCTTTTCGCGGCGTGCAGAAATCAATACGAGTGAGGAAAATCCTTCGTCACACGCGGGAATCTAGGAACATTTCATGACCCGGATGTTCGTGCGCAAAATACACAAGCGAGTTATAATTGATTGAATCAGAATACACAAGTCATTAGGCCTATGAATTGATAAATTGAGCTAAATGGAGCTAAATATAGTTTTATTATATTCGACTGTATAAACCATTACCAATAATTAATTATTACTGCCCATCATTTTGTAATACTAATAACCAGCTGATAATAACTTGTCTTCGCTGCACTGCAGTATAGGCCCCATTGCATTGCTCCAAAACAGCACAATTTGTCGCTCCTACAATTGAATCATATTTTATCTTAATTTGCTTATAATTAAGATTTTGTGTATGTCTTTATTAATTCCCTATAACAATGTCTGCAGCGCAAACAATTTTTTTTTTATTATCAAGTTAGTGAGAAAGCCCCTCTCTTCTTTCGATAAGATTGGGAACCGTAAGAGGAAGGGTTACTGATGGGTTGATTTTTGTTTAAATTGCTTATAGAAATAAGCAAAGCTATTACAAACATCTCAAAGAAGAATAACTCTATTTCAGATGAATCTTAATTTGATGGGAACAATATGAAAGGTGTGCGGGGTTCAATGGGATGTTGGTCCTAATATTTGGCATCATACACTCCCCATACACTCAAACGAGATCCAGATCTCGTCGCCGCGGGACCAAGTGTTTGTCCTCCCAAATTAATAATGGTCCCGGATAATGGTTCGTCAGAAATGAACCTCAACAATGGCAGCGGAAAGCCTGAAAAGATATAATTGATTGCGGATACTTTGGAACCGGTAGGATATTATCAATTATAAACGGAATAAATCGTATTGAAAACTGGAAACCATCGCAAACCATTATAGCTCAATGGTTACGCTGCTCTCCGGGTCTGGGGCTGCTGGATTCATCAGAAATGGCTGTAATTTTATTCTTGATATGATAGAGGGCAGCTTATAAATACACGAGACGCCGCACTAGGCACAGGAACCGATCGTGATGTCACAGATTTAGGAAAACATTAATCCATATCAGTTACCATACGAAACTGAACCAAAACACAATTGATACGTTTAACAAGAGTGTTCATATATATCTTGGTGGGAGGGGTGGGAAATATGGGGGTGAGCGGGAAGGGGGTAAGAAAAAAAGGACATCAAAGAGGGGATAACAAGAATACGGTTCTTTAGGGGTGATAAAAACAACTCATTTTTATTTAAGCGCCCGGGAATTCTCGGACGATTAGTCATTCATGCATGCTCAATGAATTTGTTTTAAGCCCCCCGGGTAAAAAAATCGTGCGCACATATAAACCGGGGTTTTTCACATGGGGTGGGGTGAAATAAAGTGCACTCATTTGCCTCACAAAACACCGTAGGTTTTTTATTGACTAACAATTTCGCGAACATTTGCTATTTTACACTAATTTGGACATGATGGAGGTTCATTTGGGCTTTAAACAACTTTCTAAAAACATTGAAATTAACTTTTGGGGCACATGTGCGTAGCTATTTTTCTATTAATTTGACCGTCATCATGGAAATTCTGTATATTCCATAATTCCCCTTGTCAAATGAACCGACGGTATACAGTTAGGTTAATCTCAACCGACAAGTAATAACCAAAACGGGCTAAAACATTGAGGGGGGAGGGGCAATCGCTCCCTTTAGCTATACCACTGTTGCTGGCTACCCCTATGCCATTTCATAGGCCTAACTATACTCAGGGATGGAATCGATAACCTAACCTTACTTGAACCATGGTTCACAGGCCTATAATATTACGAATCCCGTTTCCGGCAGCCTTGTGCTAAAGCATTGGTGTCCAGTTTCCAATACGATTTATTCCGTTAAAATATACTACCGGGTTCCAAATTTTCGGTTCCTTTCATCTATGTTTAGCACCAGGCTGCTGGAAACGAGATTCTATTATAACTGGAGGTTGTTGAGCCTTTATAGACCTTCTCCAAAATTTAGGTGACCAAGATACGAACTATTTGGCCTTACTATGACACTCTCGCAATTGCTCATTTTTGTTTTTCAAAGTCTATAGGCCTACACCCTGAATGATTCGAAGTCTTCCAGTTCATGACAGCATAGGTCTGAAATCGCAATCGAATTAATGTATAATGTCGAAGATGTGTATTGGTTAAACTATAAACACACAATTAAAGGTAGATGACCCGATCACATTTTCGTAACACAGAATTATTTCAAACATACGGAGATTTTCATATCATATGAAAGCTCGTATTTTTCTCATCATCATACTGAAATTTGACGGCCTAAATCGGTATAATTACGGAGAAATCGATTAAGTAACGTCGAATTACCGCGAATGGTGGTAACCACCGATATAGTTTGTGTACTACTCAATGGGTACAGTTCACAGCATCTTGTGCGTCTAAAATAAGAACCATTAGAGCTAATAGGCCGGGAGCCCAGAAGGTTTAATCAGCTGAGAAGGTACAAAAGGTTTGATGGTCTGATTAGTTTAGTTGGGTGCTAAGAGTCAATATTTTATATTGCTGCCGTGTCGTAGCCTATACGGGTGGCCGCTATTGAAGGTCAAAGGTCATATAGGGGTCAAAATGTAAAAAAAATTGTAATGAAATGCATATCAAACTCTTCCTAAGACCATAAGGAGCAAAAAATGAAATGGTTGTATTTCCACCCGATGCTTAGTTTTCCAGATGCAGGGCAAAATAGGTCAAAGGTCAAATGTTGCCTCAAATTCATTGTACAGGGGTCAAATTCTCAAAATGCTCCAATCTTAATGAACATGGACTCAAATCGTTTAGATGGATGCTACGAGCCATAAAAAGAATAGTTTGCCATATCTACAAGTTACGCTTCTATTAGTTTTATTAGGTCAATGGTGGAGGCTATACCGCTAATGTGTGCTGACCTTTGACCTAATGAAACTAATAGATGCTTAACTTGTAGATATGGCAAACTATTCTTTTTATGGCTCGTGGCATCCATCTGAACAATTTGAGACCATGTTCATATAGGAGCATTTTGAGAAGTTGACCCCTGTGCAAAGAATTTGAGGCAAAATTTGACCTTTGACCTATTTTGCCCTACATCTAAGCATCGGGTGGAAATACAATCATTACCTTTTTTGATCCTTATGGTCTCTGGAAGAGTTTAATATGCATTTCAATATAATCAGACCATTTTTACATTTGACCCCTATATGACCTTTGACCTTCTATAGCTGCCACCCGCTGCAAAATCAAGTGTTAAAGATGAACGTGTTCTGAACGTGTTCAGATGTTAAAATCTTTATGTTAGTGTTATTAAAATAACGCAAATGTTTACTTATTAACATTCAAATGTTACATTATCAACACAACTGTTAAGACATTGTTATAGAAGTGTTTATGCAGCATTACTGGTGTTAACCATAACGCTCTAGTGTTAATATTTAAACGTTAGTGTTCGACCACTCTGTTGAACATGATGATGAATAAGCACATGGCGTTCTAAACGTGTTATTAGTTAACATGTTCAAACGTTAATATTACTATGGTAGTGTTAAAACAAGAACACCAATGTCGATTTATAACGTTTAGTGTTGAAGATGAACGTGTTCTGAACGTGTTCAGATGTTAAAATCTTTATGTTAGTGTTATTAAAATAACGCAAATGTTTACTTATTAACCATTCAAATGTTACATTATCAACACAACTGTTAAGACATTGTTATAGAAGTGTTTATGCAGCATTACTGGTGTTAACCATAACGCTCTAGTGTTAATATTTAAACGTTAGTGTTCGACCACTCTGTTGAACATGATGATGAATAAGCACATGGCGTTCTAAACGTGTTATTAGTTAACATGTTCAAACGTTAATATTACTATGGTAGTGTTAAAACAAGAACACCAATGTCGATTTATAACGTTTGGACGCAACACTATGAAAGCCGGTGTTCAGAAATTATTGTAGTAGTATACAAATAATGATGCTAGTGTTAATTTAATTTTAACTTTTGTTGTTTTTAACTTAGGCCTAGATGTTAAAAAAGCACTTGTGTTACCCAGCAAACACAGAACGTTTCCGCAACGTTGCACCTAGGTTGCAGTTAGGTACATCATTTTTTTTAATCACCCACATCTGGCTTCATCACGACGTTCATATAACGTTTACACAACCAAATTATGTTACCTGGGCTGTAATCGCTAATTTGCATATTTTACCTGGCCTTACATGAGTCGAGTAAATTGTGGAAATAGCTCATTAGCATAATTTCAATGGTACACAAATTAGCACCGGTGCTCGTTTGTAACCTTTAAATTATGGTAATGAGCTAATTTGCACCTTTTATTTATTTAAACCTATTTAAAAAAAAAATTTAAGTCGATACATACATTTAACAGCTTTTAACACCATAGAAAGTATTTTGATCTGTATACGTAAGTTCTCATATGTTTAGCTAAAGGCAAGTCATTGTTCACTAATGCCATATACATTGTACATTGAGCAAGAACATAGTACACATGAAAAGGTCAATGCCCGCCCCCTCCCTCTATAATACCACTACCGTTCCCTGGTTGCCATGGTGTAACTAACCGAATTTGATGAAAGTTTTTTACACGTTTGGGATAAAATGTGAACAGTAGCATTAATCAAATAAGTTATTAACGCAAAGAAGTGTTAATTAAGTGTTACTTCTTATTAACGTGTCAAAGTGTTAAATATTATTAACATATGAACATGTTAATACATAACATTAATGTTGAAGTATTAACATAGACGTTATTGCCTGGCAGCACAGTTATGTTAACGCTGATGATACTCATGAACATGTTCATGTGTTAATGATGAACACTTGAACGTGTTCATCATTAACACATGAACGTGTTAATTAAGTGTTACTCTAAGGTGTTAATAAAAGTGTTCAAATATTAACACTTGATTTTGCAGTGCTGCGACACGGCAGCAATATAAAATATTGACTCTTAGCACCCAACTAAACTAATCAGACCATCAAACCTTTTGTACCTTCTCAGCTGATTAAACCTTCTGGGCTCCCGGCCTACTATGCAACTCAAACTTTGGAACACCACTTTTTTAAGGATGACCTTTCATGTAAAATAGAAAACGTCAAGTTGAAAATCGGAACATCTACCTTTAAAGTATAGTTAAAAATAACCCCCTTTCGGGGTCAACACCAACTGCAAAGGGGTTACATTTTGACTGTTTCTAGGTAGTCAAATGACCAAGGAAATAACCAAAAAATGCATGAAAAATGACGATAGAAAAAGTTACGTTTATTTTGAACTCTTTTTATAGTTCGGACACGTGATCCCAAAATCGGGTCGAACACTCTTGGAAGCTTGTATCGGCCCCC
Source organism: Ophiura sarsii (assembly GCA_035610835.1). Lineage (NCBI taxonomy): Eukaryota > Metazoa > Echinodermata > Ophiuroidea > Amphilepidida > Ophiuridae > Ophiura > Ophiura sarsii. The sequence continues at coordinate 31,376,825 of CM069454.1, read as the reverse complement.
GTCCCTGTTGAGTGACGGATGGTTTACTCGGATGTAGATGGCCTCCTTAACACCCCTCTCAAATTATTGTCTACCAACACAGATGAACTTTCACGCTAATGCCTAGTATTGGTTCAGTGATCCTTGAGATTGACTTTGAAATTCGGGAAAGGTTTCTGAAAAATCTGTTTTGTATAATGGTAAAACTAACAGCCGCGTAGAAAATGTTTACAAACAAAAACATGTTTACAAACAGTGTGGGGGGGGGGGGGGGGGGGGGGGCTCATGGGTGTTTGAAAATATGCAATGAAAATTTGTGACGGATGTGTTCATAATAATCAAATGAGATGTGTATAATGGACGACTATCACAAGACAAAATTATATTCGTTGAAAAATGCGACACACTAGTGGCGTAGCTAGATTTTTCATATTGGGGGAGGGGCAATAAATGAAAGTGAACAAAGATTGTTTACAAAAGAAATGCGCGCACAGCTCACGAAATTTTTGACTTAACATTTATTTCTACTATGATTGAAAAGTACACTGCGTTCACGTTGCTATCAGTGGCCCCATATTGTAAGTTTGTAACAGCTCGTATGGGTGTATGGAAGCATAAGTGCGTCTTTTCCGCCTAAACCCCAGATAAGGGACCTAAACCCCAGATAAGGCGGGCCTCATCTGGGGGTTTACGATCCTTATCTGATGTTTAGGATCGTAAACCCCAGATAAGGCGCCTCATCCCTAGTTAACGATCCTTATCTGGGGTTAAGGCGCCTTATCCGGGGTTTACGATCCTTATCTGGGGTTTATGATCGTAAATCCCAGATAAGACCCGTCCCAGATAACATAACAATATTGGCCCAATATTGATTTTTCATTGGCCCAATATTGGCTTACAATATTGGCATAATATTATTTGGCCATTGGCCCAAGCTTGGCCCAATATTGGCACTCGCCAATGAGTGCCAATATTGGGCCAATACTGGGCCAATATTGGCATTTGCCAATGAGTGCCAATATTGGGCCAATACTGGGCCAATATTGGGCCAATACTGGGCCAATATAACATAACAATATTGGCCCAATATTGATTTTTCATTGGCCCAATATTGGCTTACAATATTGGCATAATATTATTTGGCCATTGGCCCAAGCTTGGCTCAATATTGGCACTCGCCAATGAGTGCCAATATTGAGCCAATATTGGGCGATCTTGGAGAAATGTTTGGTAGGAAGAATTCTATCTTTATATTGTTTTACTTCCCCTAAAGAGGAGTGAGCTGATCCCGGGCCAACCCGTGGCCAGAACCAACTTTGGAATAGGGAAAGCCCAAGGACAAGGGAAAAAATCTTCAAGGGACAGGACAAGGCACAATATCCTAGCCAAAAGGCCACGGGAAGCGATAACTTTTAACAGCGGCCGCAATTTTTCGACCGCGTCAGAATTTTTATATCAAATCAATGGTGTCATTTTCTGCCCCTGGTATATTGTGCCCATTATTGGACCAATATTGGTTGCCAACATGATGCCAATTGAAGAGCGCCAATGTAAAACCAATATTGGTCCAATATTGGTGACAAAGAGAGTGCCCATTATTGGACCAATATTGGTTGCCAACATGATGCCAATTGAAGAGCGCCAATGTAAAACCAATATTGGTCCAATATTGGTGACCAAGAGAGTGCCAATGGCATTGGCACTCAATTGGTCACCAATATTGGTCCAATATTGATTGCCAACATGATGCCAATTGACAAGCGCCAATGTAAAACCAATATTGGTTCAATATTGGTGACCAAGAAAGTGCCAATGGCATTGGCACTCAATTGGTCACCAATATTGGTCCAATATTTGTAGCCAACATGATGCCAATTAACGAGCGCCAATGTAAAACCAATATTGGTCATTGGCACTCAATTGGTCACCAATATTGGTCCAATATTGATTGCCAACATGATGCCAATTGACGAGCGCCAATGTAAAACCAATATTGGTCCAATATTGGTGACCAAGAGGGTGCCAATGGCATTGACACTCAATTGGTCACCAATATTGGTCCAATATTGATTGCCAACATGATGCTAATTGACGAGCGCCAATGTAAAACCAATATTGGTCCAATATTGGTGACCAAGAGAGTGCCAATGGCATTGGCACTCAATTGGTCACCAATATTAGTCCAATATTGGTTTCCAACATGATGCCAATTAACGAGCGCCAATATTGGTGACCAATAAAATGCCAATGCCAATATTGCCAATGGGGAACCAATATTGGCCCAATATTGGTCAACAAGATAATGCCAATGCCAATATTGCCAATATTGGGCCAATATTGTGCCAATATATGTATGTTGTCTGGGGTTATTCTAGGTTTACGTGCCTTATCTGGGGTTAACGCTCCTTGGTACACGCATGCAGCATAAGTGTGTCATTTCCGCCTTAACCCCGGATAAGGGACGTAAACACCTCAGATAAGACGGGTCTTATCTGGGGTTTACGTTTCTTAACCCCAGATAAGGATCGTAAACCCCAGATAAGGCGCCTTAACCCCAGATAAGGATCGTTAACTAGGGATAAGGCGCCTTATATGGGGTTTGCGACCCTAAACCCCAGATAAGGGTCATAGGGGCGAGGTGGCGCAGTCGGTTAGAGCGTCGTACACTGCTGCGCACCGTAGTTCTGTTGGTGGATCGTTTATGAGTGAGAGTTCAAAACGATACACCAACACAGCCTCGTCCCCATGCCTCCTTCAGACCGTGCAGACTGAAGTTGGCATGTTCATGGCGCATCGTGCTTCGGAAGGTACGTAGAAATGTTGGTCCCGTGTATCGGAAGAGCTATCCCCGAGCACGTTAAAAGGTCACAGACTCCTTCGTAAAGAGTAGGGGATCGTCCCGGTCTGTGTCTGTACGCTCATGTTTGTATTCCTAGGTTCCAGGGATACATTGTGCGAGTATACTCAATATTGAGGTTTATGCACAGTATAGGTAGATGATGATGATGATAAACCACGGATAAGGCGCCTTATCTGGGGTTTACGATCCTAAACCCAGATAAGGATCGTTAACTAGGGATAAGGCGCCTTATATGGGGTTTGCGATCCTAAACCCCAGATAAGGGTCATAAACCACGGATAAGGCGCCTTATCTGGGGTTTACGATCCTAAACCCAGATAAGGATAGTTAACTAGGGATAAGGCGCCTTATCTGGGGTTTACCATCGTAAACCCCGGATAAGGCGCCTTAACCCTATATAAGGATCGTTAACTAGTGATAAGGCGCCTTATCTGGGGTTTACGATCCTAAACCCCAGATAGGCCTAAGGATCCTAAACCCCATAAGGCCCGCCTTATCTGGGGTTTAGGTCACTTATCTGGGGTTAGGGCTGAAATGATACACTTATGCTTCCATATAGGTGATCATCAACTAGTATAGTAGACCTGTCACCTGAGGGCCTTGGCCTTGCCCTCATCCGGCCGGGTCAAAATAACGAAAATGTGGGCCTTTTTTTTTTTTTTTTAAAATTTGAAGATTTTTTTTTTAAAGACCTTTTTAAATATTTCAACACTATTTTTACCTATCTTCCGGTTGATGAAGGTGTGTAAAAGCCAACGAAACCCAGAAGAGCAAACAAAAAGCTTGGGTTTGTACTCTACGTACAAGAAAATGCAACTAGTAATATTGTTGTTTTTATTTAGTCTCATTCTATCCATCGTTGTCTTTAATTCAGTATACAATATGTGGATATTCCATACTTTCAAGCAGTTTCTGTTATAGAATCAAGGGTGAATATTTTTTTCATGGATGTGTATACTTCAAGAAAATATTCACCATGTGGTAGAACATACAGCCAGTATGCATTTTCTTTAGTATTTTGGTATAAATTGGTTGATTTGGTATACTAAAAAAACAGGCTTGTGAGGGTAACACAACTTTTGTTGTTGGCCTAATCATCCCGTCACCTCCAAATTTGAGTGTCGTCCCCCGGAAGGGCAATTTACTGTATTACCAATAAAGTCTACAAAAATGAATGAATTGTCATTATCTCCGCTTATTCTGAAACTGAGTTGTTTTATTAAACGCAATGAAACCATAATTGGGAATTTGCAGAACTAACCGTATACTAGGCCTATTATACATAGTTATGTCATCATTCTTTATTCAATTGACGACGTGTCGGCCCCCCCCCCCCCATCCAAAAAAAAAAAGCCCAAGCAAAAATTCGAGATCGATAATTGACAATGCCTCAATCTCCGACATTGCTAATCTCAACCGACACGACTCGAATATGGGGCCGGGGCGCAATCGCCCCTCCTCCTCTCCCTTCACCCCCCTCGCCCTTTCTGGCTACACCACTGCGTTAATCTTCCCCTCACAGGAGTGTATGGTATTACTGCATGACGACTCCTTTTGAACTCTATACTCCATGCGTGGACGATTTTAAGGTCATATCTTCCATAGAGGGAGTGTGATTTCAAATGGAAAAGCCCATGAACAAGATTAAAAAAATATCATGGTGACAAAATACTCAAACGTCGGTGTTGTAAAGGCCTATACGATCAATTCGCGACCTCCAGATAAATGTTCTGCTATGATATTGCGCATGACATCTTAGTTACGGATATGACCGAATAGATAGGCCTAATACATGTATGATAGGCCTAGTGCATCACTTCTAGTTCCGGTGGCTTTTAGTTTGTTTCGCTCTTGTTTTACATATCACTTCCGCCTGGTTTCACGTTAATTGTACATGCAATAGGCCTACAAATGCAAAAATATAATCATTGTAGACTATTTGGTTGACTTCGATAGCACGGATCTATAATTGTTGGGCTCCAGTTTGGAACAATTGGAATATCTGCACTAGGCCGTCATCTTACAAAGAGACATAACCCAGTTGATAATTTGGGCCTTACAACTTGATCCACGATTTGCGTGTGTATACCAGTTCAGTATTACCAGAACTAAGGACTAATCGCCAATATGGGCAAAGAAGGGGATAAAACTTTTATGCAGAAAGTATGTGACAATTGGAATGGCTTCCGACATTTTATGTGGAATTCGCAAGAGAAGACGGTCATGGGACGAGGCGGAAAAAGCTGGGGTATGATTTTTATTTACTAGAAACACTATAAAACCATGAAGACTTCATAGTTGAGAATGATTATGCGGAAATGACCAAAAATGCGATATTTTGAGTTGAGCGACTGGTATTTTGTTTTTCAAATATGCGAAACTATTTGGAAAATATCATGTGAGATGATATTAATGAAGTTATTGTTAACTCAACTTTGTAAAATCAAAACAAAACAATGTATGTGAAAGTGAAATGAAAGCTCTCCCATTTCAGAACTAAGTGTTACGCCATTTTGTCAATGGGAATGGGTGGTTATAGGTTTTCGCAAGTCACACTTAAATTAAGAATAATACATGCACTTTACGAATTAAGAGCAACTCCAACGCGCTTCAACTAGCCTGCCTTAAAGGTATATTATGTGATCTTTCCAGGGTACGCCCTCAACATCGAAAAAAAAATAGAAAGCAGATTTTCTTGCAGATTTACATTTCTGATCATAAATCATGCATACATTCCAAGTTACAGGGCGATACGATTCTTAATTACTTCAAAATCATGGTTTTAGAGTGAAAATAAACTGTCGGAATCCCGACACTTTATATTTTTCACTCTAAATTCACTCTAAAACCATGATTTTGAGGTAATTAGGAATCGTATCGCTCTGTAACTTGGAATGTATGTATGATTTATGATCGGAAATGTAAATCTGCAAGAAAATCTACTTTCTAAAAAAAAAAATGAATAGAGGGCGCTCTCTGGAAAAGATCACATAATATGCCTTTAACCTTAGTCTACGGATATGTTACCAGCTGACACACCAATAAAGCATTTCAGTGTGTTCATTATAGGTGTTCAGTTCAGCAACTTTGCAGCAAACTGCACGCTATTGGTATATCTATCAATCAATCAATCAATCAATCAATCAATCAATCAATCAATCAATCAATCAATCAATCAATCAATCAATCAATCAATCAATCAATCAATCAATCAATCAATCAATCAATCAATCAATCAATCAATCAATCAATCAATCAATCAATCAATCAACCGATCGACCAATCAATCAATCAATCAATCAATCAATCAAGCGATCAATCAAGTGATCAAGCGATCAATCAATCAATCAACCAATCAATCAATCAATCAATCAATCAATCAATCAATCAATCAATCAATCAATCAATCAATCAATCAATCAATCAATCAATCAATCAATCAATCAATCAATCAATCAATCAATCAATCAATCAATCAATCAATCAATCAATCAATCAATCAATCAATCAATCAATCAATCAATCAATCAATCAATCACAATACGTATGACTTAAAAGCAGCGTGTTTTGTTTTCACCTCGAAATAGACCATTTTGTTGACTACGTTGACAGAGCAATATTTGTAAGGTTTGTGTTTCATGTTTGATAAGAGCGTATCATATCCTTCCGTTTACCTTCTGTTGACGATCACAGAATTTACTAACACTACAATGCATATAGGGCCTACACTTGGATAAACTAGAACTAAACCACATGAGTAGGCCTAATCAGGGTTCGATTTCATACAGGGTCGTTGTACATCTTCTAAATTATTTGTTTTCAATATTTGAAACGTCATTGTTTGTTAGCTATATTTTCGAAGAAAACTCTTCTCGAAGACCGCGAAAGTGTATAATTAATAATACAATGGTAAAAGCAAAAAAAGTGTATGATACTTAATGCTTCATACCTTTAAATACTCTAGATTTACTTTTGTGCTATAGGAACTTAATGTTCACCTCAAATTAAAGCATCACCTTGTTATAATATTTTGTCACGCTCATTGTCGATTAGGGATGAGCCATCCGCCGAACTCTCTTAAATCAAAAGATTGAAAAGTCAATCTTTAAGATTGTGCTGAGGGAAGGATTGAAAATGGTCAATCTAACAGAGTGAAATTTAAGTCGGATATATTGAGTGGTCGGACGGGTCTGTCTATAGTGGAAAGCCAGGTGCTGAAAAAAACCACAACAGATATGGGGAAGGAACAGGCAAATTTTATTCGGAATCTATCAACCATGTAACATAGCAATATAAAATTATGTACTTGGTACACTCTCAGAACAAAAGTTAAAATCTTTAACCACGTTGGTTAACATTTTAACCACAGGAGGCTACCAGGTGCACCACACATAAAAAATGTCGTCAACAAATGTGTTCAAATCACACGTTATTTCGTCTGTCGGTAATACCATGACTGGTTTCAGCTCAATCACTGCAGTGTAAAATTCTTGCTACCAAGGCTCAACAATTGGTAACACTTTTATTGATGCGTTCAATCTGGCGCCCTCTTTGTTCCCGCGCCTTTTGGATACGCAGTAGTGGCATACTCTAATGCCACGTGATTCCAATGCAAAATAAAAGCAAGAGAAAAAAAGCGCAATGGTAAGATAACAGTGGAAAGCCAATATTATGTTCGTCATTTTGCTCGTAAGAGATTATTTCATGTTTTACGCAGCCAGCTGCTTTCAGATTGATTTCTAGTGAAACCCACTAACGGTAGCCTGGTGCTGTGACGTCACCGGCGATGATTTCCAGTTTTCAATATGATTTATTCCGATAAAATATACTACCGGGTTCCAAAGTGTCGGCAATCAATTATTTCCTTTCATATTCAGGCTGCCGGTAGTCAGATTGATTTCTAGTAGCATGTTCCAGTTGTTGTGATCAAAATCTGAATTGCCATGTCAATTTTTCTGATTCAGATCAATATCATTTTAAAATGAATGTGAATTTGTAACTTATATTTTGTCTTTTTCTTTTTTGTGTGTCTTTTGCAGCCAAAATTTCCCTCTTCTATTTCATATTTTATTCATGTTTGGCTGGGTTTTGGGCCGCTCTTATGGCCATATTTCTTAAGACGAGTATCAGCTACACCAGGCCAAAATGGACGGCATTGGTCAGTACACCAGGTATGTGGCATATAAAAGAACTTAAGAAAGAGACTATTTCTCCCCGTTTTATTATCAGAATCGCTATTTTACACACCAAAACATGATTTAACCTAGGTATAGAATCAGCTCGGAACATTCTTTCAAATTGATGAGTTAGACTGGTGTTAAGCCTCTATTACTGAATAAAGCTGTCTAATCCTTTAATCCTTCAACACAGTTTAACACAGATTTTGTGCTAGGCTAATTCCGTGCAGAATTACATGAAGGATAAACCCAAATACGGTAGTGTAGATTGGAGCAAATCCCAATAATCTTTTGGTGTTATTAACACTTTCCACACGGCTTCTCTCTGCAGACAACAGTTTCAAAATTTTACAACATGTTTGAAAAACTCAAAAGTATCGAATTTCATCCCTACCAGGAGAAATTCATTAAAATAAGTACAAACATGCCTAATATTGGTTCAGTAATCCTTGAGACAAACTTAAAAAGTTGGGAAAAGTTTCTGACAAATCTGTTTTTTTTAATGGTAACAATAGCCACATGGAAAGTGTTAATCAAGATTTGGCATAGAGAAGGCAACACATTTTTGGGGAGGGCATATTAAACATATTAAAGGGAAAGTAAAGGGATACTGAGAGGGTTTCCCATGATTACGTCTCACGGTATTGACTTATAAACAAACAGTTATCAGTATAATTAGTCAGCCTCAGGGCTTAAATACTGCATCACCTTGGAACCCAAAACTGGACACCCAAGCCAGTTCTAAATAGTCTGATGCATTGGCAGCAGTATCTTCTCTACTACTTCATTAATACAACGCATGTGTATCTGGTTTGTGAACAATCACAAAGTGAGTGACGTCTTGAATTAATATTGTTAGAAAAATGGATATATATAAAACGGTACGAAATCTACTTTCCGTGGTGTTAATTTTAAAGAAGCCTATGCACACCCGTGTCAAATAGTTCTAAAGTGCAAGTCATTATATGAAAACTTACAATTAAATCTCCAAATCGCTGTATATCTGGGATAAAATCATGAGCAGCTAGCAGCTTTCTCGATCAACTCATGAACTCAATCCACCGTCATGACGAATGTGCACGGTGCACATGCGCAGTATGAATTTCGAGATTAGCACCATAAAGGTGTCAATCGGCACCACAAACAATGAATCGCCCACAGGGAGGTGTCCACCGACGTTGATTAAGATAACTCAAGGGCGTCAGTTAACACCCAGAGGTGTTAACTGACACAATTTAGAGGTGTTAACTGACACCATTGAGGTATCAGTTAGCACCTATGGGGTGCTCACAGAGGTGTCAGTGTTAAATATTTTAAACTATAATGGACACTCCTAGAGTGTCAGATGACACTCCTGGAGTGTCCAGGAGTGACAAACAATCAAACTTAAAAATACCCTCAAAAGGTGTCGGTATGACCCATTGCATTCTCAATAAGTATATCGAAAGTGACGCTCTTTCTGGTACCAGTCCACTATCTTTTTTTTAACCATTTATAGGTTTGAATTCTGTACCGAAAGCCAACGAAGATTTCAGAATAAACTGGCGACCCGACGATCCAGACTCTTACACAGATATTGTAGAAAACATGCAAAATGTATACGACAGTAAGTACATAAGCAGAGTAAACCCCCTCAAGATTCAGTATTGTGACCCAAAAGTCAATAAAACCAGTCATGATTAAATAAATTCATCGCGGCCTCCCAAAGATTTAGTATTGGGACCCTATGGTTGAATCCATACCGTACCTCCATCCTAGGGAACACATGACCTTATTCTTGCACACAGGAAGTGTAGATTTCGAATGAAGACACTCATGCTAGTAAAATTCCATTTGAAATGCACACACTCCCCCCCCCCTGAAGAAGATTAAGGTAATATCTTTTCAAGGATGTGTATGGATTTCAAATGGAAAAGCCCAAATGTTAAGGCTATGATGTTCCATTTGATTTAATGTCGAGTCCTCTATAGTGTCCATCAAGATTCATTAACAGGTCATTTTTATGTTGAGTACTCATAAGGTCTTCACTAACAGGTCTTCAAGTGTCCTTTTAACTCATAGGTCTTTTAGCATATTTAGTTCTTTTGAATTCATAGTTAAAACATTGATTTAGTTGAGTTTAGTTGAGTTTGTTAGGTTCCTGGTGTCCGTAGTGTTCCTATTTAAGATCCTAGTTTACGTCACTCTAGCGCCTCACGGTTCGATATAAAATGCTCTGGTGTCCCGCAGGGTTCTATCTCTGGTCCCGTGTTCTCAGTCCAATTTTAAACACCCTGGTGTTCCGCAGGTCTAGATTAAAGTTCTCCTATATCCCTCGGAAATTGTTTGATTCTTTTATAAAATAGTATATAAATATTTATTTCAACCCTCAGAATTACAGGAGCTTGGTACTGGTGATGATTTAGAAGATTGTTCCGAGTTGGGCGTCGGCTCAATAGATGACCCACAACGCCGCTGCAAATTTGACGTCAGTACCCTGGGCCCAAATTGTGTGCCACCAAATTTCGGTTGGGATTCCCTCAAACCGTGTTTATACTTCATATTAAACAGAGTAAGTTCATATTGTCATTGCATATAGCATTAACAAACATGGACGAAGTCACAACAATATTAATGAACAGTCGCGCGTCACATTAACACAAGTAGGGCCTATAGGAGGCATAGTGATTATAATTTTGAGTCGATTTTTTCTGGTGTTGACCGAATCGTGGCAGGCAATATCTTGCTAGACGTCCCGTAACTGATGTGCGCAGGCTCATTCAAATGCGTTGTAGTTGTATACGGTTTATTCCGCGGAAAGTCTAGCAAGATATAGCTTCGTGGCATTTCTCCCTATAGGCATTATATCAATAAGCCTTAATCATGGCTCAACCGCTCCTGACCGACTGCTCCTGACATACATGTACATTGTGATAGCGCCCTTAATCCCGCTGTAAACTCCATTTCGCGGACGCGAATTTGTCGCCGCGACAACTTTTTGCGTAGAATTGTACGACCTTCGCGAAAGAAAATCGTTCCTCCGCGAAAGAAAAACCCTTCGAGCGACTCGCTAGAGTTGAAATAATTAACACTAGCTACAATTCTCGCGTGACAAACGATTCTGATTGGCTGCTGGACATGTGGGTCAAGGAGTTATCCCATCCAGAACCACGCTGTTAAAAATCCCCAATTTCATTCAACATGGAAGCATTTAATGGGAAAATGCGGTGCAGGATCCGATATGATGTCATGAAGGACATGTGATCAAACAACCGCTAAGGAACCATGTTGTGGAATTTACCTTCCCGTTGTCGATATCTTACGAATCGTCTCACATATTCGATCCTTATCCGTTGGTCACGTCGTCGTCCGAGTCGACAAGTATCAACATTATTGCAATGGTTACTTGCTTTGATGCCAGAGCAAAAAGCCTACCTCTTGTTGCAGGAGACAATTTTAATGAAAATGTGGTTCATAGGCCGGTACATGCGGGCAAATCGACCTATATAGAAGAAATACGTTACGTTGTAAAAAACAGAACCAAAAAGGTTGGTCTATATTTCAAAGGGTCGTCCAATGCGTCATTACGTATACCTATAAAGCTAAATATCACTTGTTAACATCAACATTACTAATATATAATTATTTTGCCTTTTGCTCCCTTTTTATTTCGAAGACCACCTCATCTTCTTAATTAATTTTCAATGCGTTCAATAGCAATATTACCTGCCTGTGAAAGCATCACTAAAATCCTTTGAATTATCAAGCCAAAACATTCGTGGATTTAAATCCCTCTAAAACAAATCAAATCCCTAAATTCATCGTAAAAAACAACGGCAACTGTAAAGCACGGTTAAGGCAACGGCAACATTGACGTTGCGAAGATTGATTTATCGCGTGGAGTATAAACGGAATCTGTCGCGCGAAAGAAACGTGAGCGAAATTGACGCGGCCTACATATACAATACATAGGGAGCTTTTGATTTGGACGACGGACGTTTCTACGACAAGATGACACCTCGGGTCGTGTGCTCATGCGTCGACTTAGCAATCCGTCGGTCCAATTTCTGGGACCTGTGATCTTAAGCTTTCGATTTGCGCGACGGACGCTTGTACGACGGTAAAACAGAAAACGTTACCGTCGTCCCCATGCCGGTTGTTAGTCCCTTTACGCGTTGTAGCATTTAGAGGACTAACGGATGACAAAATTGACGCATTCGCACATGACTCAAAGTGTCATTCAATCAGTCCTAAATTCATCCGTCGTGCAAATCGAAAGCTCCCTAATAATCAGCCGAAGACAGGTCCTAGAAATTGTTTCATTAACTTGTCGTCGTAAAGTGTTGACGAAGAATCCGCAAAATGTTTAGTTAAGTTGCCGAAAAGTACGCGACATCTTCTTATCTGAAGATGCCGTTTGTTGCTGCAAGATGCCGAGAAATGTGCAATTACCCAACATTTTATATAGTTGCTGAAACGTCTGCATGTTCCCACCAAAAGATGTCTGAAAGTTTAGCAACTGAGATATATGGTCATTTTGGGGGCAACTTTCGGCATTTTCCCTAATAAATGACGCAGGCCTGTTCACCCCAAGAGTAGGAGAAGGACATTTTATAGTTAGGCGTATTTACAGACGACGGTGGTCACGCGAAACTTAAATTTTGAATTCGTATTGGAATAACACGTAATCACGGATGCCAATTTATCATTTTGAAAAATTCATCATAGGCTAGAAGATTTGTTTCCAATCCAAAACCGTTAGAGTTGGCTTACCAACTCCATTGTAAATGCTATTTTTTTAAATTATTTTCATCGTTAACCGGGCGATGACTGTTACAAATATTTCAAAACTGCGCACTTCCGTTGCCATACGGTATTTGACGCGTGGCCACCGTCATATCATGCGTATTTACACGGTTTCATTTTCAATTTCAGGTTTATGGTTACATTCCGGAAAACTATGAAAATCTTGACGATGTTCCAGATATGGCTAAAGCTGTTTATAAACCCGATAACGTAGCTATTACATGTTTTCAAAGGGTAAGTTCCCCTTTTCTATATACTTATTAACCTATAGGCCTACTTATTGTTTCTCGATACACCATTCAGTTTAATACTAGTACTGTGGCTGAGCATGCTCCACAACTAAAGACAACGCTCACACTCCTTCACGCACATACGTACTATTCGCGTTCATGATTAAACCGAGCGTATGCTTGCATATAGGCGTTAGAGGCTGGTTCCTTCCCCCAAATGAAATCGATCGGTGTGGGTGTGGAATGGAGCCCCCATTAGGAGCCCCCCTCCCCCCATTTCAAGTCACGGCCCCTTCTTGCCAACCCCCCCCCCCCCCACCCACCCCCCCCCCCCACCCCAAAAATGAAAAAGTCTAGCTACGCCACTGGTTAGAGGGGAGTGCGGGGGGGGGGGGGCGTCATGCATGATAGTTGACTTCTTCACCCGGGTAAAATGACCATATTGTGATAACAATTGTCTAAACGACTAACGGTCTCATCAGTTTTCGTGAAAGCTGCCCCGAAGCTGCTAATGAAACGTGCCATACAATACGGTACCAATGTTATAGGGTTCCTCGCTATTACGCGAGTCAAACGTGGGAGGAGGAGGTAGGCATTCATGACATTCGGTCTTAATATTGTCAAAATGGTGTTGAAAGAACAAAAATGGACTATTTACAATAGACTATTTTACTATAACAATTACTGTTCCGAATGGCTTATGATTTTTTTTTACTCATCAGGGGGTGAATTTGTTTTTTTTTGCCTGCATAGAGGGGGAATTTTTTCCCCCCGAAAACTTCCTACCCCCCCCCCCCTGAAAATCTAATGGTGCGTCCCTTAGCGGCTTGGACTTAATGTCCAGGCATGGTTTTGTGTGGAAACGAGGGGAGGGGGACAAAGTATGATTTAACCCAGATCCTTCGACCACACCACCGCGCCGCGTCCTTAAACCACTCGGCTAACCTGCTAACGCTCGCCCGGGCAGCGATTTCGTACACACATATAGCAGTTTGGTTGAGACGTCATCGAATCGAATGCAGCATACGCGTTGACATTGTTTTTTCCTCCGTAGTGAATCGTATAGTGTCTAGGAATGTTAAGGGCTCAGCTCAGACTCTACAACGCTCCAACGCTGATCGCAAGCGTTGACCACCGTTGACCAATCAGGCTGCGTCATTGGTTGTGGTGGAGCTACTACGCGTGCGAGAGCGCAAAGAGTTCGAGCGTTGTGAAGTCTGCTCAGCCCTTTAATAGCTCATACAGCATAACTTGGACCATGGAACCACTACAGCTCATACTTGTTTGTACAGTCTATATACCAGCTGGTCATAATTAATGTATATTTGATTGTTTTCTACTATATCATTTTCAGAGAGATAACGAGGACACAGTCAATGCAACAATGCCGTTCCCGAAGGCTGGTATACCGTTTGGATTTTTCCCTTTTGTTGGTGTTACAAACTTGGAAGAAAGGCAAATGTAAGTGGACTAAACAATGTTTGAATTATGGCTCCCAACAGTGAATTTTTGGAGGGGTGATGGTGTTAATGTTGCAACAAACAAAAAAGTAACAAAAGGTACAAGTAACATAAAAGGTGTGGTCATTGATTGAGATTGGGGTGGTGAAAAAAGGTGTATCTTAAACATTAACTATATCACCCTCATTATCTGGGAGTATATACTACTAGATTGTTCTGATCAGAAGCACTGAATTAAAAATGACCATCACCGACTGGTGTGGTGGCACGCGGTGGATTTGCTGCCATCAACGTTCAATCGTATGATTTATGGCAAGTCAATTGAGACATAATCATTGAGATATGGAATGTGGCAAATAAATGCCTCGCAAAGGAATCAAACGTCTCTTGTTTTGTAGAAAAATATCCAATAAACTATGCACTGTTCGGGTTGTGAATATGACTAATTAAGTAATTTCATTAAATGATATGACCATAGAATATACTTGTGGGGGAACGTTTTGTCCTAAGTTACTCTAAATTAGTAGTTTATTCATGTACCAAACTTACATTTTTATAGAGCAAGCTTACATCCAATCCTAGGATATTTACTAACCAATGTTGTTTAAAATTCAATTTCCAGGTTAGTGCAGCCAGTCGTAGCCGTCCAAATAAGTCTCCAAAAAGCCAACCAAGTTGCAAGTGTACTTTGTCAAACATTCACGGGAAATATCGCCCCCAACGGCGGACTATATGACACAGATGAGGAATCAACCTTGAGGCTATATCTGAATCCCAGTCGCGATATGGCTGATGAGGAGGAGATGGAAGGGGACAATTAACTAACTGTAGATTTGATATTTTCTTCAAAATTGTGCAACATAGTGACGGAAGAAATGATGACGTTATATGAGGACATTTGAGGGGGGAGGGAGGGATGGAATGGAACTGAGGGATGGAGGACGTTAACATAATTGTAAATATCTAATTTATCAATTATCAACACTAATACATTAAAGGTATATTATGTGATCTTTCCAGGGAACGCCCTCAACATCGAAAAAAAAATAGAAAGCAGATTTTCTTGCAGATTTACATTTCTGATCATAAATCATGCATACATTCCAAGTTACAGGGCGATACGATTCTTAATTACTTCAAAATCATGGTTTTAGAGTGAAAATAAACTGTCGGAATCCCGACAGTTTATATTTTTCACTCTAAATTCACTCTAAAACCATGATTTTGAGGTAATTAGGAATCGTATCGCTCTGTAACTTGGAATGTATGTATGATTTATGATCGGAATGTAAATCTGCAAGAAAATCTACTTTCTAAAAAAAATCATGAATAGAGGGCGCCCTCTGGAAAAGATCACATAATATGCCTTTAAGCACCAAGTAGATTATTTATAACTTCCAAGGGCTCTCAAGTATTACAAAACCAATACTAGGCATGTTTGTACTTATTTCAAAGCATGTCTCATGGTGATTCCAAATATGGTAATGAAATTCAATAATCTTGACATTTTTTTGAAACATTTTATGACATTTTTGAATGTCGTCTGCACACGCCTGCCGCATGGAAAGTGTTTTAAGCTTGGAACATGGTTATTCTGTAAAACCATTACCCGAAGTTGAAAATATTCCCACCTTACGGAGTAGCACTACCCCGTTTATCACTTTTGCATGTTTTGTGTATAGAATTGAATTGGTTAATTAGTTTATGCTCTCTTGATTTTCTCATCATTAGAATAAGAGTAACTCTCAGAGTGGGTCATCCTAGTCTGGATTGAGGATACGAATTTATCTTCCTTGAGAAAAGTCCACTTATTTAGCTATATCCCTCTTCGAAACAATCATTAATTTTTTTTCTCTCCAGTGTCTTGACTTTCAATGTTGAAGATCGTGCATGCACATTGACCGTCAATCTTTGATTATTCATGTTTACAGCCAAGCTCGTCCCCCGATACCATACCATGTGTAGTACCCCTAGTCCACTCCCCCATTGATCTGTCCCCGGAATGCGTTGAGGTGTGGTGAATAAAATGAGTAGTTTAGACAGGTCTCTCAAATAATATGCGAAAAACTAGCCGAAGCCCACTGATGATTGATGTGATGAACAGTGCCGTGACATGGTAAGGTGAACAGCATCGTAGAACTATCAACATCAGCGGTAGATTAACGGCAGCATCAAAACGCGAAAATTACTCTCAATATTTTGGACCCTCTGTATAGAAGACACTTCCTTCTTTCACCAATTTCTTTGCCAAATCACTATATATTCACACTGCTCATATACATGTAGTTATTTATTTTAGATAGGCCCTATGTCTTACCAAACAATAGCAAGATTTTTTTAAACAGTACTAAACTGATGTAGGTTTCCAACTTAAATGGTATAGGATGAAATTAGAAGTTTTAGCATTTCGCGTTATATTTTTCACAGCGATCACGTTGTAAATCAATGCAAATCCCTTTTTCGGCATATATGTCTAGCTATCCAAACGTTTTTTTATGGTATAATTAATAATTACGCTCGTAATATTAATTTTTTGTTTCAATTCAATGATATGGAAAATATAATTTTAAATTAACCTCACAAATGGTAATGTGTATAAATAGCCGTTTTAATTTTGATTTTCATGAGGAGTAGGCCTACATGTACACTGATGCATGTGGAACTAGTCTTCTCCGTATACCTTTTTTCCTTTTCCTTGTCACTGTATGAGCAACCCTTCTGGCCTGCGACACTTGGTGTATGTAACAATAGAGGGCTCACTCACTGTGACCGCTCTCCATCCAATTGATCGCGGTTCTCGGATGGGAGCAGATTTGGCATGGCGAAGTATCAGGGGTGTTGATCAATAGTGTGAAGGTGAAATGTATGTAACACGGTACGAAGTTGACTAGTGGAATACCGGTCTAGATGATCACCCATTGAAGGTCCACATTCATCGTTTCTTCGAAACAGTGACGTTATGACGTATCAATTGTTCATCAGAGATTGCTGAATCTTGCGCGCCTAAAGTCAAATGACTTATACGAATGCACACTCGCATACAAATTTGCAAAATAAGATGGCCACTATACACCTAATTAGAATTATTATAATAACTCATCGGCCTAATTATCGAGTTCGCTGTCTCGAGGAAGCGAAATGGACCAAAGCTTGTACATGTATGTCGAATTAATTAACATGTTGTTGGTTTGGAATTGTAGATACAATAAAAACACTATAATTGTCTGGTATTTTTCAAAACTGTATTCTCTTTGTCAACATTTTATACTCTTAAACAGGTCTTGTTTTTATTCTAATACACTCTAAGAAAAAAAGGGTTCCACTTAGAATCTTTTTCTGTCCTGTATGTAGAACCTTAAGAGCTCTTAAGGTTCTATAAAGAACTTTAAAAGGTTCTATAAAGAACCTTCAAAATTTAGGTAGGCCTAGGCCTAGGGACTTTCTTCATGGGCTCATCACAAAGTTTAAAAGAGTGAAAAGAGTGTTAACAACATTAATCTTTTTTGGTTTTACATAATAATCTTTTGGCTAAAGAAACTTTGTTCAAGAACCTTTACTAGTTTCCCCCCCCCCCCCAAAAAAAAAGGTTCTTCATTATACTTAAGGTTCTACAAAGAACCATTTTCTTGGCTTAAGAACCTTTTTTAGTTCTACAAAGAACCCATGGGTTATTAGGAAAGAATCCAAAAAGGTTCTTTAACCAGCGAAGAACTTTTTTTGGAACCCTAGTAAAGAACCTTTTAAGGTTCTTGGAAAAAGTTTCTTCAGGCAGAAATAATTATGTAAAACCAAAAAAGGTTAATGTTGTTGACACTGTTTTTCACTCTTTTAAAGTGTGATGAGCCCATGAAGAAAGTCTCTAGGCCTACATAAATTATGAAGGTTCTTTATAGAACCTTAAGAGCTCTTAGGGTTCTACTATGGACAGAAAAAGGTTCTAAGTGGAACTCTTTTTTCTTAGAGTGTAGATCCACCACCGGGTCATTCGGCAATTGACATTGTGACCTTTCATGGTTGTCGTGGTAATGCAAGAAGAATGGCGCAAGTGACATTTTGGTCATTTTGCTGGCTTATCATGTTTGTGTTCAATTTTGTTAACTTATTTATTGTTTTAACAAGCTTAATTTTGCTTTATCAAAAAATAATTAATTCCAATTTCGAGTCTGGTAAAATAGCTTAATATGTATGGATTTCCCTATATATTTTCATATAAAGTAATAACTCAATTTGGCCGAAAATGTCACTTACTACGTTTTTGCATACCCACGACGGCGTGTTATCTGCAAATGGTTCCGAGCACTCTGTTTCTCCTGTTACAGTGCTTATAATGTTTCTAAGGGTTTTTCATACATAGCTAGTTTTCGACCACATAGAATTATGGTAGACATGTTCTTGAAAAATATATACTAGGTATTTTCAACGGTGCTGACCACGAATCTAAAATAAATAAAAAAAACCTTTAAAAAGGGAAATGCTTGTAACAAGTGTGAAACATATTAGAGTTTTATGAGAGCAATTCCCATATCATGCATCCAGAAAATATCATATAATGTGCCCAGATTTGCTTTTTAGGATACGATATCACATTTGTAGCTACGTATAATATCAGTGTCACTAATCGATCAATCCGCAACCAATTTGACGACATAAATGACGTTCACATTGAAATCGCAAAAATTGTGGTTTTTCTTCAACCAATTCCGGAAAAAATAGGCTAATTATCATATAATGTGCCCTGATTTGCATTTCAGGATATGATATCACATTTTGAGCTGCGTATGATATCTGTGTCACTAATCGGTCAATCCGCGACCAATTTGACGACATAAATGACGTTCACGTTGAAATCGCCGGGAAAAACAGGGTTTTTTCCTAGCAATTGCGGACAAAATAATCAAAATTTCATATGATGTGCCCTGATTTGCTTTTTAGGATACGATATCACATTTGTAGCTACGTATGATATCAGTGTCACTAATCGGTCAATCCGCAACCAATTTGACGACATAAATGATGTTCACATTGAAATCGCAAAAATTGTGGTTTTTCTTCAACCAATTCCGGAAAAATAGGCTAAATATCATATTATGTGCCCTGATTTGCTTTTCAGGATATGATATCACATTTTGAGCTGTGTATGATATCTGTGTCACTAATCGGTCAATCCGCGACCAATTTGACGACATAAATGACGTTCACGTTGAAATCGCCGGGGAAAACAGGTTTTTTTCCTAGCAATTGCGGACAAAATAAACAAAATTTCATATGATGTGCCTTGATTTGCTTTTTAGGATACGATATCACATTTTAGCCACATATGATATCGGTGTCACAAATCGGTCAATCCGCAACCAATTTGACGACAATGACGTTCACATTGAAATCGCAAATCCAAATCGTGATTTTTTTTTCTTCAACCAATTCCGGACAAAATAGACAAACTATCATATCATGTGCCCTGATTTGCTTTTTAGGATACGTATCACATTTTGAGTTACGTATGATATCGGTGTTATACTGATCGGTCAATCCGCAACCAACTTGACAACATAAAGGATGTTCGCGTTGAAATCGCAATGATTTTTTTTCTCCAACCAATTCCGGACAAAATAGGCTAAATATCATATAATGTGCCCTGATTTGCTTTTTAGGATACGATATCACATTTTGAGTTACGTATGATATCGGTGTTACTGATCGGTCAATCCGCAACCAATTTGACGACAATGACGTTCACATTGAAATCGCAAAACCTAATCGTGTTTTTTTCTTCTCCAACCAATTCCGGACAAAATAGGCTAAATATCATATAATGTGCCCTGAATTGCTTTTCAGGATATGATATCACATTTTGAGCTACGTATGATATCTGTGTCACTGATCGGTCAATCAGCAACCAATTTGACGACAAATAGCGTTGCCGTTGACATCACACAAGGAAACACTTTTTTCTTCTTCTACCAATTAGGGACTAAATAGACAATCTATCATATGTGCCCTGATTTGCTTTTTAGGATACGATATCACATTTTGAGTTACGTATAATATCTGTGTCACTGATCGGTCAATCCGCAACCAATTTGATGTCATAAATGACATTCCCTATGAAATCGCAAGGAAAAACAGTTTTTTTACCGACCAATTCAATTGTGGACAAACTAGCCATGCTAAAGTATCTTCATATAATGTGCCCTGATTTACTTTTTAAAGGACGATATCACAGTTTGAGCTACGTATCATATATCAGTATCACTGCACGGTCAATCCGCAACCAATTTGAGAACATAAATGACATTCGTGTAGAAATCTCAAGGAAAAATGTGGTTTTTTTTCCAACCAATTCCGAAAAAATAGGCAAATATCATATAATGTGCCTTTATTAAACCGGGCTTTATTTGCTTTTTATGATACGAATTTGAGATACGTATAATCAGTAACAGATTTGTGATCAAAAGACATTTGTTGTACTAGATGCCCTAGCACCATAAACATGATTTTGGGTGGTTACATCTCGGAGTAGAAATATCAAAGTCAGAAGTTGTAAGCTTAAAATAGTAAGTAAGCTTACTACAAATTCATGCATTGGTTAAACTATAACTAGCCAAAAATCACTCAAAAATAATAATACAGACAAAAATCAGGTGCAGACCTGTTTTAGAGTTAACTCCGGACAGGATATGAGCCCATCAAATTTGTGGTCCTGATTGATCAATTTGGAAAACTATTTCTAAAAACATTTATTACATAATAATTTTCCAAACAAAGAGTAAAGACGAAAATCAACGTATTTTTCATATATGGCGAAAAGCCAAAGCATACAATTACAAAATAAACCTTCCGTCTACAAAACTCAAAAATGCACCACGGCCGAGCTGTTACGTGGACCATGGACTTATCAGTCTGATAAGTCCATGCGTGGACGTGTTATAAAAATTTACACGGCCCCTTTCCATAGTACTGAAGACAACTACGAACTATCACTCACTCAACTGCTCAAATTCACTATACGATGACACACACATTCACTGGCGATGATATATCAATCTCTCGTCCAATCAAAGCCATCGACACGGATGGCACACTTCTCGTCCTTTCAATATGAGCCTATGAAAGTATCGTTTGGCTTATTATACCAATTAGGTTTCTGTGCAAAGTGACACTCGGAACGGAGCCATAAATAACGCGTACCAATTCCAAGCCTATATTATATACTTGTTCGCCTTGGCGAACAAGCAAAAAAATGGGGTCACGGACTTTTTTGAGCTATACGCTTTTCAAAAATGGTGTTTTTTTCAAAAAACACTACAAAGAAAAATTCGTCTTTAATTCAATTTGTGCAGGGCCTTTATTCTTTCAAAAATGAAATAACAAAATATTTGTTCTGAAATACGTGTGAAACAAAACATCTTTATACAAAAGTCGTGTTGATAGGTAACACTAGAACAGGTTACAACATTAAATAATGTGTTCACTCCCTTTATCATGTTTATTGGTTTATCCTTACACCATATTCATCTAATGACCACATGAATCTAACCACTCCAAGCTAGACCGTATACAAAACGATACAAAAACTGAGTGATAACGAAGACGTTTAATACCATTGGTTTGATCGCGTACACGTAGAACGGGATCTGGATTTGTATCGTGATGGCTTGCCATAGCCATAGAAGCGTAAACCCACTGTGCTATTCCAGAGGGCGACATGTCTGTACTCTGGCTCTTAAAAAGTTGTTCAGATCAGATGGTGTGATACACGTCACCGATACAGTTATTATGAATTTAGGAGAACAATTCTTATAAAACTAAATGCAGAGGTTTTCTTTTTAATTGTAGGGAGGATTCGATAGCGTCTGGTTTTGACTTTCCAGTTTCCAATACCTCTCACTGTTGAAATAAGCAAAAGTTTTCCAAATACATAAAATACATCAAATCATGACCGACTTTTTACTCGGTAGCATGGTTAATGTCGCACATCAGGGACGACGACGACGTATAGCGGGGTGTGGTATAATGAGAGGGCGATCGATTAGGCGATGAACCGCCCTGTTCTACGGGCAAACGGACCTCTCAAGTAGGGTCGGTCGATCGGTCGGTTTTGTTATACAACATTTCGGGAATTTTGGGGAAATGTCCAACAATTTTCGATATTTTTTCTACCCCCCCAAAAAAACCACCAACCAACAACAACACCAACAACATTATTTGGAGGGGCATGGTCGTCAGTTTTATCACTAGGGAATGTAGATGGTCGGTCGGTCGCGCTCTTAGAACAGGTTTGTTTTTTTCAGTCACGAATCGCCGCTTCTTACACATTTCGACATCCGGCCCCCGTCACGACCTTTGCCCCTAATTTCCTCCAGTCAGCTCAAGCCTCACCCCATTTTGTCCCCAAACAAACAAAAATGTTGAATTTTAATGTCAAAATTACTTAAAATTATTTTAAATTTGGTCTGAAATGTCTAATTTAGAACAAATTAAGCTAATTTCAGGCAATTTTTACAATAAAAGCCAACATGTTTGCGCGCTTCGAGCGTATTTTGCCCGCCCCCCTTTTTCTCTTCCCCCCAGATTTGTTCTTGCCCCCCGTGGTCTCCCGAAATGTCGGATGCTCTCCCAAATCTCACTAAATCCTTCTGCATTTGTTATGGCATTTGGTGTAGGTTTTGGAAAATAGTCCCTTAACGAAAAGAATGATCCAAATAATTATGTCGGTCATATCGAGCATGTCGAGTAGACCGTTAGGTAAATACAGTAAGATCTGTCACGTATATTATAGGCCTAACCTTCTAAATTTAAATATCACTATTTGTTAGTGTTTTATACGTCGGAACAGCCATGTTACTTTTTCAAATGATGCACATTCCTAATAAAAAAAAGCTCCAGACCCGAATTCAGATTAAATATCCCGTGTACAAATTTGGAGATTTAAAATCAGGTTTACAGAAATTTGGCCGTGGGGGATTTAGTTTCATGTCTTTTATAATCTTTAATGGCAAATCACCAAGGGGCGCGGGCGGGGCGCTGTGTGCACCACACATACCGATGTATTGAAATCACTGTACGCCAAACTCACCGGTATATACTTGAACTTGAATTTGACAGTTTGCTTTGCTGTGTAATTTGTTGAATAGAAAATGCGTGGTCGTTTGAGCGCAAACAAGCGTGATGGAAGCAACAATTATTGTCGATAAAATACCAGTTTGGCTTTTTACGCCGCACATACGGATTGAATGCCCGACTGAATGACGCAAATCTTGGCAAGTGTTGTATATTTTTCTAAAGAACCACGTTTTGCAATTTTTAAATACCTGGTTGCCACCACTTTTGGTACCAGACAGGTATTGTCACCAGCAACACCAGGTCTGATTGTCAACGCTGTTGAGGAAGTATTTAAATGGACGCATTGCGACGTACTATTAATATATACCTGGATATAACTTATATCGCGTAGCCTTATTGGAATAGCCTGTATCTTATATCATTGGATGTTTATCAGGATTTAACTCAGAATTATGCCCCAGTTTTGCCGATTTTCTGATGTATAAAATTAAGGTAAGTGTTAATCATCAAACTAGGTGTTGTTTAGAATTAGATTAAATTGAACTGACAAATGCCTGGAAAAAATGTTTTGCAACTGAGCATCATATGGAACATGTCATGCACTTTTGTTTATACGTTTTAATCATAAATTGATTTCAAAAATTGTGTAAAATGTAAAAAGATGAATCCAACGGAACCAGAAACAAAACACACCAAGGATTAGAAAACTGATACAAGAGGATATCTCGAAAATGTAAAAATGCTAAGAGTAAAAGCAAGATATACCAACAGGGATGGGGAAACAGGTAATAACAAAAAGGGAGAAAACGCGATAAAACCGATGAATAACAAAAAAAACCCAATGAATTGTGGCAAAAATGTTTATTTTTGTGAGACACATTTTTAGTGGCAAATTGATGTTATAAAGCTATAATCCAATAAGGTGAAACAAAGTTGTAATTTAATCTCAATGCATTTTAGCAAATGCATGTTCCGTCTTATCGTGCAAGTAGGCTGTTCCATTCGAAGTCCATACGCCCCCTGTAAGACATGACCCTTATCTTCCACACAGGGAGTATTACATTTCAAATGGAGTCACCCACAAGCCGGGCCATTAGCAAGTAGCCCCAATTGGAATTTGAAAGATATAACATAAACTATGAAAGAAAAAACAAAAACTATGAACTTATCCAAACTCTATGCATTTAACTACACAGGTCATGTTTGTGAATCGTGAATGCTTAAAAGTTAAATTACTACAAATAATTCAGTTATAAAGTTAAAACGTACAAGATGACTTATTGCAGCACAATCGCAATGCCATGCTAGCCTTTCGGCAAATGTCATGCTATATGTCTAATTATGCTATAATGTGTGAACGCACTATACATGCTATATAATTGATAGACTAGTGTCTATTCAGTGAAAGACGAAACTTGACCTTTTTCAAATGTATTGTAAAGAGGCACATTGAAAGGTCATGTTCAAATCTATGATGAATGCACTATAGTCGATGTCGATACCATCAAAGTTTCATTTTGGAGTCCCTCTAACTTGCTCTTACTACCAATACAAATACATGTGTTATTGTGTTTACTGTGGGTGTTTACTAAACCATCAACATATTTATCAAAAATTAGTTTTGATGTAACAATTAACCGACCCAGAACCTAGAAAAATCGGCGCGCGACACGATTTCGTTTCGGTGATTGCATTTCGGTTTAAAAGTTCGCTTTTAGGCGTGGGAAATGCACTTTTAGCATGGTCTATTATAGTTGTGTGTCTGTGCAAAGAAATGCAATACCAATATGTTAAAGTTGCCATTTGGTTTTGTTACCATGGTTACAGTATAAACCAATCATTACTATGGTAACACATATGTATTACGCAATCATTAACACGCATCTTTTAAACTCTACGTGCTGTTCCTTATACCTATACTTATATAGGCTATAGGTCGTGTTTCTCGTTTCTCTCCATGAAAGTCAATTACGAAGTACGTGTCTATGAATTATGATTGGGCCTGAATCTAAAGTGTGGTAGAATCGTTGATGAAAATTGTGTTAGCGTTGTACTTCTATCTATGTTGAGTAATGATGCTAAGCCCATGTGCATGAAAATATCATCCGTATACCATATGATGGATCACTTCCAAGTTTTAATGAAATTAATTGAAAACCAATTTTTTACTTTTTACGAATGGAAAATTTGGAAAATTTTGGAAAATTAACCAAAATAATATCACGACAGCATATAGGCCTACATACTGTCGGTTAATCGAGCTTGATTTCGTTACAACTGTACACCCCCTCTCAAGTTTCTGGCTCGGCGGCATCCCCGCTCTGAAATTTGTGACTCGGCGGCAAAGTTGACAGCAAAAGCTCCCTATGAGAGATTCGTTTACCCGAGAACAGGTTTTTTCATCGCCTAAAAGTAAAGTCTTATTTTAATAGTTTGTGCGATATCACCGCAAAAGGCGCTTAGTATAATCACACAACTCAGTGAGTTTTTTCTCGTGTAGGCCTATAGGTAAAAATAAGTCCGTTATTTTCCTCCTAATTGATCCTATATCATTTTGAACGATGTCTTAGGACATTAAATGTAGCAATTTGCCGCCATAATATGATTCATCTAATGTTTGATGAGATATGCATGCGTATAAACACCATTCATCATGTTCAGTGGATGCAAAACGTGACCATGTTGACAGCAGCATCACTTATTCCGATCCGAGGGATAATGTCTTTGGCTACTCCCAGATCTACTTCATCAATTAGCTTATATTTTCACCATGCTACATAATTTGTGCGCATTTTTGATATCCGCCCTGAAGTTAAATTATAAACAAATTACAATGATGGGGATGAGCTAAATTAAAGCCAATTGAAGGGTTTTTCGCGATTTTAACACCCCGCTTCATTACCTTATAAGTTAATATACCAGTGTATACTGCGCCAAAAACGGATTGGCAACAATATACGAGAATAGCGGAGGATCGATCGCTATAGGTGTATCAAAAAAACTTAGATCCCGACTTAGATATTCTGTTAAGACTACTTAACAAAAAGTGTTGCGGTTTTTTTTGATACACCCTGTATTTTACTTAGGGACGCACCGTTTGATCCAGGGGGCGGGGGCATGGAAATTTGGGTCGGGCACAATTTGTTTTGCCGCTGAAGGCAAATTTATTTAATTTCGTCGCCGACGACGGAGTTTTTTCCTCCCCATTTTTAATATTTTCCTTTATTTTGAGTTGGTTGGGGCAGGTTTTTTTTTACTCATCAGTAGGTCAAGTTTTTTTCTTCTTCGCCTGGATAGTGGGTTAATTTTTTTTCCTCTCAAAAAACTTCCATACCTCCCCTGGATATCAAATGGTGCGTCCCTTTAGAACACAACGATATGTTTCATGCCGCATCTTTATGATTCCTATATTGAACAAGAGAACGTTGACATTGCAGTCCCTTAACACTTTACACGCGGCAGGCGTCTGCAGACGACATTCCAAAATCTCACAAAATGTTTGAAAAATGTCAAAATTATTGAATTTCATTACCATATTTGGAATCACCGTGTGAAATGCATTAAAATAAGTACAAATATGCACAGTATTGATTCAGTAAATCATGAGATAGACTTTGAAAGTTAGGAAAGGTTTCTGAAAAATCTGTTTTGTTATAATATGGTAGAATAATGGTCGCGTGGAAAGTGTTAATCATGTTAACAATAAGTGACAATTTGTTGAATCCAGATGATAAACCGATGTACACTCGTACATCGGTCGTTACAAAGTTATAAACTGCTTTTGACTTTTTCTCTGGGATTTTTTTTTGATTCACTTATTTATTTGCCCCTATATGTACACATCTGTTCACAAACTGTTTGCAGATTTCGAGCGTGGGTTTTTATAACATCAATTCATTGTATTGTATATATGGCCTATACCTATGTCAAACAACATCTGTCTTTATTTGGCCAACTTAGGCTAAATGAAACGTGTAAATGGAATAACACATTGATGATGGAAATGCATGGGGGTGAACTGGTGAATGAGAGTTTAACATTGACTTTGTCAAATTGGGAGAGAGAAGCCAACATCATTTACATCAGCATTGAGATCATTAGACAAATTTGGAGAGAGGGGTAAAAAAATCCTTTTCATATGGAAAATATGTTACCATAATGTATAGTCATTTAGTCATCCTTATACATAAAGTGTAGATGGCAGAGCCTATAACACACTTGCATTTAGGATTGTGCGGTTTCTCAATATTCAAAATAGCGTTATCACGTGATCGCAGAAAGTGTCCGCCAAGCCATATATAGTATAGACACGTGAGAGACGTGACAAATGCAGACCTGTATATCTATAGGCGTTTTCGAACTTGCACATGTTCCTTTATCATGTTAATTATAATAATTTTTGCCATTCATTTTACACCCCTGACCCGTTCCCTTTATATAATAATAATAATCCTTTTCACTCTTCTGTTTCCCTTTCTTTTCGCAACCTCTTGCCTTTTCCTGTTTCTTCTTCTTCTTCTTCTGTCCGCATCTTCAATCTTGTTCCTTCCTGTTATTTTCTCCTTTTAATTTCACTGTCCCTGTCCCTATCTCTGTCTGTGTCTTGTCATTGACCTTCATCGTGTGCCCCTACCCCTATCCACGTCACTCACATTGTCATTGTCACAGGGCTGGATTTCATTGGGCCAGATTAGCCCGGGCCCAGGGCTCCATCAGATTTAAATTACTAGCACTAAACACTGGCTAAATTAGGAACGGAAAGCTCAGTAAATGTTCTCAGCTACGGGACGCGCATATGCCCCCCCCCCAGAATGATAGTTTTAGAAGCTCGTTCAAAGCTAAACTGTACCTCAATATGACCAAATTAGTGTAAAATAGCAAATGTTCGCGCGCTACGTGCTCTACGCATTCGGGTCAGTTAGTTAGAGTACTTTTGTCACTTGCCAATTTTTGGGGCACCCTACTTCCAAAGTACGCCACTGGTTTGTTCTCGCTCTTTAGCCACTTGAATTGGACGTCAATTACCGATTCAATTGAATGTTGAAAAGGTCGCCGGTGCGATTCCACGCATAGCTACATGGAAAACCTCAATTGGGTATAAGACACAACTATTACTAGAATATCATATCGACCTTGATATTATGAGCCGCCAACTAGGTAAAAAGGTCTCAAAACAGAAAAAGGTCTCATATGTATAATCTGTGTCATTTATAGGGACATTTGAAATTTATCAGCAGGACAACAACTTGTAATGTTCAAGCGTTTTCGCAAAGGACCCGGCTGGTCATCGGCGAAAATTATCCCGTTTGTTTACATAATTTACATATCATTAGTTCAGAATCAATCAGCTATTCCATGTGAAATTCACACACCCCTTTGGAAGACCATGACCGTAATCTTCCCCATCACAGGGAGTGTGGATTTAAAATGGGGTAACCTGCATTGGTGACTCCATTTGAAACACTCCATGTAAGGTTAAGGTTATCTTACACTGCAAAAACTAGAACACGTCGACGCGTAGGGAACACGTCAAGAACGCGTCGTGTTCAAAAAATGTAACAGATTTAGAACATGTTCCTGGCCGTTACATGTGTTCTTGATGTGTTCTAGAAATGGCCCTTGGACGCATGCAGAACACAACGTGATGCGTAGAACACCCACAGAACACATTAGAACGTCTACAGAACACATCTGAACACATGAACGTGTTCTATATCTGTTACACTTGGACGCTTCCGACACATCCTGAACGTGTGTAGAACACGTCGGAATGTGTTCTGTGGAGCGTAGTTTTTGCAGTGTACATAGGGGGTATGAATTTTAAATGGAGTAGCCCAATCAAAACCAATATTTTCTCCGAATCATCTTTCACCACACGTTGTCCCGACAGACAAATTTACAATTTCTTATTCAATGTTTTGATATCAATTTGATATACCCCGTTGGGGGCTATTAGTTCTGATGTCAGATCACAGTCATAGGTCAGCATTCTCAGTGAAACTCAGTTTGAAAATGGAACGCAACATGAATGATGTTAAGGAAATTTATACAAGGTAAAACGTAGCACGACATGGTTATTTTATCAAATTTGATAAAGGAATATAGATTATAGACAGGATCAGGAATTTTATCTCAAGTTTCAATTTTAAGTAAAAAGACAGATCCCAGACAGATTTATGATGATAGGCCTGAGTCACCATTCTTAACCTGCTACACCATTTTCACATGGTTCGGTATCTCTCAGCTTAAAAATCACCTTTTAGAAAATACAACAATTCTATTACACTGAATAATCATGATAATAAAGCATACTAAGCCACACTGGGACAATTCGCGGTTATGGAGTGGTTCTCTGATTAAGCGGTTCTCTGCGATTTTTAAAAATCCCTATGGGAATGCTTATTGGCCCATTTTAGCCTAGATATGGACCAAACATTTTACTGGGAGTCTGGTCCCATCAGGGCCTTAAGCGTGTTTCCGCACGGTCCAACGGTAAACAAACAAACAAATTTAATAAGCAAACAACTGTATACATTATAAATGCAAAATTTGAAAGAAAATAAACCCTCCAATGCATGTTTGTTGCCATATTTCTATACAACAAATGGAATTTAAAACACTTTCTACGCGGCAGGCGTCTGCAGACGGATGACATTCTAAAATTTCACAAAATGTTTCAAAAATGTCAAAACAATTTAATTTCATTACCATATTTGGAATCACCATGAGAATGCATTGAAATAAGTACAAACATACCTATTGATCAAAACCTTTGAGCTACACCTTGAAAGTTTGGAAAGGTTTCTGAAAACAAATCGAATTTGTATATGGTAAAACCAATAGCCGCGTGGAATGTGATAAGTAAAAATTACCAATTTTGTAGAAAATGGAAATACCGGTATGTTAATTTCACGATATCATAAACATGATAAAACGGCTGATCAATTGTGTTAAAGTAACAACGGTGAATAGTTTGCCTAATAGTAATTGTGACACACGTCTCAAGAATATTAGGCTGAGTAAAAAATAATACATGTTTCACGTCCCCTCCAGCCTCCTTTATTTGAAGATTCTACAATGCTCTTTTATTTTTTTATAATTTAAGTTAAAGGTAGATGACCCGATTTTCAACTTGATGTTTTCTATTTTACATGAAAGGTCATCCTTAAAATTGTTGCATTCCAAAGTTTGAGTTGCATAACTCCAATGGTTCTATTTTTAGAAGCGCAAGGTCAAAAGACATGTGCCCATTGAGTAGTACACAGACTGGTTGGTGGTTAACCACCTTTGGCAGTAATTCACCACATTTTCGCCTATAATTTCCAAATGAAATATTTCTGGCCCCTAATATTTTACAGACATAATGAGAAAAATATGGGGATTCTTCTGATACCAAAATATCTTGATGTGAAAAAAAATCATAGCCCCCAAAAAGTGATCGGGTCATATACCTTTAAATTCGAGGTAATTATTTCTTGTGTTGAGATCGAAAGTTTAACTTCATATTATACCTTTAACTTGTTTTAAAAAAAATGTTTCATATGTTGAAACCTGTTCTAAAGCCTTGCAAATTTCAATAAGTAACATTTCAAGAGGGTTTTGTGATCAATAAAGGGGCGCGCGTCTACCTTTCAAAACAAGCACAAATTAAAAGAAGCATTAAATACAGGTCTTTCGAGCTTTTTCCAATAAAAATAATAAGATAAAAATTCCCTCATCCTCCTACTTTTTAAAAACCCGAACGAGAAACATGTATTTTCTTTACACTCTTGGAAAAAGGGTGCTTCATCGGTTCTTCGCTGTGCCGTTTTCAAAGGTTGTTTTAATTTAAAAAACCCAAAAACTTCTGTAGAGAACCTTTAAAGGTTCTAAAGACGCATTTTTCTTTCTTTTGAAACCTTTAAAGGTTCTTTTTGGAACTTTTTGGAACCTTTAGAGTTCCATACGGGACAGCCAAGAACCCCTGAATCACCCTCTTTTCTTAGAGTGTACTTTATTATATTAGGTTAAATCATATAAACTAAAATCACTGAAAAGTGGATTAAACATTGACAACCTCAACTCAAGTGTGTGGGTTTTTAAGCAAAAAGGTTTCCATCAATAGCAGTTTAATGCGATTTGATCTGACAAAATAGTCTGAATACTGTCCTCGAAGGATTTGTAAATTAAATTAATAGATTTTGTTCATATTTTTTTATTTATTTTCCTAGTTCAACCACCTTATATAGTTGAAGGTATATAGGTAATTGTCAACACCTTAACATCAAAGTGTCAATGGGTAGTCAGTTTTTGTTTTGGCTATATACCGAAAACTCTCTCAATATACTATAGTCTTGGAAGGATGAACTGAAAATATTACCCTTTTCTTCTAAGAGTGATATTTGCAATCTCAGAACTCCACCCAGACACCCCCTTTTTTACACCATTTCAATGGGATTTACACAAATACATATAAATAGTAAGCGACCGCGAAAATTGCTACCTTCCTAATCGTTGGTGTGCCTTATATAAGCTAAAGGCGTATTTAGGTATGTAATAAAGATGAGCCTATATCAATTTGGGAGAATCTGTCTCTGTTAGTTTACATTTAACATTTGCTTTACACTTTATGTAAGCTATAGGGCTATAGAAATAATAGGGCTTATTATGGTGTGTATTAGACCGATATAGAAGAATGGGGTCATACATAAATCATAATGATCAATATATTGGGTTACCATGGCAAACTTGTTGTATTTTGCTCGATAATTGTAGTTGTTTTTTTATCCATTAGGCTTTGAATGGATTGACGTAAATAGGCAAATTTGTGTTCACGCCATTTGAATCTTGTCAATGGTTAGTGATCACCCAACACGGATATAAAATTGCATTGCAGATACCATTTTACACGTTCAAGTTCAAGATTTGGCAGACGACACTAATACTTAAGGCAAACACTTGGATTTTTGGTAGTGACTGGGAAATGTTAAAATCTAAATGCACTCTAAACGGAATAATCCACAACTTGTATCGTATTTAATGCACATCAGCTGTATTCCGTTAGTGCAAAGTGACATCACGGGTTTCATATCAAGTATATACAGGGTGAGTCAAAAAACATTGTGCACGATTTGAAACGGCCATTTGACCTTGATGCGTGCATTGAACCATGCATTTTTTGTGTTCAGTGTAAAAGTGGTGTTAGTCTAGTTTATCCTCCCAAAAAATGAAAGTAATCGACTGACGAATACGCAAACTGTGGCAAATTTGGTAAACTGACCGCGTTTTTCGCCATTCCTATGGGATTTACACACAGTAAAATTGATTTTGCTAAATGGTCATTATCACTCACATTTATCATGTTAATTGTCAAAATGTTCCTGAAAAATCATTCTTTCACTCTGGGATAAGTAGTTAATCGTCTGATACCGAGTTGTCAAATGAAAAGTCAAATCTGAATACAAGCATCACCTGTTACAGGGCACTTAGGATGCCGCATCCTCCTTTGTTCAGGATGATGGTGCTTTCTCACTCTCACTCCATACCACCATGCTGCAGTAATATGCATGTCTTAACTGTGTAAATCCCATAGGATTGGAGAAAAACACGGTCAGTTTACAAAACTTGCCACAGTTTGCTTATTCTTCAGTCGATTACTTTCATTCTTTGGGAGGATAAACTAGAATAACACCGCTTTACACTGACAATAATAAATTTATGGTTCGATGCACGCATCAAGGTCAAATGGCCGTTTCAAATCGTGCACAATGTTTTTTGACTCACCCTGTATAGGCCCTATACCAATTCTTTTCACGAACATTTATGTTTTGGTCCGAAGCACATAGATTTTGGTTTGCAATTTAAAATATCGGTGTCTAAAATTTGTGTTCTTCCTATATGAGTAAGATATTCATGAAGTTACCAATATTTTAAAGTTTAAAAACTTATTGAAAAGCTAACATAATTCAATAGGTGTTATAAATAGTTGAATGATGATGAGCTGTAATCCGTTCATGCAGTGGCGTAGCTCAAGGGGGGGGGGGGGGGGGGGGGCAGGGGGGGGGGGGGGGAAATGCCCCCCTGACGAAAAAAACCCAATTTGGGCCCCCACCCCCCTAAAAAAAGGTGAGAAAAAAATGAAATAGGGAAAAAATTGAGAAAAAAGACTGAGGTTATTAGCCAATGTAGTACATTTACTGTGCGATTTTTTTTGTGACTATGCGATTTTTTTGGACTGTGCGAATTTGTTTGAGTCCTATCCCCCACTTACGTGAAATTCACTAGGTAAGTGACTAGAAAAAAAATTGGGGCAACCTTTTACGAAAATTTTAGAAATCTTGCCCCCCCCCTGAAAAAAATCCTAGCTACGCCACTGCGTTCATGAATATCTTGCTCATAGGTGACACCAACATCATCTGAGAGCCCTTGTAGAATGAGTATTCTGCCATAACCATGTTATCTTTTACAAAATTGATTAATAACTATATTTGATCTTCTCACATATGGATCAATAAACATATGGTCTCCTTTAAAATGGATCGATAACCATTAAGTTGATTTTCATACAAATGGATGAATAACGATCTTCTTACAAATGGATCAATGAACATTTGGTCTTATTCAAGATGGATCAATAACGATTTGGTCTTCATACAAATGCGTTATTGATGCATTTGTATCTGGGACTAATGTTAGTCCCAGTTTGTATGAAGACCAAAATGGATCAATAACGATTTGGTCTTCATACAAATGCATCAATAACGATGTGGTCTTCTTACAAATGGATCAATGAACACTTGGTCTTCTTCAATGACGATTTGGTCTGCTTACAAATGGATCCATTTGGACTCCTTACATTCAAATACCATTTGGTATTCCAACAATGGATCAATAAACATTCGATCTTCTTACAAACGAGACAATGTTCTTGTTAAGTTCTTAAACAAATGGATCAATCAACATTTGAGACAAAATGAAACAATCATCATTTGGTCATCTTTCTAATGGATCAACGTGCATTTGGTCTTCTTAAAATAATACCAATAACCAATTGGTCTATTTACAAGTGTACCAAAAACCTTTTGGTCTTCTTACAAATGAGACAAATACTTAGTCTTCTTATGCAAATGGATCAATGGTCACGCGTTCTTACAAAGGGATCAATAACTTTGGTCTTATCACAAATACATCAATTATTATTTAAAATTTGGTTCTCTTAGAAATGGATTAACGAACATTAGGTTATCTTACATTTGGATCGATAACCATTTGGTCTTCTTACAAATGCATCAATAACCATTTGATCAAATATCAATAACCACTTGGTTTATTTACAAATGGATCAATAGCCATTTGGTCTTCTAACAAATGGATCAATGAGCACTTGGTTTTCTTCAAAATGGATCAATAACGATTTGGTCTTCTTACAAATGTATATATCAATAACCATCTGGTCAATTTACAAATGTATCAATAACCATATGGTTAATTTACAAATGTATCACTAACCACTTGGTCTTTTTACAAATGTATCACTAACCATTTGGTCTTCTTACAAATGTATCACTAACCATTTGGTCTTTTTACAAATGTATCACTAACCATTTGGTCTTCTTACAAATGTATCACTAACCACTTGGTCTTTTTACAAATGTATCACTAACCATTTGGTCTTCTTACAAATGTATCACTAACCATTTGGTCAATTTACAAATGTATCACTAACCACTTGGTCTTCTTACAAATGTATCACTAACCATTTGGTCTTTTTACAAATGTATCACTAACCATTTGGTCTTCTTACAAATGTATCACTAGCCACTTGGTCTTCTTACAAATGTATTAATAACCATTTAGTCTTCTATGTTTCATTAACCATTTGGTCTTCTTACAAATGTATCACTAACCATTTGGTCTTTTTACAAATGTATCACTAACCATTTGGTCTTCTTACAAATGTATCACTAGCCACTTGGTCTTCTTACAAATGTATTAATAACCATTTAGTCTTCTATGTTTCATTAACCATTTGGTCTTCTTACAAATGTATCACTAACCATTTGGTCTTTTTACAAATGTATCACTAACCATTTGGTCTTCTTACAAATGTATCACTAGCCACTTGGTCTTCTTACAAATGTATTAATAACCATTTAGTCTTCTATGTTTCATTAACCATTTGGTCTTCTTACAAATGTATCACTAACCATTTGGTCTTCTTACAAATGTATCACTAGCCACTTGGTCTTCTTACAAATGTATTAATAACCATTTAGTCTTCTATGTTTCATTAACCATTTGGTCTTCTTACAAATGTATCACTAACCATTTGGTCAATTTACAAATGTATCACTTACCCTTTGGTCTTCTTACAAATGTATTCCTAACCATTTGGTCTTCTTACAAATGATTTAATAACCATTTGGTCTAACCATTTGGTCTTCTTACAAATGTATTACTATATATTTAGTCTTCTTACAAATGTATCAATAACCATTTGATCTTCTTACAAATGTATTACTAATACTTTGGTCTTCTTACAAATGTATCAATAACCATTTGGTCTTCTTACAAATGTATTACTAATACTTTGATCTTCTTACAAATGTATTACTAATACTTTGGTCTTCTTACAAATGTAGCACTAATCATTTGGTCTTCTAACAAATGTATCAATAACCATTTGGTCTTCTTACAAATGTATTACTAATACTTTGGTCTTCTTACAAATGTAGCACTAATCATTTGGTCTTCTAACAAATGTATCACTAACAATTTGGTCTTCTTACAAATATATCGCTATTCATTGGTATTATCTTACAAATGTATCACTAACCATTTGGTTTTCTTACAAATGTATTACTAACCATTTGGTCTTCTTACAAATGTATCAATAACCATTTGGTCTTCTCACAAATGTCACATCACTAACCATCTGGTCAATTTAATAGTGGATCAATAACCCTCGTCTATTTACAAAAGTATCACTAACCATCTGGTCAATTTACAAATGGATCAATAACCTTCTGGTCTATTTACAAATGGATCAATAACCATCTGTTCTATTTACAAATGGATCAATAATTTTCTGGTCTATTTACAAATGGATCAATAACCATCTGGTCAATTTACAAATGGATCAATAACCATTTTGTCTTCATACAAATGGTTTATTGAGCATTAAGTCTTCTCGCAAATGGATCGATAGTCCTATAGTCTTTATACAAATGGATCGATAACAGGCTTCCTTCAATAGCTTATATATAAACTCAATGTCAAAAAACTGCATATTATTTTAGGGAAACACGTGTTTCACTGCAACTACATGACATAAATTGCCCGCTTATGAGCGCTATTGATTCGGTCTGGTAAACCTGTTGTTATCAATTACTACGAGAGGATTGCCTGGTTGTATATTTAAATTCGGGGCGTGTACGAGCGACACTTCTTGATAGCTGCATGGATGAGTTTCCATTATGTTGCAAATTACATTCACGCTCTTGCGTTTAAACTACCCAATGGGCGTTGCAATACAGCCGGTTGGTTGCACACGAGAATTATGTCATATAGCAACCAGCTTTGATGGAAGGCGAATATTTAAATTTGGTGCCGGTTTTTAGGGCAGCAATTTATAGCGCTGCTAAGCGGGCATTGTAGCGTAATGGCTTCAACCAACTTTTGTAGGACACCCTGTAAGCCTGTTAGGCTTGAATCCGCGAATCGCCCGAAAAGATTTGGTTTTAAAAGGTCACAGTGGTTGAAATGTACATAATCCAATCTCAGTAAACGGACCCCATTACCTTTATAGAGAGCGACGTCGTCTTAACAACAGTAACACGCGCTATTCTGAAATGTGCCGTTAGCCTCCAGCGGTGATGTCTATCGGTATCTTTGATGCATATAATTGCAACCGTTTCCATGGCAATCACACACTAACCCATTTGCTGTTTCTAGAAAGGTGTGATTTGGTAAAACACAAACGTGTTTAAAGAACAGACCCGGAAGCAATATTCGATTGATTTCGACTGATTATAGGTTCTTTTATGACATCTAATTTGTACATTGGCGGAATACAAATTGTGTATTACGCGCAAAATGACACATTGAATGAAGACGACGGTGCATGTGTAATAAGCAGACTCCAAATGACTTGAGTGTCGCCTATATTATTAACTGTTACTGCCTATACATTGTTAAGGGGCATTGGGAGATTCCCGAAAATTAAAATAACTTAATTTACCTTGTTTAGGTAGATGATTTACATGTAAATGATGTATACATACTCTCTGATGTAATGATTTCTTCAAAAAAATCAGTAAAAATCACGTGTAAATAAAAGACATTTTCTCAGCGTTTCTGAAAGCCTCTTAATGCTTTTCATTTTGTTGTATCTTGATTAAAGGTGACATCCAATTGAATCAAGTGAGATCATAACTTTGCTTCAGACATGGACTTGTCAGTCTGATAAATCCATGCTTCAGATTACAGGTTTCAAAGCTATTCTTAACACTTTCCACGCGGCTATTATTTTTACCATACACAAAACAGATTTTTCAGAAACCTTTTACAATTTTCAAAGTCTATCTCAAGGATTACTGACCCATTAATAGGCATGTTTGTACTTATGTCAATGCATTTCTCATGGTGATTCTAAATATGTTAATGAAATTCAATAATTTTGACATTTTTTAAACATTTTGTGAACATTTGGAATGTCGTCTGCAGCCGCGTGCCGCGTGGAAAGTGTTAAATTGTATAAGGAAAATCATTGCCAATGACCTCTATCTGGTAACTTAAATCCCCTGGATTGAATCATTAATCTACTAAAACAAATCTGTCGGTTAATGATAAATCTGATAATGCTATACATCAGTCATGGCTAGGGTTTAGTGTTTAGTTATGATTAAACAAGACTAGCCCTAGTATATATATGGGGGAGAAGATACGAGTTGAAATCTAAAATTATATGACTTCAGTGCATACTAAAACAACATATTTGATGTTTGGTCACTTTTTGGCTCCCCTTGGTTTTTCCTGATAACAAAATCAAAAGTATAGTTGGTAAATTGTCCTGGTCGCAAGGTAAAAGGCATACTTTTATGCGACGAAAATTATTGGGACCAATATTGTTGGGAATTTTATTGACATATTTTTATTTAAAATATTTTGGAAATTTTGCAAAAGGTTTTAACAACTTGTTGAAAATTCACCGAAATGTTCCAACCGATACTACCTGATAGAGAGGTCCGTTTTTTCGCAGAACAGAGTTTTATTTTCATCGCCACCCTAGTTTTATGCATGGTGTGCATTCAAATATAGGCCTACCTGTATCTTTCAAGTAGATTTACCCATTCATTTTTTAATTTTTTATTTCATCAAAGCGTTTTATTTCCTAGGTTTTTTCTTCAAAAAGTCAGTCGTAAATATAATGATATTGAAGCTTCGAACTTAATTCATATGTCTTGGGATGTTTCAAAGTTTTTGATAACAATTTTAGGTTTATTTAGTGTCAGAAATGATTATTTTTGTATTTTATGTATACATCGGTCACTAGGCCAACGGTAAGCTACCGGAAGTAACGCAAGTTGACCAAGAATAACAAAAAGGTTGACTCGAGTTTTACCAAAATAAATACAGACACAAATGGGTATTATGACAACCCTTTCTGGTAGATAAATTCACAAGAATTTGTCCAAATACCCATTAAGTTCGCTGAGGTGAGTAATGCTTTAAACCTAATTCACATAGACATTTGAAGATAAGAAAACCGCGGCCAGACGGTCCCAAAATAATTCAATTTCAAAATATTGTAAATAATATAAATATTAACAAGTGATCATACAATAGGCCTGAATAAATAATTTTGTTTTATATTAAATAACATCTCGATGGTTTAGTATACATTCAAGATAGCCCTATTTGCCAAAGCTGCCCTTTGTGAGACTGTGTTGCCATCAATACATCTTAAAAGCATCCGTTATGTGGCAGCTATTTTAGATATTGCCTTTTCATATAACTGAGATAAATTGCGAAAATGTCCAATGTTATAACTGCCCTTTGTGTCACTTTTAGTTAATATCAATGGGTTTGGTTTATAAAACCACACATGCTATTTAGTATACATCTGGCAGCTATTACAGATAGAACCTTGTTTCGCTTAACCCTCGATATGTACACGTACACGTTATACCCTCTAAATGTAAAACGAGTGGAAAGAGTGAAATTCACTCGAAAAAGAGTGAAGGGAGTGAAACGCAGGACAACCCGTTTTAGAGTGGAAAATTTCCACTCTAAAATGAGTGTGAAAGTAAATTTTCCACTCTCAATAGAGTGGAACATTGTCATATAAAATCCCCTTTCACTCCTTATAGAGTGTTTTTCCACTCAAAAACCGAAAACGTGTAAGAGTGGAAAACAACTCTTTTACATTTAGAGGGTACACACCCCTACATGATACCAGTGACAGTTATGATACATACACGTATACGTACACCCCCAC
Organism: Ophiura sarsii; assembly: GCA_035610835.1. Classification (NCBI taxonomy): domain Eukaryota; kingdom Metazoa; phylum Echinodermata; class Ophiuroidea; order Amphilepidida; family Ophiuridae; genus Ophiura; species Ophiura sarsii. Next base: position 31,336,794 of record CM069454.1, on the reverse strand, counting down.
GTACACGTACACGTACACGTAAATAATGGTTCTCAAGGGTTTTCAAAACTGTACTCAATATGGAACTTCTGATGGTTCTTCATCGAACCATATTTGGTTCATAAAGATCCATCCTTGGTTCTTCTATAAGACACCCGTTTGGGGTTTCTAAATGTTCAAGAACTATATATATTTGCGGGTTCTAATCTTAAGGATGCCATAAAGGATAAAAATGTTTTTAGTTGAACCATTTTTTCTGAGAGGGATAGGTTTCAAACGTAGACCAAAGGGTACACTTATTGCGTTTTCCCCCGCCCCTTAATGTTTCTAGGGTAGAAAAAACCCCCGAGATTGCGTTTTTCCACCCCCTAAGGTATACTTTTCAAGATAACTTCAATTAGTCATAGTCGATGATGAGCCAAACTATCCAATAACCATCATGATAACACCACATTGGGAGAGAGGAAGCAAAGAGACTCCCAGGGGTTCGAAGGTTCCTAACACTAGACCCAAGACAAATAGGCGAGTTAAGATCATAAAGGGAAAATGGCCCAATTTTTGTTGAAACGCAACTCAATTGAATTTGTTGGCATGAAGTAAGAATTAAACATGATTTTGCTATACTATGTATCACAGTCATTTAAGCATTCACAAATTTGACATTTTTTTAAGATCAGAAAGACAGATAAGCGTAACCTATAGTAATATTTAGTTTACATTGAAATTTTGATAAATTAAAATGCTTTCCTGTGTTCTGTTAATCCTGTTGAGTGTGTTTGTCATTGGGATGTTGCCATTTGGACACTGGCCATTGTATAATAAACTGTCAATACAATGGCCATTGTACATACAATATTCATGTATTGAAGACCAAAGAAATCCACATGATCATTGACCAATGTTTGCAAGTTGGTTCCCTTTGTAAAATCCATTTGCAAAAAGAAGAAAAAAGTCGAAAGAGGATCAATTTCCAAGACGATCAAATAGATATTCAACCATTAGTAAGAAGACCAAGGCTATCGATCCATTTGTAAGAAGACCAAGGCTATCGATCCATTTGTTATAAGAAGACCAAGGCTATCGATCCATTTGTAAGAAGACCAAGGCTATCGATCCATTTGTTATAAGAAGACCAAGGCTATCGATCCATTTGTAAGAAGACCAAGGCTATCGATCCATTTGTTATAAGAAGACCAAGGCTATCGATCCATTTGTTATAAGAAGACCAAGGCTATCGATATATTTGTAAGAAGACCAAGGCTATCGATCCATTTGTAAAGAAGACCAAGGCTATCGATCCATTTGTAAGAAGACTGGTTATAGAAATATTTATATAAGCAGATCAAATGATCATTAATATATAAAAGAAGACCAAAAAGCTTGTTGATCCATGTGTAAGAAGAACAAATGATTATTGATCCGTTTGAAAGAAGACCAAATGGTTATTGATCCATTTGAAGAAGAGCAAGTGGTTATTGATTCATTTGTAAGAAGACCAAAATTGTTATTGATCCATTTGAAAGAAGACCAAATGGTTATTGATCCATTTGAAGAAGACCAAATGGTTATTCATTCATTTGCAAGAAGACCAAATGGTTATATTGATCCATTCGAAAAAAGACCAAATGGTTATTCATTCATTTGCAAGAAGACCAAATGTTTATTGATCCATTTGAAGAAGACCAAGTGCTTATTGATTCATTTGTAAGAAAGACCAAAATGGTTATTGATTCATTTGAAAGAAGACCAGATGGTTATTCATTCATTTGCAGGAAGACCAAAATGGTTATTGATCCATTTGTATGACTATGCATGGTTACTGATCCATTTGTATGACTATACACTGTTAGAAAATTTTACGGCCAAAAGCTGGCAGCAAGGATGCCAGCTTTTTACCGTAAAATTTACAGTATACTGTATAGAATAATTCAATAAAAACACTTGAAAAAATACATATTGCGGAGTTGATAGAGCTTGGGCATGTGTAGTCGCAGTAACATGTGTCTCAGGACTTATAGTACTGAGTCACAGAACGTTACTATGATGTGACTTCGGTATTTAAGCTTTAACGAGCCCAAAATTTACAAAGTAAAACTTCTGCAACTCCTAGCATTTTCCAAAACCATTCTTACTCACCCACAATGACATGGCTGTTTAGCTAAGAATCACAGAATTTGTTTGAACTTATTGATTACAACGATACTACACTTACATCTGATAAAAATAGTAATTTAAATCCACTTTTATGCCGATTCGGGTCGGCTAAGTTCACTTTCGAAGATACTAAAATCTGCGCATGCGTATTTCCAAGTAAACAAACGATGACGTTAGGCCTGGGCGAAACTATTATAGCGTGACAGGCGATTTTGTTGCACGTAAAAAAATTGATTTTTCACCCAACTTAATCTATATTGATGAGGTAACCAGATAATCTCATATTTATTCATTGCAAGGAGACATTCAATTGTATTATATCATGAATAGTTACCACATGTTAAATACGGATACCTCAATCAATGCAATAACCACCCTGTATGAGCCCAATACTGCCTGGTGGGAGTTTGTTTACAAATACGACCTAACGCGTACGACCTCTGACCTTGTTATTTCATCCTTCCGGTTTTGTTTCGACTTAGTTTTCAACACGGAGGAAATTGGCGTGTGGAAAATTCTCCAAATGCAACGTTTTTGAACAATTATCTTCATTTTAAATGGTATGTACATCAAGGTATGAGTCTATACAATTGATATCACTTCGAAAATCGTTTGTGAATCAAATACTTTGGTTTTTACACCGTTGCAAAAATCTCATTGCTTATTTCCGTGCATCACTTATTGGGAACGTTCTAGGACTTAAGAATCAGTAGTTGATAATGTCCAGATGTTAATGATAGATGAGATTCGCAGGTCCTATGTTACTAGGACTAGGGCATGTGTAGAGAATAAAAAGCACTGGCGATCGCCCCAACTTAGTAAGCCTGTCCACTTCTTGTTTACGTTGCGTAACTGTAAAATTTACTGCGTAACTGTAAAATTTACAGTTTGTTGTAAAAATATACAGGGAAAAACCTGTAAAAGTTGTATTTTTACGGTCAAAAGTTGGCATCCTTTGCTGCCAACTTTTGACCGTAAATTTACAGGGTTTTTTTACTGTAAAATTGAGTACTTAAAATTAATCGTATAATTGACAATTCATAATAGTGTATTATGATGTTGATATACTTTAACACTTGAATAAGACCTGCACTTTTAAATTTAGTCATAATAGGCCTGGAAAATGGAACATAATAAATAAAGTATTTTGCTGTATTCCAAATTACAGCCAAATACTGTCACTTTTTAACCTTTTTTACAATATTTGACTGTAGATTTTACAGTTTGACTGTAAATTTTACAGTAATTTCTAACAGTGTACATGCATGGTTATTGATCCATTTGTAAGGATACCAAATCATGGTGTGCCACTCAGATGGCCGATCGGAAGCCACTTTTAAATCAAAAGTTGGTCAGCATAGCCTTGGTGGCGCTACGATAAGGCGTGATTGTAGCAGACGACGCGACGCTGGCCACACGTCTCTCAGACGACCCAATATGGCAACGGGAGTGCACCATTTTGAAATATTTTTAACAGTCATCGCCCGGTTAACGATGAAAATTCTTCTAATTATGATAAATTTGTCAAAATGATAAGATTAACATTCGCGATTACGTATCATTCCAATACGAATTCAGAATTTAGGTTTCGCGTGGCCACCGTCGTCTGTGTAAAGCTACCGCGAGAACAGCGCCACCAATTCTATGCTGACCAAAAATGACGTCAAACGCGTAAAACGCCGGTCACGGACGCATTCCGGACGATTACCCTAATTTATGTAAATATGCATATGGGACCGTTTTCGCTACGTACGTTAGTACAGGACTTTCATATCCCAAAATTAATCGAATCCCTGACCAAATGGATATTGATCCGTTTGTTGTAAGAAGACCAAATGGTAAGACGCCTTTAGACCCCATTAATATACGTTACGCGCAACGCATCCCATCTAAAAAACCTCCCACCCTTATTAAGCGTTTTTGTGGTACAATGTAGTCGACTGCCCCTGCTCCCATCATGGGAATTACCATACTTTTTGGGGCTTATTCAGATAGTTTAATGTATTACAGTACAATTTCAACTTGAAATAATTGTTGAATGCGTAACACATGCGTGAGTCAAATAATTGTACAAAGAGTGGTATTGTGGGTTACAATCTGTACTCACTCACCGGTTTGCCTGCCTCGGGATACTAGTACACGATTGTTATAATGTACTTTGGTGGTATTTTTGGTCAAACTTGAATGCTAAGGATTTGTAGCGTAACAATTCAGGATCGTGTTCGAGGTACATGTATGATTATCAGCTTTGTGAAGAGGGAATTGGACCATTTAAAAAGGTCGAATGTCTAATTTGTTTGTAGTAATGGTTTGGACAGATGTTTACCAAAAAGTGACGTAAAGTTATGAGTACAGTCATATGTAAGCTATAAAGTGAAGTATCATTTGGAGTTATTTCATTACTTGTTTCTTCTTCGGAGTTAAGATCAATGTCCCTAAAAGGTGTTGTGATGTTACAAAGATCAAATAAGTAAGGGGTACTAAGAGATGTGTTGAAGGCTGCGTCCTCAATTAGGATAAAAACCAAAACATGTTTACAATTGTATTACATACACAAACTTACAGCTGTAAGGTTTAAGAAAAATCAGCTGGCTTTGTGCAATAAAACGTCGTTTCAAAATATTCCATCCCCGGCTCGGAGCATTAACAGCGTTACGCTATTTTTCTTTTCGATTAAAATTATAAACGATATTACATAGAGGGCGTTTTAAAAAAAAGTTTCAATAAATAGCGATGATATTTCAACATATTTCAACATATTTCAACATTGTTTTAATCAAGTTTTGCTGCTTTGATGTGAGTAATTTTGTAATTTGTTTCTTCTTAAACATTTCTTAGTAGTACCCCTTTAATTCTCAGTAATTTTTCATAAAAATAGAAAGAAAAGAAAGAAATCAATGTCTAGCGTTGCGTCATTGCTCACGTTAAATAAAGGTGGAACCCCGCCCCCTTGCGAAAGGGCCTAGTATTTAGGCACGGACCCTCATGCTGGTGGACCCGGGATCGAATCCCGCTGCCTGCGGGGCCGGCTGCCCCTCATAAATTTCGCCCATTTTTTTCCCTTGACAGTTTTATTCCCTATTCCACTCAGGAGTATTTATAGGGAATGTTTGTTTGCATGAGCGAGTGTTGTGTAGGTTTTTTATGGCTATTATCATACCAAACTCAGAATGGAAATCGTTCATGGATAGGCCTTTGCGCCTAGGCCTTAGGTTATTCACTGTCACGATTGTTGTGGCTAAACGTGTGGGTGCAAAATATAGGACAATAACACGCAACCGTTTAATATGCCAATATCAAGGCAATCAGGCTGATATTAACGTAGGCAGTGGAATATGTTTTCATGTCAAAATGTCAAAAGTGCATATTGGAGCTATTGATCAGTGTATTTATTATGAAATAACCTGCTGAAAGTTTGTCAAACATTTTGTAGACTATAGACGTAGACCTAATCGCAATAACACAGAAGTTGTGAAATGGACAAAATAAACCGTGCTCAAAATGAATGGTTTATCTATAGCCAGTAATAGTCTTTTTCGCATTAGGCCCATAGCGAATGTTATTGGCTTGACAAAATACAATGAGGCTATTAATTTTACCATAAAGATTTTTCAGAATCCTTTCCCAACTTTCCAAGTCTATCTCAATAACTACTGCACCAATACTTATAGGGCATGTTTGTACTTATTGTAATGCATTTCTTTATGATCCAAATGGCAAATATGGTGATGAAATTCAATAATGTTGACATTTTAAAAACATTTTATGATCTTTTGGAACTGTCGACTGCCGCGTGGAAAGTGTTAAAGCTAATGGTTAAGTTGTGGGGGCTATAAAGGTGTTTTAGATATTCAGCTAATCTATTTCTTTACAATATATTTTGATTCAACAAGACACAGTTGAATTTAATTTTTTCATTTAGTGTTTTTAATTCAAGTAAAACTGGTCACGAACGATGTATAATATTTAAAATAAAACGATATCATCATAATCAAATCATCTTTCGTCATCTGTTGCAGGTGGCACCATACGACGATGGTCACGCGATTTCATCATTTCATCGTTCCAATATGGCAACGGGAGTGCGCCATTTTAAAATATTTTTAACAGTCATCGCCCGGTTAACGATGAAAATAATTTAAAAAATAGCATTTACAATGGAGTTGTTTAGCCAACTCCAACGGTTTTGGATTGGAAAACAAATCTTCTAATTATGATGAATTTTTCAAAATGATAAGATTAACATTCGCGTTTACGTGTTATTCCACGAATTCAAAATTTAGGATTCGCGTGACCATCGTCGTCTGGGTGGCACGATGATAGGTCTAGCGCCCTCATTCTTGCTTTTTGAAGGGTATAGCATTCTTATACTAAGTAGGCCTATCCTGTTTTAGCGCGGACACATAAACAGAGACCTGAACACAAAATTCCTAATAGTAATAACCACGATAGCGTGAAATATTTGCCAATATTTGATATTTCTTATTATATTATTTTGGAAAGGTGTAACGATAATAGGACTATTTGTTAAATTGTGTAGGTGTGTATAAGACGGGGGAAGTTATAGTTTCAGAAAATACAGGCAAATATTTACAAGATATCAGGTCATTTGGTATCGGCGTAGGATAAACCCAAATGGCCGGTAGGCCTGTTATACTTAAATACTGAAAATGAGAATGCATGCATACTAAAAGTTTTGTGTTACCATAGAAATGACACAAACCCTCAAACTGACCAGATTGAGTCATGTATTTGAGGGTTAGCTAATCCTATTATACACCATTAGGCCTATTGGCTTAATCAGAATCAAATTCCTAACAGTGCCAATGGCAATGTTAATACACATTCCTATATCTGGTAAATCAGATTTGTCTTTCGTGTAGGTCTTTTATTTCAATCGAATCGTGGGTTGAAAGCCCGTTCCGGGGTTGGGGGCGGGGGGTGGGGGGTCTCAATCTTTGACGGGGGTGTGACGCTGAGGTTAGAAATCCTGACACAGCTTGTAGGGGTATTTTACCTAACAATGGCTGATTTGACTGCTTTCGTTTTCCTCGCGATTTGGTACCAATGTTCTTTTAAAGATTTGGTATCAATGTTTAGGGTTTTCCAGCACAGCACAATTCAATGTAATACTACCCCATATTTAGGGTATACTTGCCAAAAGGGCGACACACACCTGTTATACGTGATTACCCTACCCCCTGATTGAAACCTGCAGGGGTAAAAACACGTATTAACCCCACGCTTCAGGGCATGATTGAAAGCGGTATCAAAGCAAGCAATAGGAACATGCATAAGCCGCTGAAAAGTTGAAACTTTTCGCCCAAGTTCATCCAATATCAACATTGTAATGGCAAAATACTGCAGGGCAGGTTAACAAATAGACGTTTGTTAAACTTGGATGATTAACAATAATGGTTTGCTAAACATGCTAAAGCAATATTTTTCTTTCACTTCGCATGAATAGGCAACTATTTTCATGCAGTGTTTATCAAAAGGGTGAACTTTCCGCACTGTGCCAAAGTTAACAATGATGGCGCTCGTCAAAGCACACCAGTCTCCCAGACGACGGTGAACACGATTGGCCGTGAACTTTGTGATGATCGTTATGACTTTTATATAATGATTATGTTCATTCTACGAAATGAATATATTTTTGTTCATAAAGTATTGCTTTCAGTGGCGGTGAAGGCATCAGAATTTAGTAGGGAGCTGGGACAGTATTCAAAACGCGTGTTCTATTGGAGACATGGCAAATTTAAGGGGGTGTCGTAGAGGGTGTTGAGACCCCCCACCACACCCACGTACCCCGCCTATATGCTTGCTTTATTTGGGCCTAAATCATGCAATGAAAAAAGTGTCACAAAAAGTGAACCAAAATGCTAGGACCAACTGTTTTTTTAAACATTTATATTCCTGACGCATATATTATACAGGGTGTATCAGGAAGAAATGTACCGTGTTTCTAAAATACATGAAAAATACAAAATGATTATTGTTTTAAATTTAAACACCTGCAATATAAAGGTGAACATGTTTCCTATATTATTTCATTGACACATCTCTTTTTGTTCTCGTGTGGCAAGACATAATCGAAAATCGATGAAAAACGTGTTTTAAAATTTAATCAATCCTCTCTACCACTACCCCAACATTTCAAACAATGTAGCCCACACCACATAAGCAATTTTCAAATCTCCCGCCAAAGAAAGGAAAGTTAAAACCACTTAAGCAGAACAAATCCCGGTTTATTTGCGGATTACAAATCAAAATTTATCTCCAAATTTCACCCACAAAAGTATGCAAATAAGAAATAGTTAATACAAGTGATGTGAAAAGTTGAGATATGGCGACCAAAAATAAACCCTTTCCTAATGTATGGACGGATGGATATCTCAGGTAGTGTTAGTAATTTCACAGATTTGTTAAATTGATCATTTCGACCCAAATTGAAATCTACCATCTTTACCAGAAAGTCTGCATTTTCCATCAGAAATGTCCGATTTTCAAAATTCAAAATTCTTATGAAAACTTGGCGTTTGCGCAAGATATGTGAAAACGGTTTGAACAATATCAATCGAATTCATACCGTAATGAATCATACAGCGTGTCCCAAAAAACTGGGTCCAAAATTTGCAGAGCTTGTAGCTTAAAAAGTTGAAAACGTAGCTGCTTCATATTTGAGGATATTAAGGTACATATACCTGACCTTAATTGGTTAAAATGTGAGACTAATCAAATGGCAACTTTCTGAAATACAAAGCTTTCAACAGCGCGTGGTTAGAACCCGTTTTTTCCAATTTAGCAATAAACCGCCTTATGCCTTGCATTTGCGTTGTGTGCAAGTTTTCCCTACATCATGTGCATAGTGTTTATTCTCCGAAATATATTATGTTTGGTAGAAAAGGGTTAAATTATAGGTATTTTGGATCAATATTCAGCATTATAAATACCCATTACGGTAACCTTGTCGTTGAATATACACAAAAACAGAGCAACTGTTACCCTGATACCATGCCTGGAAATAGCACCCGCCCACAGCGGGTAAATGTTGTGTCGGGAAAAAGGACCCCGGCAACCGATTGGCGGGTAAACAATTTCAAACTCACGGTGCAAGGGTGAGAGTTACACTGGCTAGTGGAATTTCTGTCGGGCAGGTATTTTTGTGAGTTACCTGCCCGATCCCGATTGGCTGGTTGAAAAATCTGAAGTTCCAGCCCTTCCTCTAATTCCTTTGATGAGATGACTGACTTAACGGCTGGTTTCCAATTTCGAAGAAATGGTTCTTGAACTGCTTCAAAGATGCCAGTGTCTCAGAAGGTTATTTATTGATTTTTCTAACAAAAATCATAGGTATGTACACTTTTTATCCCCCTTATGACGCGGATTTCCTTGAGTAAGTCATTGTTATCAAGTCAAAGCAAAACTTTGATGACGTCAGTTCGATGCGCAAATGCAACGTTCATAGGCAAAATCGGGAAAAATGGGTTCTGACCACGCTGTATGCAAAGCTTTGTATTTCTAAAACCTTACATTCGGATGGTCTCATAATTTCACCAAATAATGTCAGATATATTTACTTTTATATTCCCAAACATGAAGCATCTATGTTTCCCATATTTTAAGTTATAAGCTCTGACACTTTTGGACCCAGTTTTTTGGGACACGCTGTATTGCCTCGGTAAAGTTCGTTCTGATACACCCTGTACTACACTCTATTCTACGTGCCTAATGCAAAAACTGAACAATTGCCACAGTGAATTAACCATATTGCCAAACTTCTTTTTGATTATTTTGCAGATTATTTTACCCAAATAAAGACTCATGGAATATACATTATACACTCTAACTTCATTCTATTAAATTTTAAATGTTATTAGAATCCCTAATATTTCAATGTTTTTGAATCAGCAACTATATATAATCAAATTTAATAGAAATTTAATCCGACGGCACATCGAACATTTTTAGGAGGTACCTATTCATATATTCTTGTTTGATCACCGATTATTTTTTTACAGCGCAATTCGTATAATTTCCATCTACAAACCGTGAACCTTTATTAAAGTTTGGCCATTTAATGACTTATTCCAAACATAATCACCCGTAATTTTATATTGCTTATTCTAAATTATTATTACAGCACTTTTGATTATAAAGAAAAAACCCCTGCAGCGTGGCGGCCCTACGGGGTCAACTACCCCAGTCAGCTCCAGCTTCACCCCATTGTACCCCCCCAAACAATCGAACATGTTGAGTTTTAATGTCAAAATTACTTTAAATTTGCTTTAAATTGTTCTGAAATGTCCAATTCAGAACAAATTAAGCTAATTTCAAGCAATTTTTACCATAAAAAGCAACATTTTCGCGCGCATTATGCCCCTCCCAATTTGTTGCCCCCCCCCCCCCCCGATTTGTTCAATTTCCCCGTTAGCCACTATTTGATGCTGATGTCGCCACTGAAAGCCTACGATCTGCTTTAAACAATGTTAGTACAGCTCAGTTTTTAATACGCCACCAACAAGCACATCATCTGATCATGATGGGCTAGGAACATGCAGGCTGGGTATTCACAAATAATGTACGAATTGGATTGAAGAGGGAAAATGAACTCGAAGTGGCTGCGGAAGTGTTGCCGAAAATAGCATTTTTGACAACGTGAAAGTGTATAGAAACGGTCGCTTAATTGAAAAAAGCACAATATTACAGCATAAGAATGGAAAAATATTAAAAATCAGCGTTTTGGATGATAATATCAATACAATATAAATATGCAGTAATGGAAATATCCACATGGCTGTCAACCGGGGGTAGACGATCATGTGTATCCCAGCTCTATTCATAATATTGTGTGCAGGCCTACTGATCACAAAAATATGGTATTGCTTTATTAATGTTTAATAGGGATTAAATCATCACCTTGCCAGTTCACCCCTCGCTAGTCCAGTGGTTGAGGGACATGCCTTAAAATGCAGAGGTCCATGGTTCGATTCACACTAGGATCACTTTTTCAACTGATTCAAGATAAACATGGGGTGGACAAATATGGGAATATCTGGGATCTACAGTGGAGCTAGGGCAAGTTGCGCTACTATTAAACTGTTCACAAGTTAATCGTAACAACCACTCGCTGATCCCCCCCCCCAAAAAAAGAAAGAAAAAAAAGAAAAGAAAGCAAGCAAGAAAGAAAAAAAAAACACCAAAAATCAAAAACCCAACATCAACAAACACTAGCTGCACGTCTTATTTATGCAAATGAGACAACCGGCCAACTTTACCTGTCATGACGCCCAATCATTCATCTTTTCCCTTTACTCTATTTTTGTGTTACGACATTTGCCCGATTTAAGCACGTTCCTGTCTTCTGTCCGCACGAAATGACGACGACGACGGGAAAATGCTGATGAAACGAGATAGTTTGACATTTATAAACGAAACTTGTACAATGTAATAAATCGTCAAAGAAACGTTACATGATGCGTTTAATGTGACAATTCACACAATGATACGGATGGATAACATTTATTTTTCTGGACAATGTATAGCTACCTTTTTATAAATGCTGCAGTTTGGTCGTTGAAATAACATTGTTTATAATTCGAACAATGTTTTTTCTCCGTCGTCAGGTCGTCTGTGGCTCCCCACAGATATCAAATTGAATAACATTATATTATCATCGAAATGTTTCTTTAAAAAAAGAATAATACAAATTATAAACATCAACCAATTAACAAAACGGGAATGATCTAAATTTGCATAATCTCGCGAGAAAAATAAAACTCAAGGTTGCGTACGAGCAATTTGAAATAAAAGGGGAAGCCTTCTATTCTTGATTTTTTTTTAAAGCAGGATTTCTTGCAGATTTACATTTCTGATAATAAAATCATGAATCTATTCTGAGTTACAGAGTGATACGATTCCTAATTACTGTTGTTTTAGAGTGAATTTATAGTGAAAATAAACTTTCCTGCCAGCAGGACAGTTTATTGTCCCTCTTTTTAAAACATGATTTTGAAGTAATTAGGAATCGTATCGCTCTGTAACTTAAAATGTATTTATGATTTATAATCAGAAATGTAAATCTGCAAGAAAATCTGCTTAACAAATAATAATTCAAGGATAGAGGGCGTCCCATGAAAAAGAGAAACCGGGAACGAAAATTGATTGCAGCACAACAAATGTTACAATAACGGAAACTTGGAGATGATTGAATAGATCGTCAGAACTATCTTTGACACGTTATCTGTCAAGATGTTTCGGCATCCTTGTTAAAAGATGCTTACTACATTACAGTAAATAATCACATCAATAAAATGCCCCCGCCTGTCATTTCACGGTATCATCATGATCATTGAACATCCGAGAAAGTAATAAACCGATAATCACTTATCCATATCAAATGTCTCATGACACCCGTAACATTTTGTTAAGCTTATTATTAAACCGCCAAATTTATTAATCGTCTCGTCTACTCCTGTCTTGTCATCATCAATTAGGTTTGTCCTATCAAGTGAAACTAGACTTATGTCCAAAAAGACAGTATACATCTTGTGATGTGAGATAAAAGATTGTGCAACATGCTCCGGTTACACGCAAAAATAAAACCCGAATAGGCTCTGAAAAGAGCCCATTAGAACAAAACGTTTCCAATAAAAGGGGTCGGATAAGGTGAAGTTATACTCATTCGCCTATACGCTACGGAATAAAGTTAAATACTTTGAATGAGTGTCTACGGTTGCATAATTCGGCAACATTTTCCGGTTTACATACCGATAAGTCTCTCTATATACCGAATGTTGCCATGATTTTTTTCTCGGACTACTGCTTATTTCAGAAACAATTAGACGTATTTCATCCAAATAAACAGGTCGACATAACATTTTTGGGCTTTTGACAGCCACGACTAGGCACAAGGTTAGAATTATACGTGACTTCGAAATTGTACTTCGCTTTAAAGGTGTTTTTTATTATTTGATGAAGAAGTATAGTTCTACAAAATTGTTTTTGGAACATGGATTTATACTTTTATTTTGTTTCGTACTGAATTTTTCCAATCAATCTCAACTCATTCCCGACATTTTTTTTGAAACGACCCGTTTCATATTTAACATTGAGAGCCTCTAATTATTCATTTTTAAAAGAAGGCCAGTGATACATATAATAAAGAGAACATATGTTCGGTTCGATTCAATGCACGGTAACAGTTACATATTTTTAATTGAAAATTACCGCCCTTGTCGGTCAAACGTTGAATGAACTTACCTGTATAATCAATTATGTTAATTGGGAAGTGCTACTGATCACATTCACGATAGAACATTATTTTAATATTAAAAGGTGTAACCTATTATAATGAGTAAGCTATCACGAATTGTAAGTATTCCGACTACTTTGTCCCCATTTTGAGAAAAATGAATTGAAGGCAACGATTTAACATACCATAACCTGACCTGACGATACTACGATTCGAACACAGCCTGACATTTCGGTAAAAAAGTGAATGTCATTCAAGTAGACCAGCAGCTCTCTTAAATTTTGCGATTGACTATTCAATCAAAAAGATTGATTTTTCAATCTACTGTCGATTGTGATTAGGGACAAATCTTTTTGATTGAATATTCAGTGGAATTATTTGAAAGTTCAAATCTGTATACCTCTTATTTACATATACACTGCAAAAAGGTTGCTTAAATATTTACTCAACATTTTACACAACGTTGTTGAAGTATGCAACCGCTCAACAGTTGCCGTTGGATGACATGTTTTCACCAACAGTTGAACAATTCCAGTTACTCAGCAGTTGCACAATTTTAATTACATAACAGTTGGGTATTATTAATTAACCATTTGTTGGGCATTTTGTGACTGTTGCTTAATTTGTGAATTGTTTTCATTATATTATATTGAGCATTTTTGTATAGCAACTGTTGCTTAATTTATCAAATGTAGCCATATGTTGGGTATTTTATTTGTGACAAGTTTTTATCATATATTGAGCATTTTTGCATATACCGACACCGTTGGATAACATGTTTTCACCAACAGTTGAACAATTCTATAGTTACTCAAAAGTTAGGTAATTATATTCACTCAACAGTTGTTCAAGTATGCAACAGCTCACGAAATTGGCTTTTTTGGACAACAGTTGCCTAAAATTCACATGTGCGTAACTTGCATCAACTGTTGCGTGATTGTCCTCAATGCTCATGCAACAGTTGCCAAAGTGAAATATTTGTACGCAACATATTTTAGCAACAGAAACAGTTTCCACCAACATTTTAAGGACATTTAGGGTTAGGACATATTTGAGTCCAAAACGGCCCGAAAAAATGCTTTACACAATGGGAAAAGGGGCGTTTTCGGAAAATAGGGGTAGGGGGTGGGGGGGGGGGGGGGGGGGGGGGCGTTTTCACAAAAAAGGTACAATAGTACAAAATAAGATAGGCCTACATTTGTACACACAAAAAGGTACATTGGTACATTTTTTTCTCAGGGGGGGGGGGGGGGGGGGGGGATGTCCGCCACCGCCCCCTGGTTACGAGCCTGGTGGACATACATGTATACCGAACAAAATAATGCCAAAAGGCTCATTTAAAAAAGGTATCAAGTCTAATGTCGCTAAACATTCTAAAATAAGAGATATTCAATCGCCTAGGCCTATATCTTTCGTATATTTAGAGAATAAAACATAGTTCTTAGCTGTTTTGCTATAGACGATGGTCTTATAATGTATAGGCTGTACCATATTTGGAGTCGTGTATGGTCGCCGCAGGCGGCCATACACGACGACACAAATATGGTACAGCCACACACGCATCTGTCATCGCTGCGTTATACCCACAACGCATACGGCGGCGACTTTGTGTAGGGCACGCTAACGCGATGACGCGTTGATCATACGCGCTGAAGGTATTATTTTTCGAATGAATTAAACCCCGCCCTAAACTATGCACCATTTAGAGAATAAAACATCGTCGTCGTGTATGGCCGCCTGCGGCGACCATACACGACTCCAAATATGGTACAGCCTATACATTATAAGACCATCGTCTATAGCAAAACAGCTAAGAACTATGTTTGATTCTCATTCTTATTTAGTTTATTGGGTTATTTTGATCTTTTATCATAAAATAACGCAGTTTGTTAGATTTATTTTAAACAAACAACAACAAATTTCCCCCTTTATAAAATCGGCGAATCCAGCCAGCTGTTTTCCAACATCCTGCTTCAAATTAATCGCGTTCTTTAGCACGCGCGCACCTGTCATCGCTGCGTTATACCCACAACGCATACGGCGGCGACTTTGTGTAGGGCACGCAAACGCGATGACGCGTTGATCATACGCGATGACGCGTTGATCATACGCGCTGAAGGTATTATTTTTCGAATGAATTAAACCCCGCCCCAAACCGTGCACCATTGTCTCATAATGTATGGGCATGTCGGCTAAAAATCAGCCAAAAACCAATCAAATTGCCTGCTGACATCTCAAACCACACCCACTATATAAGAATGTCTCATAATGTATGGGCGTGTCGGCTGAAAATCGGCCAAAAACCAATCAAATTGCCTGCTGACATCTCAAACCACACCCACTATATAAGAATTCGTGATAATGTTCATAGTGTGGTTGCACGTCGATGGGAAAGCTGATGTGTTCATACTTCCAATGATATTTACAGTGCGTCACTTGTTCCAGCGCTCAGCGCTCAGGTAAATTTGCTTAAGAATATAGAGAGGTCTTGGTCTGAATGTGCCAAAATTATCACTATTTTGTGTTCAAAAGTCAATATGTTACAGCATCACTCATCTACACTGTAGTTATCCAAGTAACATTTCATTAAAACAATGTAACATTTCATTAACACAATGTAAATTTTCATTAAAACAATATAACATTTCATTAAAACAGTGTAACATTTCATTGAAACAATGTAACATTTCATTGAAACAATGTAACATTTCATTAAAACAGTGTAACATTTCATTAAAACAGTGTAACATTTCATTGAAACAATGTAACATTTCATTGAAACAACGTAACATTTCATTGAAACAATGTAACATTTCATTGAAACAGTGTAACATTTCATTGAAACAGTGTAACATTTCATTGAAACAATGTAACATTTCATTGAAACAATGTAACATTTCATTAAAACAGTGTAAAATTTCATTAAAACAGTGTAACATTTAATTGAAACAATGTAACATTTCATTGAAATAGTGTAACATTTCATTGAAACAATGTAACATTTCATTGAAACAACGTAACATTTAATTGACACTAACATTTCATTGAAACAATGTAACATTTCATTAAAACAATGTAACATTCCATTGAACCAATGTAACATTTCATTGAAACAATGTAACATTTCATTGAAACAATGTAACATTTCATTGAAACAATGTAACATTTCATTGAAACAATGTAACATTTCATTGAAGCAATGTAACATTTCATTGAAACAATGTAACATTTCATTGAAACAATGTAACATTTCATTGAAACAATGTAACATTTCATTGAAACAATGTAACATTTCATTGAAACAATGTAACATTTCATAGAAAAAAGTAACATTTCATTGAAACAATGTAATATTTCATTGAAACAATGTAACATTTCATTAAAACAGTGTAACATTTCATTAAAACAATGTAACATTTCATGGAAACAATGTAGCATTTCATTAAAACAGTGTAACATTTCATTGAAACTAACATTTCATTGAAACAATGTAATATTTCATTGAAACAATGTAACATTTCATTAAAACAGTGTAACATTTCATTAAAACAGTGTAACATTCCATTGAAACAATGTAACATTTCATTGAATCAATGTAACATTTCACTAAGACAGTGTAACATTTCATTGAAACAATGTAACATTTCATTGAAACAATGTAACATTTCATTGAAACAATGTAACATTTCATTGAAACAATGTAACATTTCATTGAAACAATGTAACATTTCATTGAAACAATGTAACATTTCATTGAAACAATGTAACATTTCATTGAAACAATGTAACATTTCATTGAAACAATGTAACATTTCATTGAAACAATGTAACATTTCATTAAAACAATGTAACATTTCATTGAAACAATGTAATATTTCATTGAAACAAACAATGTAACATTTCAAACAATGTAACATTTCATTGAAACAATGTAACATTTCATTGAAACAATGTAATATTTCATTGAAACAAACAATGTAACATTTCAAACAATGTACCATTTCATTGAAACAATGTAACATTTCATTAAAACAGTGTAACATTTCATTAAAACAATGTAACATTTTATTGAAACAATGTAACATTTCATTAAAACAGTGTAACATTTCATTGAAACAATGTAATATTTCATTGAAACAATGTAACATTTCATTAAAACAGTGTAACATTTCATTGAAACAATGTAATATTTCATTGAAACAATGTAACATTTCATTGAAACAATGTAACATTTCATTAAAACAGTGTAACATTTCATTAAAACAATGTAACATTTCATTGAAACAATGTAACATTTCATTAGAACAGTGTAACATGTCATTGAAACAATGTAACATTTCATTGAAACAATGTAGCATTTCCTTGAAACAATGTAACCTTTCATTGAAACAATGTAACATTTCATTGAAACAATGTAAAATTTCATTAAAACAGTGTAACATTTCATTAAAACAATGTAACATTTCATTGAAACAATTTAACATTTCATTGAAACAATGTAACATTTCATTAAAACAGTGTAACATTTCATTAAAACAGTGTAACATTCCATTGAAACAATGTAACATTTCATTGAAACAATGTAACATTTCATTGAATCAATGTAACATTTCACTAAGACAGTGTAACATTTCATTGAAACAATGTAACATTTCATTGAAACAATGTAACATTTCATTGAAACAATGTAACATTTCATTGAAACAATGTAACATTTCTGGTCCAACATTACTTCTGGTAACACTGGATCAACGGTCGTCATACACCATTGAGAAAGACATCCGATCGGACGTCGAAACTGTCTGGAACAGTAAGTTCAATTTTGGAATTATCTTATGAATCTTCTAATTATGTTTCCTTGGATTCCTGATGAACCTATTCTCTAATGTAACATTTCATTGAAACAATTTAACATTTCATTGAAACAATGTAACATTTCATTAAAACAGTGTAACATTTCATTAAAACAGTGTAACATTCCATTGAAACAATGTAACATTTCATTGAAACAATGTAACATTTCATTGAATCAATGTAACATTTCACTAAGACGGTGTAACATTTCATTGAAACAATGTAACATTTCATTGAAACAATGTAACATTTCATTGAAACAATGTAACATTTCATTGAAACAATGTAACATTTCTGGTCCAACATTACTTCTGGTAACACTGGATCAACGGTCGTCATACACCATTGAGAAAGACATCCGATCGGACGTCGAAACTGTCTGGAACAGTAAGTTCAATTTTGGAATTATCTTATGAATCTTCTAATTATGTTTCCTTGGATTCCTGATGAACCTATTCTCTAATGTAACATTTCATTGAAACAATGTAACATTTCATTGAAACAATGTAACATTTCATTGAAACAATGTAACATTTCATTGAAACAATGTAACATTTCATTGAAACAATGTAACATTTCATTGAAACAATGTAACATTCATTGAAACAATGTAATATTTCATTGAAACAAACAATGTAACATTTCATTGAAACAAACAATGTAACATTTCATTGAAACAAACAATGTAACATTTCATTGAAACAATGTAACATTTCATTAAAACAGTGTAACATTTCATTAAAACAATGAAGAAAGCATTGAGAAAGACATCCGATCGGACGTCGAAACTGTCTGGAACAGTAAGTTCAATTTTGGAATTATCTTATGAATCTTCTAATTATGTTTCCTTGGATTCCTGATGAACCTATTCTCTAATGTAACATTTCATTGAAACAATGTAACATTTCATTGAAACAATGTAACATTTCATTAAAACAACGTAACATTTCATTGAAACAATGTAACATTTCATTGAAACAATGTAATATTTCATTGAAACAATGTAACATTTCATCGAAACAATGTAACATTTCATTAAAACAGTGTAACATTTCATTAAAACAATGCAACATTTCATTGAAACAATGTAACATTTCATGTAACGTTTCATTGAAACAATGTAACATTTCACTAAAACAATGTAACATTTCATTGAAACAGTGTAACATTTCACTAAAACAATGTAACATTTCATTGAAACAGTGTAACATTTCATTAAAACAATGTAACGTTTCATTGAAACAATGTAACATTTCATTGAAACAGTGTAACATTTCATTAAAACAATGTAACATTTCATTGAAACAATGTAACCTTTCATTGAAACAATGTAACCTTTCAATGAAACAATGTAACCTTTCAATGAAACAATGTAACATTTCATTGAAACAATGTAACATTTCATTGAAACAATGTAACATTTCATTGAAACAATGTAACATTTCATTGAAACAATGTAACATTTCATTGAAACAGTGTAACATTTCATTAAAACAATGTAACATTTCATTGAAACAATGTAACATTTCATTGAAACAATGTAACCTTTCATTGAAACAATGTAACATTTCATTGAAACATTGTAAAATTTCATTAAACAATGTAAAATTTCATTGAAACAGTGTAACATTTCATTGAAACAATGTAACATTTCATTGAAACAATGTAAAATTTCATTGAAACAATGTAACATTTCATTGAAACAATGTAACATTTCATTGAATGTAACATTTCATTGAAATATTTCATTTAACAATGTAACATTTAATTGAAACAATGTAACATTTCATTGAAACAATGTAACATTTCATTGAAACAATGTAACATTTCACTGCCGGTATTCTCAATGAGGTGGCTGAGCACTGAAGTAAGGGATTACTAAGAATATGGTGTTGTTGGAAAAACGAACACACCAGTCTTTCATTGATAATGAAACACAATATGAATATATCGCGAAATAATCGGAAACATTGGCGATTGAAATAAATTTCCAAACTTTTTTTGAGAAATTTATGTGAGCAACTTTTACGTAAATCGAATTCAATATTATAGGGTTATTGGAATACCTTACAGCCTCAGATATATAATGTACAATGATCAATATCAATATACGGTATGTCATAACAGATTCTTTTGAAAAGAACATTATTGAAGAAATACCTTTTTATACTTTTATTTAAACCATTTCTATTCCAACACGAATCATTTCTATCAGATTTCATAGCTTCAAATTTAACAGAACCATGCTTCGTTGCCATGGTTACACCAATTTATATTTTTCTATCACCGGTGACATTTTCTAATCAATCACTGGACCATTGTTTCACTTGATAGACATTGACGAGTAAATAATGATAGACATCATCAAATGATGGTATAACCGGGGAGGGGTTCTCACGTATTATGTGAAACCCATATTACAATGGGTACAGTTATGTACACATTTCCTAAACAGGGGGTATATACTAGAAAACCTTAAACGTGGGTCCCAAATAACGAAACAAACTAAACACGGGTCCCAAATCGCGAAAACACCCCTAAGGCCAAAAAAAAAGAAGGTTTGTCTCAAAGCTTATTTACAATTTCCTGCATTTCAGACGCGGTATTTTTGGCATTTCAAAACCAATGCGCGCGCAAGCTTTGAGACAAACCTATTTTTGGTTTGGCCTAAGCGTGGATCCCAAATCGCGAAAAACCACAAACCCGGGTCCCAAATCGCAAAACAACCATCCCACTAGTCAAATCAGCCATTTTTGAGGTAAGACTCATCGGTTAGGGGTGCACTACACTAAATGGGGTATCCCCTAACCTTAAGGACGGTGTTTAAAACTAAAATCGGAAAGTATGTATCACAAAATCCTCAATTAAAAAGACTTGACAGTAATACCATTGCGTACATGCCTATGATTTTTGATTAATGGGACATCACCTACATGAACCGTGACTATATAAACTGTGAATATCATCTAGGTAAATTTTGAGAGATCTTTCAAATTTGTGCTTTTTACTGAAAACATTGGAGATTACGGCGACATTTCCAAGCTCGTCAGAGAGGTGTCAACTCCATAGGCATATTTTGGAAAATCGAGCAGGTTCACCCACCTGTTTTTTTTCACTTTTTGGTGGGGAAATGTGATCATCTTTAAGAAAAAATCACTCTACAGGGTCCAATTTTGCAATTTAGTGGTCTAAAACAGAGTTTTATATCAGTGTGTTTGTACATATCCCTGCCCTATGGAGCTCTATTTAGTGGTGTGACCCCTTAGGATTTCAAACCACTGGCGGCTAACCCCGTCAAAAACAATTTGAATACCCCCTCCCCCGGGGTGGTATACAACATTCAGCATGTTCAATTGGCACTACCGCATTTTTTAAAAACCCAAAACTGATTTTGTACGTTGTGTCCGAAAGTTTTTGAGCCATTTTTTTTTTTTTAATCAGCAATTTTAGTGAAATTTGAGACCCGTCACCGAAAGTCCGATATTGTTTTGAAAAGTAACCACTGACCTACATCTTTAGGTATTTAATAATATTATCATTATTGTTTTTGGGTGGGGGGAGACACCACAAAACTCCTTCATTTGGGATCATTTTGCAAATTTCTTATCCAAAGACCCGTTTTTTAGAAAAAATGAAAATTTGCTAACCAAAGATCCCCTGCTTTCTTCTGAAGATAGCAGTGTGAATGGTTAATGATTCAGAGAATCGTACACAATTATTAACCACGCTTGAGCCTCTGTGTGCGCATATCTCCTAATTCATTTCACTTGGCTTCAACAAGGTCAAATTAATAACACGATTTTTAAAATTAAAAAAATCAGCATGAATGCTATCGGCAGTGAATCATCGTTTATATTGACAACAATGTACGTTTGTTTAAACCCTTTATGATAAATAATGTCATGATTACATGAACAACATAACTAGTGGTAGAGAAATGCCGTGCATTGGGCTATTCCAGTTAAAACCCATACACCCCATATTGAAGACATGGCCTTAATCTTCCACACACAGGGAGTGTGAATTTAAAATGGAGTTACCTGCAGGGGTGAGTCCATTTGAAATTCAAATGGGGTTACCTGCATGCGTGAGTCCATTTGAAATTCATACTCCCTGTTTTGAAAATTAAGGCCATGTCTTCCGCTGGGGTGTATGGGTTTCAAATGGAAGAACCCAATTATACTAGACCCATCTTTCTGTTGTCAATGAAAAACATTGCTATCTAATCTTTTTTACAATTCCCGTGTACAAATTTAGTAGTCCGATGTTGTTGTTGAACCTATTGAAATAGACAAAAGATATCCAGGAGAAATCGCACGCAGGACGGTATCCCTCCGGTAACGCTAACTGTTGCTATCTAATCTCCCAATGATTGGCTCTTGAATTACACATTCGATTCTTGCTTTTTCATATCGGCACCGGTTTTATGCACACAGACCGTGATTTGCCTAAGCAACAGTTGCTATCTACCGTAGACGAATACATAGCCATACCCAATAAACATAGGAGGGCGGGAAATAATTTACGTAACTGCCTGCTCGGAACTTCCATGCGCGCGGTATTTCATCTCAATCTCAGCCATTAACAAAAACAGATGTGATATACAAACACCACGAAGCGATAAACTATATGTAACTGAACCCATCGTCTGCTTCGGCTGATATGTGTGTGACTAGCGAGTTTACGAATAAATCTCCCGCCAAAAAGTGTGTCGTTTGGTTTTAAGAAGAATGTTGGACTAGATAAATAACGGGTGCTTGGATATCGTCTGCTTCGTTCGGCTGATATCTGTGAATAGCGAGAAATTTACGATTAATTCTCCCGCCAAAAGTGTCAGTGTCGTCTGCTTTTCGTATAAATGACCAGGACATTCGTCTAGATAAATGCTGGGTATATTCCGTGGGCGGTCCATATACCCACAGACATTGGTACGTAGTTGCATTCCAGATAAGTGCAATCAGGGAGATAATTTGTTTTTCTAACAACATATATAACATTTTAATCATCAGATAAACACACGGTTCAACCACGCGAAACATGTAATCACGGCGCGCGCTCTGTATGCTAAAGGCTATTTTACGAACATTTTTGTTATCTTGATGCTGTCAGAGAACATGAAGCTGTCATCACTTCATCATCTTGATAATCCTTTGTGGCCTAGTTCTTAACATCAATCAAATCATCATTTGCATCAGATGTGCCTATACCAGCTGTTGAATGTCTTACTCTGAACTAAGTGCACGTCGTCCCGCGCCGTAAACCAGAACTTAATGCTAATGATGTACTTTCTCTTGGACTTATTTATTACAGATACAGAATCAGAACGATTGAAGAATTATAGTACCAGTCTTGTGGTCCGGATTTTAACTTGATAAGCTGTGGTGACTTTTTAAACCGTAGGAGCTCTTTGAATAGTGTCGGATTTATAGGAAGAGTTTTTCTAACGTATTGGAGCTGTTTTGAAAGCGTTGTTATTTGAACTTTTTTTGCACGGAATCTTCGCCAGATTAGTGTGATAAATTAAAGGTAAGATTGCAATTATAAGTAATACTGAAACTTCATTTACTATCTATCTGCAGAGCGTGTGTCATTTGTGATGTCCGTTGTATTTTATACCGGTTTTTTTAGACTCTAACATTTGGTGTGGATCTTAACACTTTCCAGCGGCTATTAGTATTACTATTAGTTTTACCACTGATACAAAACATAATTTTCAGAAACCATTCCCAAACTTCAAAATCTATCTCAAGAATTACTGAACCAATTTCTCACGGTGATTCCAAATAATGATGATGAGATTCAATAATTTTGACATTTTTGAAACATTTTGTGAAATTTTAGAACAGTGGAACTGTGGAAAGTGTTTTAACACTTTAAAATATTAAATCAATAGTATTTATTAAAATATACACTATCGATTTAATATTTTTTAAACAAATGTCGGTCTATAAAGAGGACAACGTTGACAGTAAAAAGACACAAGAAGATTAACATAGACACGTAAATTTTGTCTAACGATATCATAGGTGTCCGTAAACGTGAACAAGAATAAAATACAGTTCGTACAATAGCTGTTTTGCTTTACGGTGATGGGCTCGTAAGGGAAGACATCAAAACTCGACCGCCCGTTGACCGCCGGTTACGTTCGGTTCCGCCCGGTTCTTTCAGGTCAACTGTTTTACTGGTACACGCATGCAACACTGAACAACCGCCGGTTGACTTAATGCCCTAACCGGACCAATTTACACTATCAATCTGTTACTTTGCGGTCATAATAGGGCACGTACCCCTGGACTTTCGGTATTGATTTTAAAAAGTTAATTGAGCTATAAACAGATTGAAAAAGCCAACCCCAGCGAAAATCAATGGCTGTATTGTACTGGTTGTCAACTGAGACTTGAGAGCCCGTTGATTCAAGATTTTATTGCTCGCGCGTGTGACGAGGCACTATCAACCGGTCGTGTTCACCAGAGTGTAACTATTTGACCTCATTATGTTTGTATATTATAACAGACGACACGTTTTGTGAGAACCGGGCGGAACCGGCCGTAACCGGCGGTTGCCTGGCGGTCGAGTTTTGACGTGATCCCTAAGCTGTTCCATATTTGGAGTTGTGAATGGTCGCTGCAGACGAGATTTTTTTAAATGTTTATTTCTCTAAAAATTGTTTATACCGGGTTGTTTTAAAATCTACAACTTTCGCTATTAAAAATGCAAATATTTTTATAATCTACGTTGACTTAATATACATTCCTAAGGAAAAATAAGAGTCTGCAAATGTGACTGTGATTCTAAGAACTCAATCAAAACTGTTTTCAACAGTACAATTTGTAAACATTGTATAGCTTTTCTTTCCTGACTGATTTGACGAAAAATCATTTATTAGGGTTTTTAAACGCCATCCCACCGACACTTCGTTGTATTTTATTAGCCTGGTTTTGACCTGTATGAACCGAGGTTTATTACGTTATTGGAATATTTATTAAATGCGTGTACAGAATAAGGTTCTCTGCATTTTATCAACAGATATCCATAATTGTCTGGACGAGGACGTCACATGATATAAACTTGATGATCGCTTAAAAGAGTATGCGAATGATACCCATGGGCTATGTTCATAATGTGACATTTTGTACGAGACATGGAGATATATGTCCGATCTAATTGTGGTTTTGATTTCAGCCGATATGAAACATTGTTGGAAGATAGTTTATGGAATGGTAAAGAGATTCAAATGTTTCTCCCGACAATTACAACCTATGCATAATAATCTGAAGGCCTAATTAAGGGTAATACATACTAATGGTTGTCTCTCTTTCTAAACTTTGTTTGGAACGAAGTTTTAACCTTTCGCTGCCAAAATGTATAGTCAAGATCAACGTTAAACTCATCTACACTGCAAAAACTACAGAACACATCGACGCGTAGAGAACACGTCAAGAACATGTCAAGAACGCGTTTGGACGTGTTCAAAAAATGTAACAGATTTAGAACATGTTCCTGGCCGTTATACAGGTGTGTCCTTGATGTGTTCTAGAAGTGGCCCTTGAGCACATGCAGAACACATGGTGATGC
The DNA here is from genome assembly GCA_035610835.1 of Ophiura sarsii. Classification (NCBI taxonomy): domain Eukaryota; kingdom Metazoa; phylum Echinodermata; class Ophiuroidea; order Amphilepidida; family Ophiuridae; genus Ophiura; species Ophiura sarsii. The sequence continues at coordinate 31,310,978 of CM069454.1, read as the reverse complement.
GACAAAAAATCGAGAACACATGCAGAACACATTAGAACATCTACAGAACACATCTTGAACACATGTGAACATGTGAACATGTTCTATATCTGTTACATTTGGATGCTTCCGACACACCCTGAATGTGTGTAGAACACGTCGGAATGTGTTCTGTGAAGCGTCTGATGTGTTCTGTAGTTTTTGCAGTGTAAATGACATGATATGATGAAACCAAAGAATCCAAACAGTTTTTGTTCTGGAATCAGTTATAGGTCTATCATTGTCTACCGCTTTTTCTTGTCTTGACTAGGCCTATTTTAAGCAGTGATAAAAAACCTTATTTACAGTTTTAAACATATCTCAGCCTCTAACGTTACTTTAAAAATTGCTACTTCGATAAACGTAAAATTGATAACTATTCCACGCGCGACAAAAGTCGAAAAATAAACACAAAATATCCAAATAACATGGCATCACAATGCGATATACTTTATTAGCCTTTTTCTGACCTACATAAAGCTTATCAGACGTTATTGGAATATTTATTAAATGCGTGTACAGAATACATTTTATCATCAGATATCCCTAATTGTCTGGTCGAGGACGTCACATGATATAAGCTTGATGATCGTTTATAAGGCTATGAGAATGAACTCATGCTATGTGTTCATGTGACATTTAGCATGAGACGAAGGGGGTCTGTTTTTCACCATTTCGCTGAAAGATCGACAGAGCACGCAAATTGTAACACCTTTGAACACCCGATGCCAGTGTTTTATAGAACAGTGGAGCCCAGGTGTTAACCAACGCATTGATAGAAGATATTGATTTTATGTTGATGACAGCAAAATGCAATTGTCCGACAATTACAACACACGTGAGATATAGCAAAGTGTCATGCTATCTTCTGAAGATAGCAATGTGTATTTATTATGTTATCTCCTGAAGGTATAGCTGCGTATGCATTCGATCTTCTAAATAATGCTGTCTAGCCAATACAAGCTTGATATCTTCTGAAGATATCAGTGTAATGCATGTTATCTAACGAGAGTATCTGCTATCTTCTGAAGATAGCAATGTGTATTTATTATGTTATCTCCTGAAGGTAGCTGCGTATGCATTCGATCTTCTGAAGAATGCAGTCTAGCCAATACAAGCTTGATATCTTCTGAAGATAGCAGTGTAATGTATGTTATCGTCAGAGAGTGCCCACTATCTTCTGAAGATAGCAATGTGTATTTATTATGTTATCTCCGGTAGGTAGCTGCGTTATGCATTCGACCTTCTGAAGAATGCAGTCTAGCCGATACAAGCTTGATATCTTCTGAAGTTATCAGTGTAATGTATGTTATCGTCAGAGAGTGTCCGCTATCTTCTGAAGATAGCAATGTGCATTTATTATGCTATCTCCTGAAGGTAGCTAGGTTATGCATTCGATCTTCTGAAGAATGCAGTCTAGCCGATACAAGCTTGATATCTTCTGAAGTTATCAGTGTATAATGCATATTATCTGACGAGAGTGTCTGCTATCTTCTGACGATAGCAATGTGTATTAATAATGCTATCTCCGGTAGGTAGCTGCGTTCTGCATTCGAGCTTCTGAAGAATGCAGTCTAGCCAATACAAGCTTGATATCTTCTGAAGATAGCAGTGTAATGCATGTTATCTGACGGAAGAAAACATACAGTGGTATTTGTAAAGATATTATTGTATTTATATGTTATGTCTGGATGGTATAGCCTAAAGAGGGTAAGCTGGGTCTACATAATGTAGCTACGTACAATTACTATTATCTGACGATAGCCATGTAAAATACAGTTTATCTTCTGACGATAAACTATGATGATCCGTCAGATTGCAGCATATAAATGCTATCTTTTTAAACAGACATATGCAGGATATCTTCAAACAGCTATAGTAGGCCTATACAGTTTACATTCTACACATACGGATCGGAGAACGCGTACAATCTCGTATATTCTGCTATTAGAATGTCACTTTCTAACGAATAGCCCATTATCTAACACTTTCAACGCGACAGATGTCTGCAGACGTCATTTTAAAATGTCACAAAATGTTTCAAAAAAACATTATTATATTTCATTACCATATTTAGAATCGCCATGGGAAATGCATTGGAATAAGTACAAACTTACCTGGTATTGGTACAGTTATCCTTGAGATATAGACCTTGAAAGTTTGGAAAGGTTTCTGAAAAAATCTGTTCGGATATGGTAAAAATAATAACCGCGTGGAAAGTGTTAAGAGGGCTTGGTTGTAAAGATGTACGACAAGGTTGAGTTTTGTATACATTTTTATGTTCTTCTTCTCATGTGATATCAAATGTTTTGGTATCAAGTTATTTTCTTTTATCTTTAAGATGTTGTCGAAAGATTAAGTTTATAAATTCGTTTAAGGATGGGTTGTTATTCCATAGGTAGCTGTCCCACCTCACGCATTTCTCTCCATCGTTCCGTCTTAGACGTGGTACTGTTGAACTTTAAATTCCTTTTTTCCTCTTGTATTGATTAGTGTAATGCATTGTAACGGTACCAGTATAAGGCCAAACATAGAAGAAGATTTGTCTCAGAAACATTTTGCAAAAAGCTAAGTGCTGTGCGATTTTTATTTTTTTTAGAGAAAAGGCTTTGAGGTATGCGATTTTTAATTTTTGTTGTTGCTAATCCAAGCATTTTTAAAAAAATTTCTGTGCAAAAAATAAAATGAAATAAAAAATCAATAAAAAGAAAATCCAAAAAAAACCACAAAACAATCTTCTTTGTTTGGCCTAAGTAAGACTTTCATTATCGCTTTCAATTACACTAAACCATGGCTGTCAGCGTGTTGTTCGTCACCATCGTGATGCCCCCTTTTACGGCCGTTTTCACTGGCTGTCAGTGAGTGCTCGTTGACACTTTCCATGCGGCTAGTCAAGAGAGATTTTTTCAGAAACCTTTCCCAACTTTCAAAGCCCTCAAGAATTACTGAACCAATACTGCACATGTTTGTACTTATTTTAATGTATTTCTCATGGTGATAACAATCCAAATATGGTAATTAAATTCAATAATTTGGACATTTTTGAAACATTTTGCGAAAGTTTGGAATGTCGTCTGAAGACGCCGGCGACGTCTGCGGCGTGGAAAGTGTTAACAATTTTGGGTTATATTTCAAATGTATCAACTTTCAAGCTCCGGTTTTCCAGAAAGAGAACTTATCACTTTTGAAATATCATCTTATGCTATACAAACCCATCTTCTGACAAAATTCTTTTTCGGGATTATCTTTCAGATTACCATAAATGAAAACAAATTAAGTGATCATGCATTTCACTTGGCAGTTCCTTAGTCTCCGTGACTCCCACGCAACTGTAGAAAAGCCAGCAGATATTGAAGTTCTTAAAAAGAAAAAAAATGATTTCATAATATTGTTACGTATGTTTTCTTAACCCATGAAGATGGCTTCTTTGACGTTAGCAAGAGATAATGTTTAGTTAAGGACTGTATCTTTCAAAGATAGCAGTCTCACGCACGATCGATATTTAGCATTACTCTAACGAAATTAGGTCAGAACTTTAAAGGAAAGCGGTCATGGTGAGGAAAAGAACCGCTGACGGCGATTGTTGGTCCAGCTAAACCTTAGCTAATAACTAATACTTATATCACACGATAGAAAATGCGTTCAATCAAATGAAGGATGGTTCATTGAGCGCGCCGTTCACATTGGGTTAAGAGATTGTTGTAGAGTCGCACACAATACCGCTTGCATGTAAACATACGTAGAACAATTACAGACTGCGCCAATGTCCAACTTGTTTAGATTCAAATAGTCGCCGCGCGCTGTTCAATTTTCGTTAGAATCCTCACCATGACCGCTTCCCTTTAAGATTGTTTTCCTCTGAAGAAATTAATGTTAACCTTATGAGAACTACCTGCCGATTGGCTAACATTTAGAATTTGTCAAATATTGTTCCAATCAGAGACATTGTTAGAATAATTACAAATTTCAAAAAGATAAGCATAACATATTTATAAGCAAAATTGTAATTGGTTATCAAGATGATTATGATTACGTAATTGACCAATGAGGATTCTCGTATCGAAAGACAGGTATATAGTGCCCATCAGGTGCAATGGTTAAATGATTTGAGGATATTAGGGTATAAAGAGATCGTAAGGATATAGGCATAATATCGTAAGGATACCTGGTGATAGGTGTTTCACATGGTTAAATATCATGGATGTTCCTATTATATGGTTAGCAAAAAATCTTGATATTGAAGTATAGAAAAAGGTATAGAACTGGTTGAGTACAACAAAAAAGTTTTTTTACTGGAGGTGAATCGGGTGTTTGGTTCAACAGATATAACCATTTAAGTCATTTTGAATTATTTTGTTTTGTATTGTTTTTCGGCCAAAAGAGGGCAGTCTATTTTCTTTTGTTTTTTATTGGGCTTTTTACTCCCTATAGGTAAAAACTTTCTATACAAATTTAGTTGTTTGTTTTTGCTCTAAATTGTTATTGAAAACTCCCCGCAGCACAGGAAATAAGGAGAGTTGTACAACAAACATAATTATAAACCAAGTGCCAATACATTTAGTAAAGTGCATGAACTTTAAAAAAATAATTAATTGCATTAATTAGCCTCATTTTTGAATGACCTAAAGCTTTCTTAGATAATTAAGTATAATTAATTATGCAGATTTCTTACAGCCTTCCGCAGCACATGAAATCTTTCAAAAACGATAATTAAAAGCTCCCAAAATTTCAGATTTGTAGCATTTACACTTTTCTTGTAAACATTAATTAAACATTTTTGCATATAGATTATTTATTTTGTTTGGGGGGGGGGGGGGGGGGGCAAAAAAACCCACCAAAACCAAAATGAATGCTTCAGTTTTGCTTCATTTTTGACAATAAACTTGTCATATCTATTGAACCGTATCTCAGATCAAGCTCAAATTTCAGATTATTGTGGAGCTCAGCAATATCTATTAAAATATCAACAACAATAATTAACCATAGAAACATCCTTATAGCAGTTAAAAGGTTAGTTATGTTAATGTAAGCTTTTAGGTGCTTATGTGTTATGTGTTGAAACTTCACAATTTGGACGAAAATGAATCTCTACTTTTTCATCGACTTTAATCGAAATATGCAGAAAGTGTCAATACCTTTAATAGAATTAGGTTTCTCCGTTGGTATTTTCATATATCGACAATATCGTATTATTTCTTTGTTCTTCCACTATTATGCAACGTTGCCTCTAATTGCAGCGTCTTATTTTCAACCCAGACTCTGTCGGAAACCGCAACCATTATATAAACAGAACCTACTTTGTCATTTGTTTGTCTGTCGAAGTCGAATACGACGGCGCATATCCCACTCGTCAAATAAGTCAATAAATTGTCTTAAAACAAAAGAGGCTAGGTTGTCTTTATTTTGAATAAGACAATACTGCGCCTCCACGCTTTTTGTTAAAAACACCCATGGGTGATTAGAAATACGTCGGAAAATAATTTGGTTTCTCACAAATCAAATCTTTAACCCAGACAATACCAGACACAGGCTGGAAAAAATAAGCGTCATTAGCTATTTAGCTTTCAAATATGATTAATCATGGCTAATGAAAAATGGGATTTTCGCGTTTGGTTAGTAATATATCTTAATTTTTAAAGCAGTGAACCACGATCGTGGTTCGTTTCCAATTAAGGAAGCTAATCCATTATACCTGCAAAATGTACGACTTTTTTATTTATTAATAGGAGCGTCATGCTATATGTCTCCATTTGAACAGTATACTCAGGCATGAGCATTTTCAGTTTAAAACTGAATTCAGGTTTGGGGCGGGGTTCCAAAATTTCATAAAATGTTTCAAAAATGTCAAAACTATTGAATGTTATTACCATATTTGGAATCAGCATGGGAAGTGCATTAAAATAAGTATAAACATGCCTAGTATTGGTTCAGTAATCCTTAAGATAGACGGGAAAGGTTTCTGAAAAATATGTTTTGATGGTTAAACTAATAGCCACGTTGAAAGTGTTACGATCTTCTTTGGCCGCAGATCTGTCGAGTGTATCCAATACGTATCCTCTTGAGGTGTGTACGTGAAACGAAGGTACGGCAAGGGTGTCCTGCTCTCTAGTGATGTTTGCAATCAGTGCCGATGTACTATAATATAAAAGCGACACAACACCTCCTTACACACCATACAATTATAACGCTTTTGAATGAATGAAAATCACTAAATGAAAGTTATTTATAGTTTACGAAGTTGAAGAGATGATAATAACTAATCCGGTCGAGGAATTTAATTTCTCATTGCTCGACCACCACGAGGGGAAGAATAAGTATTATCAAATAATATAGTTGATTCTTTAAGACTTTAAGAGATATGGGAACATCTGCACACCTTTCTTTAACATTCATTAACTTTTCCAGGGTCCTTACCAACTTAATTGAAGTATGCCATCTCCTGTGTTATACCCCAACTTCAAATGTCTTTGATGATAAATATCTCTAAGGGGCAATATAAAAGTTCACGTTAGAATGGAAATCTGTATTACTTTTACCTCTACTGTGCTTTTCTTTGGAAAACTTATGTTTTGCAATCCATGTTGATTACCTAAAACAAATAATAATATAATTTTCTCTATTTCTCGCAGGATTATGGCGCATTTGGTATCTGCTTTCATTGCTATTGCAGCATTTATCGCCGTGATTCTAGTCAACAGTAGTGTCTCAGATATCCCGCCACAACCAGGGAGTTCGGTAAGTTCCAAATAATATTGATTGACGTAAAGGTTTCGGGTTCCATTCAATGTCGAAGAAAATATTGTTTTATTTTCCCGACTACCACGAGGGAACATTTTGTTAGTGAATCGATTCAAAGATAAATTATACAAGAGATAGTTGACTGTAAAATTATAATTAGCTAGGTCCAAAACGAACAATATAAGATTTCTTTTCTTCAAAATCGGAGCAAGTTTAAATGTTGACTCCATAGCAAAGGTCAACGACCTTTACGTTTTACCCGATAACTCGTTAACCAAACATCGGAAGTGGGGCAAACTATTCATTTTCGGAATCCTTGTGCTCAGCCGAACAATTTGGTATGCTATAGCTTAATTGAAGCCATTTGAAATTTGGGGCCCCTGTATGGCGGCCATTTTGGATTTTGCTGTCTCCTGGGAGTTGCCCAAACATTTACGAGGGACATGGAGTCTAATTTTTTTCTAAAAGGTCCATAGAAGTCAAATCAATCGTCAAAGTTTATACTAGCCAGAGAATGGTCACGGAATTGAGGTTTTGGACCTAGCTAAATGGTGGGCGAAGTTGTACTTTCTCGAGCTAACTCAGTCCCGTTTTAAAACCAAATTTAAAATGGACTATGGCAATTGCTATTTTTTTTCTAAAAGGTCCATTGAAGTCAAATCAATCGTCAAACCTTTTACTAGCCGGAGAATGGTCTCGGAATTGAGGTTTTGGACCTAGCTAAATGGTGGGCGAAGTTGTACTTTCTCGAGCTAACTCAGTCCCGTTTTAAAACCAAATTTAAAATGGACTATGGCAATTTTGTATAAAGAGGAGAAGTTTTCCAACCAAAAGTAGATCATTGGCAATGTGATGAAATTTTCGGACAATGAAGATGTAACAATTATAAGTTTGTGAAACATAACTTCACCATGTTCACCATTATGGTTTGTAAATGTCATCGATTTAGAAATATTAGTCCTATTTGCGTACATATTTACGTAATTAAAAACGTCTGAGGTATTAAGTCAAGCTTATATAGAAAGCATAATTCCAATGGCTCAATTAGAAGTTAATAATTCCGGAAATTCCAAACTAAACAATTTGCTCTCAAAATGGGTTCTCGGAATTCTATTTTCCGATTAAGAATTTACTACGTATATTAACACTTTCCACCCGGCTATTTGTTTTACCATTATACAAAACAGATTTGTCATGTTTGTACTAATTTTATGCATTTCTCATGGTGCACCATACGAAATGCATTAAAATTAGTACAGACATGACAATGATCTATGGTGATGAAATTTAATAATGTTGACATTTTGTGAAACATTTTGTGAAACATTTTATGAAATTTTGGACTTGTCGTCGGGTGAAAAGTTTTAAAATGGTATACCACCAGAAATACCAACTGCTTGCATAATCTCCTGTATTCTGGAAAAACCTATAGTAAGTCTGTTGAACGTAAATTTGAGAAAACAAAGGAAAACTGTTTGGTTTCAGGAATTGGCAATATCATGTTTCGTGCCTCGTATAAATGGTACACGCCAACGGAATAAGCTGTGAAATGTCATGGCGTTGATTCCGTATGACGTCATATGAACGGGTAAGCCAAACATGATATTGCCCAGGACTTACTACTAGGTTTTCCCCCCGGTTTTTCCCCCTTCAGTTTATCAATTTAAAGTGTGTGAAACTCTTCCCTGTCGGCAGTTTTTCATCTGGAATCTTGATAAACTGAAGGGGAAAAACCTATTAAGTCCAAATATGGGTCTAACTCAATTTTCACCAATATTTGACTTACTAGGTTTCCCAGATTACAGGAGCATTTGAGTAAATGGGAATTATCTGCTGAAGAGTGTGATGATAGGTATTCAGCAGCATAGGCCTATGTGATTTCTGCATAAATTATTAATATGGTCCCATAAATTGGCACCATAAAGAGTTATATACAAATGTAAGCGAGGATTGTAAAACAAAAATAATTAAAGCCCGTGTATTTTCTGTAATTGTCATTATAAAAGCATATTCAGTAATAACTTGTGCCCTTTTTGAAATTCTTTCCTATGTAGATAACAAAAACAAACACAAATCCAGATGTTGAGTCGTTTGTAAAGAAATGAATATGATAAAAATGTATAGCCGTTCCTATTATCATTTTATTTATAATTTATTATTTTACTTTTTGGCAGATATTTGGTTTTTAAATAATTTTGATGCAAATAATATTAACTATATAATATGCACTGGAAATACCCACATGACTTTCCACTCGGGGTAGACCGAACCCGGGGTAGCCCGACCCGGGGTGGACTAGGTAGGAACTACATACTTTGTGGACTTAGAATAGTTCTAACCCTAACTTATTTACAAAAGGAATTAAATCAGTGGAAAAAGTAGTCCTAGTGTGAATCGAACCATGGACCTCTGTAATGTCATGACTGTAGGGCATGTATCTCAACCACTTGACTAGCGAGGGGTGAACTGTCCAAGCCATGATTTTAATCCCTCTTATTATTACGGAATAAAGCAATACTAATACTATAATGATTAGTATACACACAATATTATTAATAGAGCTGCGACACACATGATCGTCAACCCCGGGTGGATAGTGTCAGTATTTCCATTACTGCATTTAGAAATACATGTATGCATGGTGGAAATACCCACATGACTGTCGACTCATATAATGTTTTGATATCTCTGAATGTTTGGTACCTTTAAAACGATTTGCAAGGGTCAGTGAGCTTTATAGCGCTGTTTCATTTGCAATATTTCACAATGCTATAGTTGAGTGTAATTACTGCTTTTCAATTCATCATTCGCCATAAATTATTCTTTGGAAGTGAAGATAAAAATTATATTTGCTTTTAATTAAAAGGTTGAATAATTGTTTAGTGAAATACCATTGCCCAACAATGCATTAGATGACTCGGTATGTGAGCAATATTAAAGCGATATTATCAATGTTTTGAAACCGATTAGGCGGATTGAATTTTTAATATAAAAATCAATTAAGCGCCAATTAAGCGGCTTCGTTATTTGCTACCAGTTCCACGAATCTCTCTATTCATGGTTATGATAATGAATGGTACCGGTAAGACCATATTAAATAAACCACATTAAGGTATCATAGTGATATTGTAATTTGATAGGGTTCATTTTTCCCGGGGGGGGGGGGGGGGGGGGGCGCACTCAAAATATTAAGAGTAAATATGTCTAAGATGGATAAACATCTCGCTTTTATTCAACGACCCAATGTTTTTTTCCCTTTAGCATTAAATGTCAAACAGAGACTTTTGAAAAGATTTAACCATCTGTCACCGAATGATGCTTATTGAAAGAAATTGACTTTCTTCTTACTCTCTAAATGTAAAACGAGTGGAAAGAGTGGAAATTCACTCGGAAAGGAAGTGAAACGCAGGACAACCCATTTTAGAGTGGAACATTTCCACTCTAAAGTAAGTGTGAAAGTAAATTTTTCACTCTCAATAGAGTGGAACATTGTCATATTAAATCCCCTTTCACTACTTTTAGAGTGTTTTCTACTCAAAAACGTGTTGTACTGCGTTTAACTCCTTGAAAGAGTGGAAAACCACTCTTTTACATTTAGAGAGATATGGAAACATTTGGCAACTTTTTTTTATTCAAAACCACATTTTGGATGTTTTGTGTGCAAATTCCAAAAAGAACCTCTCTTTGGGCAAAATCGAGATTATTTAACCAGAAGACCACAATTATTTTGTACGTTCTCTTCCCTATATATATTGGGTTAGAAAAATGCAAGCTTTACACCCGTGTCCATATTATACTTGATTCTCCTCCCCGTGGGCGAATTTATTAACCGTAACAAACATTTGGCTAAACACTATATAAATGTATTGCTGTATAATGTACATGTGCATGTGTATACTATACGCTTAACTCCGTCAAGGTATCAAATGTTTGTTACGGTAAATAACATCGCCCCCCCCCCCCCCCCACACGGACGTCTTAATCTTCTCTCTATTCCTTCTTTTCATCCTCAAACACGAAATATTTGACGAAAATCCCCCAAATGACCCCTTTGATGCCCCTGTGACCGTCTGTGTGACCGTCTCTGTGACAGTCTCTGTGGCAGTCTCTGTGACAGTCTTTGTGACAGTCTCTGTGACAGTCTCGTTGACACTCTCTGTGACAGTCTCTGTGACCGAATTGATTCAAAAGTGCAAACATTACACTGGTATCCATTTCACAGTTGACTCCCCTTCCCGCCCATTTTAGCTCTCTATCGTTTTGACTAATTTGAGTGAAAACGATGTTGTATAGGACTGATTATGTGGAAAATGACTAACTTAATGGTACTGTAAAAAGACAAAGATACTTGATACTTGATAGATCTCCACCCCGCCATTGGCTACGCCTCTAATCATATTGTAATTCAAAGTGGTTCATCTTTCCATTTTTTCTGGACGTATACCGTCAGAACGCTAATCAGAGGAGACAGTTAAATAAAATGACCCTGTCTTTTCGGATTAATATTGCGTGATATGCACGAGTAAAAATTCCAACCTTGATTCTGTCATCCGATGTATGTTGGACATTCAAGATTATATACAGCACTTTAAAATTAGCCAGGTAATGCATATGTGTATCTTTCTAAAACTATAACTTAGCACTTTCCATGAGGCTGGCGTCTGCAGACGATATTTCAAAATGTCACAACAATATTATTGTATTGCATTAACATATTTGGAATCACCATGAACAATCATGCATTGAAATAAGTACAAACATGTCTGGTTGGTATTGGTTCAGTAACTTTTGAGATAGACTTTAAAAGTTGGGAACGGTTTCTGAAAAATCTGTTTGAATATGGTAAAACCAATGGCCGCGTGGAATGTGTTTGGACGGGCAGTTAAATATAAATTCGATGCAGTTTACTCTTTGATATCGGATATTGTTAGCGATAATGATGGCGTATAATAACACTTTGTACAAGACAATGTTACCCACAAATCAATTATGTTGCTAAATATGAGTAATTCATTGCGGACGGGGATCAGAAAGTATTCTTGGAGGAAAATACAATTTTACGCATAAATAATCTTTAGCTACCAAACTATATAAAGAAAGTTACCAAATGTTATTGGTTTTTTCATTAATTGAGGGACTCCTTTGATAAAATACAAAAGGACTGTTAATAAATAGCTTTATAAATATATAAACATTATTTGAACCACTCGCTATGTGAATTGGAATATTTGATAGAAACACTTCGTGTATTTCACTTAATCTTGAGAATAGATTATATAAATCCTATACTTATCATCTCATCGAATTTCCTATCATGCATCTAATGTATACATATTTCCCAACAGATGTTAATGTCATTTCAAGTCCTGTGATTTGTGTCATTATATATAACTGATTGCTATCTACTGAAGATAGCGTAAGACGTGTGATTGAACCACTGATCAGGAATGACCATGACCTTAAGTAACGTTACAATCCATCAATTTATAAATTGTTGACCTTATGTGTCATCATTGATCGTTAGATAGAATGTTGAGATAAAATCAAACTTTGATATGGAATATTTGGTCAAAGCCTTAATACCTTCCACACGGCTATTAGTTTTGCCACATACAAAACAGATTTCCCCCCTAAATTTTAAAGTCTTATCTCAAGAAATACGGAACCAATACTACTATTTTAATGTATTTTGCATGATGATTTCCCATAATATTACAAAATATATCATTGATAGGGGCTCTTTAGGTTGGTTGAGGAATCGAACCTGGGATTCCTGCGTTGGAGCCCTTAGAGCTTGGCCACTTGCTACACTGGATTAACTCTTTTGGCAAAGTCGTTGATAAAATTATTTTTATTTTGGAGTTAATCAAACATCACATTTCTTATGCGTCGCGTTGCTGATCCCCATACTTCTTTCAAAATTAAAATAATGAAGCGATTAGCATTTTAAAGAATGGGAATTGTTCATTAGGACATAAGCTTCTTGTGGGTGCTGTTCAATCGCTAATCGCTTCAGTATTACGTACGCTAGGGCTTTGAGAAATGAACGTGAAACGTTGCTAGTTGTACCGTGGTTCCATTATTTAAAAATGATTACAGGCCGAAATACCATGCGATGCGGGAAGATCATCGAGGTTGCTGTGGTCGATACCGCACGTTTCAATACAACTCTTGAGTGTCTGTCGATTTGTAACAAGTACTGTTTTCGGGTTTATAATGAACTGGAAGCGACAGATATAATATCGCCACGACCAGTGACCTGTTAGCATTAATTTGAGTGGTTATTTGATGATGTATTTACCACGAGAGCGTCATATAATAAATTAGAATACGGTGTTATGATTGCAAGTCACTAGCCGTCCGATTCGTGTCACAAAAATATTTATTTAAAACTAAAAGAAACAAAACACGCCCTGGGCCCTATTTCATAAAGGTCCGGATTTTGTTAGTTCAGAATAGTTTATACTAAAATCGTCTTACGTAAAAAATACAACTCTAAGACGTAAAAAACACAACTCTAAGAAGAATATTAACTTAGTATTAAAGAAAGAATCTTCTTAACTTAAAAAGTGTTCAGGATTTAAGAACATCTAACTTAGAGTTTTATAAAATAGGACCCTGATGTCACCCGTTGACCCGTATAGAATTTCTTGGAAATTTGAAAATGAAAAGATCCTAATCCTTATTTAAATTCATTTTCTGTATACAGTAGATTATAAAACCCGATAAACGTTATACACGCTATACCTTTAATTGATAATCACATCCACGCCGCGCCGGTGGAAATCGAAATTCCTTCTAACTTCCAATAATTTTGTTGCAAAATGTGAGTAAGATGATATATATGAGCGAAAGAAATGCTGTGAAATGTTGCACAAGATGTGCCAAAAGGTTGAGATGCCTGTGTGTAGTGATGACGCGAGTACTTTTGATACAGTGATCGTGTTCCGCATACAGATTATCGCGTCGCATTCCATACGTGATAACACTAAATCCACCGGACTAGGCAGGACCTTTAAGACTAGAGGTCTTATTACTTAGATATCTTCACCTACTCAATCACAGCTATACTCTGTGGCATTCATAGTAACTTAGTGTAAGAGAGGTAAAAGTAATAATAGACGGAGAAAATCCCCCGTGCTCAAAATAAGTATGCGTACGCACAGTAATTTGTTCAATAAGCCCAATCGACGCAATATCCTCCGTTTTATTTCTTTTGCCAAGGGAGATGATATCGAAAGGGGCAATCTTCACGCGAAGTACTGTACCATGCATAAATCACTCGTTCTTGGGTAACGACAAATGACCTCATAAAGTTTCGTGGAAATTGATTTCACAGTCAGCGATGTACTTATTGGGGCATCAAAATTTGCGGGGTCACAACTCACCGAGCAGTGAAGTATCTCTGTTCTATTGCTACATTCATTAGCATTAAAATGGTGCCGCTACGTAGCGACACCAATAATGTTAATGCTATTAGAAAATAGACGAACTACGCCGTATTTTCACTCTTATGAGGAACACATCCCAAGTGTCCCCAACGATTCGATAGATCGAATTCATCAATTGCAATGTCGACATTATTTACATACTATTTCATATGTTTCCAACTGTCCACTTGTCATTCACTCCACTTTATCTTCCACATAGTGTATAGTGTATTTAAGAAGTTGTCCATAAGAGCGCCTTCGAATTTTTTTCCCCTGTGGATGCAGCCTATGAGAATTTTGCACAGCTACATTTGTTATCAATAGGGAGCTTTCGATTTGGACGACGGACGCTTAAGATGACACCTCGAGTCATGTGAGCATGCGTCGACTTAGCAATCCATCGGTCGTCCAATTTTTAGGACCTGTCTTCGGCTGATTATTATTAGGGAGCTTTCGATTTGCACGACGGATGCATCTAGGACGGTTGAATGACACTTTGAGTCATGTGCGAATGCATCAATTTTGTCATCCGTTGGTCCTCTAAATGCTACAACGCGTAAAGGGACGTGGGGACGACGGTAACGTTTTGTGTTTTACCCTCGTACAAGCGTCCGTCGTGCAAATCGAAAGCTTGAGATCACAGGTCCCAGAAATTGGACGACCGACGGATTGCTAAGTTGACGCATGCGCACATGACTCGAGGTGTCATCTGGTCGTAGAGGCGTCCGTCGTAGAAATCGAAAGCTCCCTATTAACACTGTCCACGCGGCTATTGGTTTAACCATGTACAAAACAGATTTGTCAGAAACCTTTCCCAACTTTCAAAGCCTATCTCAAGAATTACTGAACCAATACCAGGCATGTTTGTACTTATTTTAATGCATTTCTCGTGGTTATTCCATATGTGTTAATGACATTAAATACTTTTGACATTTTTGAAATAGATTGTGAAATTTTGGAACGTCGTCTGCAGACGCCTGTCGCGTGGTTAATGTTAAGCTACAGAATCTTTCCAGTGGCAATGTGATACATCATGCAATTACCATAAAAAGGAACTCAATGTATCATTTAAAAGTTAATTTGACCAACTATTCAAAATGCTGCATGCAAAATGTTACAATGTCTCCGATGACAACAGAATTAGAAGCAACTAGGACACGGTGTAATGGCAGATACCAACAGAGATAATGTCTATAATGCTTATAATGAACCTAATGGTGTCTCGAGACTGGATATCGGTGAATCCTTTCTTGCAACCAAAAGGCTATAGTAATTACTGTGACATCCGAAAAAGATTTGTCAAGACATAGTCTTACAAATGGCATTTCTTGAAAGATGTAAAAGGTTGTAGATAGTGGCCACTTCACTGTTGCCAGCTTGGCGTTTTGACCCTTTTTGGGTCGTTGTCGAGTTCCTTCTGGACGATCATTTTATACATACATACATACATCTATACAAGTATACCATGTCATTATAGTTTAATGGAAGTAGTCTGTCTAGTCTGGAATAGTTCATTTGGTATTTGTTAAGTGGTTAAAAGGAGACATAATATAAGGTGTATTATATAATATAAATTCTAGCAGGTGGTTAGGACATTACTGGCTGCTAAAGGGTGTCCCAGAATGTTTAATACTGTGTTTGAAAGAAATATAAAAATAACGGCCGTGTACAGAGTGTCCCAGAATAATGTATACCTTGAAAGGTGCATTTATATAGCTATGAATACCAATGTTATTGATATAATTGCTTAAAATTCTAACATTTACATATATTCAGCTTTCATAGGAATTTTGAATTAAAAAAATAGGATGGAGATTAACTATGATTTGTGCCCATGACACGAAAGGATATCTAGGTTCAACATTGTACTGCATTACACGATAATTATTTCCTACGTAAGTGGAGCAATAGTAGAGATTGATGTAAATTCTCAAAATAAGTTAATCATTTGCATTCACATTCGTCAAATTAGTGTGAAACATATAGACAACAATGTATTCTACGACTAATTTGTATAAAAATGTCAAATGATTTCTTTTGACAGTAAACAGGGTGTTTCAAAATAAAAAGGATATAATACTTAACCTATTCGTGATTGCATGGAAGGATTTGATCAACATTTAGATTTATCGCACCCCTCTTAGATATGATCAGCCTCAGGTCACACCCCTCTTAGATATGATCAGGTAACTAGATGAATCAGAAAGTAATGTGAAGTTTAGGAACTGAAAATGATAGCATAACTATCAATTTTTACTCACAAATTATAAAACCCTGTAAACAAAATATATTTGTTTTGCTAAAGCAATAAATAATAGTAGTGTTTTCAGGGGAGGGAGCCTGTACAACTCTATTGGAAATGCCCGAATACGTGACAAGATTCAGCCACGGATATTTTCATTTTGATTTTTTTACCACCATGAATCGAGAGACAACAGGTGGATCAATGTGATATCAAAACCAACAGGTGGTGTGGGCAGTTTTGAACTGGAATAAATCCTATATTCTGTCTTTAGTGGATACCCTTGTTTTAGAGATTCTATCTTCGGTAGACATCGTCCACCAATTTGAAGCATAAACAGATGACTCGTAACATGCTATCTTCAGTTTCATGCCCATTTTAAGCATAATAAGTATGGAAGCATAATGACGCTGTCTTTAGTAGATAGCATTATATACATTTGATAAAATATCGAAATATCTGTTGGGCCTGTTGGTGGGTGTTGTTTATAAAACATTAAAACCATTAAAGCAAAATATGATATTACATTTCAAGTTGCAAATAATATATGCTGTCTTCAGTAGATATCATTACTATATTTATAATTATTAAAATACTAACCAACATAATAACCATGTGCTTGGTGCATACACCTAGCACATAAAGTCCCTGACCAGGTGCTTTGAGGTTCGCTAATTCAAAATATATAATCGGTACAAAAAATCTGAGATATACATTAAATGAGCAAATTTCTTGTCCGCAGTTTGATACCTCATTCAACAAAATCGAATGGATACTTTTAAAGTTATGGCGATTTCAATGACCGCGATTCAACAGAAAAGTTGCACTAGGTATATGAATTATTGATTTGTGTGTGATTACTGTCATAACTGTGTGCTATCTGAACGAGACAGATGAATGGGTCTGGAGTGATAACCGCAATGTGCGGGACAAAGGGTGTATCTGGCTGTGAAGATTACAAGTCTTAGCTGATTAGCTGTGAGTTTTTTCAGTGCGTAATCACACACAAATCAATGATTTCCTATACCTATAGTGCAACTTTTCTGTTGCGTGCGCGGTCATTGAAATCGCCATAACTTTAAAAGTATCCATTCGATTTTGTTGAATGAGGTATCAAACTGCGGAGAAGAAATTTGCTCATTCAATGTATATCTCAGATTTTTGGTACCGATTATCTATTTTGAATTAGCTAACCTCAAAGCACCTGGTCAGCAGGACTTTATGTGCTAGGTGATTACATGATTAAAAAAGTATCTCAAGTCAAATATGCTATTTTCAGTAGATTCATTATCGATAAAACCACCAATGTCCTTCATATCTTTTGAATATGATGTTGTTAGGCTAATACCGTATATGATTATACAAAGTTTTATTACTGTGCTGGTTTTTTACCTTCACTAAAATCTCAACGCGCGTTTTATTTAATTAACAGCAAAACGTGCTCTTTTTGATATCATAGATTCACTGATGTATTGACAATTTGGCATAAAAACAATACACGTCAGTTTAGCCATTCAGTAAGCCAGTATAAGGCGACGAAAAGACCCTTGTTCTACGCAGCCCTTTTATGGCAAAAGGATGTATCTTAGATGTACTTTCCTAATGATATACTTTCTTTTAACATGGATTGTGTTAACTTGGTTCAATAATCCTCACTTAGGAAAAGGTTGCAACTTGTAAAGACAATAAAAGTAATATACTGCCTTTTACCACTTCATGATTTATGGAGAAAAAAAGCTAACTTTGATCATGTTAAAAGGAAGTATACTGTTAGAAAACTACATATAAGATACATTCTTTTGCCACAAAAGGGCTGTACGGGTAAAGGGACCTCTCAGGTAAGGGCCGGTTGGTTGGTCTATCGGGCGTTTATTTTATCCAAAACAATAATTTGAAATATATTAAATAAATGAAATAACAAAATTGCAACGACATAAGTTTACAAACAAAACGATTTTGTAATTTGTTGTTGTTGACAATTCGAAAAACCCAGAGTCGGTCGGACTCGTCGTAGAACAGGATATCTTTCATCGCTTTTAAAACACTTTCCACGCGGCTATTGGTTTTACCATATAAAAAACAGATTTTCAGAAACCTTTCTCAATTTTCAAAGTCTATCTCAAGGATAACTGAACCAATACGAGGCATGTTTGTACTTATTTCAATGCATTTCACATGGTGATTCCAAATATGGTTATGAAATTTAACAATTTTGACATTTTTTAAACAGTTTGAGACATTTTGGAATGTCGTCTGCAGACGCCTGCCGCGTGGAAAGTGTTAAGCCAGGTCAATGTTTCCTACAGGCATATATATAGTAGGGTCATAATCTTGGATTCCGTGACCATTT
This sequence comes from Ophiura sarsii, assembly GCA_035610835.1. Classification (NCBI taxonomy): domain Eukaryota; kingdom Metazoa; phylum Echinodermata; class Ophiuroidea; order Amphilepidida; family Ophiuridae; genus Ophiura; species Ophiura sarsii. Next base: position 31,292,200 of record CM069454.1, on the reverse strand, counting down.
GCTCGGTACCTTGGTTTCTTGGTGAATTTGTCAACTAGAACCATTTTAGAAGAAAATGAGCTCCTATGTCCCTCTCAAAAGCGACAGGAAGTTTTTTTTATAGCGCAAATTCCAAAATGGCCGCCATACAGGGGCCCGAAAATTCAAATGGCTTCAATTAATCTAAAAAGCATACCAAATTGTTCGGCTGAGCACAAGGATTCCAGAAAAGTATAGTTTGCCATACTTCCGATGTTTGGTTAACGAGTTATCGGGTAAAACGTAAAAAGGTCGTTGACCTTTGCATATGGGGTCAAAATGTAAACTTGCCCCGATTTTGAAAAACAATATCTCATATTGTTCGTATGATCACAAGGATTACAGAAATGATAGTTTTTACCACCTAGAGTGTCTGTTGTACCTTATAAAGGGGTCAAAAGGTCAGGTTCCATATAGGTCAGTATACCTTGACCTTTTGACCCACGCAATATATTCCTGGTTCTAAAGAAAAATACAATTTCTGGAATCCTTGTGATCATACGAACAATATGAGATATTGTTTTTCAAAATCGGAGCAAGTTTAAATTTTGACCCATATGCAAAGGTCAACGACCTTTTTACGTTTTACCCGATAACTCTTTAACCAAACATCGGAAGTATGGCAAACTATACCTTTTCAGAATCCTTGTGCTCAGCCGAACAATTTGGTATACTTTATAGTTTAATTGGAGGTATTTAAATTTTCGGGCCCCTGTATGGCGGCCATTTTGGAATTTGCGCTATAAAAAAGGTCCCGTCACCTTTGAAAGGGACATAGGAGCTCATTTTTTTCTAAAATGGTTCTAGTTGACAAATTCAACAAGAAACCAAGGTACGGAGCAAATGGTCACGGAATCCAAGATTATGACCCTACTAATAGTAGGATATTTCGTGACACGGATCATCCATAAGCAAACTATGAAGCATCCGTATAATATTGGGATAGAAAACATATCCGTGTGATAACCGTCTTTGATTTATGGAATGAAAACACTCGCACCATGGTTCTCTGAGTTCATGAATAGACTCTCATTACGCTACAAGGCCCGCTCGCGATGTTCGTTACCGTAAACAACATTTGATCCTTGACGGAGTAAAGTGCATAGCACATGTACATTGTACAGCAATACATTTATACAGTAAGTGTGTACGGTTAATACATTCGCGGCCCGCTTAGCAGCGCTATAAATTGGTGCCCTAAAGACCGGCACCAAATTTAAATATTCGCCTTCCATCAAAGCTGGTTGCTATATGACATAATTCTCGTGTGCAACCAACCGGCTGTATTGCAACGCCCATTGAGTAGTTTAAAGGCATGAGCGCGGATGTAATTTGCAACATAATGGAAACTCACCCATGCAGTTAGCAAGTACCGCTCGTTCACGCCCCGAATTTAAATATACAACCAGGCAATCCGCTCGTAGTAATTGATAACAATAGGTTTACCAGACCGAATTAATAGCGCTCCTAAGCGGGCAATTTATGTCATGCCCGATATCGATCTATTGCAACTCACCTATCTCACCTGTTATACCACATTACTTTATTAACCCCTCCCTATACCTCTCAAGCCACATTACTTCATTGACCCACTGGTCCCGTGGCTTATACCACCACAACACACACCCACGACGTAGAAAGAAGAGACCTAGGAGTATATACAAATTCCGTTACTATGTTTACTCATGATTATGCAATGTCCGAACGCAAAAGATATTTTTGGAATAAACCTCTTCCTATGATAGATTGTTTGGCCAGAGACCTTAGACGCTGAATATATATGTGTGAGTATCAGAAAGTCAACATGTAGTTCACACCTTCAGGAGTTAGTTGAGAGAAACCTTAAGAGTGAGTTGTCTCACTGGGATTTGTCTTGGTTAAAATGTTTTATAGAATAATATGTGGAAGTAGACCGTGAAAGTAAAATAGGAATGATGGATTTTTTTTATTATCTCTGAGAGTGATTGGTTAAAAGTGTAACCTCTCAACTCCCTTTCAGGACTGATCTCTTCGGATATGGCGGCATTTATTTTCAGTCGTTTAATGATTTGTATGGTAGATATGGGCAAAATATAATGGGCTAGTCCAATTAAAATCCATACATCCCAATGGACATGATCTTAATCTTCCACACAGGGAGTATAGCGATCAAATGGAGTCACCCATACAGGTAATCTCGTTTGAAATTCACTCTCCCTGTGGGGAAGATTAAGGCCATGTCTTTATTGTCTTCCATAGGTGGTGTGGTGTATGGGTTTCAAATGGAATTACCTGCATGGGTGGCTCCATTTGATCTCTACACACATCGTGAAGTTCTAGCGTAAAAATAATTTTTCTGCTTGAGATTTCGCATTGAATCTGCAGCCCCGCCTAACAAAGCTGGAGATTTAAATCACTCGGTCAACGCTCTAACTACTTTCTGGGTAAAAGTAATTTCTTTGACATTGTCCCCAAATCTTTCAATTTCCTGTTATCGTATATCATTCGTGGTTGATAACACGTGGATATCAATATCTACACTTGGTAAATACTGCGTTCAATTCTTTTTTAAATGTCACGAGAATTTACCCGCGCTTTTCTCGGACATCCAGGAATTCAATCAGATTCGCATATTGCATTATACAGTCCTCAAGATAGTAACTGACCAGGTAATAAATACGCTCATAACTTAAAAAATATAGTTCCAAATTAAAAATATTACGAATGACTAAACTATGGAATAATTTATTTCCTCTTCAATAATATTCCAAATTCAACATTGGATGACAAGTGTCATATTTGGTTTCGCGTGTAAATTTGGTGTGTTGTCTATAGGTTTTCGGAAATGTATTGATATCTGTAGCCTACAGTATCTGTAACGGTCTATGAGCATCCTGTTATAAAAGTTAAACGTGCCAATCAAACTGCGCCATTTTACCAATTCAACCGTGTTACCTCTATATGTGAAGATTTTCTACGCCAAGTAAAAAAAAGTGCGGTTTAATCCAGGGTTTTAAAAGTAGATTTGTGATATAAACTAGTGTTGAAAACACGTTTTACTTTCAATGGACTGAAACCGAATTCAATGTAAACCAGGCTCGCTTACAAACGACATTATTTATTCAAGACCCCTTTTTTTAAAGCTTTAAGCAAACCTAAACGAAAGGTTTTATGTTATGCCATGTTCGTTATTTCCCCGGTTATTTCCTGGAAATTCAAACGACATTCTTAACTAAAAGGTCTCTGAAAAGTTGCAAGAACGTGTATTATAATAGCCAAAACGTCTATTGTCTGGCACAATTCCTAGAAATTCAATTGGAGAATTTCCGAGAAATTATTATAATATCACTGTACAATAGACATTGTATAACATATTAAAATAGCCCAGTCATTTGATTGGTGGATACTACACATCATGTGACATAAAATATTCGGACTAGTTCCCCAATATTTCACTGGAGGGCAAAAAGTTCCCATAAAAAGTAACTATTGCCCTGTGATGAGGGCAATAGTAGCTTTTTATGGGAATTGTTCTCCCTACTCGTAATGTATTTCAGGATATAATTTATGTTAGTATCATCTTTGTTTTTCAAAGAAATTCAAACGACAGGAATATTTGTATATGTTATATAACAAATATTTACTGCTCTGTATTCGGGAATAGGCCTATAGCTCCCCAAGAGGTGACGAGACCCAGACCGTGCACCATGTCCCGAATGTAGAGCTAGTGATATTCCTTTAACAATCACAGATACAATCCCTCCATATCCTTGCACGTCGGCGTAGTCATCCCAGGGTTCTCACATTCCTCCTCCGTGACCTGTCCTACTTTGTCTTCTCTAAATCCACAAACGCAGTTCCTCTATTTCAGTTACAATTAATACGCCTACAACCATTTAAATGGCTGGCGTTCCAAGACAGTGTTGCTAAAATATCACATGCGTATTCACTCAAATTTAGTTTGGAAGTAGTAGACCAATAATTTCCTAGGGTTGAGTTCTAAAGCATCTGCTTTGAGTTTTTGACGTTAACCTGCCGATTGGTTAGAAAGATAGATACATCACTTGTTGCACCAATCAGAAACATTGTTTGACAAATTGATTTCCTAGTAAGGATTGTTGTGAAATATATACTAGAAGCAGTATTTTAATTGGTTATTCAAATGAGTACATCTTGAAATTTACCAATCATAAATGTTGTTAGTTCCCGAGATTTTTTCACTTCAGATCAGTAACCTGCACATCCGCACCATACTCGATGGTCGCTTTCAATAGCAGTGTACCAGAACCACAACCGGAGCTATTTATGATGGGTTACATTTCTATAGATTTCTATGTAATATGCCATCAATTTATACATAGAAAAAAATCTGTTTCTTAGAAATTAAATATTTTCATTTGTCTCAGTTCAATTTTCATTAGTGCTTTTACGTATGTTGATGCAGAATATTAATTAGCGACTATCGTATAAGATTTACGTACACGTCGCTTATACGTACGAACTATACGTACTGGTTTGGCAGTGCAGGCTTAATTTAACAAAGAGAACTAACACGAAAACCTTATGGAATACTGTTCTTTTCATTAAGGGATGGCATCCAGATTGGTATGGATTGAAAACCGTCGAACGGAGAGGGTAAACGCAATGGGATAAACGGATAGTTTTGTGTAGATGAACGGAATGCAGTTAAATAATGATCCGCCAATACGGAAAATAATGTTTGCTCCGTCGTAATTGCCCACTTATAGGTATTGATCGATCGTTATAGTCTAATCAGGGGTGTGCCAGTGAGCTTGCCGATCGGGTCCACTTTTAAATTAAAATTTGGTCAGCATAGAACTGGTGGCGCTATACTGATCAGGCGTGATTGTAGCAGACGACACGACGCTGGCCACGCGTCTCTCAGACGACCCAATTATGTCAACGGGAGTGCACTATTTTGAATTATTTTTAACAGTCATCGCCCGGTTAACGATGACAATTCTTCAAATTATGATGAATTTGTCAACATGATAAGATTAACATTCGCGATTACGTGTTATTCACCTTATTCATTACGTATTCAACATTTAGGTTTCGCGTGGCCACCGTCCTCTGTGTAAATCCTCAACGCCCTCAAACCTATGCTGACCAAATATTACGTTAAACCTGGTTAAACACTGTTAAACGCGTTCAACGCCGGTCACCGACACATTCCGATGATTACCATAATTTATGTAATTTATGCAAACGGCCCCGTTTTCGCTACGTGTGTTAGTATAGGACTTTCCTATCCCAAAATTAATAGTATCCCTGGTCTAATGTCCGCGTGTAATTGGTCAATAGTAAAGCAAACCAATTATCGGATAACAATAGGCCACTTCTCATCGTTTGTTTGCTTACTTCCCCGTGTGTGTCAATTCGGTGTTTCGGGAAATGTGTTTAACGATGTTCATCGAACGCAGTCAGTGCGATGCCGTATGAATCTGGATGCCGTCCCTAAACCATGCATGATATGGTAGGAAAATAATTATCTAATGTATATTGACCAGTTTAATTGAAGACAGAACTATAATGTTCAATTAAACGAATTTAAACTGCACATCTCCAACCTGTGATTATTTGAAATTCGCGCCCGGTTGTCTGCGTCGAAAGTGCTGATGGGATAGCCATTGTGATGTCATCGTAACTTACCGCCTCATCAGCAACATGTCGCTGGACGTTATCACGCAGGAATTCAATGCATAAATCGATAATATCAATACATGATACAGAGATGCGGACATCTCGGAAGTCTCTCGTCATAGCTTTGATTAATATGGCGACGTCCTTACATATGATTGTTTTTCTTTCTAAAGCCGATTTTGTCTTTACGCGGTACTTTTAAATACTTTAACCTACAGAAGTGGTCTGTATAATAATAATACTACATTATATGAGCGCTAAAGTTCCATGGCACGGATTTCCTTTAAAGTGACTCTACTTGACACTTATTTGGGCTACACAATCATGGACCAAGGAATCATCCTGTATACCCATAGACGTCGCGTGGCAATTCCCGTCTCATACCTTGTAATAACACTCACTCAGCGCTTATTAGCGTCTTAATCTTCGGCATTATCTTTACCGCCTACCAATTAGCGATATTGATTTCAGTTTTAATACAGGCTTGCTTCATAAAAGCCCTACTGCGTAACAAAACACTGTTGAGCACATACGTGATAATAATTGTTTCTTGATGACAGCGCTTTTATTTTAATTTGGAGTGGAATTTCAGATACGTGTGTATAAGATACACTTGATGTTCAGATATATGAACCGTTTGATAGTTTCAAATAAAAGGTCTTTAACAATCAACACACGGATGTAGATAAATCACTGGTTTGAACTTGACAACAACCTTTCTTGTTTGATCAAAAAAATTCGAGTTCATATATTTTGATCTATTGAAGGACGGGTAGGCTATACACATGTAGTTTCATTAAACAATGCATACGATATAAACGGCAGGCACTGAAACAAAAAGATTTATGACCTGTATAAGTTTGTCTTGTCGTTGGAGGCGTGTACATAAACTCTGTATCAATAACCAATCAAATAGTACAACATTCGGTTAATGTATTTCGCACAATTATAGAATCTATCACCATGAACTTTGAGAGATAAGTTAACGAGGTCCATAATTAGTCAAATAACTTGTAAGTATAAAGGCCGCTTTGATTGTTAATGCAAAAAGTTAAAATTTTCTCACTGCGGGGCATCATTTTATAAAAACATTAAAAATAAATAAAAACATGTAATCAAGGTGCCGTGATGCATGTTAAATTTAGTATCGTCTGCTAGCATCTGTGGTAGTACATTTTGGCGGGAATACCTTTGATACTGAATCGATCGTAAAATTGCTAACACTACAGGTACCATTTCGATTCGAAAGTACCTCGAAATTGTATTTTGTCTTCAATTTATCTACGATTTCTTCTAATCGAAGACAATATAACGAAATCTCTAAATGCAATAAGATTTTGTTGTAATATTATTAATGCAACAGGCTGAATAATGTAAACGTAAGCTTACACAGACAATATGGGAGCTTACCTGGCGACCTACATTTCCTCAAGAATCGGGTCTTTTATAAGTCATTATTTTATCAACGAAAGGCGCTCTCTCGATAGATACAGACGTGGCATTGTCACAGAGGACACTGTTAACAATGAGATAAGATTGAAAGATTTCGTTACGAATTTAATTGCGTGTATCCTTAAAGGTCTATTCAATGCAACAAGGGATACACTGCTGAAAGTCAGTATTGTAAATAGGCTGCTTAATTATGATATTACTCTGGCACTATACAGAGCGTTTTTACCCCCGGGTTTTTACCTTTGTTACCGATTCATATCAAAATTCCAATTATAACGTCTTTCAGGTGAAACAGTATAACTTAGATGCTAAGGAAGCCATCAATTAGGCGTACACGGTAGAATTAAATGCACTATATAGCTAAAACGAGGCACTTTATTTTACCGTGAGATTGATGCATGATTGGCAATGTGCCTTTCAAGGTAGCCTACTTAAAAAGTACATTCTTAAACAGCTAAGAAAGTTTAAGCAATCTCATTGGTTCTCAGAGAAATCGGCGACATCTCTATGAGACAATAGAACACAGGGAGGTGGGCTTACGTTTTAACAGCGCGCCCGACCTTCACAATGCGTGGTTTGCTCCATAACGCGCACTTCTGCAGTGCGTCTTTAGCGCTTTTCCTGCGTTTATGCCGGCGCTGCGACGCTTACGCATGGTTTACTCATCGCATGTGATTGGATGGAATGTTTGTGGGCTATTCGATCCTAGCAGGGGTAAAAGTTGTCAAATGTGGACAATAAAATGTACTTATTTCTTTGATAAATGTTTAAAGTATGATTGTTTAAGAATGAGAATAAAGGTATTGTTATTAGACCGTACCCGTGTTATATTGTCTGACATAAATGCGTTCGATAGTATTATTTTTTGCGTAGAACAACTCCGCCTGCGGCGTCGTTGTTCTACTTAAAATAATACTATCGTCCGCATTTATGTCAGACAATATAACACGGGTACGGTCTAAAAACAATACCTTTATTCTCTAATTTGATCCACTCTATGTTACACAACAGATGATAAATATGTTAATGAAAAAAGTGTGTTAAAGGAACGGTGGTTTTAACTTTATGCACATGTCAGTTGTATGACGCACTATACGACCTCCGGGAATGGTGCGTCACTTTCTCATGTACCATGACGCACTCCTGTGTCATAATCATAAATGTGACGGACCTTTGCCATACAATGACGGTACTATTAGTCAATTTGACGCACCAGTGATTGATTCTGACGCACCCCACCGTCATACATCATTGTTGACTGGATTGGATCGCAATATATATATATAAAATGTTTTTTAAAAAGTGTAAAATGTTTTCTTCAAGAGAGGCACATACCAGTCCTATATACGTGAGTACCACCTCTGGGTATTTGCCGTATGGGTATTTTAAGCTCATAATGGCGATCGGGTGATTTTACGAACGCTATTTTTGCACTGAACACTAGGTGAGAGTATTGGAATAGGACTTCGGGAGTTGCATCTAAAAATAAATCCTGGTTGGTGGTGAGTAGGGCCTACATGTAAAATATAATGGTCGTATTTTGTTGTACGCATGGTGACGTACCCTGTGACGCACCCAGGTAAAGTGACTGACAATTCGTTTATATTGTGACGGACCAAAGGCTGCCCATGACGCATTCTGCGTCAAGAATATGGTGGTAAATGACGCACCCATGACGCACCTCTCCCGAGGTCGTATAGTGCGTCATACAACTGATGTGCATAACCTTTGTTCAACTATATACATATACAATTTCTTCACGGTTTTTTCCCATTTGCATGGCATAGGCCTATGGCCCGGGAACTAATTACGGTGTAGTTTGGTACTCATCGTAAGTAATATTACAACCATCTTCATGATCTTGTCAAAAATGGTTTAAAATAAATCTACCCTACCTCATGGGCCTAGTTAGATTCCAATTCGAACGAAAGTCTGTTCTTCAAATCTCCACAGACATGACAGACGTGACGAGGCTATTCAGATGGTGCCACTTGTAATTACGTGACATACTCCACGATTTTCGATTGATACTGCATGATAGAACATGAGTGAATCAAGCGGGAAATTCCCCAAATTCCCTGTGGTGTAACATACCTATAGCATGTATAGCAGATTTATCATTTACTGAAATCAGAGCCGAATTATGAAGCAAGAAAACCTAACTAAAACACGACCAGTCAGGGACGCTAAAGTATGAAATATAGACTGAACATTTTCAAATGTTAGGAAGATACGAATAAAAATATAGTGTCATTTTCATATACATGTCTCAACGCCGGTATTTCCTTTCTTATTTTTCAAATTGACTTGTAAAGTTGTCTGAATTTTCATCTTAAATTTTAACCCACTCTGGTATCTACATAGCAGACTGTAAAATCTTCTTAATTTGGAAACCTATTTGATCGTACATTGTGTTAGTTCACATATCGTTTGCACGGTAATAATCAGAAACAGATACATTGAATGTATCTGTTCTGATTATTATGGTTACCATGGTTACCGTGATTGTGTGATATTAGGATCCCGGATTAGGAGCCATAAACGCACATGCAAACACCACTCACGTTATATATCGCATTTCTCATATAATTTATTATATATACAGACATATTTTTATACCGTATACAATTACAAATATAAGGTTGACTATAAAAAGAGTCAAACTCCATATTAGTGCACAAGGTGCAATAAGGCTTTATATGTTTCGAAAAAAACCTATTCGAATTAAATTAACATCTAATAAAACACCTGGCAGTTTATAGCATTTCAGGGTCCTCGGTCCTTTGAACACGTACACAATGGTTGATCGCTGATGCTTTTTTTTTTTTATATGGGAGCACCACACCAAATAACTTCCCCATTGAAATACGTGTAATAAGCTATATTGCAAGACACTTTTCTACCCTCCGGTTAGGCAAAGTAAAAAAAACCCATGTTTAACGTCCTCATTTTTTCAAAAAAAGGAAGGAGGAGGCCTTCTTTTTAGAAATTGTTGAAAAAATGTGCACGTGCATATGAATTCTGACCCAAAAGTTTTGTTTGCAAGATGTTTCCAGATGTTTCGGCAAGATGTTTCCAGATTTTTTTTGGGATTTGTTTACAGTAAATTTCAAGGGAAAACAAGAAAAATATATTAACACAAGGGCCGACCGACCGACCGACAATAGGCAATAGAGTTTTCCCGCCGCCTCAATCACATTTCTGCCATTCTCATTTTGTTGTGTTTAGAGAGCGCGAACGATTCCGCTTCTTCTGTTACCGTAAAAACCCCATTTGCTCCGTAACTACTCCGTAAGTGCTATTACTTGCATACGCGGCTATCAACGGGTTAATCAATTTAACAGTTTATTTGTATTTGAAGTTGAAACTTGCACGTGTATCATGATGATTATGTGTACATATAAATAGCGTGATTTCAACATTCGTATATCCGCGAGACATCAATTAAATCGAAAGGAGTATGACATGACGAACGTTAAAGGGAGCACCACACCAAATCAATGCGCAATGAATTATGAGGTTTTCGGGCAATTTTATTCTTCGGGGAGGGTATTTTTGTATTTAAATTAACGAATGGGACCTATCCGTTGCACCTACAATGACAATATACGATTATGTTTTATTTATCAGGTTGATAACCCCTAACGAAACAAGGCTTAAATTAATGTTTTAAATTTATTGAAAATGGTCATATGTGACAAGTATGCCATAAGCCTAAATGTAACCGGAGGGTAGAAAAGGTGTTTTGAGAAAAGGGTCTTTAACACGTATTTTAATGGGGAAGTTATTTGGTGTAGTTCTGGGCGCACCACACCAAATATCTTTCTCATTGAAATACGTGTAAAAGTGCCATATTTCAAGACACCTTTTCTACCCTCCGGTTACATTTATTGCATACTTGTCACCTATGACCATTTTCAGTAACATCTCAACTTTAATTTAAGCCTTGTTTCATGAGGGGTTATTAAGCTAAATTTTCCGCTACGGACCTGCACACAGCGCCCTCACTTTTTCACGTTTTCTGGCATGCCTGTTCACCATTTAGGCAGGTGCTTACGCCCTGGGCACTATTTAGGTCGATAAATTAAAAATATCGTATTTTATCATTGTAGGTGCAACGGATAGGTCCCACTCGTTCATTTAAATACAAACATACCATCCCCGGAGAAACAAATTGCCCGAAAACCTCACATTTACAAGCCTAGTCTCCGTGCTTTTCCGGAACTATTATAGGATTACACGAATTGCGCATTGATTTGGTGTGGTGCTCTCTTCTCCAATAACGGCATCTCCCCCATCTGTCCATCAACACATGACTTACATAACAAAATGTTATTCGTATTTGACCCTTTCCAGACATTGAGGGCGTAAACATATAGTTATTTACAGCTTGTCATCCAGGAATACCATGCGCTTTTCCGTGATGTGATAGATGATGAGCTGTGCCGTGTTAGGTGACGAGCTATCAATAAATTTCACTATTTTCGCCATCAACGACAAGAAGATTCCATGCGATAACCAACCTGCTCCCGCTTGCATGTTTTATAAGTTATAGGCACCAAGATGCACTATTTGTATTTATTTTCTTTTTGACGTATATACATATTTGTGTAGGGTGATACCGGGATAGACAATGGGCGATTCCATTTAAAAATCCATACACCCCCTATTTTTACCCTGTAACTGTAAATCAGGGGTGCGCCTATTGTAAGGCGGGATTTCAGAACTACTACTACTATGGAAACAGGGAGTGTAAATTTCAAATGTGGTTACCCATTGCCCATGCAGGTACGTACCTTCATTTGAAATCTACACCCATGTGTTGTCTTCCATAGGGGGGGGGGGGGGGGGGGGGGGGGGGGGGGGGGGGGGGGGGGGGGGGGCTGAAATAGCCCAATGGATGAATGGATGATACAGTTATACATTTACCGTTCAAAGTGAGCAAGAGGTTAAACAGGTGACATTTGGCTTCCTTTATATAGTATACTTTCACATAGCCACGAAATGAGATGAGCCGTTGATGATTCAACACACGTTTTCTGTCTTTCTAAACACCTATAGAAATCTAAAATACATTCAGCGTTGCATTGATGGCTTCTGGCTTCGGAGACCCCTGGCTTCTAAGTAGGATGATTGATGGGGTTTTGCTTTTGATTGTTTAAGAATGTTTAGTAAACTTAATTTAACCTTAAATAGTGCAGTTTCCCACCGATTTTTTCGCGTATTGAGGGCTCGCAAGCTAGAATTATAGCAGAGGGGTCTATCGTTTACTGACTTTGCTAACTATATACAATGGCGAAAATAAACGCGCGATTTCTTAAAGGTCGCGGCTGAAATTGTGAAATTGGTGTAACTATAGTGATTCAATAACCCAACTCTCGTCTGATGGTTTGTCTGACGCCTCCTCATTGTGGCCAATGTTTCCACAGACGAATTGATTGAATATCGAATGTTTTTTTGAAGGCCGCTGTGATTGCATGGTCGTATTAATGACATAAAATGTTATGTGTTTGAGTCAAAAATCCATTGTCTTTTTTACTAACCTGTGACGTCATAAACAGGCTAGAGATGAAACTACTACAGCGCTTGAAGCCTTTTTTGTAGTGTAACGGGCACGAAACAAGACATTGTCACTGAAATTGTTTTGAAGAATTATTTCTGTTACGAATGTTTTCCAAGACAGAATTGTAATGTAAGTAATTTTAGTCAAAATTCTAATGTTCTGTTAAATAACCCGTGACGTCATAAACATAATAGAGGAGAATGTACTTCACAGCGACTATTCAAAATTGTAACAGGGAACAAAACAGAATATTGTCACAGAAATTGTTTTGTCCAATCATTTCCCTCTTTTTATAGTTACTAGCGGCGTACCCTCGCTACGCTCGGGTCCCCGCTAGATGGTTCACATTAACTACCTCTGAAACCACATAAACCCCCTACAACACCCCCTAAACCATGTTGATTTATAACCATATCCCTTCTAAAGGCATTATAAACCCCCTATAACCCCCCCCCCCATCAGAATCAGAATCAGGTTGATTTATAACCATGTCCCTCCTAAACCACTTACCGTTGCTACTTTATTAACCCTGTATACCTCTCAAACAGCATCAAGTTAACCCTCGGTACTTTTAAAACCACATAAACCCCATACAACCGCCCCCACCCCCCCTGCAACTACACCAACCAGGTGGATTTATAGTCATAACCCTCCTAACCATTTCCCGCGTCTACTTCATCCGCTAGATGGTTATGCCATATTACCTATCTCTGAAACCACATAAACCCCCTACAACACCCCCCAAACCAGGTTGATTTATAACCATATCCCTCCTAACGGCATTATAAACCCGCAACCCCACCCCCAATCAGGTTGATTTATAACCATATCTCTCCTAAACCATTTACCGTCTACTTTATTAACCCCTATATAAAACCTCTCAAACCGCATCTCGGTACATTTAAAACCACATAAACCCCCTACAATCGCCCCCCCCCCCCCTCCCCCACTGCAACTATACCAACCAACCATTTCCCGCGGCTACTTCATTAACTCTTAACCCTATCCTAAAACATTTCCCGTGGTTTTCCCCCCTCCCATGCACACACCCAAACCAGTTTGATTTATAATCCCTTTGTTGTTAAAGTAAAGACATCAGGTTGCTTCATTAACCCCCGCAAAATGCTAATTGTACCATTATAACCCTAGGCCTATCCTAAACCATTTCCCGTGGTTTTACACCGCCCCCCCCCCCGCCCCCTCCCCCAACATGACAACTGTTACAGTACACAGGCCTGTAACCATTTCCCGTGTGGCTTCTGCGCCATGTGTAAGGGTGCGTGTGCCGCGGCAGTGAGACCTTGCGCAAACATGCACGCGACACGTTACCACGGTAAGATTACGCTGTAGTAGTACGCGCAACGCACAATGTTGTTCAATTCTAGTGGCATTTATGAGCCAAATCTGAGAGGTTTTTTGCTGTTTTTGGAGCCAATTGTTAACCAAATTCAGTGAAATAAACTTCAACACCCTTCCCGTTATTTCCTCTATCTTTCATGCAAATTAGGCGCCACTTTGATTAAAAGCAACGGAGAAATAAGGATAACAAACACACAAACAAACACACAAACAAACACACACCGTTTCCAGATTTATAGTAAGATTGTGACGAATGTTTTCCCAAGACTAATTTGATATTGACTGTCTGAATATTGACTGTTATGACAAGCTTCGTTATTTGCTCGTGGCAACCTTAAAGTTATGTGATTGGATAAAAGAAAATCCAATATTTCGTTTACTAACCTGTGACGTCATAAACAGAGTAAAGGTGAAACTACTTTACAGCTTTAAGCTTATTTTGTAGTGTAACGGGACACGAAACGAGATATTGGCGCTAAAATTATTGTTGACGAACAATTATTTCCCGCCTTATTTTGACAAATGTTTTCCCAGACGAATTGATTGAATATCGACTGTTATGGCAGTCTGCTCTGAATGCATGGCCTCAATTTCATAGTGATTGAACCTAAATAAAATAAGAGAAAGAAATCAATCGGTGTCAAACGAATTCGCCAAGTACAGTGTTCTGGCGGGTAATTTACGGTAAATGTTATACCTGACCGGACCCAAGAGTAAGTTGGGGCATAACGTTGTATACTATAGTCAGTCGATTCTAGCAGTAGCGTAAATTTGTTGTGAACAGTGGAGGGGCTGATTCGCTGATGCTGGAGGACCAATTGCGCTTGCATACCCAGGGGGTGTGTATTTGAAGTGGAATGTGACCCCTCATAAGCTGAAAGGTTTTATATTTTTGAAAATCCATTCATGTAATTTGGTGATTTTTTTAAGTCAAAATTTAGATCAATACCTTTTGCCCATTCAAACACTAATCGCACCGACTTTGGGTCATATTCTGACCAAAATGTACTAATTGTCCAAGGATCTTAAATAATGACTAAATATATAAACTTATTATTTTTTTTATTAATTAAAAACTGATAAAGCCAAGTTTCAACATTATTGTGAGTGGAAGGGTAGAACTAGAAGAACGAAAAATAAATAAAAGCATATCGTGCCCGCGCGTGGTCTGGGGATCGAACCGGGGTTCTGCGGTTAACAAGCGAAGGACAAGGTATCCACGCCATGGAAGTATTTGTGTTAAGAAATGTGTTATAATTGTATAAAATTGTTTCCATCAGGTGCTTGTGTTTGTCATTAAAATTGTGCTTTTTGGTGCAATGTTTGTATGTGCCCCTCGCCCAAAATATGTTTGTTATGTCATGATAGTCCTTATTTTTGAAAAAGCGGTAAACAAACTTCAGAATTTTTGGCCATAAAATGGCATCATTTTTTCCGGATCGCAGGCCGACTCCACGTGATTCTTGATTTACACTCACCTATGACCTAGCGAGTGACGACACGTTTTTAATATTACGGAGGACCATTCACGTCAGAATTTTACAGTAAACTATAGGTTAACATTTGGAGTATGCGCAAATTAATTTTGTAAGGGGACGATGCTGATTAATGTTGATATTTACCTCGCTAGTTGCTATTCTGGTGTTACTCGCCAGTTATGCTCTAAGAATTACATCGTTAGTAAGTTATGCTACAGTTAGAGCATAACTACTAGGGAGGTAAGCTACCTCCCTATTAAGTTACCCGTCATTGGTGCACTCGGCCGAATGGTGTTGGAGTTGAGAGCATATTTATTACCTGGTCAGTTACTTATTTTGAGGACTGTATAGGGAAATAAGGCCGCATTGCAAAACTAGTACGTACGGTGTGACTTGTACGTAAGACTTATACGATAGTTACGTACGTACGTATAGGTGACTTGTACGTAATACTTATACGATAGTTACGTACGTAAAGGCGACTTGTACGTAACACTTATACGATAGTTACGTACGTATAGGCGACTTGTACGTAAGACTCATACGATACTTACGTACGTTTAGGTGACTTGTACGTAAGACTTATACGATAGTTACGTACGTATAGGCGACTTGTACGTAAGACTCATACGATACTTACGTACGTTTAGGTGACTTGTACGTAAGACTTATACGATAGTTACGTACGTATAGGCGACTTGTACGTAAGACTCATACGATACTTACGTACGTTTAGGTGACTTGTACGTAAGACTTATACGATAGTTACGTACGTATAGGCGACTTGTACGTAAGACTCATACGATACTTACGTACGTTTAGGTGACTTGTACGTAAGACTTATACGATAGTTACGTACGTATAGGCGACTTGTACGTAAGACTCATACGATACTTACGTACGTTTAGGTGACTTGTACGTAAGACTTATACGATAGTCACATAGTATTTGCATCACTGCACGTACAAGCATGCATAACATTGAATCATGACATAAATTGCCCGCTTAGGAGCGCTATTAATTCGGTCTGGTAAACCTATTGTTATCAATTACTACGAGAGGATTGCCTGGTTGTATATTTAAATTCGGGGCGTGTATAGCAGTACTTCTTGCTAACTGCATGGGTGAGTTTCCATTATGTTGCAAATTACATCCACGCTCATGCGTTTAAACTGCTCGATGGGCGTTGCAATACAGCCGGTTGGTTGCACTCGAGAATTATGTCATATAGCAACCAGCTTTGATGGAAGGCCAATATTCAAATTTGTTGCCGGTTTTTAGGGCAACATTTATAGCGCTGCTAAGAGGGCCTTCTAGCGTAATGTGAGACCAATGCAAATATTGTTTTATTATTATTATGCAAATATTTTCATTAATTTAACACTTTCCATGCGGCAGTCGTGTCGTCTGCATTCTAAATTAAACCAAATGTTTCAGAGATGTCAAAAGTATTACATTTTATCACCATATTATTTGGAATCGCCATGAGAAATGCATTAAAATAAGTACAAACATGCCTAGTATTCGTTCAGTAATCCTTGAGATCTCTTTGAAATTTGGGAAAGGTTTCTGAAAATCTGTTTTGTATAATTATGATAAAACTAATAGCCGCGTGGAAAGTGTTAGGTTCAAATTTCATTGGTGCTGGTACATATGGTACTGTAAAATATTACTTAGCGATTAGTCTTACGTATAAGTCACGTATACACGTAATGAGCCATATACCGTATGCGTAATGATTTTGCAAGATGCAGGATCTCGTTAAGTAGTCTTTCTGAAGAAAAGAAAAATAGATGACAAAATACTGGATCTCACCAAGTCAACTTCATAGGGACGAGAGGATGAGATGTCAAGATCCTGAATCTCATCAAGTCGACTTCATAGGAACGAGAAGATCAGATGACAAGATCTTGAATCTCATCAAGTCAACTTCATTGGGACGAGAAGATCATATGACAAGATCCTGGATTTCATCAAGTCAACTTCACAGGGACGAGAAGATCAGATCAGATGATAAGGTCATGGATCTCATAAAGTCAACTTCCTTGGTTCCAGAAGATCAGATGACAAGATCCTGGATCTCATCAAGTCAACCATCTTGGCTCGAGAAGATCAGATGGCAAGATCCTGGATCTCATCAAGTCAACTTTATTGGCTCCATAAGATAAAGATCCAGGATATTGTCACACAAATGAACAAGACTTTTTACAAATGAACGAGAGAAACGCAAGATCACATAAACTTGAGTTTTTATTTTTCTAGCAACAAATCAACGAGTACAGACATGACCACATAACTGAAAAAAGGGCGAAAGCCAGAAATACTTGAGATTTCATCAGCCAAGCATGATTAAGCATACCCGGCCTTTACTTTGTAAAATCATGTTACAATCAATAAAAGAGCGTGCAATGTCAAATGTACCCTAATGGCAAACTCAGGCCAGGCTGGGAATGCAGCAATATGTACCGTTTCTTTCTCGGTCAGCTCGACTCCTGAAGTATACTTAAGATGACATGCATGCTTGCATCATATGATCATGTCGATGTCCAAAGTAAAGAAAGCAAGAACAATTGTCTACATATACATGGAAGTATAAAGCACTTTGACTAATTCAGCAAAAATGTCCCGCGGGTCTATGTTTAATGTCATCTGCCAATATCAATACGAATCGCTCAGTTTACTGACTTCATTTGTGACCACTTTGCCATATGTACAGAAGATATAGGCTAGGCTATGCAAGTTCGTTTCCAACGTTCTCATTTAAAAAAAGAAGCGTACCGCATGTATATGATGATGAAGAATCTTTCGATACTCTATTTGGTCTGACAACCAAAATGTGCTTATAACTTAATTGGTTCTTGAATACCAAGTGGTTTGGTTCTTTCGAGGACATTAATATGAATAGACCTTTTTCCCACAGAGGATAACCGGACAACATAAACCTTGTTTAGGCTATGTAGAGAAAACCTTTTTTCATACAGATAGTAGAACTAATAATGGATTATTCCATTTGAAATCCATACACCCTCTGGATCGAATACGTGACTTTTATCTTTCCCCAGGGAGTGTGTGAATTTCAATAGGGTTACCTGCATGGGTGACTCTATTTGATATCTACACTCCCTGTGTGGAAGATTAAGGTGATGTCTTCCGTAGGGGTGTATGGACACACCACGGGAGTGTGCATTTCAAATGGGGGCTACCTGTGACTCCATTTGAAATCTTCACTAGATGTGTAGGGGATGTCTTCCACAGGGGGTGTATGGATTTCAACTAGAATTGCCCAATGACAATTTACGATAGTCTTGTATGTTGAGGTATCTAAACAAGGACATATATTCTATGAAAGAAATTGGGGTAAATTTTGCTATACTCCCTTTCATAATCCCTTGGACATAATTCCATCAAATCATGCGTACGTGCGAGTTGCGTATGTATGTGCGTAGGTTCGCGTAGTAATGCGTAGGTGCGTATGTGCGTAAACCCGGAAGTGCGTACCAGTAAATAATCACGCATCCTAATTGGTCAATCGTGAAATCGTCACACGCCGTGATCGCCGGCGCGTGACCTTATTCATGTTTATCGCGCCTGTCAAGCATTTTGACGCCGCGCCTCGAAAACAACAACAAAATACGCTCGCGTGTAATAACGCGAATTATGTCCAAGGGAGTAGGGAAGGGAGTATAGATGTCCTATACGGAATAAATCGTGTACTACAGCACATTTTAATTGTAGTGATTATGCGCACATCAGTTACGGAACGTCGACATTGCCAGACATTGCCAGACACTGATCTGTCGATTGACTTTCAGACAATTACTTTTCCATCTGAGACAATTGGGGTCACTGTCTTAATTACAGGTTGAGTTGATAAATTCATCCAGACAAGTTTAATGCTGTAACCTGAAAAAGCATTGCAAATTGTTTGTACATATTGCTGTATACTAAATATAGCATTGCACATTTTTGTGCATTTTTTTGTACATAATGTATTGCTGTATACTAAATATAGCATTGCACATTTATGTACATATTGCTGTATACTAAATATAGTATTGCACATTTTTGTACATATTGCTGTATACTAAATATAGCATTGCACATATTTATGTACATATTGTTGTATACTAAATATAGCATTGGGAATTTTGTGTACATATTGCTGTATACTCAATATAATATTGGACATTTATGTTCATATTGCTGTATACTAAATATAGCATTGCACATTTTCCCCCACAAATTGTTCTATACTAAATATAGCATTGCACATTTTTTCCCCACATATTGTTGTATACTAAATATAGCACTGGGCATTTTTTATACATACTGTTGTATGCTAAATATAGCATTGCGTATTTTGTGTACATATTTTTGTATACTAAATATAGCATTGCGCATTTTTGTGTACATTGTTGTATAGTAACTTTTAGTAAGTATACCATACGTGCGCATTATTTGTAATGTCGATAATGGTATATACCGAACATAATGCTTTCAACTAGCATGACTAGAAAGAATCGGCATTTATAATACAGTTATTTTTATTATTAAATAATACTATTTACCGATACCATTCCACATTCATTTGAATGTCCTAATTAACATACTGCTATCTACTGAAGATAGTTTGAAGTGTTACCTAATATAACGCTATCTATGATATAATACTCATAATTGCAAATTTGCATTGCGTTATTAATTGTTATGTCATATCTTTACCATACACTCCCAGCAAATGGTTCTGAAGGAGTTCTTAATCCGTTCTCTTTGGACCCTCTAATGATTCTCCAAATGTGTTTTTTAAATGTTGTAAATAACCATTGGTTCTTATAAGAAACTTTTGGGGTTCTTCAATTTTTAAGAACCATTAGTTTTTTTAATAATGGTGCCATATATGGGGGACAACTATAATAGTTGAAACATTTTTGCTGAGCGTGTAGTACGGTATGCTATCAACTAAAGGTAGCATATCGCATCATATGTTCATACTAATGCAATGCTAGTTACTTAACTCCATGCAGCTAGAGGTTTAACAGTATTATACAAAACAGATATTTCAGAAACTTTCCCATATTTCAAAATTGATCTCAAGATTAATTGAACTAATACTAGGCATATTGTACTTATCTGAATGCATTTCTCATAGTGATTCCAAATATGGTGATGAAATTCAATAATTTTGACTTTTTTGAAACATTTTGTGAAATTTTGGAATGTCGTCTGCAGACGCCTGCCGCGTGGACAGGTTTAAGATAGTATTGGTTGAGCATAACTTTAATGCTATATTACAGGAAAGCATAGTGTATTCTTAACACGAATCTACTAGTATTGTGTTTGAATATATGTAATTTCCAATTATTAAATGCGAGAAGAATGAACACAATTTTACGGAATATTACACACAGAAAACACTATGTAAAAAATTATGTAAATATAGAACTCCATAATTATTATGTAAGAGTTTACATAAAACATGTAATATATACCCAAGCTTGTGTAAATTCCTATGCAAAAGCTTAACACAACTGTTTACATAGTATTATGGAGTTCTATTTTTACACAGATTGTGTATTTTTTACATAATTTGTGTAATTTTTTTACATAGTGTTTTCTGTGTGTACCTATTGAAATATAAAGGCATGTTTACCTGTATGTATATTCATTCAGATATCTTTTAGCATGCACAATTCATTGCGCTATTTCTATTCATATCATTTATTAATTTAACACTTTCCACCACGCGGTAGTCGTCTGCAGACGACAGTTCCAAAATTTCACAAAATTTTTCAACATTATTGAATTTCATCACCATATTTGGAATCACCATTAGAAATGCAATAAGATAAGTACAAACATGCCTAATATTGGTTCAATTAATCTTGAGATCAATTTCGAAATTTGGGAAAGGTTTCTGAAAAAATCTGTTTGGATAAATAATAGCTGCGTGGAAAGTGTTAAGCAATAACAGCATGGTTGATTAATTTTGTATCCAACTCAACACAGATCCGGGTTTTCCAGGTCACGATTGAACTACATGGGATCTCAACTAAACAAATACCGGATCAATTCTAAAATAGACTGACCTGGCTTATCCTGTCCGGGTTAATTGTAATGACATTCTTATTATAAGATCAAAAATACATCGAGTATATAATTATAATCATATGAGATCAAAGACGGTTTTGATGAGATGAAATACCAGCAAATGTCATTGTTTAAGGTCAAC
Source organism: Ophiura sarsii (assembly GCA_035610835.1). Classification (NCBI taxonomy): domain Eukaryota; kingdom Metazoa; phylum Echinodermata; class Ophiuroidea; order Amphilepidida; family Ophiuridae; genus Ophiura; species Ophiura sarsii. The sequence goes on along the minus strand of CM069454.1, from coordinate 31,270,458 downwards.
GACGTCCGGTTCAGGTACTGGCGTATGGGGTGGTACTCAATATTTTGTTTGGTATCCCCGCCAATGATTTTCAACTATGACCGAAACAATTACCCCTTAATTATCGTTTTGCCATCCATTTATTTACCACTAATGACCTTTTGAACACTATCGACCTGTTAAGGCCCCATTGACGAATAGTGAACCCATAAGTTAACCAGAACATAAAAAAATAAGGGGTCATCCGTTTACCAGACAAGTGAAAAGGCGGCCCAATTTGGCGGCACATCACCTTGACCTCAGACCCACCGAGTACCCCCGAATAGCTTCTAGTAAGTGTAGGGGAGGGGTGGAGGGGTCAAAGTGACGATTCATCAGACGATTAAAACTCTGTAACTTGACAAGCGGGAACGGGAGAGGTTCACCTGCAGCTGATTGCCTAGACTGGGTCCCCGCGACCCTCTATATGGCCGCCAATCCGCCATCTTTAAAAATGGCGGACCAACTACATTTGGGCACAGGGAAGACATGAGGATCCAGTCTAGCTGATTGCCACCCTCCACACTCCTAAAAATCTTAGCTACACCACGTGACTTAAGCATTTTGGTAAAAATATTCACTGAGAGAATAGAAATACAATTTTGTTCTCAGTCGATTTTTTCCTTGCGCAGATATCGGAATTATTAGAATGCTGGAAACAGACGGATCCAGAGGGATATTTCTGTACCACAACACAAAATGAAAATTGACCTCTTGTGTGTACTTGGCAATATATAGTCCGATTTTTATTAAAATCTACCGGATATGGAACAAGGATTCGCCAATATTTGACATGTGTGCGCAATATATTGACCATACAGACCTTTTTCAGAAGATTTGCTGATGAAATTTGAAGCCCGTATATGGCAAAGTGTAATCAATATTGTTACCGGCAGAAGTTTCGGTCGTTTGATGAAATTGATATATAACAGATCATGTGACATTGACTATCGTCTACTACGAAATTGAAATTAGTTACAGTGAGCACCCTGCATTATATACATTATATCTAAATCTGAATCCTTCATTTATTCTTCTTATCTTCAAGAACCTTTTTGAAGGTTCGGAATACACTGTAATATATATTGCACACATTCATCTAGAACTGAATCCTCAAAAGGACGTTTATGGGTTCTTCACATGCTCAAGAACCTTTTTGGGATTCCATAATTTATACTGAAGCTCATTTATCTAGAACCGAATCGTGAAAAGGATGTTTATTTGTTCCTCACATGCACAAGAACCTTTTTGGAGGTTCGGAACACACTGCATTATAACAGCACCTTCATCTAAAACTGAATCATCAAAAGTATCTCTTAGTAGTCTTTAGATATTTGAGAACCCTTTTTGATGTGCAAGAAAAAGTTTCATTGTATCACATTCATAAATTCTTATTTTTTGAAGAACTAATAATGATACATATATAACTGACAATATTTTTTCTCTCCTACGTGTTATGAATTGTTTGTTGTTTTCGTTCGTATAAAACCTTGAAGAATTCCCCTAAAATGTCTACATTTAAGTAGACCTCTCCGGATAACTCCTAAAAGAGCCCTTTTAGATCCATTTTTCTTAATGTGAGACCTATCTTATACGGAGCTGGGAAATTTGTACGCTGGCATCCAGAGTATAAGTCTCTTGTCTAATACGATGATGACGATTAATATTTTGCATCCCTTAGTGTGCATAGACCATTCTTAAACAGCTAAGAAAGTTTAAGCAATCTCATTGGTGCTCAGAGAAATCGGCGACATCTAGATGAGACAACTTAACACGGGGAGGTGGGGCTTACGTTTTAACAGTGCGCCAGACCTTCACAATGCGTGGTTTGCTCCATAACGCGCACTTCTGCAGTGCGTCTTAAGCGCTTTTCCTGCGTTTATGCCGGCGCCGCGACGCTTACGCATGGTTTACTCATCGCATGTGATTGGATGGAATGTTTGTGGGTTATTCGATCCTAGCAGGGGTAAAAGTTGTCAAATGTGGACAATAAAATGTACTTATTTCTTTGATACATTTCTAAAGTATGATTGTTTAAGAATCGATAGTATTATTTTTTGCGTCCGCATTTATGTCAGACAATATAACACGGGTACGGTATAAAAACAATACCTTTATTCTCTAATTACAAAATTGAACGACATGACAAATGTTACCGTGACGTACGTACATTGACAGAACTGATCCGCTGTAACCAATTCCATAAACGTTGTAGAGCTGTCAGAAAAGATCCACCCTCACCAATTTTCTTTTGAACATTTGTAGGCTGGGTAAAGCAAAATATCCCGTTGGCGTCATCGTAAATGTCTCGAGTAAAAATCACTTATACTCTGGAGCACAGCGTAATACTTTCGCATCGCCGCCTAATTTGAATGCACCATGGTTAAGGCCTGTTGATACTCCCGTCGTAGGGGCGCGTCATTAGATAATCAGAGGGCATACAACTTTGGATCGGGCCAAAGTCGGGCTAAATGTAGAGTAAAATTCACTTATACACAGCATAATACTTTCGCACTGCCGCCTAATTTGAATGCAATAGGATAAAGGCCTGTTCATACTCTCGTCGTAGGGCACGCCAGTAGATTTTCAGGGGGGGGGGGGCATAGAACTTTGGGTCGGACAAAGTTGTTTCCACCGCCCTCAGCGGTAAAGTGGTGTTTTTGAGTCCCTAATGTAGAGCATCGCACAACGTCGACAGATATCGGCGCTTGAGTTGAAGCAATGTCAATATTTATCCACTGACGTTGACGGGTGACAAAAGACGGGAGTGTGAACGGGCCTTAACCTGTTAACATACATCCGTGTTCCCGTTTTCCAGATTACCATCCATTACTGCCAGATGATATGCTTTTGTTTTATGATATGATCATATCTAATGTGCAATATCGCATTAACAAGAACATTAGCCGTGTATAATATTCTGGGTTGGTAATTGGCCTACGACATTACAATGATCTGTCCCAAGACCGCATGTCTATCGGTTATAGTTAATGCAGTTCCCGTATAACATAGCCATATCTGGTAAATGTATGGGTCTATATCCTTAAATTTGCTGTTTTTCACAGATAATTTAGCAAAATCTGTCAAATATGTAGGAACATTATAATGGGTCTCTGGTAAATATATGGGTCCAGTTCCCCCCGAAAATTGGTAAATGTTTGGGTCAATTTTCCATTTTGCTGGCGGCACATCACTACCAAAAAGGAAAAGGTATTTGAGTGACCCCCCCCCCCTCCCCCGGGATTTTATGGTTTGATCCGTAACCTACATAACCTAATCCAATATCGCATTTTAAGAATATGAGGCGTGATTAATTGGTATGTTCTGGGCTAATAATTAGGCCTTGTACCGGGGTTTGATGAATCGTTAATGAATGATAAAACACGTTTAAGTGATAAAGCACGTGTTACGCTCGGTTTTTAAACATTCATTTGGCACATTCCGCCTTTCCAAACTCGGATATTGTCGTCCAGGGCTGATGATAGCGGGTTTGAAGGTCCACGTGACTAGTTCACCCTGGGTGAACTATCTGTTCATTTGTTGACAGATGAGATAGAGTTCCAATCGTACCAGCCAGATCCTTTGGGAATATCTCAAGGTTATGATTTATCCATCTTAACTCTATTTTAACTGTCACTAAATGAACAGGTGTATAAGCTAGGTGAACTGGTCGAACTGCCCGGTCGAACTGTTGGTCGAACTGGACCTATTGAAAAAATCTCAACCTTGAGATACTCCCAAAGGATCTGGCTGGTGAAGAGTGGACTTAAAGGGGCATTGAGATGTGTATGGGAGCGCGCACTGAATTTTCCTGGAAATCGGGGTTTTTTTTGCACCAAATTAATACTTAGGCATATATATTAACTACCATCTAAAACTGTTAACCTTAATTCGCAGTATATCATGTAATATTTCACAATTTGGTAACTTCGATGTAGGTCACATCGAAATTATCAGCGGAATTCGGCACGTAGGCCTATGGCTTCACCAGAATGTCTATCTATAGCGCCATCACATCAGTCCTTACTCCTTTTCCCATGAAATATTACGTTTTAGGGTTCTAGTATACTTTATCATGTTTATGATCTATTGAAACTATGTTTCTTCACATTTCATTGTTATCGCCAATCTCTCCGTGCCCCTTTTATAAGGGTTTTAGTTTCTAATGAAATCTCAGCAACAAATTGAAATGTTTTATAGCCATTATTAGTACATGTAGTCAGCGTGTTCATTGATGCTTTTCATTCGTGATGGGCGCACTATATTAGGCCTAAAAAAAAAGAAGGTTTGATTGGCGCAACCCGACCGACCCTAAATACATCGCCGACCCTGAATATTTTTTATTATTTTGAGGGAAAAAAAGAAAAAAGAAATTATAAAAATTGAACAAAGTATTAAAGTTTTTGACTGTTTGCTTTAATTTTCGGCTATTTTAAGTCCCCATCGAAATTATATATTGTTGAACACAACGATACACTTTTGCCCGGCAATTAAATACGCTAGAGCTATGTGTAGACATTGCACAGTAGGTGATTTAAAATAAAAAATAATAATAAAAAAAAAAAAATCCCGACCGACCTACCCTATTTGTTTTGGTCATGTTACGCCAATCAAACCTTTTTTTTTTTAGGCCTTATATGAACGCCTAACACCCTGACTGGTAAACCAGCCAATACAATGCAATACATGTACACACAGAAAAATCGCGACCTCGATATGTAAAAAAATAATATGTATAACGATGTTGTGTATATTTTCGACGAGTTTCTACACAACTTCGGTAGAATTGTTGTCCAACCAGTTTACCAGTTGGCATGTAGATATTAAAAATACACAATTAAACGCAAAGCGGAAATGTTACATAGTTTGTGTATTTTTTTACATATTAAAAAGGTAAAAGTGTCGAATTACATTCTTATAATGTACAAATCTTTCAAAAATACCACTTTGCGATGTAATTTTGCGCGCAAGATCGATCACACTTGAGCAAAATGGCGGACATGGCGGAGGCAGAAGAGCTGAAGCCCAAGTGGATAGAATTAATGAAGGCTTGGGGCCTCCAGTCTTTTGTTGAAGCATTCAAAGGTGAGTACCGGAGTTCTACGTCTTATTACTTGATTTTTTGTTTATATTTGGCTATTTGTAAGGAAGTGCACATGCATGTATGATGTAATGTAATACGGCTCGGACCTGGGGAAGCTTCTATGGTTACGCTATCCGTGCATGTATACTGCACTGCACTCCCGGGACTCATTGCGTGATTGCGGCACTGCATTCAGCCATTCAGCATATCAATGTACTATGGTCAGGGGCGTCGATACCTAATATTCATGTATTTAATTTTTAAATTATACCTAATAATCACGTATTTAACTTTTAAATTATACCTAATAATCATGTATTTAACTTTTAAATTATACCTAATATTCATGTATACCTAATATTCATGTATTTAATTTTTAAATTATACCTAATAATCACGTATTTAACTTTTAAATTATACCTAATAATCATGTATTTAACTTTTAAATTATACCTAATATTCATGTATTTAATTTTTAAATTATACCTAATAATCATGTATTTAACTTTTAAATTATACCTAATAATCATGTATTTAACTTACCTAACTGGTGAGGTAAAAGAACTACATAAAAAATTATGTTATTATTTTACCTAATATTTATGTATTTTACTTACCTAACTGCTAGGTATATTTTACATAATTACAAATTCGGTAGAATATACCTATTTGTTCGAGAGTTCGTATTGCACCTAACGTTATGTATTTTTTTTACATAACTTACGTATTTTTTTTTCTGTGTGTAGAAGGATGCTTGAACTCAATCCCGTGATAATTACCATGTTCAGAACATTCTCGTATTCTGGCGGAATAAACAGCAAGTGTTAACACTTTCCACGCGGCTATTATTTTACCATATACACAAAACCGATTGTTCAAGGGTTACTGAACCAATGCTAGGAATGTTTGTACTTAAATTAATGCATTTCTCAAGGAGATTTAAAATATGGTGATGAAATTCAATACTTTTGACATTTTTAAAACATTTTTTGAAATTCTGGAAGTGTCGTCTGCAGCCGCCTGCTGCATGGAAAGTGTTAAAATGGGATTCTGTAAGATTCTGTATTCTAGAAACGGACGCCTTGCAATGCTGTATAATAATACACGAATCATTTTCACTCTGATTTGCAAATGTGAAATCTACGCGGCTGGATTTTGAAGACTTTGCCCGATAATCTCACATTGATTGTTTCTTAGAAAGTCAAGATTGTCAATAAATCCTGTTAAGCTTCATATTTATACGTGTTGATCTGGCTATTATTTCTAGCGTATGGGTTGTGTATTTGCGGGGAAACAAACGTTGATGTGGCAGGGACTTGGCGGAGCGAGGGGCAAGGACAAAATTACTCTCGTAGATCTTAGCCACTTGCATTCCGTATTTTGTTTTACCGTATTTAGTTAACATGTTAATTTTAAAGGAAACAGAGAAATCAATTTCAAGCGGGGATTAAGGGAGGGGGAACTGGGACGGCGAGAAAATCTGTATACTATATTTTTGTAAGGCAGTCGCGGATATGATTATAAGCAAAGTGTTGGAATTATGTGGTCTGTGATCAAAAACATCAGGCGCCGCTTGATGTAACACATTGTTACGATATCATCAGTCAGCTGTAGAACGGGAGCCCGTTTCAATTGAGGGCGCTCTAAAACGACGGGAGTACGTAACCAAGGTAACGCACACCCGTCAAATTGCGCAATGATTGAATTTCCCCTTTTACACCCAATTATCTGCATAAAAAGTAACTACCCATCGAGTTGAGGGCAGCATAAGGTATCAGAACTCCTTGCGACATCCAGTTAGATGATTTAATTTAACCTTTAACCGCAACATCACACGACACAAGCTTTAATTATGTCTTTTTTGAGACGAGATTACACCATTTTATAGAATTTTTAGTGTAAGAGTGATAATTTTACATTAAATATAAGCCCCGTAGTATTTAGAAGTGATGCCTTTGTAACGGTTATCTCTTTGATAAGAGAGTTATTTCGTTGTTTAAAATCGGCAGAATCGGCTATTTATGATTTTTTAAATAACTGTGACGTGAGGCCGTTTAACGCAGTCCCGTTCTCAAGCCCGCCCTCTATTGAAAAGTGTTTTTTGTTCGCATTCCGGCGGGCGACGGACTTCCGTCAATTAATGAATCGCGGTGTAAAAAATTAAGCGGCAGTGCGCCCTCAATTGAAACGGGGCCCCGTTCTACAGCTGACTGATCATGGTCGGTGTGGTATATCATCTGATTGACGCCGGTATAGGAAAGTGTCTGTAGAAAAACCGCCTTGTCCTCAGGAGAAATAGCACATGATCCAAAATATCATTTCTGAATAAAATAAAATAAAATAAAATAAAATAAAATAAAATAAAATAAAATAAAATAAAATAAAATAAAATAAAATAAAATAAAATAAAATAAAATAAAATAAAATAAAATAAAATAAAATAAAATAAAACTAACAGACCGTGGTTCATGTCGAGACAAAATGGGTAAAGGTCACTTTGACTAATGTTTCTAGTGTGATAATAGTTTTAAAACTGACTGTTTATTCAAACAAATGTATTCATTGCATGCAAGCAGGAAATAGTAATATTTTGACAATTTGGGTGAAACAGAAATCTTACAAAAAAAATGAAAATAAATAGTGACTCTAATTTGTGAGATTCTAAGGTCGGTCGCTGAGGGCAACACAACATTTTTGTTTTGCCTATATAATTAATGATTGTTGTGGTTTTTTTTTTATCGCGAGTATATTATATATTACACATATAAATCATTCTACACTTAAAGGCATATTATGTGATCTTTTTCAGAGAGCGCCCTCTATTCATGATTTTGTTTAGAAAGTAGATTTTCTTGCAGATTTACATTTCTGATCATAAATCGTACATACATTCCAAGTTACAGAGCGATACGATTCCTAATTACCTCAAAATCATGGTTTTAGAGTGAATTTAGAGTGAAAATATCAACTGTCGTGTTATCCCGACAGATTATTTTCACTCTAAAACCAAAAAACCAAGACAATCTGCTTTCAATTTTTTTTCGATGTTGAGGGCGTTCCCTGGAAAGATCACATAATATACCTTTAAAAGGACGCTATGGCCCAGAAATGTCACAAGACATCGGGCAAGATGGGATGTGAAGGAAAGACAGGCACAATCCCCCGTGACAATTTCTTATCGGGATTGTCATTTAGAAAATCAGAACATGTATAATGGGAATCGGCTTGGATTTCGAAACGAAATCTTAAAAACATACTATATAGATGTATGTATAATTTACATTGGACACTTGTAATGAATAGCGACAAGTAGTGTGTGTGCCACAGATAAACAGTTTGTTTTTTAAGACTTTTCATTTAGCATGTTTAGCCTGTAGGCCTATAGTTTGTTTCATCTCACTCATGAAAGACGCATACACCAATCCGTCAACTGTTCACATTACAGAAAGTTTTCCCCACCGCCCGGATAAAACCCGGGTATATTTGGATAAAAAGTCTAGTATGAACAGGAATTTGTGGTAAAAATGTTCCGGATTCAACATTTTAAAACCTGGAAAAGTGCAGATTTCAATCCGCTTATAATATGAGAGCGTGTGTGGTCTAGTGGGTAGATCACAGGTCTCACAATACAAAGGTTGGGAGTTCGATCCCTCTACGGCTAACATGTTTGTATCCTTAAGCAAGGTACTTAGTCTTAATTGCCTCGTGATTCGGAAGTCACGTAGAAATGGTGGTCTTGTGCATCGGAAGAGCAAAATTAGAGCACGTTAAAAGGTCACTGACTCCTTCACCCCACTATCCATATGCTAATGTGTCCAATATCACCCCCAACACGTGGGGTAAGATGGGACACAATAATTTTATACAAAATATGATTTTACAAAGTTCTCGTACTTCGTATGAGCATAACATTTTGTGAAAATGTAGCCGAGGGTTTGGGTTTTCAAAATAAATAGGTATGGATACCTTTATAAATAAGATAAGATACTGTAAGCTGAATAACCATTAATCATGTTAATTGTCCCGTATTACCCCATCCTGCGTGTTGTTTCGAGAGAAATTAGACAAATCAATGCACGCGCGCTAATGTTGATGTGTGAATAATGGCACGACCCCGAGGGGGGGGGGGGGGGGGGCGGTCAGTGTGAGCATATCAACATTTGCGCAAGTGCATTGATTTGTCTTATTTTTCGAGTAAAAAAACTTAGGCATGTATTGACCTAATTCATACACGACACTTACAAATCAAAATTCACAATTTGAGCATAATATTTGATCTATGTAAAAACGAATAAAAACATATATATTAACAAGTTTGCTAACACCCGCAGTGAAAATCGGCGAACCCACGATTCCTGAACAACGAATCAAAACAAAGCGAGTGGTGCGTGCAGTGAACGGCGCACACACGGAGTGCATTAGACACTTTCAGTAAATGTAACCTCGCTGCTTTCAGTGCACTCCGCGTATTTTAGTTTCTTGCTTTCTGATTGGTTCAACACCACTAAGAGTGTTATGCTGGTTCCCTGCACCCTGGATCCCCGGCCCAACTTATCCATAGGTGCAGGTACAGGCTTCTCAATTGCCGGCCGTAACCGTTAGTTCAACACATTGCATTGTCGCTCTGTTATGGCATTAGGTTAATAACTATCAACACACTGTAGCTGAGATACAGCATCGAACGCTGAATGCATTGTCGCGCTGCCATAGCTACGGCGCGATGGAGAACGCGCTATGAAATGCGTGCATGTGCGTGTGAAGTCCGGCACTGTGGTTAGCGCAGATACACGTGTAGTTTGTGCCAATCACCAAATTTGTTATCATTCTAAGCGTGACGCTGGCTTGATCGAATTTATTTGTGGATCTATTTTTTGTCAATCATGAATATGCATGACTTTTATGCCAGCAAATCAGATTTGAGTGGAAATCGGCGCGTACCTGCATCTATGGATAAGTTGTGTAGAGCCCATTGATGCAGGGAACATTATAAGAGTGTATGAATAGTTTTTAGTGGCCGTCTGATTAATGATCCTGGTCTGAAAAATAGTATACTATTCGTTATCCTGTCCATACATTTATCCCTTTCTATTGTTTAATTAACAAGTCTAATTTTATTGCAATGACCAATGATTTAGTTGTATAATCCGTGCGCATTTAAAGGAGTTACGTTTCATATATTGGGAGAGAAAGTTTTCTACGTTGAATGGACACTTGTACTTGAAGTAATACCTCAAATCATAAAACCGGGTCTTGACCCGTTCTTAGCTAACACTTTCCACGCTGCTATTTGTTTTACCCTATACAAAACAGTCTAAACAGAGTTTTCAGAAATCTTTCACAACTAACTTTCAAGGTCTATCTTAAGGATTACTGAACCAAAAATAGACATGTTTGTACTGATTTTAATGCATTTCTCATGGTGATTCCAAATATGGTAATGCAATTCAATAATTTTGACATATCGTCTGCAGACGCACGCCTGTCGCGTGAAAAGGGTTACGATATCGTTCCGACTTTGTGTCCATAAAACGATAGATCAAAGGACACGTTACACATGTTACAGTAATTGGAAAAGGCGTAACGTTTCCATTATGATGGTGTCATTACACACTTTGATCCATATATGGGTGTATGGTGTAAGGACCGGCTTAGAACTGAAATTGGTCGATCTTCTTTCCTTTTAATATAAAGAGCGAATGTGAACAATAGCCTAACAGACGCTAAGAAGGTTTATTAACTGAGTGGTCAGAGATCAAACTGGTAACTCTCTACTAAGAGCTTTGATGGGCCAATCAATTGGTTCACCGCAACTCAGAAAACATGCATAATACGAGAAACGCATATTGACAGGGGTTACAAATGTCACTGAAAGTGACCAGGTGACATAAGAATAAGATAAAAACCCAGACATTAAGATCAACATCTTGAAAGGACTTGAAGGGAGTCATGAAAGCCTAAAAACATATCAAGAGGATTGGAGACAAAATTAAAGACTGATTTGTAAGGACAGACACAGTTTCCAAAGTGACGGGTGATGCTGCTGGATTGACAAAATGTACATCCAGTTTTTATACAGTGCAACAGGTCATCATGACATAAATTGCCCGCTTAGAAGCACTATTAATTCGGTCTGGTAAACCTATTGTTATCAATACGAGAGGATTGCCTGGTTGTTTATTTAAATTCGAGCGGTATTTCTTGCTAACTGCATGGGTGAGTTTTCCGGATTATGTTGCAAATTACATCCACGCTCATGTGTTTAAACTACTCAATGGGCGTTGCAATATGGCCGGTTGGTTGCACACGAGAATTATGTCATTATAGCAACCAGCTTTGATGGAAGGCGAATATTTAAATTTGGTGCCGGTTTTTAGGGCAACAATTTATAGCGCTGCTAAGCGGGCCTTGTAGCGTAATGTAAACACTCCACACTTTCCTATACATCATAACTTCCATACAATAAATGCTATGACAATATAAATGTGAACATTATCATTACAACATCCATCCGTGAACGTGTCAAGTCCAGAAAAAGTTCCCCTCTTTTACAGAGGTGAAGGAAACAAAACATCACGGACCCGCTGGCTACGTCCCTTCAGGACCCAAGCGTGTGTCTGTACGGACCCACCGTGTAAACAAACAAACAAACGAACAAACAAGTACTACACAGCGATAGACCATTTCATGAATTTTTACAGTTATTATTTCGTATCAGAAAAGAAAGAAATTAATTTCATACTGCATATAGCCCCAAAATGCTCAGCATTCACCGTTTTGGACCTGAGGACATTGACAACATCTTTGTTATCGTCAAGAGACGTTCCCATGTGTGCATATTCATTTCATCTGTAATTGACAAAGTGGAAATTAAAATAGTATTATAACTGTTGAAATGTCATCCAAAACGAGGACATTAATTGGTTTTGTCAGTTACGACACCTTAGATTGTATAGTAGTTCCAGGCGAAGTTTTCTACCTTTAACACTTTCCACGCGTCTATTGGTTTTACCATTTGACTATACAGCAGATTTGTCAGAAACCTTTCCCAGCTTTCAAGGTCTACCCAAAGGATTACTGAATCAATACTTGGCGTGTTTGTACTTATTTCAATGCATTTCACGTGGTGATTCCAAATATGTTTATGAAATTTAATAATTTTGACATTTTTGAAACATTTTGTGAAATTTTGTAATGTCGTCTGCAGACGCCTGCCGCATGGAAAGTGTCAATACACATCAGTTTTTGTAAAGTGTTGAATCGTCGGCACGGTTTCCGCTAAACATTAACCCCCTGGGCACTACCTGTCTTTCGTACAATAATTCCCATTGGTCAATTACATGATATAATCATTTTGATGACCAATTGCAGTTTCGCTTATAAATATTTTATGCTAATATTTTTGAAAATTGTAATTATTCTAACGATGTCTCTGATTGGCACAATATTTGACACATTCTAAATTTCAACCAATCGGCCGGTAGTTCTCAGGGGGTTAAACGGTTAAATATGACAATTCTATCCTCCTGGCACAGTGCTTAAAATACGGTAGGGCTTTATGGCATCTATCAGTAAACTATATACCCTTTAGAAGAGATTAGAGCTACAGATCCCCGCATTGATACCATGTGTACAATTTCATGATACCTCTAAGAAATTAGATGTGTCAGATAAATATAGATTCAAGCAGTTAACCCTTTCAAAGCTGGTGTATTATTTTTATTTGCTTCTGCAACTTTTTTGTGTGCAAAGTAATACAATTTTTAAGTATCGTATGTTCATGATTTTATCAGAATTAGCATATAAGAGAATAAGGCCTCACTGCAAAACCCAGTCCGTATGTTTCATTACGTATAAATAACGTAAACGTAAGATGTAAGAGAAGACTTATTAATCGTCCGAGTGCACCAACTAAGCGTAACTTACTAGAGAGGTAAGCTATACAGCGCTAGTGCGTATGCGCGCCCTAACGGAAGCGTAAATTACTAGCGATGTAATTTTGAGAACAAAACCGGAGAGTAGATCGGAATAGTAACTAGCGAGATTAATATCCATATAAATTTACATCGTCCCATTTAAACAATATTTTTTCATGCGCCAAATGTTTACCATATTTCAGAGAGAAAAATAATGACGTTAATGGTTTACCATAAAAATAAAAAAGTGTTGTCAGTTAACTACGTCACTCCCGGGGTCAAAATGTTATTACGGTTAATTTAAATAATGAGCTTTAGAATATTCCTGGTATTGGTATCGCAAGCAAATCGTTAACATATATCACACTTGTATAAAGACAAGATGAAGCAACATCTAATATGTGTAACATATATGATGTACGAGTATGTTTATTTAATTATCGATGCGTTTAACAGAATAGTTCTCATTGAATGTAAATAATGCTATATGCAGGTCCCTCAACATGTTTCAATCACAAAGCGCAATATGTTTAAAGCATAAACCTCAACATATTTCAATCATAAACGTGAACATGTTTCAATCATAAACCTAAATGTCTTGCTTTCAATCATTAGGCACAGCTATATATATGACAATTCTGAATGGTTTGGGGACCAAACTAATAAATGTTGGCCCATAGGAATATATACAAAAATGATATAATGATGATATAAAAACTAAAAAGTGAAATGGTACCTTTTAGAGGGCTTTTTGCTAAAATAGCAGGACATTTTCTCTCTAAAAAGTGTAGACAATAGGTAGGGTAGCCTGCTTGATTTTCCAAACGACTGCGCTGAAAAGACTACATATTCGACAAGCTTGGAATGACCACACGGTATTAATCATAATGTTTTGTGTAAAAAACCACACATTTTAATTTTTTAAAGATCTCTCAAATTTACTCAGATGACCTACACATTTTGAATTTATTGGGCATGGAAGTCCATTTGATCACTAAAGTCTAAACATCCCATATACACAATTCTATGGTACTTAATTATTAGGAACTCTGTCACACATACATGTACATCGGATTTTATTTGAAAATACCTTTTAAGGGGTTCCTCATAGTCCTCAAGGAATTGTGAGTTTTAAATAGGGTTTCCCATAGAACTGGATAGACCATTGATGTGATGAATGTAATGGTATTAGTACACTGCAAAAACTACAGAACACATCAGACGCTTCACAGAACACATTCCGACGTGTTCTACACACGTTCAGTATGTGTCGGAAGCGTCCAAATGTAACAGATATAGAACATGTTCATGTGTTAAGATGTGTTCTGTAGATGTTCTAATGTGTTCTGTAGACGTTGATTTTTTGACGCATCACCATGTGTTTTGCATGTGTTCAAGGGCCATTTCTAGAACACATCAAGAACACATCTGTAACGGCCAGGAACATGTTATAAATCTGTTACATTTTTTGAACACGTCCAGATGCGTTCTTGACATTCTCTACGCGTCGTAATTTCAGCATAAGCTTTGGTTTTGTGCACGGCACATTTTAGCTGGCCGGCTGTGGCTGCTATCTACTGACGATATGGCATGTAATAATAGTGTTTCCCAATAACATAAATAAGCATCATATTTTCCCAGGTACTATACACTACGGGATTATATGATGCTTATTTATATGTTATTAGGGAACAAATATGTTATATATACTAATTCGAAACACAGAATAGTACTTCTCATTCAATCACATAATATTTAGCAATCAGTGAGGTTTGGTTCTGTACGGAGTGGTAATTCTTCTATAGCAATTTATCTCGTAGATGGTATCTGCCGAACATAATGTGGTATAGGCCTATCCTCTGCATTCTCACACACCGCTGGAAAATTATTTTTACCGTGCTCGTGTATGCAGTTCAAAGCACGAGTGAAAAGCACCTGTTTAAATTTCGCAGGTTGTTGATGTGAGAGACCTGGTATCAGGGATACTATTAACTTTGGGATAGGAAAGTAGTATACCAACGCACGTAACGAAAACGGACCTTTTGCATATTTGAATAAATTATAGTAATCGTCCGGAATGCGTCCGTGACCGGCGTTTAACGCGTTTAACAATGTTTAACCAGGTTTAACGGCAGGTTAAACGGAATGTTAGTCAGCATAGGTTTGGGGGCGCTGTAGATTTAAACAGACGACGGTGGCCACGCGAAACCTAAATTTTGAATTCGTAGTGAATAACACGTAATCGCGAATTTTAAACTATCATTTTGACAAATACATCATAATTAAAAGGATTTTTATCGTTAACCGGGCGATGACTGTTAAAAATAATTCAAAATGGTGCACTCCCGTTGCCAAATTGGGTCGTCTGAGAGACGCGTGGCCAGCGTTGCGTCGTCTGCTACAATCATCAGACAATCATCACGCCTGATCGGTATAGCGCCCCCAATTCTATGCTGACTAAGTTCAATTTAAAAGTGGACCCGATCGGCAAGCTCAGTGACATACCCCTGCTGGTATCCTGTTCTCCAGCGCTGGCTCTTGTCTTGTTTACGTAACCGTCACACCTGTCATGCCGCATATCATTACCGTGTTCCTTTATGCAGGCCAAGGCACGAGTGAAAAACACCTGTTTAAATTTCGTGGGTTGTTGATGGATCCTGTTCGCCAGAGCATGGCTCTTGACTTGTTCAATTGACCTTGACCTTTCAACCCACAATATTCTAGGTGGTAACAAATACCATACCTGGAATCCTTGATCAGACGAACAATTTGAGATATTTTTAAAATCGGACCAGTTTTGAATTTTTACCCCATACGCAAAGGTCAACAATCTTTTTAACGTTTTACTTGATAACTCGGTAACCAAGCATCGGAAGTGATCTATATATTTTTGGAATCCTTGTGCTCAGACAAACAATTTGGTATGCTTATAATTATGCCATTTGAATCCACCGAGAAACAGACCTTCGCTCCCCATGGTCACGGGATCACTCGAGATGACTGTACTAATTTCAGCGTTACGACTTCTATTCCAGAAGTTCTATTTTTTTAAATTACATAGGCCTATATAAAATACAATACAATTGCAATCTGTTCTTTATTATACAAATTCAGACATTTTGCCTAGGATAAAAAGTTGTGCTATTTGAAATCTGTACACGTTGTCTCAACAGCATCAGCTAAGCAAATCTGGCAGTAAACAAATGGTTAGGTCTCTACATAGGAAATACATTAATATTTGTTTTATTTCACTTCACTGTGACTCAAGGGGCGAGGTTAAAGGGAGATAAGCATTTTTGTATAACACATACAAATATTCCTGTCATTTGATTGGTTGATACAAACATCATGTGACATGAAATATTTGGACTATTTCCCCACTATTTCATGATCACTAGATGGAGGGGAAAAATCCATAAAAAGTACTATTTCCCTGTGATGAGGAGCTGCGAGGGAAATAGAACCTTTTATGGGAACCATTCCCCTGCTCGCGATCGCGGTAATAGACCTTGACTTGATTGATACACTAAGTAGGCCTTGGTCTATTATCTTTTGTTGTTTAAAAATGACAGAAATATTTTTATTTGTTATATAAAACAAATATTTACTGCTCTATATTCGGTAAATGGTGAAAAATAGGTCCCCTCGGTAACTGGAGACAATGGGCCTTACTATTTTCCGTCGACCTTCGGTCTCGGGAAAATAGTAAGCTCACGGTCTGCAGTCACCCCGGGGAGCTATTTTGCACCATTTCCCTCATGAAAATTCAATATTTGTATACTACTTATTTCTCATATTTTGGTAGAAATTGGCCAATGAAATTGAATGACTAGTTCATGAATATTTATTAGGTGTTAATAGAAGAATTTTCTGTGACGCTATCCCGTACTTTGTGAGGGAATAGTAAACATCACTGTATTGAAATCTCGACCTAGTAAATAAATATGTTTCTAGCAGGAGCTGTTGCCCCCGACCCCCAACTCAACACAAAAATTGGTAACCATGACTGTTTTTCATTTTTTCAAAGTACCCCTTTGCAAGGATTTTTCAACAATTTTACCCCCCTTTTTTGGCAAAAACGAGGACAAAATTGGAGTGAAAAATACCCCCTTTTTTGGCTTTTCAATGACTATAATATCAAACACCCCTTTTCAAAGACACTTTATACATACATTAAGTAGATAAAAACTTGTTGCTCCCAATAGTAATAGGCGTTTATGGTAATTTGTTATAAACTAGTGTACCCCAAGTGGTGTACTTGGGTTGTTAACATGTTCTATCAAATGATTAAATCCATACTGTGATGTTTTTAGTTTTTTCCTCCTCCTAAAATACGCCTTTTTCGAATTTCGCGGAGACTAATTCATGAAATACCCCCTATTTTCATGATTTCGCTGTCACTTAGTGTCAGCGCTGACAATCGAAAATATACCCCTTTTCCGCGATTTTTAGAACAGTCATGGTTACCAACTTTTGTATTGAGTTGGGGGCCGGTATAGTGAGCAAGAATTCAATACATTCAATGATTGATAAATAACCTTTCCAGAGCGATATCAGTATCACAAGGTTATTTAGTCAATTAATATTTGTCCATGAAACCCTTAGCAACGAGAATGTGGTATTTAATGTGCTTATCAATCACTGAGAGCGTATGTGGATTCTTAATTGGTTTTGATGAATGTAATCAGAGGCAAATAGTTTTAATGTATGAAACCACTCGGAAGGTTTCGAGTTGGGCAACCTTTTTTGTTCATACAATGAAGGCCACATGGTGATACGGCATATTTCCTCAAGTAGGCTATATGAGAACAGTGTCACTGATGAGAACAAGTAGTGTCGCTGCGATTGCCTTTTCCTTTTTATATACTTAATGGTCTGAATCTCAGGTACCATACATATAAGAGACCGGGGGATGTGGGGGGGGGGGGGGGGGGTTCTCACATTGAGATGGTATACGTATATGTGCCTGCCTTTTGGGGTGCTTTTTTGCAAAAATTGGTATAGTGATGGGGTGTTTTCATCGCAGACGAAAGCGCCCAATTGGCATAAATTGGGTGTATTTTGAGGCATTTTTTGTTGTTGTAAAAAGCGCCCAATTTGTGCAAAATTGGGTGCTTTTTTAACCAAATTGGTATATTGATGGTTGGGAAATTGGCCCGAAAATAGGTAGAAAGTCAAAATTTCGAAGTCCGGCAGGCACATCCATGTACGATTTTGGTGAAAGTACCCCCCCCCCCCGGTATAAGAGTCTATCACCATCTCTAAATATGACACCGTTGAAGTGTCGTTCCGATGGCTTTGTATTTTTTCTCATCTAGCCCTAACACGTAATGGTCAGAATCCTGCGTTTAGATGTCTACCACAATCTTTGATATACAGGGCGTCCCAAAATGATCTATACCAGGCCTTCTCAATTAGGTATTGTGAAGCACCACTTTTGAGATGTTAGTGATTTAGAAGCGCCACTATCCCTGCGAGCGGAGCGAAAAACGGGTGGGGTCCCTGGTGGGGGTTCCTTAGGCCCCCTGGGTCCAGGGGGCAAAGCCCCTGGAAGCTCATGGATTTCCCTCTTTTAAGAGGCTAAGGGGAGCTATATTTGCATGCAATATGGTACAAGAAATAAAGAGATGTTGATGGTAAAATGTACAAAAAAATGGTAGCAAATGTAGTGATAATCAATAGGCCTACTACTAATAATCATGACTATAGGCCTATCCCACTGCAGTTAGTGGCTGAAGTGGCTCTTCATGCTTTTTGCGATCTGGTTGAAGCTGGGGATATATTTCTTCTTCTTTTTTTTTCTTCTTTTTTTCTTCTTCTTTTTAATAAGTTTTTTTTTCATGCGCGCCACTCGGACTGAAGCAATGCGCCACAAGTGGCGCGCGCGCCACCATTTGAGAAGGCCTGATCTATACCAAGGTAATACGATTTTTTTCCGGTATGAATTATATTGATATTGTCCAAACTGTTTTCATACATATCTTGCGCAAGCGCCCGGCTTTCTTAGGAATTTTAGATTTTGAAATTCGGACATATCTGATAGAAAATACAGACTTTTTTGTAACGATAGTAGATTTCAAGTTTATGTCGAATTGATCCATTATGAAAATCTATAAAGTCACTAACCCTTTATTATTTCTGAAATGTTATTCACATTATTATTGCACCCTCTTCTTATTTTGATTAGCCTTTTGATAACAATCGATTGTTGTTTGCATAGAAAACAAAGCTTTGATTGAATGGCGCAGGATTTGTTTAGCTTGAGTGGTTTTAACCATCCTCTCTTTTCAGTGGCGTAGCTATTGTGGGCGAGAAATGAAAATGAACCGACAAGACTTTTGTGAGTGAAGAAATGCGCGCGTAGCGCGAGAATTTTTTCGACTTTACACCTATTTTTGGCACGATCGAGATACATTTTGGCTCTAAACAAGCTTGTAGCAAATAGGGTAAAATGGGGTAAGTGGGACACTTAAGCTTTAATCAGCTCAAAACAAAGATAGTATATAAAATTCAGAGAACTCTTGGGTTTTGATTTAATCTATGGCTCATGATGAAGCTTTTAAACTGTGTCGTGATCAAATACCGTACCCATATTAATTTAAAAATGTGTTAATTGGAAGTGTCCCACTTACCCCATTTTATACCCAATCGGGGGTAACTGGGACAGTGTGTGGGATGCTTGGAATAGGAGTTCTACCTGCAAGTAATTACCCATTTTCATAGCTATTCACATTGAACGGAGCACCGAAATATTGCATTTAACATAATATTCTGTAAAAAAATAATACAAAATTGTTGTTTTCGTGTTTTTCCAATAGTACGCTCAAATTTCACGATTTTTTCCTGTTTTTAACGCTAATTAAGGCACAAATGTGTTTTTTAGGTGCACAATGAAATATTTGCCATGAAATAGTTGTTTGTAGTATATAATTTGATATTTAAACCTATTAACAACATAATTTATGTTAAAAATGTTACAAATTTGTTAAAAAAAACAAAATCCCAAACCCCTAATTACTTAGGTCCCACTTACCCCAAACGAAATCCAGTTGGGGTAAGTGGGACCTAAGTAATTAATTAGCTCATTTACATATCAATTTGCAATTTTTTTTCATTCAATTTTTGCGATTTACTTTCATTAGTTACATTTATTTTATCGTAGATAACAAACATATTTTCAATCTTTTATGTTGCTCTCAGAAAACAAATCAAAGATTTAGCAACTGGTGCCCTTAAATTAGTATTATTCAATGAACTTTGATACCCACATTAGGCCAAAAAAAATTAATAGTTTGGTTGTCCTCCACACAGCTGAGAGTTGAGGTGCGGGCGGGCGGATTTTTATTTTATTTTTATTTTTATTTTTATTTTTAAATTCAATGGGAACTCAGTCCCAGGTATTGTAGTGTTGTAGTGAAGCTCTGCATAGTTCCCCACGTTCTCAATGTCGGTTATGTAAACCTCCACTATTGTTGAATGAGTTGCAACACTGCAAACTCGGTCAAGTAACATTTTTAAAACGAGCGTCGCGATGGGTAGACACAGCGTAGGTCGCCATTACAATTCTTGTCTTGTTTTGCCTAAAAGAACGTTGAGTTGATGTGCAAGCTTTAGAAATTTACGCATGAAAATATTAATAAAACCTATATTTTTCGTACTATATGCAGAACAAAAATGTTTTATACGGTGTTGAAATTAATAATAAAGCTGTTTTGCGAAATTTTCTTGTACAAATATACCCAAAAAAACATTTTTTTATATTTTCTCATAACACGTTTTTTTAAATAAATTCATTAATTGCACGTTCAGCGAATTTTTGTATTTATAGTCCTTTTAATAGTCCCGACGCCCGTGCGATTTTATACAATGAACATCGTGTAACCACTGGTTACATGGAATTGCGTACTGGGATGATGTTGCAGTGTTTAGATTGCCGATGAAACGGAGTTGGTCTGTTCGAATAATTAGGTTGTATATTAAAACGATACATTTGGGCTGTCAAATTGTTCAAAAAAATGAAATAAAAACTTTTTAAAAATAAAAAACATATTCGTGCGGCCCTGAAATTACGTGCGGGCGGTCGAGGACAACCAAACAATTAATTTTTTTTGGCCTTATGGTTGGTTTCAACCTTCACCATTTTCTGATCCGCCAATGCGTGCATGAACTCAGTTTTGGTATGAATTTGGAGTAAGTGGGACACTCCGTGGTATGTTGCCAGATTTTGTTCTTGATTGAGGCCAAAATATTGCCAGTGTCCCACTTAACCCACTGTATGTTTCATTTTGGTGACACATTATGCGCGCGAAATCTTTCATCTGAGTACTTTTGACCCAGGATATATAATTAGAAGGATAGGAAAGCGCTCAGGTACGCCCGTAGCATCAATATCTTACTTAGCATTGCTCCCGTCAAGTTCAG
This sequence comes from Ophiura sarsii, assembly GCA_035610835.1. Lineage (NCBI taxonomy): Eukaryota > Metazoa > Echinodermata > Ophiuroidea > Amphilepidida > Ophiuridae > Ophiura > Ophiura sarsii. Next base: position 31,249,023 of record CM069454.1, on the reverse strand, counting down.
AATGCGCTATGGCTTTATGATTGATTGAGCTGTGGAAGAGTGTAGGACCTTTCCCACATTCTTGACTTACCAACGTAAAAATAACCGTAGCACTAATGACTCTGTTGACGGCCACACATGCAGCGCTAAGAAATTTTGAGGTAAACCACCCAAAGCGCTAAAAAATGTTGTTTCGTCGGCCATCTTGAATCCCGCTTAACCAGGGTTGCAACCGACCGCAACTTGACACACAAAATTGCCTTATTTATCAGAAAATCAGTAAGTATACAAAACTTAATGTTGCTCTATTTATAGGTTTGAAGCTGTTACGGGTGTAAAACATCATGGAAATGTGCTGATTTAGTTATAAAGCCGTTAATAAAGGCCCCCACTGTTAAACCGGGGCCCTACCTGTAATTTATCTCGGAAATGCCAGGGTAGTGTGTTGGGAACATGTTCATCAAGAAAATAGTTTATTTTAACACACTTTCTTAAACTTTCTTTACTAATCATATTAATTTGTTTTGCCCAAAATTAGTTCACAACCAACCCCACCTTGGCTACCCCGGCTGAATGAATCCACTACTTGTCATATCGCCCTCAGCACGTCCAGATCAAAGGGGAATCCATTGTTCATGGAATACCCGCTTCTCTTCGTGTAATTTCCTCTTTTTACTCGCTGTTGCTGCTGCAGCGCCATTTTAACCAGGGATTTTATCACCAATCACGCCTTGAGTTATATTTACTTAATGCAGCGCGTCACCCTACTAATTCTAGGGGAGCACACCACTAAGTCAATCTGCCATTTGTGTAAAACTAGGAAGTTCCGGTTAAAACGGGCCGCATCAATGGGAATTTTAGGATTGCTTTGCGGGCCGCAGATTAGAGGTCCGCGGGCCGCAGGTTGCACACGCTTGCTCTTACTTCACACCGGAGCCCGACTTCTTTCCCCGGCTTCTTTCATTCATAGACTAATTACTTTTTCCGGGAGTTAAATTGTTTGATGAATCTTATTATGACCCATTGCAGAGCAGAACATCCATTTACAAGTCAATTGGTATGAAGTTGAAGTGAATAGGTGAAAATGGGTGAAAAATATATTCATATCTCTCTCCGATAATCTACGGAAGTTGGCCTAAACTCGTAGATAGCTTTGTTTTGCTTATACAATAACATTTGTTTGTGAAAATCGAACATAAATTGTATAAAGGATAACCCTGTCTATAGGCCTACTTTTATTCTATAAAAATGCTATACAATTAAATTGGGATATGGGTCTATTATCATGATTATTATACAGGACAACGTTTTATAATCGGGCGGCCTACGCTCTGCAATGATCGGCACCGGCACCGTGGAGCACTCGCGGGCGGGCGTAGACGGCATCCAGCAGCGGGGCGGCGCCGGGCACCTCCTCCTCCACGCAGCGCTAAGAGCCTGCGCGTACGCGGAATTACATACTACGGTGCGCCCTATGGGTAATGCGTAACATTCCAGTCCTTCTCATAGAGCGTCCTTGCTTTTGACCATCATAATTCCATGATTCCTGTGGTCAAATGAACCGACAGTGCCAATCTCAACCGACACGACGTCAACAAACAATACCGCTTGAATGTAAACATACGTAGAACAATTTCGGACTGCGCCAATGTCCAACTTGTTTAGTTTCAAATAGTCGCCGCGCGCTGTTCAATTTTCGTTAGAATCCTCACCATGACCGCTTCCCTTTAAGACCTGAGACTAGAAGGCCTAGGCATATATTTCTGGTATACATTACATGGTATAGGCTATACTGTAGCCTATTGTGATATAGACTCATATTCAGATGAAAATAGATTCCCGGAAAAAGGTATTAGCCGAGGCATTTTTTTCTAGTGTCATGAAATACATGATGACTTACGATAAAAGCTTTAGTGCACTTGCGAAAAAAACCCGACATACCGACACTCATAGTTTTTGCTTAAAATGCATGACAGTAGTCCCTTGGGTTGCTTTAATACACACCCAAATGACTACAGTTAATATTGGTCAGTTGCGTGTGTTAACACGTAAAGCACCACTAACCCACGTATGTTGTGGTTAAAGCAAAGCGTTGCTGATTGGTTTAAAAAAAAAGTACTCTTGAAATTGTGAATCTAAGATGATTGTCTGCAACTGATTGTCTGCAACTAATTTGTTTGGTTGTCATACTAAAAAACGAATTTTAAAAGGTGTTCTATCGACGGCGCCTCCCTTAAAAGAACGAGGAAATTTGCTCCGATATTGCGCGAACGTAATTTTTATCTGTGATTAAAGCACCAAACTACATTTGCGCATCGAAATAAATGTGAATGAAAGATGTTATAAAATATAAGAGAGAAGAACATATGCCGAGAGCACAAAAGTCCATATGCGCATCGAAATAAAAATGAAATATTAAAAAAAAATGTTATAAAATATTAGAGAGAAGAATATATGACGAGAAATATTATATAAACCCTAAAGCCGAACGACGAGTTAGTTAACAAATCAGCTCCGCCCGTGGCCGGAATCGAACCTGGGTCCTCCCGGGAGTCACAGTTCCAGCTATGCCACGGGGGATGGGCCCAAACAAAACTTAACAAAAGGTCTTTGTCGCCATAAAGCATTAACCCCCTGGGCACTACCGGCCTATCTTACAGCGGTTCTGATTGGTTTATTGCAAGTTATACTCATTGATAGCCAATTAAAATGCAGCTTGTTAAATATTTCACTCCAATCTTTATCAGGGATACAATTATTCTAACACTATCTCTGATTGGTGCAATAAATGATGTATCTATCTTTCTGACCAATCGGCCGGTAGTTCTCAGGGGGTTAAGGTCGGGAAAGCGGAGCTACCAGAGGAGACTTGGGTGTCTGTAGTAATTGGAAAGCGCTGTTTTCCAGCCGTTGGATAGATGTTCTACGGAATAAACCCTATACCAACTACGGAATAAACCGTATACCAACAACAGAATAAACCGTACAACTTAATATACAGTTTATTCCGTAGAACATCCTTCCGGTGACTGGAAAACAGCGCTTACCGTAGTAATTTGAAGTACTCAGTTGGGTTAGGGTTAATAATTTAATAAAACCACTCCGTACAAGGCTCGACATGGCACCTTCTCCGATAATTTCTCAGGTCCATTTAATTTTCGAAACTAATAACTCGCGTGCTCTGTCCATAACAACTGTTTGTCCATTACCATATATTACATCCTGAGTGTAACCTTGACATCGTTATGGTTTTCATAATGAAATAAATGATGAATATAACATGTTTATGAGAGCAACAATGGACTGAAAGGGTACTTCTAATATCACGAATGTTGTGGGATATGCCAATAGATTTATGGAGCCCTTGGCTGCTGAACGACATTAATTTATACTCCAAAGAGAGAAATCTAGCGCACTAGCGCAGTATCCATATTAGTATCAATAATTTGTCACAACAACATAATTTGACACAATTTCATCCATGTTGTGTGCTTGTCTAAGTTGGTGATGTTACCTTTAAGAGGAGTTTATACCGACAACGACGAATACAGAACAGGGAAGAAAAAATATTTTCTCTCTAAGAACCTTTTTGCTAGGTGATTTATTTTCTAGGGCTGATATAGCAAGAAATGTCTTAGTCTTTGCTTAGATTTCATAGATTCTATAGGCAAACTCTTTGATGGGGGTCCAGGGAGTGAAGTCCAGGAGTTAGTTGGCAATATTTAGCCAGTGAGGGCACCAGCATCATTACAAGGAGGCAAAGAGAACAATCTTGGAGAAAAAGATCCATTTTAAAGCTTACTATAATTAGGAAATGTTGACATTTTAATTCCTTCATTTTTTTGCGACCCAATTTTTTCTTCTTCTGGGTTTCCCCGTTCCCGCGTTTCCGCTGATGTCGTAGCCCTGCGCATCAATGTCTTTCCATTACAACATTTAAAAGCTGTGAACATTATAAGTTTTGGGATTCGGAAACGATGGCTGCATTTATTTAGCCGAATTCTGGTTTTAGGATATTCCCGCCTTCGAGATCCATAGAGGGCGGTATAACAGTAACTAATTACTGCAGACTTACTGATTACTTCTTTACTTCCCTTAATTTGGGCCCATGTTAAAAACAAGGTAAAATGCCAAGATAAACTATTTCTCGAATAATCGGATGTGAAGAGGGGGATACACAAACTAACAATTAACTAAATAGGTTAGATTTAATGATTTCAACTGCAAGATAATCGATTGAACACATAAATAGCGTAGACGATCGAGCTTTTGTCTGTTGATGGTTTTGCAAATATTGGGTTGTCATATCTCTCAACTATTAATCTATTTATATTTATGATAGAAAACTATGTCTTCGTGCACCACTGTTGTATGATGCGTTTGGCATGTTTGGGCGTAGTCGGAGTCAAATTTAATTACCAAATACATCAATCTGTTTTATATATGAAGAAAACAATCGTGTTTTCACATTATCAAAATGTTCCCGCTAAAAATAACAGACGACAGACAAATTAACTTAATAATTACCGATGCAACTTCTGTATGAATTGCACATTTCCATTCTGTTGATAATTTAAACCATTTCGTCTCCAGCACGTCAAATTTCATTTGTTTTCCAATTTATCTGATTTGATTTGTGCTACAATGAAGGCTTCGTCAGGAAATAGAAGCTGGTGAATCTCACTATTGCATCTGTATTGTATCGTTTATAGGGCATACAGCTATTATACAGCTATTTCTTAATACTTTGCGGCAGGCGTCTGCAGACCGTATTCCAAAATTTCAAAGTGTTTCATAAATGTTAATATTATTGAATTGAATTCACATATTTGGAATCACCATGAGAAATGCATTAATATAAGTACAAACATGCCTAGTATTGGTTCAGTAATACTTGAGGTAGACCTTGAAAGTTGGGAAAGGTTTCTGAAAAATCTGTTTTGTATATGGTAAAACTAATCGCCGCGTGAAAAGTTTTAACGTTCGGTAATTTCTGATTGGCTTCCCTAGATCAGAGTTTCGGATTGGTTAGTGAGAGTTTCAACTGTCAAAGGAAAGCCTTAAAACTGTGTAAAATTAGAACATTTTACCCTCGATTGGTTCTAAATCGATGTTCGGAAATTATATCCGGCAGAAGGTTTAAATGTAAGCAAACATTCTGCAATGCTAAATGAAAAACGGATTTTGTTTTGGTATTGACACATATCTTATAGTCAATCTTCACGTCAATATCTCAAATTAAAGAGGAACTTTTCTTTTTAATTTTATGGTACAATATTTGTTCACGTATTACTATAGTTTCGGAGTTATGAGCATATTCATTACCTGGTAAGGGAGCACATCAAAACTCGACCGCCCGGCAACCGCTGGTTCGGTGCGGTTCCGTGCGGTTGCAGCCGGTTTCTATTGTTCTAAACAATGACATGCGGTCCAACCTGGCGGAACCACACGGAACCGGCGGTTGCCGCGCGGTCGAGTTTTGATGTGCTCCCCAAGTAACTTTTGTGAGGACTGTGCATAGACAACATTACCAATGCGTACACGAAGAGGCGACAGTGCGAAATCCACATGCAGGACTCCACCGTAAAAGTGACTTTTACTCAACAATTTTTTTTTGCTAGAATTATATTTACATCATGCATATAATCATGACAATTACATACGCTGGAAGGATCTGTTCAAACATGGCAATATTTGTCGTATTAGTGATGTCTATTCCATTTCTATAATAATTTGTACGCTGGTTGATGCAAGTATTTACTCCGGCGTCCTCGTAAATGTCTAGATTAAAAATAACTTTTACGCTGGAAGCACGTATTGATATCGCAGCGCTGCCGAATATTTAATATTTTGTAATGCAGCGGAAAATGTGCTTGTTCTGCCATCATATAGGTTGTCCGGTCACATCCGGGTATTTTTGTCATTTGCCGTTGACAACAAAGCAAATCAGTCTGTTACATGTACAGTATGTGGAAGACAGCCGACCTGTGGCAGCAGGTCTTCGAATTTTGAGCTGTCGAAATCGTAGACGATTCTACATGTAGGGTTTTGGTTATAATATTGTTGATTTGTATCATGGTTGCATCATTAAATCGATTTATAGTTAGGAAAAAGCAATCATAACATCACGCCAGCGCCATGCTCTACTAAACTGTACTTTTTAATACTCAGCAGTACCTTCGATCATGCCTTCGTTGCTTTATTAAAACAAAGCATCATGTCCCTCGGGATTCGTGTCATATTGGTCTCGATTATTGTGTGTCCAGTCTACGCATCGGTGGTATTTTCAATATTAATCGTGTTTTAACGTTCGCGATGTCACGAAATAGTTGATATAATCAATTCAGATGAAAATAAAATTTAAAATAGGCCTATTGTCTATAAAGGTAAGTCTGTAGTTACAAGAAAGCCAGATAATTCTATCTTTGAATTAATCTCTTTCGATTATACGTTAATTATTTTTTCTACGATAGAAAAAACACATGCAGGCCCTCTAATTATCCTTATCCAATGTAGCTATATAACTAAGCTATTTTTGTGGGTTTAAGCAGTTTGCTTCAGCTTTGACAAATAATTAACATGAATACAAAAAGGCGGTTACACCTTAATTGTACGTTACTCGTTAAAATGTCATTCTCTTTTATCGTGACTAATTATTCGCCTTTGGTGTGGAAAATTAAACAAAGTTGATATACGAGTTGACCAGGCAGATACGGTTAATGTTAAATTGTGGTGTGGAAAGGGAATAATTAATCTGACGGGAATTGCTGTGATGTAGACGAAATGTAAATAGATTGACATGGGCGATATGTCATAGATAAATAGAGGTGAATGGTTGAAGTGACGGCAAAGAAGATTCCGAGTATAAGTAAGTCCAGCATGCTCAGCGTTAATGCTTTTCCCCAGGATAAACAGTAGACCTATCATTACATTACATGCAGGGGTCGCATTCTGACGCGTCCGCGTGTCCTGGACCTCTCACTTTCTTGCAGTGACGCGTCAGATTTCAGTGGCATCGGCGTGTGAAGGCACTGAAATAACAATAGACACAACGCCTCGTGTCCCTAAAAAATGAAAGACACGAGTAGCGTCAAATTGATGATGTCAGGTTTCAAATTGGAAAGACCTGCGACGCGAGTCCCAATCAAAATTGAAGGGACCCCTTAAATTTGACGATGTACGGAAATGGAAACCTTAAGAAATTCTGTGAATTACATATCCATCCTTTGCTCACAATATAAATTCATTAAAACTGTCCGTAAAAAAGTAAAAGTTTCAAATACCCAAACTTCAGGACCCCTCAATTTCTTGGGGGACCCCTTAGATTTGTTTTTTGAAGTCCTACGGGGTCCTGAAAAATTTCATGGGACCTTTCACATTTTTGCTTTAGTGTTATCCCTGATTACATGCGCTAACGCATAGCACCTGAATGTTGTCCCCGATGTTGACTGACTTCCTTCCACTTTGACAAGATATTGAATCCCAACGAAAACTTACATAATGTGTTAATCAAAAAAGGATCTTTAACAAGAACAGAGGACTGGTTTGGAACATTATTAACTGTAATGCTTCCAACAGGATTTTCTGAAAGACACTCGTTTAACAACGTTTAAAGCCGTCATTTTAATGTTAAGTCAATGAAAACCAGTAAGACACTGGAGACAGGAAACTGTGATGAAAGTGAAGCATGCTGGTATTGCTCAAGAAATCTTCTTTGGGATTACTGTTTGTTTGATTGGAAGTTTGATAGCAATCATTCAAATATACAGCCGCTGGTGAACAGGTATTACCGTGTGTAGTCATCTAAAACTGTTTACAGCACGGACGCGGACGGTCAATTATTAATATTTTATATCATAATATCTGTATATATAGCGCCATGGAGTTTATTGACTGTTCTAGGCATATGGTAGTAGTCTGAAGTGGGTGTTGAAAAAAAAATGAAGAAGGGCGAAAGAGCGAAATTCGGACGCTTGTTGATAGGGTACGCACGCTCCGAGCCATATATATCATAGCGTTGCAGAGATGAAAGATATTCGTGCGTTAACTAATGAAGTGAAATGATCCACTCGTTGTACTCGGGAACCTTAATGTCTTCCAAATTCGTCAAGAGATATAATCAAGACAATTGTCATGCACTAGCCCATCATGTAATTTTCTCATAGACCTTGACTAATTGAATAGGTGGTGGATGTGCTATATATACCCTTTTTAATAGAGCCATGATAGATAGAATGATAACGCACACTTGATTTTTGACAAAAACAATTCCATCAGGAGTATTAGGAGATGCGAATTAATAGGACTACACGAAGACCATATAGACATGTAGGCCTACTCTTTTTTATACCAATTTCCCCTCGTGGATGTAATACGTTCTGATCATTGGCCATTTAAAATAGTGTTAGTTTTAATCCCAGTCTTTGGTACAGTTTGCTTTTCTGTAGTAGTATCTGTGGCACTTGTCATGTTCGTTGGAGACATTACATTTTCCATTGTTGGATGCACACGATTGACATCCGGGAACATTGCGGACTTACCGAAAAAGCCAAGCTTCTTGAGAAAGTTTCTATTGAGATCACCATCCCATACTCGTATTTACATGATCAAACTAAAGGTTCGACTAGTATAAAATTAAAATAACAACATCATTAATTAAGTGCTAAATACGAGAAATTTAAATATCTTCGGAAATTTCCGAATATGATATCAGACATATTGCCCACGGCAGACGCATGTCTTGTCTCAGTCGGTATATTGTTGGTGGTGTATGTACACACAACTTGCATCCGGGAACGTCTTGATGAAGCAGACGATCCAGTTTTGCACGCGGGGAACGTCAGGGAACTTTCCGGAAGCAGGCGATCCGATTTACATCCGGGAACGTTGCGGACTTATCTGAAGCAGGTGGTATTATTAAACTCATTGTACTTGCAATCCTTACTTGAAAGCCAAGCTGGTAGAGAGATTCCGTTTAGAAAATTACACTACAGGTTCAACTGGTAGAGAACCTGTTTGTATAGTATGTCTTGTTCATTGATATATTTAATTTAATAATTCATGAGCCGGCGGGAAGGCAATGAACATGATGAATGCTAAAGGCTATTGCAAAGTAGAATTTCCTAAAAAGCAAATATCCATGTGTCATTTAAGAAAATTGATCTGACCGTATCTGGAAGTAAACTCTATTTATGCATTCACTTAATTAAACCGCCTCTTTAACTTATACTATTCGCAACGGATAAAAAATTCTTCCTCAAAATAGACAGCGGTATTTGAAATGGGTTCAATTGTGATCTAAACCATTTAAATGTCAACTAATACTTTTGACTTTGTCAATAGCGCGCGGACAGAACATTATGCACTTGCAGCAAAAAATGTTATCAGTTATCCGTCCCAGCCATTCGCCCGCCTTCTCTTGTGTAACACGAGCCCAAAATCAAGTTTTCGGCGTAGGTCGGATGTTTTACATTTATATACACTAAGAACCAATGGTACAATTCTTGCAACATTTTTTGATTTTACATATTGTATGTAAACCATCTTCTTTGGCTGGTGGAGTCATTTCGAGTATTACAATTCCTGCAAAAATCATTCCGAGTATTACAATTCCTGCAAAAATCATTCCGAGTATTCCCTGATCGTCTTTGGCCCACTTTTCTTTGCCCTTTGGGAGCCAATTTTGTTTCCTTTTTTCCCGGACAACTAAAAAAAATAAGTTCGTAAAATAAAGGCAAAAGTTCTTAGGTATCAAATTATTAGTCGATTTATCTTCTTTTTTAAAACAGTCGAGGATTTGGTTTTCTCTCTGCTAATTTTCATGCATTTGCAGAATATATCAGAAACGTTTGAAAAGTGATAAAATAAAGATCGTCTGATCGAACCTACTTTAAATGTCCATCTGCCAATAGAACATAATTACAATTTTTCTCTCGTCGCCTCAAGAACAGTCATTACTAGCGCACTTTCCGGCGGTTTCGTTTGCTTCCATAAATTGAAAATTCCTTTCTGAGTATTCTGGCTGAATGGTGAGCAAAGATACATTTTGATTGAATTGATGAGAGTATTAGTAAACCAATCAGAAAAAAGAAATGACTACTCATAAATCTTTTATCACACATGTTTGATAGTTACTTTAAATCCTCTATCTAAAGGAGAATTGAAAATTTTAAAATATTTATAGAAATATGGCAAGTGAACATTGTTGACCTACTTTGGGCATAAATTGTAACTTTTTCCACGCTGCTATTAGTTTTACCATTATACAAAACAGTTGTTTCAGAAACCTTTCTCAACTTTTAAGGTCTATCTCAATGATTACTGAACAAATATTAGACATGTTTGTACTTATTTTAATGTATTTCTTATGGTCATTCCAAATATGGTAATGGAATTCAGTAACTTTGACATATTTGAAACAATTTGTGAAATTTTGGGATGTCGTCTGCATGCAGACGCCTGTCGCGTGGCAAGTGCTAAAAACACTTGAATTCTTTACGTAGGCCTACCTGTTAACAAATCTAAACACATAATCGTACGAAATGTATTTAGGATCTAGGCATCGAAGTGTTTAAATTCTAAGCATTACACTTATCTGTCCGTGATTTCTAAACACTGTTTTTACAGTGAAGTGAACTTGAAGGTTCGAACAAAACTCGGAGCTGAGGTGATGCAGACTGCTCAGGTTTCGAAACATGTAGGCCTAGGCCTACCAATGCTTTGGCCCAAAATTATCGGAAGTGATTCAAAAGAGCCCAAATATTCTTAAACGACGCATCAAACCATACTACTTTACGTATTTTGCCTGAATTGCGCTGTACCCTGATGAAAACAGTATTTGCACGTGAAATGAACGCGCGAATCCAAATGTGAATCAATCCTTAGCATGCCTCAGACGACACGAGCTATCATCTGATGGCGCAATCGACACGAGCTATCCCGGGGGCGAAGCTATCGTCTGATGGACGGTCAACGGTACTCTGAACAGCCACGCAAGACACACAAAAACACAATAAGCAATGATAAATTAAGATTTTTCAATTACTAGAACGAGTTTACAACATATACAATGGCTGGTCTATAATCTGATTTATCATTCCAACTAAACATTTGCGCGGGAAAAACACTACAATAATGTCGTACTAGCAAAAACCCGTGCTTCGCACAGGTGAAGCTAGGTTAACGCATGGTTGACTCAACTGTGAGAGAAAAACCTTGGCATTCAATAACCAAATTTCCAACAGTCCAATCTCAACCAACAAATTCACAACAAACGGTGCCAATCTCAACCGACAAAATCACAACAAACGGTGCCAATCTCAACCGACAGTGGCAAATCTTAACTGACATGACTCTAATTTTGAGGGCAATCCCCCTCGCCCCCACCCCTCCTCTGGCTACGATGTATTCAAATTCCCCACTGATTTTTTATGAACGTAAAAAAGGCTTTAGTTGACTGAAGGTCCATATTTCTGTAAAAAGGTCCACTTTGGCCAATCACCCCCCCCCCCCGCCCAATTCTCTCCCATGGTAAAACATCCAACTTCAACAAAATTTGCCCATGGCAAAAATCTTAGTTGTGCCTGGATTTATGAAACGTAGCATTCTGCAGTTGTGCCGAGTGGAATGAAGTAAAGCTGCGAACATACTCCACCTACGCTCCAACGCTTGTGCTCTCATACATGCGCACCCCAGCCTACGAAAAGGTTGAACTTGACAACGCTTGATCAGCATCAGCAAGCGGTGTTTTCCGATAATTTGATTAATCAACGCTTTTTGAGAGAGCGTGAACACTACATCCAACGCTCATGTTCAAATCGGGTCAACTTGATAGCGTTGCACTGAGCTAGGTTAGTTCATAAAATTTTGAAAATAAAATTATCTCTTTGAAAATGGTATACATGGAAACAAAGTACTTTACAATAAAAAATGATGGTTCAACCATGTCTGCAGGCTGAATAATAAAAAAGTTATAACCAAAAGTAGTTTGCCTCATATTGCTGAAAACTGGGCAAGTCATGCAAATTTTAAACTATTTTAGCTTGTAGGGCTTTAAAATCATGATGTCCAGTTGCTTGTGTGTGGTTAGCAAGACATCAGTGAATACATCCCAGCTTGTGTCGTCCTTTTTCGCTGGATTTAAATGAGGTAAACATGGAGTTTTCTACAGATTTTGGCAACAAATTTTCAAAAAAATGTCGCCCTCTGTAGTCAATGATATGAACATCCGTAACTGAGCGTATACAGTATGATAACAGCGCTGGCCCAATACTACACGCGCAGGCCCAACGCTACCGTGTAGCGTTGGGCCAGAGCGCATCGTTGCAGCGTAGGTGGAGTATGTTCTCAGCTTTAGTCTTTTCGAAGATGTGTCACAGTACGCAAGAGTTTCGAAGAGTTTGGATTGTTTCGAAACACTATTTTTTCAAGTTTATAGATCAATTTTGCTATTTTTTTTCAATAATTATGAGTCAAAAGTGTGGTGTAACCAAATATTTTACAGAAACCGGCTAATAGAATGATAGACGTGCACACCATTATTTGGTAGTACTATAAAGTGTATTTTACATCGGAAATATGGTTTTTGCAAAATGAAAAAATAACACCTAACCTCAGACCTAAAAGTAAACACAGTAACATTTTGGTGCAGAAAAAGAAATCCTATTTATTATTTTAGATACGACCTGATCAGCGTTTGATATTACAATAGCACTGTTTCATGCAAGGAAATAAGTTTGGTTCACAAATAAACCTGATTTATTCATTTCATATGGATTTTAGGGACTGGATTGTATCTAGATAATTAAATCGATCGCAAATTTGTCACCATGTAAAAATTTGCAAAGCTGCCGAATTTTGAGGTTTTTTTTCATAATTCGCCAGAATTTGATGAAAATTTGCAACTTTTAATTTAGGGGAAATGCGGAATAAGGTTATGATTAATGGTATCCGATGATTCTGAAATTTGGTGTACTTGCGTTAGGTGCGCCACCTAATTTCTTTTCTGAAGGGTTTTTCGCCAGTCAAACGGCGGTCTATCATATCGTCGTATAAATTGGCAAAATAATTGTCCAACTGCCTTCGTTCCGTTATCCAAGATGGCGACGGCGTTCCAACAACGCGATTTCTCGCTGGTTTCTAATTTTGAAAGCGTCGGCAATCTTTCATGTTCCAGTTCCCGATGACCTACGACCTCTAATTCCCCACAATTCCGTGTTAATTAATTGAAAAATCATATTATTTGACACTTTACGTGATGATGCCACCTAAATCAATGTCGATGGGCACAATAAGAGGAATAACGGGATAAAATGACACCAAGTACGTAAGTTTTCGTGGCGTGGTGTGGAACTGATGCCTGGTACAAAAAACAACTAAAACCGGAAACAAAATGACCAACTCCGTCTTAATGTATAAGATATCGATTAATGTAGTTGTACCGTCTGCTCGTTCACGTGATCAGAATGTCATGATTGGATAGTCGTCTTGAGGAGTCGTGTACGAATAAACTGAGAATGCATTACGGTTTGCTGTCTTGGTTGAGTTTTAGTTGCCGTGATAAGTTTATAATACTCTTCGTCTCTGTTCAAGAGGTTTTACTTCTCAGTTGTTACTTTGTTCTTATAGGCCTATTGTAAATGCTTTGCTATCGATCAATTGTGACCAATACAGTACTCCAGTATATAAAGGGAAACCCATTTAAGCATTATATTATATTATAAACTAAAATTGATTTGAAATGATATCTATCGTACGAAATGTAATTAGATATATGAGACGACATTCGATATCAAGTTTCAGGCTGCAACACCAATATGTCATTTATCCGAAGATAAAAGAAAAATCCAGCAGCTTATATTTGTATGGATTCTTGTACGGCATTGTATTCTTTATCAATTTTTTTCTTCCAATTTACAAAAACTAAATTTTTGTCCAAACCAGAATATCATATTTTTTTAAATATAGATGACAGGTATGACAGTATTGGAGTAGAGTTAAATGTAACCTTTGTATTAAATCTACATCTAAAACCGTTCAAATTTTCTTCTCCAAAAATGCTTAAATAAACACCGATCTGTATTTGGTCAATGCATGGTTAATGTTAGCATACCATGCATAATCGAGTAGAGCTAATAAGAGATGTAGTTATGGCTTCCCAATTATTCGCATGATATTCAAACATCCCACGAGCGTATTAACACTTTCCACGCTATAATAGTTTTACCATATGAAGAGGTATTTTGCAAAAGGGCAATGGTGCATTTTTTCAAAAAATGAGTTTGATATAGAAATGTATAGGGAAAAATCATATGTTTCAAGGAAACAAAGTCATTTTTTTCAAAAATACCTACATCTCATTGTAAACAGCCATTGAAATTGTTGTTTTGTTGCAAAAGGGCCTGTATCCAGAATTAAATCGGGATACAGGCCCTTTTGCAACAAAACAACAACTTCAATGGCTGTTTACAATGAGATGTAGGTATTTTTGAAAAAAATGACTTTATTTCCTTGAAACATATGATTGTGACCTATACATTTCAATATCAAACTTATTTATTTGAAATGATTTAAATAAATGATTTTTTGTGTGTGGTATTTTTTCTTTATGTACAAACAGATGGAGTTTTGTTGCAAAAGGGCCTACATCCAAATTTTCAAAAAATTTAAACATGATTTTAAAAAAAATTAAAACTAGCACATTTAAATTTTATTTCAATTTCAATTAGTATGTAGTGTACCTCTTTCATAATCCATTCAGTTTTTCAATTGCTCAACTTGAATATTTAGAAACAGTTTTTTGACTTTTTCTCAATAAGAGCCAAAGTGGATGTAGGCCCTTTTGCAAAATACCTCTTCATATACAAACCAGATTCTTCAGAAACCTTTTTCAATTTCAAAGTCTATATCTCAAGAACCAAAATACTAGGCATGCTTGTACTTATTTTAATTCATGTCTCATGGTGATTTCAAATATGGTAATGATGAAATTCAATAATTTTGACATTTTTGAAACATCTTGTGACATTTTGAAATGTCGACTGCAGACGATTGCCGCGTGTAAAGTGTTATAAACCATCGATAAATATAACGTACGTAAGTGTAATGATGGGTAAACAATCATGATTGTTGTTCGATATAGCTGTCATTTTCTGCCAAATCTCCAATTTCTCGCCAAAATGTCAGCGTGTCAAATAATTTGTAAGGCGCGAAGACAATCACATTATCGAAGCTTTTCTCCGGAGCTAGAGTGATAGTCAAAACACATTTCCATCGAAGTTGAAATTGAAACGATATTCAGGGATTCTGGTGCAAAATAAATCAATAATGATATCAATTTGCCTAAGAACACCAACAAAAAACCCCATTACAAATGAAAAGTTATTTTATTTCTCAGACTTTATTTCTTTTAATGTATTATAGCGCCACCACACGGCAGTGGCGTAGCCAGGTTATTCATATTGGGGGGGGGGGGGGGGGGGGGGGGGGGGGGCGAGAACTGAAAATGAACCGACGAGATTGTTTTGAGTAAAGACAATTTCGCGTAGCGATCGCCCCCCTCGCCCCCACCGCCCCCCCCTCTGGCTACGCCACTGCCACACAGTCCCAAACGACCAGCTAACGGGATCGGGAGTGCGGCCATTGTTCAAACATGTTAAACTAGTGGGCCAGTAGACATAATACATTTCGTGTCAAATGTTAATTAAAAGCAAAGTTGGACTTAATCCTGAATCTTCATGGTATTTGAGAAAAAAATATGGTGGCATTTTGTAAGTTTGCGGTCAGGGGGATCTTTGCGTAATTCAAAATGGGTACCTTATAGGGGTCAAAACCAAAACATACCAACTTGTTCGTGTGAACACAAGGATTCAGAAAATGTATAGTTTTCTCTATATCCGATGTTTTGTTACAGAGTTATCAGGTAAAACGTAAAAAGGTCGTTGACCTTTTGCATGTGGGGTCAAAAATTAAACTTGACCCGATTTCAACGTATGATACCTCAAATTATTCGTCTGGTTGCAAGGATGCCCCCCAAAGTACCTATAGGGGTTATGTCCCATTTCATGTTATGCCTCTATGGAGGCCTATTGACCTTTGTCCCCTGTGTAAAGCAAAACCAGTGCTAAATGAATTAATCCCTTTGATCATACGAATTATTGAGATATCATTTGTTGAAATCGGCCTAAGTTCAATTGTTGACCCATATAGCAGTGTATACTATAAATGTCAACGACCTTTTTATGTTCGCCCAATACATCGTAAACGAAGCATCGGATTTAGGGCAAACCATATGCATTTCGGTTAAATAGAAACAATTTTTATTTTGACCCCTGTGCAATGGCAGCCATTTTTAATTTAGCGCATCCCACCCCTTACCACGTGCGAAAGAAACGCAGTCCTAAATGTTCTGAACCCTTACACCTTAAGATATGGAATCAAGTCCAACTTTACTTTTAACAAAAAAACCACGAAATTACATACTGGTTGCTGGTCCTTACTGTGATCTTTTTTGGATTCGACCAATATCGTTGTACTAACATTGACTCCTTTTCAATAGAGAGCGCCACCACACGGTCACAAATGAACAGTTTCCGCGGGTTTGGCTATCTTAAAAAGCATCCGCACGCTATTTCGTGATAAACCTAAATAACATAGACCAGTTGGCGGTAAATACGAACATGCATCTTTTTTGGTTCGATTAATATCTTTGTAGCAATATTCTTAGGTTATTCTCTATTTTGGATTTATAGCGCCGCCACATGGTCCCAAATGACCAGGCCACGGGTGCTCGGCCATCTTGTCAGGCATCTTGCAGCCACACGCGATAACCTAGAAAACCTAGATCAGATATCGATGAACAAGAAAAGACATCCGGACATGAATCCTGTATATTAATCGATTGTTTAGTGCAACATAGTCCTACCTGCAATGGCTGCAATATGTTAGACCATGTTACCACAAGGGCACATCTTAAAGCATTACGCTACAAGGCCCGCTTAGCAGCGCTATAAATTGGTGCCCTAAAAACCGGCAACAAATTTAAATATTCACCTTCCATCAAAGCTGGTTGCTATATGACATAATTCTCGCGTGCAACCAACCGGCTGTATTGCAACGCCCATTGAGTAGTTTAAACGCATGAGCGTAGATGTAATTTGCAACATAATGGAAACTCACCCATGCAGTTAGCAAGAAGTACCGCTATACACCCCCGAATTTAAATATACAACCAGGCAATCCTCTCGTAGTAATTGATAACAATAGTTTTACCGAATTAATAGCGCTCCTAAGCGGGCAATTTATGTCATGACCCTTAATGTACCATGTGGCAGCTATTGTAGATATCGCCTTTTCACAAACTGGGATGTATAAGTGCAAAAATGTCCTATCTGATATAGCTGCCTTGTGTTACTATTCGTTTTTATCAATGGGTGTGCTACAGATTACAGCATATGATCATATCTAGCAGCTACTGCAGATAGGACTTTGTTGCAGTAAACCCTCGATATGTCATACAGCTGTATGAAGCAGATAGTGTAAACATTACAAACAAAAAGCTTTCAGAAATACCGAGCAGAAATAGTGAAATGGTGCCAATGGATGAAAAGATATCTAGAATGATTTGCTACGCGATTCGGGATACGATTCCATCAAGCTTTGCAGTATTGTGCCAACGGGGAGCTTTCGGGAACATGATTAGTCAATCACGTGTTAAAGTAAGACTTTTAGAAATCTAAAACGTGTGTCATGAAGAATTTTTAAGGGGGTTGCTGTCCGGTTTGCTGTCGGGCAAGTTTTAAAACTGTCAGACTTTCGAGAGGATTAGCTCTGAATTCTTCTGGATCAAATTATTATACAAAAAACGTGTGTTATTTCAACATAAGGGACTGAGATTGAGATACCGTATCATGTCCATTTTAGGAACGATCGCAATGACGCGAACAGATGCTTTTCTCTTTTTTACATGTCTCGTTTTTCGTTTGTGCCGACAGACGAAACATACACCAGCGATTGTCTCCTATGTAGACATGTATCATGTAATGTAACTGTAATACTAGTATCTGCAACACCGAGAATGTGAGTACACTCACCAATACTCTACACAGACTGAGAGTGAGGTCGGCAAAAATGTGAGACTATTTTCGAGACCTCACATTTTTCTTGTATAAAATCACATACAAGAACAGTCCTCACCCACCTGAGGTAGTATGTAAGGGTACTCTCTTAGTCTTAGACGTCAATACCCATAATACGTGCAAAGTCCTCACATGTATGGTGATATACATAATTAAGTCCTCACATTGACTGTAATTTCTATACTTTTTATACGTGTATACATTTAAGTCCTCACATGGTTGGGTGTGCCATTAGGGATGTATATGATCAGTACGCACAATACATGCAATATCATGAATATAGCTGCGATGATCGTCAGGTTGACAGGTATACCAGATATGGTTTTACGTTGGAATTAAGACGTCATATATAAAAACACAAGATCCTGCCATTATAAGATTGAAACACTTTTCTGAATGTATCTCTGGATATTCCCCCGGGAAGATGATCGGTGCCATTAACAGTGATTAATCATAGCAAATGTGGTCCATTTTGGTCCTTGACAAATGCGAAGTATCGGCTAACATGGCTTTGCCTAATGGGGTACACGCGAGTGTTCTGGTACATAGAGATGGAGTGAAAGTTAAAATTCCTGATTACTATTTATAGATACTAGCGGGCACCAGCGCTTCGCGCTGGACCCGCTAGAAGATTTCACGGGGAATAAGTAAACAAAGCGTAAGAAAATTTGATACAATAATATCAAGAACATGTCCTATACATGTATAATCCAGACGGGGCCCTAAATAATCCGAATATCGCAGGTGCTTTTGATAATCCAGGTTATACATTGCCTTAATCTAGGTAGGCCTACGTTTGTGTAAGGTAGGCCCACTGCAGTGTGCCGTTATCTCGAGATACCCAGGTGCCCTTACTTTATCATAGTCAAGTCAAGTAAATTAAACGCGGGTGCCGAAGATAGCGGACAGTAAAAGTCATATCACAATAGGCAGAGGTCAGTAATATCAAAGCGTTATAAATGTTTATATAAATATCAATCAAGAGTATGTCCTTACATAATTCAGGTACTAAGGTGCCCTTGATATAACGTAAGTAACATGGTGCCCTTAATACACCATGAGCCTAGGCCCAATGTGCTCTTAAATAATACAGATACCCAAGATCCTAATCCAAGTAGGCCTACTCCATCAACGTGTTCCTAATACCCCCAGTTATACTCCTGTCAGCGCATGTCTCTACCTATTTTGTACCCCAAATAATAAAAAGTTGAATTTTAATGTCAAAATTGAAGGTTACTTAAAATTAGCTTTTCAATGTCTCCCCCGATTCTTTCATTGCCCTGCCACCCCGTTTTCCTCCTTTAACATATGGTGCTGGTGCAAGTGTCGCCACTGCCCATATGCACATACTGTATCCAGGTAATTCAGTAGGCCTACGTTCTGAGCGTTATAGTGTTATAGTCGGTCGTTTAGTTTTATGGTCGGCGGAGTCTATCATCACGATCACTTATACCATTCCACGCTTGTACTTGAGCACAATGTGTGCCATCCGGGTTTTGTTTGGCCTGTTTACATTAAATACATTATTCCTCCAATAGGCATGTGGGGCCTTAACGTATAGTATATGTAGTCCCTTTATCATGTTTGCTGTGTTCTATAAAGCCTCCCGAGATACTACCTGAGTGTACGCACCCTTAAAATCCAGTTATCACAGGTGGCCCACCTGCGCATAGTATATCCAGGTAATTTGAGACTCGTTTTATAGTGAACCCCGTAATCCAGATACCACGGATGCTGAATAATCCAGACACTCTATAATAATCATGATAATGTACCACACGTTCCGTTTATCCAGATGCCCCATGTGCCCTTATATCCAGATTATCAAGTAAGGGAAGTGCGGAGAGGAGGAGGTGGCTTTAGGGTACATTATTAGAAAAAAGGGTGTTTCAGAGGGGTTCTTGGCTGTCCCGTATAATGGTTTAAAGGTTCTTTGATTTTAAAGGCCCCAAAAGGTTCTGTAGAGAACCTTTAGAGGTTCTAAAGACCAATGTTTGCCCATATTTTGCCTATTTTGAACCTTAAAATGGTTCTTTTTGGAACCTTTTAAGGTGATATAAAGGGTTCCATACGGGACAGCCAAGAACCCCTGAAGCCTGAAGCATCCTTTTTCTAAGAGTGTACGGACTGCCTGCTTTCACTCTGCTCCGTTACAATGTGCACGGTTTGCGCCACATACGCGTACACTTTTTGTCTGCGTCATTACGTGTGCGCCGAACCGCGTGCGCCATGTTAAACGCGGTCGCACAGCACAACATAGAAACGGTTGACATGGTACTGCTAGTTTCTTTATCGTTAGCAAACGTCGCATTCATCTATGTTACTAATGTGAAAGTGTCACTTTAAGATCTGTGTAAGAGTTTTTGTTTACATTTAGAAAATGTCGTGAAATATTTTTATTTGTCGGACGTATAAATGCTTGTTACTATGCGATCTTTAAGAATAACAAACAGCCGCATATACAGAAATGTAGCTATATCCCTGAAGAAAATATTTTGGGTGAAGACCATATGTCATCACTCACTCCGAAAACCACAACTTGTGTCCGAACAGTAGCTACCCGAGTAAAATAAATTCAACATTTTGGATTTTCACATGTGATCCTTTCTGCGCATGTCTGAAAACGGGAAAAAACGGGCATTGAACTATCTAATTAGCTCGTGTATTAGAGGCGCAATTACCACGCTTTTTCAGTTGAAGAGGGACGCGAGTGCAAAATTATTATTGAACTATCTAATCAGGCGAGGGACCGAAAATTAGTATATAGATACCCGGTATCATTGTATATGATACAGAGTATCATTGTAATGATCTGTGTACTTTTCACATACAGGCGTATCTCAAGTTTTTTACTTTTGGAGAAATTGGAATTATCGAATTATTGCACAATTCCTCCAATTTATATTGTGACCTAATTAGTGAGACATAAATTTACCCTTAATGTCGTATGTAAAGAAAATAATTATTTCACATCTGGCGTATCGAAAATACACCTGTATTTGAAACTTCTTAAACAACGAAGTTATCTGGGTAGATATCGACATAGATGCACAACTATGTGAAACGTCCTAAACGCAGTTGTTCTGTTCCCGGCAGGTACGACATAACTACGCCGGTATATGATGCGTCATAAACAACGAACTCTATCAACTATGTGAAACACTGAAAGAGCGACGTGTTTTCACATTTCCGTATCTATCGCGTTCGTTGGTTACGACGCATAACACACCGGCGTATCTATGTCGTATCTGTAGACAAACGAGGCCGAATTGAACATGTTTTCGTTTCATATACTGACTTACAACTCTTAGCGTCAAATTAAACATTTAAAAGATCGGAGCTTCATAATTTTGTAGCTTATTAGACGAGCCTACACAGAAAAAAATAAGTGAGTCATTATCGTAAAATGAGTCACTACACGGACAAAATGACTCATTTTGAGCCATAGTGTGTCACTACACGGACAAAATGACTCATTTTTCGATGATGACTCACTTTTTTTCTTTCTGTGTATTAAAATATATTAGTCTTGCTAATGCTTGCTAAAAACAATTATTTCAAACATTATCAAGTGACTTGATGACGTTGAAGTTCAAGGATTACCAATCACGTTCTTTTCTTCTCGAACAGATTATTTAAAGGTGATGCTCCTGACTCATTACGCTACAAAGCCCTCTTAGCAGCGCTATAAATCGGTGCCCTACATGTAAAAACCGGCACCATTTAAATTTAAATATTCGACGTCCATCAAAGCTGGTTGCTTTATGCAATGAATTTCTAGTACCGGGATACCTATGTGCGTTAAGTCGTTTGAAGCTATGTGTGTTTCGAACCAAGATAAAGAACGTGTAGTATTTAGCCCTGTCATGAAATAACTCATCAACAAGTCATCAATAAATATTCACTCTCGTTCCCTGAACGATAGCATCTATTAGTATCGATCTGAACAATATGCACACATTATCCATTGTGCGCGTGGGTTCGAGTTTAGTTCTATAACAACACTGGGTGGAGAAGTTATGTACAATTATCACACATATAGTAAAATCAAGCGGACACGGTAAATGTATGTGATAATTTAATATGTTGAAATTGTTAGAAGTATTTACACTTTCACCGTGCCATCTCGTTTTTAACGTTAGTTTTGTGTCACAACAGCCACTACAAGGGCCATGTTGTTGTCGCAAGAGACTACCAATGCCCATACTAATCACCGCTCTATTCAAACACGCCATATCAAACGGGTGCTATGAAACACACATAGTATCAGTTCTTATCCGACATTTCAATAGAGATCATAATCCCTGTACTAGAAAATCTTTGCTTTATGACTAATTCTCGTGTGCAACCAACCGGCTGTATTGCAATGCCCATTGAGTAATTTAAACGCATGAGCGTGGATGTAATTTGCAACATAATGAAAACTCACTCATGCAGTTAGCAAGTAGTACCGTTCGTTCACGCCCCGAATATACAACCAGGCAATCCTCTCGTAGTAATTGATAACAATAGGTTTACCAGACCGATTTAATAGCGCTCCTAGGCGGGCAATTAATGTCATGTGACGATATACAATATTTTAATTGTAATTATAACACATGATATACAAACGTGCTTTCAATTGATCAAAATATTATTATTCTCAAACAAAATTAATAATGTCAATTTATAATAGTGCTTGTTGTGTCTCCGCCGCTTCCTACGTTAATAACTATGCACATGTATCACTACCATGACTACCGGGGGTTCATTGCATTTTGACATAATCTATATCCCGATCATTGTTATTTAAAGGGCATAACAGTTTATACTGTGCCTAAAATCGTGGCCTGATTTCATAATTACCATGAGTTATAACGTATCATGTTTTATAATTTCAAAAGTTCAACAACAACAATTATAATTACCATGAATAATAACGTAGGCCTATATTGTTTTATGCACTTAGTGTGGTACCACAGTAATGTACATATTAATCACAGTTCTTTGAAAGAATAAAGTGCTTTATTTATATATTGTTGTAACGTTTATTATTTCATTTATCAAAATATAGTTTGAATTATCTCCACAAGCCCTTACACCACCCTCCCCAAATCCCTTAAATCCTTGAAAATAAATGTCAATGTTTAACACTTTCCACGCGGCAGGCGTCTGCAGACGACATTCCAAAATGTCACAAAATGTTTCAAAAATGTCAAAATTATTGAATGCAATTGCCATATTTGGAATCACTAAGAGAAATACATTAAAATAAAGTACAAACATGCCTAGTATTGGTTCAGTAATTCTTGAAATAAGACTTTGAAAGTAGGGTAAGATTTCTGAAAAATCTGTTTTGTATTACAGTGGTAAAACTAATAACCGCGTGGAAAGGGTTAATTAACATGATTAAGGCGGAACAAGAATGCAGTAGTAATCGTTGCCACTTCTCGTAGTTCCTCATCTATAGAATCTGAAAGTACCTAGGATCTTTAGCTACATATAAGATGTTTTGTATGATCATGATGATAGTAGCTCGGACAGCATCCTATAGTACTCCTAGACATGCTAGAATGAATGAAGGAGTATTATAGGTGCTGATCGGATATTAACTTAACAGTTTTGCCTATGATGGTTTAATGTGTTTTAAATTGAAAGCTTTTAACATGTTTGAAGTACTTTAGCTACACTGTTAATCTATACCTAAAGGTAATTCACTTAAGTGATATGGGTCCAGCACTTCCAGACTACGAAGCTAATGAGTTTGATGTTCTTCGGGGTTTAATAAGTTTACCTACATTATTTACGACAAAAAACCTCGTAATTTCTAGTAGATGTAGTAGAGTTGAATAAAAAGGATTTATTTTTACTTGGCTAAAGTAGGTCAAAAAAGGCAAAATTATAAATTTGTAGTCATTGTATTATCAACAAGAGAGGTCCGTTTGCCCGTAGAACAGATTTTTTCGTCGCCTTAAGGACATGACATACTACACAGTCGCGCGACGCGATTTGCCGCTTACGCTCCTTATAAAGAGTGCTTTTTAACAAATAAGGAGCGTCAGCGGCAAATCGCTCCGAGCGATTGGGTAGTATGTCATGCGCTTTACAGTTACCTACAGTTACCTTATCTAAATAGTGTGACATGTCACTGACATACATCCATAAATTCATTCAATAAAAAAGCACACGCCAACAAAATACGCGTCCTCCTTATCATGAAGAAAACCGACCACTTTAACTCTATCAATATCAAGCAGTCATTCTTATTTTGAGAACGTGCTACTCGCCAATGAATTTGTGGGTTAAGGGCACTTAACGTCGGAACCTATTCCAGGAATGTATTTATACAACGAATTAAGCTTGATCTAGGACTGTATTTTAGGATGGCGATAGCATAGTACTTTTTGTATATGTCAACAATGAAATTGTTATACAGTTTACTGTGTACTATACTATAGGACATTTGACGAGTTCAGAATCAATGATGAAATCGGCATGCTTCTATTGGTGCTCCAACACCCATCAACGAAAACAATTCGGGTCATAATCCAAGGGTTCAGACACAGGGTTCAGAGGAAGTTCGGTAAATACATTTCGCAAACAATTGTGGGTAACCATTGGTGCTCCGTATCACCGAGTATCATATCCGCCACTTTCTGAGTAATCCGGATTAAACTCGTAAATCGGTATGACCCACCAACGAACAAAAACTGGGTTCATACAATGCCATGACTGTACAATGTATCTGTATTACCAAGAGTTCAAAGGAAGTTCGGTCAAACGTTTCGCAATGAATTGTGGGTGATAAATTGACAGGTGAATGCATACAACAGTATTGCAACATCATACCGAAACCATGGCTTCTCAATTCAAAATGGCTACCAAATTCTATAAAACAGTTAAGATAGGCCTAAAAAGGAAAAATGACAATCCTTACCATGGTAATACCGTATGGCATCGTGTATTATATCTGTATTTATTTGGGACGGGCACGAGCAGAAACGAGCACATGATGAACAGTAACGTTTTTACATGTACATTTTTTTCTTCAAATTTATTTTTATTCTTCATTTACACAAATTACAATTGTCTACTACACATTTCATACAATCACTTCATTGATCCATACTTATTTTCTTCAAAACTACGTGGATATTTTCGAATAACTTCTTTTTTCAAAGAATAAATATATGAATCAACACAGAAAGAAAAAAAGTGAGTCATCATCGAAAAATGAGTCATTTTGTCCGTGTAGTGAGTAGTGACTCATTTTACGATAATGACTCACTTATTCTTTTCTGTGAAGATTCTTTTTTTATAAATCAAAAATATATTTTCAAGATTGTAAAGTATTCCAAACACTTATAATTTAAATCATTTTCTTATAATCAACCCTTTTTAAAATAAATATATCAAATTGGGATGTTTCAGAGCTTAAAATGTATGTACATGTATGTACGAGCAGAAACGTGCACACTGACAGTAATGTATTTTTACACGTATATGATGTATGGAAACAATGGCGGGTATAATGATGATGTAGGTCACGAGTTATTTTTGATTAGTTAAATTATGTTGTCTCAGAGGTAAATGGACGAACAGCTGTATCAGCCAATCAGTACGCAGTAAAAGTAGGCCCAGTTTAACTTTCGCTTTAAACTTTCCTAGCCTCCAGTGTCACCCGGCAATATAAAGATTGTCTTTCAAATTAGATACCTAAAACTATCTAATGCTACAAGAAGGAGACTGACACATTAATCACTACTTCGAATCCACGCGCTACAATTAAATGTACAATTAATGACTAGCGGCTCCCTTAGAAACCAACGCCGATGGACATTTCCCACTTATTTATAGCGCAAAAGGCATAAACGAGATCAGTCCTCCTAAATCTAGCGTACAACTAATAGAAATGAACTCACTGGGGATTACTCCGCTGGTGCATCTGAAATTGGCTGTAGTACAACATTCCTTTGTGTTTACTTGTCGGTGCCGACAACTGGATGATCCCGCCATGTTTATTTGATAAACCGTGATTTGTTATTTGTGAATTGCGAGATTACAAGAGAAACAGGAAACAGAAAGACGATTGCACTATTAAAATACAGTGCTCAAAAAGCAATTAACCCGGTAATAAATACGCCCATAACTCTAGCATCAAGCAATAAAATTGTGTATTAAATTCTCCTCTTCAATTTGAGATATTGTTCACGACAATCGGTTAGCAATTAATAATGCTACACCGAAAAAAAATGAGTGCAATTTTCATTTTCGCGGCGTGGTTTTTGAGCATATGGTTTCAGTTAATCGTCACATGCAAAATCAGAGATTATATACTTGAGGAGTTATGAGCATATTTATTACCTGGTAAGTTTTTGTGAGCACTGTAGGCCTACTCATATCTATCTGCAGTATTTTTTACAAAGGTCACTTCTACAAAATAAAACGAAAACCAGTAACCTCATAGGTATCAACAGTAGTAAAACCATTATGTCTATTATCTATGTTTCTAATGTGTGAATAGGCCTACGCGGTTGCGAGTTTTCTGCACCGTAAGTCATGATGTACCGAAATTCAATATCACAATCCAAAGAGCATTGTGCTTTAAAATGGTTACGGGCCAAATGTTAATTCATCGGCTTTTTTATATGCTACGCTAATTGCATTGTGGGATGGAATTTTGATACAACTCAGCTTCCGGTGCTAATACACAGAAACCGCGTAGCCTATATGACGTTATTCTTGACTGGCGCATACGTCGAAGAGGGTTTAAGTCAGTGGTTCTCAACCTTTTTGGCCCACGACCCCTTTTGACATTCTTGGTCAGTACCGTGACCCCTCCCCCCCAAAAAAAGAATAAAAACAACCCAATTTATTCTGAAACTGCTTAGCTATGATGCGAGCGTTCCGAGCAGGAAATTTAGCATTTTTGAAAGTTTCTTTTAGGTGTTTTATATAAGCCTTTTTAGAGCAAAATATTAAAACGGTTCCCCAAAAGCTATATTTATAACCCTTTCATGACCCCCTGGAAAACCCCAAACGACCCCCATGGGGGTCACGACCCCCAGGTTGAGAACCCCTGGTTTAAGTGAACTGAAAACGAGGCTAGTGATTTAGCCAAGACGAGAGTGCTGTAGATTTTCAATGGGGTGAACTTTGCACTACTTCTGAGCTGTTCAATAGTTGACCTTACTACATTCGTGAGTTTAATTTGAACATATAAACTATTTATTCCCACGAGTTTGAAATAAAATGTTAGCTGGTAATCAACACTAACACTATCTAGGGAAATCTAGAAGTTCACAGCTCATTTCATTGCAGTCAAAGGACGAGATTGTAATATCGGAGCACTAATTGCTCTGAGCATGCTCAGTTGGATTGCACTCCCTCAATTGACGTAAATCCGCCAATTAAGTATAACGTTTATACAAGTTACTAGTATTCCATTTATTACAATTTGGTCCGGCCGTTAAAGAACATAAAACAAATGTTACCAATTTCATGACATTCCTTAAGGGTTGTCATGAATTAACTAGATTAACTAGAAACCTCTCTACTTATCTGGTGTTAACAATAGAACTATTGTAGTACTCTCGATGGCTGCATTAGTGAAGCAGACAGATCAAAGGCGCAAGGAAGGTTGTGTTATATTCTTTAAGATATACTATATTATAGTATTTCTTAAAGAATATAACCGATCTTTTTCCGATGCTTTTAACAATAGAACGAAATACCGTTGGAAAAGCGCTTTTAAATCGCTAGAAAAATGCTTTAAAAGCACTGAGAGTTTGGATATGGACCCTAAAACGTATCAATTTGCAACTCTTGCTTTTTAACCGATTTGGTTTCAATAGTATTAGGCCTAATTGGAAATTCGTATTCCAAAAGAGCACTATTTTCAACTTTAAACAAAAACTATACTATCTCGATTTTAGAGGGTTTATTCCCCGTATTTTTGAACTGAAAATGAGCTTCTGATTGAAAAATGAACTTTTATGCTGTTTAAATGTCTCTAACGAACCATTTTCGTGATTTTTCTTTTGATGTTACAGAATGAAAACCCCTTAACAGTGAACTGGTCCAACAAGACCTGCAAAAACATCTACTGTTGCATCGATGGCGTCATGAAAGGTTTGAACGCCATCCAAGGAGGATCCAAAGCATGTCTTTCAGTGGAAGGCTACGGATGCCACTTGAGGTACCAGATGCAGAAGTTCTCAGATACAAAGTGTATATTGAGATCCACTGGTGTGCTTGTTTGTCACAGGAATATACTGGACTGTTCGGAAGACCTTGGAAGAGTTCTTGTGGATACGAAGGTTAGTGAGACATCGTCATTTGTGGCGTAGTTGTTTGTTTATAATTAGAGCGCCCTCTGTCGTTAGAATAATGTTTAAATACAGTTTTTTTTCATTGAGCGTTTATTTTGCATGCCCCTGCTTATCAATCATCAATCACACGCAAACGATTCTGGTTCTCTTTCATGCTCCTCCCGGACCATCAGTTTACGGAATAAGGCGCAATATATATTTAGCTTTATTCCGTTTCGCGTTTAAGCTATCCAATATGGATCCACCAGTAACCAGCAACCGGTTTTCTTTAAAGGGCATTGAGAGATACGTATGGGAGTGCGCCCTCAATTTTCCTGGAAATTGTGGGTTTTTTTGCACCAAAGTAATACTTAAGCATATACTAACTACCATCTGAACCTTAATTTGCAGTACATCATGTAATATTTCACAATTGGTAATTTCGATGTAGATCATCACATCGAAATTATCAGCAGACTTCGGCACACCGGCTTCATCAGAATGTTTTTCTAGCGCCATCACTTCAACCCTTTTCCCAATACTCTCAATGCCCCTTTAATGTCACAATATTCGCGTAAACCTATCCATTCCGTAGTGTCAACACTCAACATTCTTACTGTAAATATGGTGGCGCATGAAAGAGGACACGAATATCTTGCGTCCCTTATCAATCAGCGTTGTATCATTACACCATGCCACATACAACGCATGCGCAGTTAAGTTATCCGAGCATGTGACATTTTACACATGCGCACAAAGCTTAATGCCCGGTACGATAATATAGATAACGGTTACCTGTCAGTCCGAGAGGAAAAAGCAGACAAGGGAGCACATCAAAACTCGACCGCGCGGCAACTGCCGGTTCCGCCCGGTTGGACCGCATATCATTGTTTAGAACAATGGAAACCGGCTGCACCGCACGGAACCCCACGGAACCGGCGGTTGCCGGGCGGTCGAGTTTTGATGTGCTTCCTAAGTAATAAAAACTGGAATTCACATAAATGAAAATGTTTGACAATGATCTATTTATTGTTAATTTGTTTGGATGAACGAATATTAAAATGCCAGTTTTTCCCGATACAACAGCCAAAAAAGAAGGACAAAAGAAAGGAAAGAAGCGCAAAGAAGTCGCACCATCACAAACCGGTATGAAAGTTTAAACATTTTGCTGCATGATCCGAGCATTTTGGCGCCGAAACATTTTACTAATCGATACAAAAATAACCATGAATGTACGCTAAAACTGTTTCCCGTCGTGAATGAGCAACAGCATTAACTTTTTTTTCCTGTTATAACCAAGTTTAATATTTTCAAAATAATGTAAAACGTTAAAACGTATGACAAAAGCTTATTATTATTCAGTTAATGCAGAATTTGTTTCCAAAAGTAGTAAAATCCAACGGACGCCTACTTCATTAACAATATACATAGTAATATGTATTACACCATACACAGTCAAATGAGTACCGTATTATCTCTATTAAGCGCCCATGCCCTTATAAGCGCCCACCCCTCTTTTTCCCAATGACTACCAAAAAGTAACACCTAATAAGCGCCCATCTTTTTAGCCACTGCAGCTCAAAATAAAGCATGAAAGTAGCGTTCGAAAGTCCCGGCATCAACAACATGTTGGCGATATATGTATCAGCGAGCTGTGCACATTTTCCACCAAAAATGTGCATCAAAATTCGGAAACAATTTGACAGTTTCCACGATAAACGACTTTAAAAAAAGTAACTTAATAAGCGCCTATCCTAAATGACTTTGCTAAGAGCCCTGGGCGCTTAATAGGGATAACACGGTACTTACATTTACATAGGCTTACATTATCGATATAAATTCTGTCCATTTGTTCTATCCGTAGTAAATTTGACAAGCTTGGGATTGAACCACTTTTTAGATATGAACTCTTTTCAACATGTTTAAGTTGTTTCTGTTTCATTCAACAACAACAAAATTGACGAGCCCTATATTTGCGCCCTCAACGATATGAATATGTTATTTACGAATATAAAAAGATCTAAAACCTTTTAAATTAAAATTAAAGCGTGCCTTTTAAAAAACACACAATCGTTAGCTTTAATTTAACACAAATTCCAGACCGCTAATTCCGATTCATCGCTTAAAGTCAATTTGCTTTTATGCCTTTTTAAATAGGATCCATGTTGAACATACCATTTATTTTCCCATTAATGACGAGTGTATTTACTCTTTAAATTAATTTCTATTTACTAAGTATCCTATGAAGGCCTTCTTAATTTATTTTGCCATTGTCGATGCTAAAGTAGTCCTCGTTGAATTTTAACTCCATACCAACGGTATTCCTCCAAATTATTAAAATTGTCTCATTACGTATGACCGCCAAGTGGGACGGATAATAAGTGAATGATGTTCACAATCGGAATTGAAACACTGCTTATTATTACAAATTGTTTGCCGCTTATTAAATGCTTTACAGTCCACATTACGGATGCAATCTGCATAATGGATACTAAATTCGTTATTTTATAAGCTCCGCTCTGTCATTACAGTTTTACAAAGTCAACTGAAAAATCATGTTTTATTGTATAGGAAATTAAATTAAATGAGTATTTACATCGTTTTTCAATCGGCGGTCTTGAATTATATTCTATAATCTATATGGAATAGATGCCGAAATATTTTTGAGGACCTCGTTGAATTTTTTCCCTCATCTCCGTAAGTCCCGAAGGGACGCACAATTAGATTTTCAAGGGGGGGGGGGGGGGGGGGTGGGGGAGGTAGGAAGTTTTTGAAGAAAAATAATTCCCCCTCTATGCAGGCCAAAAAAAAAAGAAATTCCCCCTCTTTGAGTAAAAAACAACAACTCTACCCCACCCAACCCAATATGAATGAATACATTAAAAAAAAAGAATTCGCCGCCAATTTTTTTCTTCTCCCCCTTACGATTCCCCCCCCCCCCCGAACCCATCCTCCTACCCCCACCCCTGAAAGTGGTGCGTCCCTAAATGTTGTCGGAAGAATTTTCCCTCAACACGTCGCGACGATCGTTGGGTCTGTAACATTGATTGGATAGGGGTGGGGTGATATGAGATGGTAGAAGTTCAAGCTCTGCAGAAAAGTGATGTGTCTCCTTGGCGTAGGATAATAGGAGATATTCCTTAGGACTCAACTGATTGAAGCTGTATAATAAATCCTTCAACAAATCGTTAGTATCCCTTTAACAAAAGATTTTGTGCTAGGCTAATTTCGCGCTTAGTTTCCACCAAGGTTAAACCAACATTTTCGCCCTTGACAATTACTCCTAAATGCAGAATATTACCGAAGAAAATGAAGTCAGTGCATGTCCCTTCATTTATCTTCATAATCTTTTGAAATTCCCTACGAAATAAATTGAAGATTTTACTACATTGGCTGATGTATCCAAATGCTATTATCAGCTGTTTTGTAGGGGATGGGGTAGGAGTGTTTATGTTTTTGTTGTTGTATTTACCCGGTCAATCCTGATGGACCCGATGTTATAAGAGACATAGTGCACTGGAGCAAATAGTAACGTATAGATGGTGTGACCGGTGACGTAGTGCGCGGCAGTATGCGTGCGCACCTACAGGGAATGTGCTTTAATTCACACTTGATTGATCATTACTTACCATGCTTACGGTGTAATAGTGCAGTAGTCATGGTCTGCACCCCTAAGCACAATGAGAGACGAGACCAGGTACTAAATGTGGTTGCCCGGCAGTATGCGTACGCACCATAAGGGCATGTGCTTTTAAAATTGGCGCTCAGTGATGTGTGTTTTGCTTTCAAATAGTATGATGTATGAAGTAGTCATGGACTAGTACCTCTAGCATGTCTTTAGACCAGGCGCTAATCAATGTGTAAACACTACTGATGTAAACAACGGTCACCTCATCTATATGCATGGCAGGTACCTGCCATAGGTTAGTAAAGAGCACTCATCTCTACACGCAACATTAGTTTCACGCTTCATTTCGTGTATGTCTATGGAGGCCCGACCATCATGACCATGGCTCTAGGGGACTACAGCTCCCTTCACACGTTCTTACAACAAAATTGGGTTAGGCTAAACATAAGCATGATAAGCGGGCTGGCGTATCTTTGAATAAGTTAATTTGGATCGTTTGTAGACATGATATTGAGATTTCTTTGCGTACAATTTCAAAGAAAGCGAAAGATGTAACTCGTTGTTTAATGACGTCATTAAACAGTAAATAACATCTTTCACTTTCTTTGGATTTATACACAAATCAATCTTTATATTAAGCATGGTGGCTGTTTTGTTTTGAAGAAGCCGAGGAAAGGCTTCTCATTTCTAACGATCTTGTAAGAGAAAAAACTATTTATATGTGTCAAAACTATAAATGTATATAAGCATGAAATAATAATCAGCGAACAAAAAGAAAACATTTTACTTCATTTGTCATTTGCATCGTCTCAAGACACAACCTATCGTGTTGGGGGTAAGTAAAGTATATAATTATGTTCAGCACGAAAGGTATATGCATGTCAATGCACACTATACTATGCCCCTGTCTATGTATTTGCATCCGAACCCTTCATTTAAAGTGAAAACAATGTCCTCTTATGACGTTAGAATGAAGGTAAACACAATCGCCGTATTGTAATCATCTCCGTGCGCAAAAATGTATGATAACACAACGTTAACACAGACCTTAGATTTGCTGAAGTTATTAAGCAAAATCTGAAACAACCACCCCAATGAATACAGATTAACAGTACCTCAATTCAAATCATGCTGATCATGCACAAGGACACTTATTTATACACTAGCAACCAAAAGTAGGACACTTTACACACGTTACATGCTACAAAGAAAGAGAAAACCCTGGGAACCCGATGAAATACTGTGTTAGCTTTTTGGTATCCTAGGTATAACATTGTTGAGCAGGATTCTTTTGAGCCATGAGAAACAATTGCGAAGGTTACTTTGAAAGAAAGCCAAAGTAACAGACTGCCCACCATAGGAATGCATTGGCATATAATGAGCTTTATTAATTATTCATGAGCTATTTCCAATGGAAATTCCGTATTGGGATTTGAAGAAGGCACATTATCTTCTTCAATTTCATGGAATGGAATAAGCAGATGTTGTAGGAAACATAAATTTATTATTGAGAAGAGATTCAGCAGCACATGTGTCAACTCATAGTGAAATATTACAGTCCAAATGTAATATATGTGATGATTTTGACACCATAACCAGTGATAACCAACAGTCCTACTGTTGGTTGTTAGTGTATGAGTGAAATGCTATATATCCGTAACAGGTCATAATTGGCAGCAGGTTTTAAAGATGGCGACCATAAGAGGAGGGAACTTAGCTGATTAGTTTTAAAGCAGTAAACTAATTGCATGAAGGGTTCGATTGCATCTACTCCTGTAACATAGAGTTATCCAATTTGCACTGACTAAAAGTTGTTTGCAAAGGAATTTCTTTTCATTTATGTTTTTACCTTAAATAATAATGCACAGCGTACACTCTTAGAAATTAAAGAACCCTTTTTGTCCTCTATAGAACCCTTAATGGTTCTTTAGTATAACCAAAAGGGGGTTAGAATCTTCATTGGTTCTCCAAATGGTTCTCAAATGTTCAAGACACTTTCCCGAAGGTTCAAAAGAGGGGTTCCTCATAGAACCTTCTAAAATTAGAACCCTTTGAAGATATTTTATGATTCAATATAGAGACCAAACATGGTTCTGCAAGGTGTCTGAAGAACCATTTTTGGTTACATTCAAGGGTTCTAAATAGAGGACAGATTACGAAGCTTTTTTCTGAGAGTGTAAGCTTATTAATAACACAGCACAATTTTAAGTTTGCTCCTGTCCATATGTTTCCCAAACTGTTTCTTCCTTTGCATAACATGCATAAGGAAATGGCACATTTCTACAGGTTATATACTTAATTTCCAATCGTATTTGTATATCGAGGGCTAAGTGCCACAAGGACCTATCTCTAATAGCTGCCTGTTGTTATAATTGGACTCGTATATACATTAACCAATTGATATAAACAAAGTATAACTTAGAGCAGATATTGCAGATACGACCTTTTTGCTTAGCAAGAGTGATGTGAAAACACACTATCTGTAATAGCTAGCTGCCATTCACTCTTAGAAGGTCAGGATCAAATATGAGACGAAAAGGATCAATTTTGATCCAGAAGCGGTATCACATATGAGCTTACCCTTTCCGGATCAAAGTGATCCGACAAGCAGGATCAAAAAGTTTGATCCGAAATGGGATCAAATATTTCTGTCAAATGATACTGAAACGGATCAAAAAAATATTGATCCTTAATCGGATGTACATGTAGCTTATGATCCTACTCCAGGATCAAACTGAATCAAAGAAAAAGTGAAAACATAGGGGGTCATCGGGTGACAGATTGTAAAAACAAGCATGCATGCAAGGGTCTTTCGGTGACACCGGGCCAAAAAAGGGGGGTATTTTTGATGGAGCCTGGTGTGAAACCTAATATTGATTGAGTGCCCCCACCCCCGGGTGCACACTGCAGACTATATATCGAGTGCAGTAAGCTTACTACATCGTGTAGGCCTAGTACATCGCAGTGATCGTGACATTTTGTGAGGAGCATTTTGACCGAAAATCGTACTGATGGCACTGGTCAGGTACACGAAATTTGTTCACAAGAATAGAGCATGTTCAAACATAAAAAATAAAACTACTTTACCGACAAAATCATGTAACATTTTACAGATTAGACTGGATAACTTACCGTGGTATTTCACCCTTGTTTCAACTGTGGCGACCGAATTCAAAAGATCGTCTGCTTGTCGTCTATCGGTTTGCGAAAGAGTGACGTCAGTCACTCATTGACCAATGAACTGTTTCATCGAATTGATCCGGAAATCAGATCAAAGTTGATCAAGGTGAATTTGATCCGTTTGTTGATATCTATCTGGAAACGGATCAAAACGATCCGAAAACGGATCAAAACGATCCGAAAATGATCCTTAAAGGATCAAAACAAAGTGAGCCGGAAATCTACTCATGTATTTGATCCTGACCTTCTAAGAGTGTATGTTATATGCTTCTGGTGCTATAAAATGTGTTCTTTTGAAATGAATTCCTTCAAGCTCTTATACATGGCAGGCATTGCAGATAGGGCCTTGGGGCTCATTACCTTGATTTCTTAATCACCGTTTCTCTCCACCAACGTGAATTTTTACTTACGCACATTGCTTTCCAAAAAGTATCTTTGACATTTAACCTGTATCTATTTCTTTCAGCGTCTATATACTATCAATCTTTAAGTAAACATATGTTACAAATCTTCGGATAGGGCTAATTGTATGTACTCGATCTGATAGATATATGGTATGTTCCATGTTTTTACCGGAAGTAGTAGAATTTTGCAACTTTAGGAATGTCGTTCTTTGACTTTGTGCACCGGCTTTACACTATTTGCCCTCTAAATCGTACCACTCTAAGGGTATGCTTGGAGTATTCAGGAACTATTTCTGTCAGTCGAATATGTTTGCATACCTGGAAGACCAAGGTTGCTCTTAAGGACAGTCGTGGATGCTGTACTCTTGCTTTCTCTCTCCATTTGGAAATCCAAAGGTTGCGATGCATTTGCTGATGCCTTTCTTCTGGTTGGTCTCTTGCACGTAGTTGCTCTCAACACTCAGAGTATTTCCCGGTTTAATCTATAACCATTATATTCCCATCAATGTAGGATAAGGATTGCTCGGATGTGGAAGAGAATCTCAAGCCATCAATATACTGTTATCGGGGGAGTGATAACAGTAGTCTCATATGCGAGTTTTCAAACGTTACAAATGCGCTGACATCTCAACAGTGCGAGGGCTCCCCAGAGGCCGACTGTCAGTACAAGAAAGGTAAGTGTTGATTTCATCTCATACCGTATAAACGTTATTCGTAATTAGCGCACTTACGTCATAAGAGGGCCGTGCTCTCAAACTGAGCATGCTCAGAGTAATTAGTGCTCCAAAAACGAAGCTAGAGATGTAGCCGAGACGAGAGTGATGTAGTTTTTCAATGTGGTGAACTTTGCACTAATCATAACAATTCTTCATACTTCTGAGCTGTTTAAAATTTGACCTTATTACATTCATAAAATTTTTTTGAACGTATAAACATTCTATTCCACTAGTTTGAAATGAAATCATTGCTGATAACCGACACTATCTAGGAAAATGTAGAAGTTCGCAGTGCATTATATTGCAGTAAAAGTACGAGATTGTATGTTTATCGGCGTGTCATCGAGTATGTCTCCCTCTTTGACATGAAATCACTGCCAATTCACGGCTGTTTGATCCCACATACTTTGTCCGTTTTATTCTGAGAACACCGTAACTTGCTGGCCCGGTTCTGGTTTTAACTGATTCAAGTACCT
This sequence comes from Ophiura sarsii, assembly GCA_035610835.1. Taxonomy (NCBI): domain Eukaryota; kingdom Metazoa; phylum Echinodermata; class Ophiuroidea; order Amphilepidida; family Ophiuridae; genus Ophiura; species Ophiura sarsii. The sequence continues at coordinate 31,212,217 of CM069454.1, read as the reverse complement.
GAATATACTGTTCATCTTTTGTAGAAATTTCAGAACATTTGTTGGTGCCATATCTGAGAAATAGAGCTTTGCATATTATTATTTACTATAATATCGCCCTCATCGGCCACATTTCCCATAGAGTTACATGTAAAATGTGTGTAAAGTAGAAAATGCCGATAATTTAAAAATGTCTCGAACAATTTTCGTGAAATTTTCACCGTATACTCGTATTTATTAGCGCTACCTAATTCAGGTCAAACCATAACTGGGCCACTGTGTTATCTTTTTTTATTCCATAATTTTAATTATAAATCGGACAGTCAAACAGTCGTGAATTACGAATAACGTCTATTATGTTATGGAATAGATGATGTGACTCAATGCTAACGGTCAACCACAGATAAACGAATGTGGACAATATTAACACTTTCCACGCAGCAGTCGTCTGCGGGCGACTGTTCTAAGAGTTTACAAATTGTTTCAAAATGTCAAAACTATTGAATTTCATCACCATATTTGGAATCACTATCATTCTTGAGATATACTTTGAAAAATGGGAAAAGTTTCCGAAAAATCTTATTTTTTATAAAGACCTTTACTGACATTTTAAGAGAATATACATTACTCTATCAACCCCTTTTCACTCTCAATTTACATTACATGCATGTTCAGGGTTCATGATTTGCGATTTTCTTAATTACAGAGCTTAAAATAATGCTTAGGATCCACAAGATAGCTATAATGACGAAACACTGATGACCTCTCTTGCGGGAAAAAGTGTACATTAGGTCCCAGATTCTGGAATGTACTAGTTTTGTCCGATACTGGTACAAAGTCAGTGTTCCAGTATCGGCCGATACTGGCACTTAAAAATGTTCTAGTATCGGGCGATACTGGAACATTGTTATGTACCAGTATCGTTCAATACTGGGACAAATCTCACTGGTATCACGTGTACCAGTCTCGCCCGATACTGGAACATAAAATTGAGTGCGATACTGGAACACAATTTGGTGTTCCAGTATCGACCGATACTGGAACAGTAACATCATACCAGTATTTAGCGATACTGGCAACTTTATGTTCCAGTATTTAACTATACTGGTATACCAGTGTCTGGGACCTAAAGTACACTTTCCCTCGCTTTCTTATAAATAAATTTTTCAACACCACTGCAACATTGCATGATAAAAGCTTATATTACTATGTTTTCTTGATTTCCAGAAAGGGTATCTTGCCCCGATGGTTGGGCGCCTCACAGAAGCCACTGTTACTGGTCCGAAGCACGCGCTCTCTCTTGGGAAGATGCCGAGCAGAAGTGTCAAGAGTTTGGACTCGGATCACACCTGACGGATATCGGTAGAGAGGAAGAGAATAATTTCACCTCATTTCATCTTCTTAAGGAGTTGTCTTATAGAGAAAATCACATGTGGTGGAATGGACTCAGGAGATTACAGGTATTTTCAATGGTCAAGGGGCAGTCCTTTGGAGGTTCTATTAGAACCTAATTTATATAGTAGGCCAGTGGCAACCTACGTGTTCAGTGGAAGCGGCAATCCATCTGAACGGCTCTTTTCAGAGCCACCAATTATTTCACAAGTAGGAAAGGGCACCTACTCTCAAATCATCGGGCAAGGGGCAGCCCAAATGATGATAACAAGAGAAGTGGCAATCTCTATGTTTTGTTTAATATTATAATAATTTGGTCCTGAAGAAGTCAGAGCTAATCCTGACGAAAGCTTGACAGATTAAAACTTGTCCGACGGCGAACCCGTTAAACTTTAACTTATATTATGAATACCCGTCGTAAAAGCCTATCTCACAATTAGATTACAGGTATGTTGACAATTATACTCTATTTCCCTTCCTCCGGACAGTGACGTAACTATTCAGGCGCAACATTTAGGCACGCGTATGTGTCTTCCGAATATGTAACCTCGCTGCTTCCGTCTTTTTACATGTACGCGTGAGTGTATACGCTATAAAAATAGTGAATGACGCTGTTACGTCACTGTCTCGTGATAGACAAACAGACTTTAGATAGTGTTTGCTCGATCAAAACGAAGAAAATGCTTACTCAAATCCGAAAGTCCTCTTCTGTCGTTGGGCTAAGGCCCTTGCAATGTAACGATCAAGTTAAATGAATAGAACTTGTTGAATTTTAATATTATGGGATCATTTCACATATAACTTGGATAAAACTTGGATATTACCAAAGATTATAGTGTTCCGCATGATTCAGATGATACTCGCGCTCTCTCGCCCTTCAAAAACAAATATCTATTGAACATTTTTACCCCTGTCAACAAATCATGCGCAAAACAGTATTATCTTGTCTCTCTAAACCATGTTGGTTTATGTCGCAACTTGGCCCTCATTTAGCTGCTGCCTGGACGCTGCATTGTTTAATAATGTATTTAATTTGTAATGTTTTGACAATTCAGCGGGTTGGCTGCGATGACAATAAAATGTAGACCTTTATTATTATTATTATTATTATAAATCGTCTGCGAAGCATTTGTCATCTTGCTATTAAAGGAGGTGTCCAGCAAGCATAACATTGTCCATAATATGTTAGAAAAGTAATTATCGAATATCGAGCCTTAATCGCGTAATTATATTGAACAAAATGCCATCTCTCAACATGCCATTTTTAAAAATTCGCGGTGATTTAAAGCCCCGGTATCAATGACGTCACGGTTGTTGGTGCTTAAATTTGCGCAAGTCAGTGCATTGTATAACTATGACTTCATTGATACCGGGGCTTTAAATCACCGCGAAGTTTAAAAATTGCATGCTGAGAGATGGCAATGTTTATTCGTTTTTATGATAAATATGATGCTTTGTCCAATATATCTACGCGATTTAGGCTCGATAATTACTTTTTTAACATATAATGAGCAATATTGTGCTTGTTGGACACCGAATCTTGTCCCGTTTCGGATATCGTATCATGCAATGGGAAGCCATTCTAAAATATTGTGTGTGAAACGCTTTTTTTCCTGCTGTTTTCGTTCGGGAAGTAGACTATTTGCTCAAACGCCCCGCATCAAGAAATAGACTGTGGTGCAATTTTCCTCTTACCGACCCGTGAAATACATTGGCTATGTAAAGCATTCATATAAGGGAATAAGAAGTGTAATTTGTTGATTTAGTCAAAAATTCCAACTATTGATGATAATTGAACATAAATAATGGCAAACGTTAACATCACTCTTAATATTTCGAAGCTCGACCACTAGAAAGACGTATTACTCACTTCTTGGTCATTTTGGGATGTTGGTACAAAAAATCCTTTTTACCTCTTGGATGTAAAGCTCAATTCATTTTTACACACAACTCATCAATGGAACTCAAAATATTGAAAGTCATTTCACTTTTAGTTATGTCTGTCTGGTTGTCAACACTCGATTGGTTACATTTCAAATTGCAGGAACATCCAGATGACGTTGGCGGACATGTTTTCCAGTGGTCAGATAATACGACCTTTGACCCGAATGACTACAAGCATTGGGGAATACAAAGTCCTGAAACAGGTACAAAATCTAACTTAACCCTAACTCTACCCCCCACTTTTTTCAGAATTTTTTCTTCAACGTGGAAAATCGACAAAAATATACCCCGATCCCCCGGGATTTGATCCAGGGACCTCTCGCACCAGAGGCGAGTGATTCCACACTTCACCACGGCTGTCAAGGCTAGTTTGCGCAGTATATTGCGCAAACTATATGGGCTGGGTCCATTTTTTCATCAAAAAACTTCCACGCCGGGTCGTACCAACGTGCCCAGTCGTGGTATTTTGGGTATATGGTATGGGGTTGGTTAGGGTTAATAATACTAGTATCTACGCCATTTTACTGTAATAATCTTGATGGCGCCCACATATGATAACTGTATTTTATCTTACACAGGTAGAAATCGTAATGTAATGTTTTTAAGAGATGCTCACATATGTAATAACGTTATTTTATTATACACTCGAAATTTAGTGTTATTTATGAAGGTAATAACATTTGAGCAACGGTGTAGGTCATGCCCTTTTAGAATGACCATTTAAAGCTCGAGATGATCTGGTGTCCTTGTAAGAAGCCATAGACCTCAAAAGGGATAATGATGGGAACCAGATGACAGTCGGACGGAGTGCAGCTCTGAAACTGCAAATGAAAATGTTATGGAACCATTATGATTTAAATGAAAATGGAATGAATGTTTTATACTCTTTGTTTTCTGGTTTATTTGCTCAGATGTTGGTCGATGTACGTACGTTAGGAATGGACGGTGGTATTTAGATAAGTGTGATCATAAATACGCTTACATTTGTAAGATGCCAGGTATGTATTATTGAGTGAATGCTGAAATTTAAAAAAAAAATGGCAAAAGTGTATGATAATTATACGTGGTCGCAAATCCCTTAATGTCACAGGCAGATACCCGGTGGAATAAAGAGCAGCATATAAGTATACAGTCCTCAAAATAAGTAAATAATCAGGTAATAAATATGCTCTCAACACCAACACTATAGCTCCTACGTAAAATATTAAATCCTAAAGTTGTAAAGATACTTCTTTCCTTTAATTTGAGATATTACACGTGAAGATTGAATGAATATTAACTCAGTTATGTGCCTAAAACCAAAACAAAGTCCGATTTTCATTTTAACATTTTGTTCGCCTACACGCAGCATCGGCCCGAGCCTCGGACTATAGCAACAGGCAGATTATTGATTAACTGGTAACGACAACTCACGGGTCGAAAGTCATGATAGTAAGATGAGGATTGGGGATGCTTCAATTGATCAATGCAGCCCATACACATACCTGTCACACTGTCCTGCGTGTTCAAAACCCAAGTATGAAAATGTTAGCTGCACTTTGTTCATTCCTTTTCTATGTAGCGATCTTAGTTATTAACCGATCTTCGTGAACAATATCTCAAATTAAAGAGAAGTCATTTCTTTACAACTTCATAATCTAATATGTTTACGTAGGAGCTATAGTGTTGGAGTTAAGAGTATATAATTACCTGGTCAGTTACTTATTTTGAGGACTGTATGCCGTATTATTTAGGTATCCTGGAAACCGAAAGTATACCTTTTCACAAAAACCTTGACCCTAAAGTACCTAAATCGCTGCAATTGACTTAAATTCAACTTGTAAGCGACTTAACACTTTCTACGCGGCAGTAGTCTGCAGACGACTGTCCCATAATTTCACAAAGTGTTTTAAAAATGTCATCAACATATTTAAAAATCACAATGAGAAATTCATTAAAATAAGTACAAACCTGCATATTTGTTCAGTAATTCTTGAGATAAGACTTTGATAGTTGGGAACAGGTTTCTGTTTTGTATGGTAAAACTAGTACCGCGTGGAAAGTGTAAATATCAACCCGAGGACCGAAATATACTGCTCACAAAAAGTATCGAAACACTTAGAAGTGATCCAATATATAACGGCTCGAAAAGGTATGCATTAATCGAAGCAAATAACCAAGTGCATAATTTTGTTCTGCGTATTTTGACACCTCGATCGTTGAGATACGATGTTGCGGAGCGGAGTTATTGTCATTTTAATGATCGTGGGTCTAGTTTCAAAGGTGATACTCATCCCTATTGAAAATCACGAATCTGATCATTATAAACAGTAATGCAAACCTCTTTCTATAGGATGATTGTCACTTTTGAAACTGGACCTACGGCCATTGAAATGACAATAACTCCGTTCCGCAGTCAAAATACGCAGAACAAAATTATGCACTTGGTTATTTGCTTCGATTAATGCATACCTTTTCGAGCCGTTATATATTGGATCATTTCTAAGTGTTTCGATACTTTTTGTGAGCAGTTTAGTTTTAAGTTTATGACTGTAGTAACTGTATAGGCCTACCTGAATCCTTGTAGCCTACCGTTATCGTTTATTCTTACTGCTATGTTGTCTTATCTGAAGTCTGTAGTGTTACTTTGTGTGCTCGTCTACTGGGAATACTGGTACTTACTTAATGTCAACTCACCAATTTGAAAATCAGTCAGTGAATTCAATTCTGCTTAATTAACAGCATGTCAGTGTCAAGTGTTTAAATGTATACTAAAACATCGATGTGTCTGATGTTTATTAACGCCACAACATGATAATGCTTTTCAAAATATACACGCACCGTGAGCCATTGTCACATAGTTCGGCACAATGCACACACTTGGGTATGCCATAATGCTAACCACGGTTAACAGTTACAAATAAAAACGCAATTTTGTTACATCGCCCCATCTTTGGAAAGGATGTCCCAAAGATAAAGTTGCTGGTGCATCCTTCTTGATAAACTGAACACATAACCACTATCCATACTGACTTGATATTTCTGAGACATGTTATTTTTATTAACCCTGTCATACAATTTGTAACAGTAAAATACCGGGATACTACATCATAACCTAGTGTCATCTGTTATGAAAATGTTACAATAATACCACAAGATTTAATACATTGATATCTTAATTGTATCCCATACTGGTATTTTATGTAACCACCCTTTTCTAATATTAATAATCCCTTTCTTGAAACCTTCTCTCGAAATTATTTTCTTACCCTTAGCTACAGTGGATGAAGAAGTCGTTGTAGAAGATGCTCAAGACCCATCACACTGTAAAACATCTATTTTCTCATTTTTATGATCATTTTGAAACGTTTTTCTTCATGCTAGATTCCATACCCATCCCGTTTCGTACCATTCCATATTTGTATTATTATTTCTGTTTGTTACGTCTAAAATGGTTTGTTTTAATTCTGGGCTATACGCTGACCCGTGCACCAAATTGCTACGACATCCCTCCATTGTCCTGCAAAATCGCATCCTACGAAACTCCCCTCGATAGTTCTGCAAACTCGCACCCAAAAGCTACTAAATACTACATACAATTCATACATTTTGCTTCTCTACGAACAGTGCAACCCTACCTAATCATGCTAATGTAGAAAAACCACAGACATTCCTGGTGAGGGGGGGTCAAAAAAGTTTTGGAAAACCCCAACAGAGGGGGGGTCAAAAAAGTTTAAAACACTTATTAGTTTCCAAAATTTTCTGGGGGCGAAGCCCCAGCTTTACCATATGGACATTATTTACGGAAAGTTCATAAATCAACGTAAAAACAGCTAATTTTTTGGCACGCTATGCGCGCAGATGTCAACGGACCTATTTTCATGTACTAGCCCAGCGAAAAAAGAATGAAGGCCAAATTCATGTAAATAGCAAACAACAATTGCGCGCATATTGTATTTAAAGCCAGGATATGTAAATGGAGGGAGCATCCTAATTGGTTTCAAGAACAGAGATCCGTGCATAAATATATGTGAAGTTATTCAGGGATTAAAGACCATGGCGCACTAAACCAAAGATACCGCGGCAATCGAAGTGGGAGTTCTGATTCACTCTAGGTTCTACATGTACAACCTGCCCTCCTAGATGTAATGCGTCCATCAAAATAGAATATGATACATGGTCAAATTCTGTAAAAAAATCCCATAAAAGATATCATATCTATGTTCTCTAAACTTGATAACAATGAACGGGGGGCAAGGGGCAAGAAAGTTTCAGGTGCAGGCAGTAATACAGGGGGTGAGGGGGGGGGGGGGGGGGGGGTGAAAAAAGTTTAAGGCATGGCGAGGGGGGGGGGGGTGAAAAAGGTTTAGGGCATGGCAAGAGGGGGGGTCAAAAAAGTTTTGATATACCAAAAATAAAATTATCCAGCCCCCCCCACCAAAGTATTTATGAACGGTCCCTTATAAAGTAACTATAGTAAATAGTTACATATTATCATAATGTTACTCCTGTTAACCGATGGCCGATACTTAAACGGCTAGGATAACGAACGGAAGTTTTTAATGGCTTCTAATCTGATTTCTTGTTATTAACCCTCAGATCACTACCTGCCTATCTAACAGTGTTTATGATTGGTTAATTACGCGGTATACTCATTTGAATAACCAATTAACATACTGCTTCTAAAACATGTAAAACATGTTACTCCAATCTTTCAGGGTGAGAATCATTTTAACAATGTCTCTGATTGGTGCAACAAATGATGTATCCATCTTTCTGACCAATATAAAATATGTTACTCCAATCTTTCAGGGTTAGAATCATTTTAACAATGTCTCTGATTGGTGCAACAAATGATGTATCCATCTTTCTGACCAATATAAAATATGTTACTCCAATCTTTCAGGGTTAGAATCATTTTAACAATGTCTCTGATTGGTGCAACAAATGATGTATCCATCTTTCTGACCAATATAACACATGTTACTCCAATCTTTCAGGGTTAGAATCATTTTAACATAGTCTCTGATTGGTGCAACAAATGATGTGTTCATCTTTCTGACCAATCGGCAGGTAGTTCTCAAGGGTTAACCTTCTCAACCATCCGTTAGATCCGTTAAAAGTAACATACGGGGTAACATGCTCATCCGCTACCAGATCAATTTCAAATTAATCTTCCGTTATTAATGTAAAGCCCTAAAATGTGACTTCAGATCCGTTCATAGTAACGTGATCATCCGACAAACACTTCGATGGTTTAGAAGTCACTCCATTGGAGAAATAAATAAAAACCAGACTTTTTGCTGACGGGTCGCGTCACCGTGGATTTCATGTAAAATGTCATTCTCTTCTCGCAAATGACGTCACGAAGACGACGCATGATACATGCATACATTTATATTTTAACTGTAGTTTCTTCTCATCAGAAACTATTGGAATAGACACTGAATGTGTGCATAAAATCCTCTTAAATCCAGCTTACCTTTGATGTGATAATGTGCTCATTTCATCAGCATAAAAAAGGCCCATTAGATTATAGATTATAGATTATACCAGCTTTGTCTCTCCGCCAATATGCTAAGTACCTAACGCTGCACCCATTGTTACACAGCGCACTTGTATTGTATTTTCCGGCAGCCATTCCATTGCCATACAAAGCAAAGATACCTCAACCGCAACAGACATACTGTGTGTGACACCTAGCACATAAAGTCCCTGACCAGGTGCTTTGAGGTTGGCTAATTCAAAACAGATAATCGGTACCAAAAATCTGAGATATACATTAAATGAGCAAATTTCTTCTCCGCAGTTTGATAATCTCATTCAACAAAATCGAATGGATACTTTTAAAGTTATGGCGATTTCAATGACCGCGCATAACAACAGCAAAGTTGCACTATAGGAAATCATTGATTTCCTATACCTATAGGAATGAGGTATCAAACTGCAGAGAAGAAATTTGCTCATTTAATGTATATCTCAGATTTTTGGTACCGATTATATATTTTGAATTAGCAAACTTCAAAGCACCTGGTCAGGGACTTTATGTGCTAGGTGTATATTAACCTAGCAATAATTAACAGATTGCATGCAATAACAACCCTTGTATCTGCTTTGTTGTCGCATCTTAAAATGTTAATAGATTAACCCACCTGTTGTGTACCCCCGTAACATTCCAAAATTATCAGAGCATTTGCACAGCCCCAAAATGTGTAGGTTGTGTGTCATTTACTTCCTCGAGGTATTAACGTCAACACATATTTTGTCTAGGCAATAGTGAACCGTGCGTGTTGACTGGAGAGGTGTAGGCACGTGTGTACTTCAATTTTTAGACTTGCCAACAATTTTTTCTTTCTTTTTTCAAACAATAATATGATTCTAAATTACATATAGTGGTACAGTAAAAGACAACCAAATGACACACTTCTTGAAAAGGTTAATTAAAACTAGAACTTGAAATTTACAAATGACCTTGCATGAGAATTGATGTAAGTGACGTACGAGGGGGTATCAAAAAGTGTTTGAAATCACCCAGTGAAGTGAAGGAGCTATATCGATAATTCTTGTCAGTGTAATCACTGGTCCTTAAAACATTATGGTGCAAAAATGGTCTCATAAGTATGTTTACTTTCTTTTCAGGTAGCGCTAGATGCCAAGGCCATGTAAATCTATGACGTCTCCCAACGGTGCTGTGTACATGGTAAACGATAATGGTCCAAAAACTTATCCTTTGGAACGCCTTCCAGAGGAGTATGAATGTTGTCATTTACAGAGATAAATTGAGACCTACGAGTGACAAATGACAAAATTTAAAAAAAGAATTGAGCCTAATATTCATCTGGAAGGCGTCCCACAAGAATTAGTTATTGGACCATTATCATTTACCATGTACACATCACCGTTGGAAGACGTCATTGATTTACATGGCCTTGCCATCTAGCGCCACCTGTATAAAAAGTAAACACACTTATGAGACCATTTTTGCACCATAATGTTTTTAAGGACCAGTGATTACACTGACAAAATTTCATCGATATAGCTCCTTCACTTCTGAGTGATTTCAAAACCTTTTCGATACCCCCTCGTATATGTATCGAATCTCGTTTTGAGCAGCCTGGTGCTAAGCATAGATGAAAGGAACCGACAATTTGGAACCCGGTAGTACATTTTAACGGAATAAATCGTATTGGAAACTGGAAACCAATGCTTAGCACCAGGCTGCCGGAAACGGGATACATATGTATCGATACTTTATATACCATTTCAAGATTTGTGTGTCATTGAAGTGTGAAGCACTAATAACTTCTGGGCTCACAGTCTACTTACAATAATTTGACTGGCATGTATTAAGTCGATCATGTTCTAATAACACAATTCTTGTTACCCGTGTTTCTGAAGTATGAAAAATGTGTGATCGATATTGATTGTTATATTCTTTCAATTCTAGCGATTAAATGTTACACAGTTACTCGTATGCGTTATCGGTAGCATGTAGGATGACGTCATCAGATAATGATAGCAAACTTCTTATGACATTATCGAGTGATGTCTTCTTACGAATAAAATGCAATTTCAGTAAAAATGCCCCTATCATGCGACGGAATGAAACACCTATAAGTGTTGTCTTCAGTAGCGTATCTCAGGGTCAGGGGGCAGTAACGGCTTTGATTGGGAAGACCTGGGCCAGCTCAAACTACCGGGCTAAAAAAAATCGAAGGGAAGGGAAGAAGAAAGGGAAAGGAAAGGAAAGGGAGAAGAGGAAGATAAAAAGGGAAGGAAAGGAAAAGGAAAGAGAAAATCTAAGAGATTTACTTAATTCCAATCTAAATGACAACTTTTCCCCTTGCCCGGTGTGATGATGGGTAATTTAGTATAAAAAGGGCAAATCTTCGCGCGCATTTGTACAGGAATATCATTATAATATAGAAGCCCGTTTAAAAGAATAATATGAAATCGCCAATGATGAATAACGTATACGTGAGATGATATAGTAGCTTTTCCTTGTCCTGAGTTCTCAGCAAAGACATATTAAAATATAAATATAATGGCCAGATGTAAATATGTTGTTAACATTTCGTGAGCTACGCGGTTATCAAGTTTACGATGAGATGTCATTCGATGAAATAAATAACCCAGCTGTGCCATTCTTTTTACGTAATAGGGTCGAAATGGTGTTCACCGGGGGAAAATACCCCCCCCCCCCCCCCCTCCCCCGGCAAAGACCTCAGATAGCCACTGGTTGTCTTGGCTGGTGTTTATATATCTACATCACACGCACTTCCCGCTATGCCTCCCAAAAAGCCATAACGCATCTGCACTAACCATCGATCTCACCTCAAGAGTACGTCTACCATCAGCAGATTACATGGCATTGCAAATACAACGCCAACTAAACGCCAACGATCCTACTATTTTCTTGGTTACTTTAGTCATAAATATGTCAATGTTTTGGAATCGTAGCATAATCTTGCCTATTAAAGCCAAATGTTGAAAAAAGCTGGATAAATTAGCAAACGTTGCAAAATTTGAACAAATTATCTAAGATGAATGTCAACATTCTGGGTATTGTACCAAAGATATTACAGATATATCGATTGGTCCAATTTCGATTAGATTTGGTATATTCCATGATGGATCGACGCGACTTTAAGTATTCCACCGCATACTCTTTGCAATTAAATAAGATCCTCGTAAATCTGTATAAATCACCTCCTTTGTTTATGCATGTGTCACATCATCTTTCTTATTTTTTCACTTCAATTTCACCACAAATAAATTTGAAACGCATCACCTACCTTTCCTAATGGATGAACACAATTATTCTGATATTATAATTAATCGATCTGTTTCGAGGACATTAACAAGTATAATGTTATTGTTTGTGTGTAATTAACATTAATGTGTGTTTTAATCTATAGCATATAAAAGTCTTTTCTGTCGACCGAATAGTGTTACGATGACGTCACCTGGTTACACCACTGAAGAATCTTATGACAAGATGGACAAAACAGAGCAGGTTAGTAGTATTAAGGGCTCAGCAGACTCCACAACGCTCGAACTCTTTGCGCTCTCACACAAGCGTAGTAGCACCACCATAACAAAATGACGCAGCCTGATTGGTCAACGGAGGTCAACGCTTGCGCTCAGCGTTGGAGCGTTGTGGAGTCTGCTGAGCCCTTTATAGGTACATTTTGGGGATTGGGTAAAGTGGGGTTGGAGTGGTTGTGCAGATACAGTCAGAAAACCTACAGAGACCATTTGGTATTTTCTATTCTTTTTCTTTATGTGAAACAAAGTAACATTCGCAAGGTAGTAAAGTCGAAATTATTTTCTTCTCATAAATACCCAAGGTTAAATATATGAAGTGGACTTAGGTATATAATTGTGGGTGAAGTTTTAGGTGAACACGTCAGTTCGGTCCTGATACATAACTATTGCTCAAACGCAAAAAAAATCCTATTGAATACTTGAATATTACTAAGAATAAGTCTTTTATAGGATCACACAATGAGACGAACGGAAGCGACAACAACGATGGAAAGTATTACTACAGCAAATAATGAGATACAGGTACATACATGTTACAGATCGCGGTGGTGTTGGTCAGCTTCTTGTGGCGTAAAGCTTTTTTGACATTAAGTGCTTTTAAGGTTAAAGGTTTTTTTCGGGCAAACGGAGCCAAACATAATCAGCACCGCGGAGATGTTGTCATTCTCCTTTCCGAGCTGAGCTTTCTTTCTTGTATTAAGTGCTTTGAGGGTACAGGTCCTTCGGGAGAACGGAGTTACTTATTCTACACAGCACTAAAGTTTATTTCACTTCCTCTGATCAATGACGTCGCTTGGCAAGCATTAACACTTTCCACGCGACAGGCAGCTGCAGACGACATTCCAAAATTTCACAAAATGTTTAAAAAATGTCAAAATTATTGAATTTCATTACCATTTATGGAATCACCATGAGAAATGCATTGACATAAGTACAGACATGCCTAGTATTGGGTCAGTTATCCTTGTGAAAGATTTCTGAAAACTCTGTTTTGTGTATGATAAAAATAATAGCCGCGTGGAAAGTGTTAACAATTTCCACGCGGCTATTAGTTTTACCATATACAAAACAGATTTCTTAGAAACCTTTCGCAACTTTCAAAGTCTATCTCAATGATTACTGAACCAATACTAGGCATGTTTGTACTTATTTCAATGGATTTCTCATGGTGATTCCAAATATGGCAATGAAATTCAATAATCTTGACATTTTAAAAACATTTTGGAGAAATTCTGGAATGTCGTCTGCAGAGACGCCTGTCGCGTGGAAAGTGTTAGTATGCTTTATGCGTGTGTTTATACGCCAGCGTATAGAGTAGGCCGGCGCGTGATATTGCGCATTGCAATCACTCAATGGCGCAGTGACGTCACTGCTAGTGGAAGTGAAGCGGACTATAACTTTTAATTGGTACAGCACAAACGCACTGGTTTTGTTGGTGTCATGAATATACTTTTTCCATCACCAATTGTTGTGGCTTTCGCCTTTTATACCTGGCAACTTGGCAAGCCGTTTTCGTCATTTGAAAACTACAACAAGAATACTGTATACACTCTGGTTAAAAAGCAACTTCAGCGCAATTGTTATCACTGTAATGCACCGTTTTCGCTTTGAAAGAAATGTAATTTTCGACGGGTCTAAATGCTTGGGAAGCAACATCGGTTTCTTTAAAAGCAATTGTGGTATATTATATGAACATGCAGCTGATTTTTGTTGGGGTTGAATTTTGGTTAAAGATAATGTGGTGTAATAATAAAGACACTGGTGTATTGCACATATTAAAGGAATACGCAAGTAGGTTGACATTGCTGCCGAATGGTGAAGGGTTTTGATGAATATGCCATGAATTCGAAATGTATACTTGCCGTTAATAATATGTAACATTGTTGATATTTTTTAAACATTTCAGATGCAAGCATCAGCGCAGGCAGTGGCGGAGGAGTTAAACAACGTGACACAAGAGCTGGGCATCTCGGTAGGCGAATAGTTTAATACATTTCGGTTCGTTGGTGAATTCATATATTGTAATGTTTGTCTGTTGGGATGTGTGTCTGTCTGTCAGGTGTAGGGGTGCGTGTCTATATGGTTAATGTGTTTTTTCATCTGTATTTACCTTCTTCTTGTTTTATATAGGAGGATGCGCAACAAGAGATCCAAAATGAGATTAATGTTGTTGCCAATAACGCGGGGGTAAGTAAATATATTAAATATTTATTTAAACATATTCATCAAATTTGATATACCTTGAAAATAATTCTATCTGTAACAGCAGCCAGTTGTTATAAATGGAGTGATCAATGCTGTGATGATATAGTTGCTTTTCCTTGTCCTGCGTTCCCAACAAATACATATGTATTGTTTGGACTGAAGACCGGAATAGGCTATCAATACATTTTAGTTTTGGTCACGCAAAACTGCAAACTAGTCAACACTCGCGATTTTTTCGTGAGAGTGCGAGATTTCACGAGATATCTCGATAACGCTGAAGACACTATCATGTTAGAGATGTACGGTTACGGAAAGAGGAAAGTTAGCGCAACAAGGGTATTGTTGATAAACAACGTAAGCGGTGTTTGATTGACTGAACTATTGACAGGCTTAGTTTACATTCATTGACTTCTTTGCTAACTATCTTCTTTTTAATATAGGATACTAGTGAGGGCGCTTCTGCCTCAGCAGTAGAAGCCATAGATAATGTGATGGATCTTCTTGCCAACTCTATATCAGAAGCCACTGTATCAGAGAGAAACTCTTCTGAACCAATAATTATAAAAACACCATCAATGGGTAAGAATTGATGAATTCCTCTGAACCAATAGTTATAGAAATACTGTTAAATGTGTAAGAATTAAATGAGTTATTCTAAAAACCAATAGCAATAGAAAGATCGTCAATTGGTAGAATTTAAGAAATTCTATTGAACTAAAATAGAATTCAGAGGAAATGTATTCATTAAGGGGGCTGTGCACCTTCGGTATAGCCTCCGTAAAACTGCCGTAACTTCTTCATTATTCATTTAATCTATATGAAAGTATACATTTTGTTGCAAGAAAGGGTTCAATGAATCCAACCATGATCATGAAATTGACCATTTTGGAAAAATTATAAAAACCACGTTTTTGACCCATTTTAGGTTCTGCAAAGATAACTCAAAATATATTGTGTCAAATTTTGTCATACTAGTTTTATTATATTCCTCATACAATTCCCTAGGAATCGTTTTTTGTTTTTGATAATATTTATTATTTTTTGAATTAGAGACCAAAAAGTGCTAAAAAACGGGCACTTTTTGGTCTCTAATTCAAAAAATAATAAATATTATCAACAACAACAAAAAACGGGTCAAAAAAAGTGTTTTTTATAATTTTTTCCAAAATGGTCAATTTCATGATCATGGTTTGATTCATTGAACCCTTTCCTGCAAAAAAATGTATACTTTAGAAGTTTAGAATAACCATAACGGACGATCTGTTTTCATTTTCCTTTGTATATAAGATAATAAAACGTCCTGAATTCATGACATTTCCAGGTAATTGTCACTTTTATTTACTGATCCCATTCCACTTACGACATGTTAGATGATAGGCTATATATCTTCCCCATGACGTCATCCTTCCAATTTTAGTACTCATCATTCTGTAGTTGGTATGTTATATCAATCAGTCAGCGAAATACCCTTGTCTTACGTGTTAACTTCTTGGAAAAGGGTCAAAAGTAAAGTACATTTAAGTTAAGTTCTTTTTGTCCTTACTTCGTATAGTTATACAGGTGTACCCACTCACCAAAACGAAATGTGCGGATGACGTCATATCTTGCACAGCGCCACCTATTGTCGGAGGTGTTAAGGACCACACCTACACCGTGGCACTTCCAGAGAATCTGTTGGAACATGGCGGTAAGACAAAACAATAATTGCAAAATGTACATAAAGATGTAGTACACAAAGATGTAGTACACGTGGAGAAAATGTATTTCTATTAGTTCTTACCATTATTTTAAAGCGACCGTATCGTGGAGAAAATGTATTTCTATTAGTTCTTACCATTATTTTAAAGCGACCGTATCATTTGCAGTTTTTTTAAATTTTACTGATATTTTCCTTGTATCTCCTGAATATGCTTTAAGCCTTAATGGCGCATTAATTGAAATAGGAAATTTTCCAAAATACGTAAATAACAAAGACCGTATGGATGAATGTCATTATTATTCATCACGCACATCATCATAGAATTTACTTTAACAAACGTGATATGAAAGCTTATTTAAACTCTTCAGCACGAACTCCTTTGCCATTTTAGTTGGTATATTTGTCTCGATAATGAAGTATGATGAATGGAACAGACATGAATGACACATACTCACATTCGGCTATTCCATTTGAAATCCATACACCCCCTATGGAAGACATTACCTTAATCTTCCTCACAGGGAGTGTGAATTTCAAACGGGTTTTCCTGCGTGGGTGATTCTATTTGTTATCTAAACTCCTTGTGTGGACGAGTAAGGTTATGTCTTCCATAGGGGGTGTATGTGTTTCAACTGGAATAACCTATTTGTTCATGGATTTATAGATGTGTGAAGGTTTTTTTCTACCACTTGTGGGTTGTGAAGGTTGTGTATGATTAACTATTTAGCGATATATTTCTTCTTTGCCTAGTTGTCAAGTCTTATATTAATGTCTTAAGTGTGTTTAGTTAATAATTCTCCCAGGTAATATGAGTTGAAATTGTGACACTTAAGATAATGTAAGCTTTATGTAATTGAGTTGGTGAAATGATGTAATGGAGTTGGTGAAGTGGTAGGCATCGTCACACCCCCACGACATTTCCATTGGGCTATTGGTTACAACTAGCATTAGCAAAGGAGCCACTTCTTGGCAAGTTATTCCTTATTTACATAACGAGGACGTATTACCACAAGGTCCTATATGTAATAGCTGCCAGTTATTTTACACGGGGTTGTTTATATGCTGAGCAGTTGATAAAAACTAAATGTTACTCAGAGCAGCTTGCAAAAATGATCTTTTAGTTCCGATATTTTATAGTGATGTGAAAAGTCACTATGCATTAGCTGCCATATGTTACACACTTCTGGTTCAATATGGTACACCCTTGCAAATTTACCATGACATAAATTGCCCGGTTAGGAGCGCTATTAATTCGGTCTGGTAAACCTATTGTTATCAATTACTACGAGAGGATTGCCTGGTTGTATATTTAAATTCGGGGGCGTGTACGAGCGGTACTACTTGCTAACTGCATGGGTGAGTTTCCATTATGTTGCAAATTACATCCACGCTCATGTGTTTAAACTACTCAATGGGCGTTGCAATACAGCTGGTTGGTTGCACATGAAAATTATGTCATATAGCAACCAGCTTTGATGGAAGGCGAATATTTAAATTTGGTGCCGGCTTTTAGGGCACCAATTTATAGCGTTGCTAAGCAGGCCTTGTAGCGTAATGCACATAGCAGCCATTGTAGATATGGCCTTGTGGTCCCTAACCCTCAATAAGCACTGGGTTAATCGGGAACCAATTTGTTCAGGAAAGAAAACCCTATAAATTTGATTAAGATATCTGTTCAACTGGTCAAAATCAAGTTGTCGCCCGTCAACGTTATTCGTCGGTCGTTGGTGTCACATAGTGACGTATGGTCGGTGGTTTATTACATAGTGATGTATAGTCGGTGGTATTAGTGACGTATAGTAAACTTTGATAATTCTTGTTTTAACATAGTGATGTACACACGATACGTTCATTTTGTAGGTTTTGAAGGGATCTTAATTATATATCTGCTGTCACCACTTCTCAAAATCGGTTGTCAAAATTCAGAGGCTTATTTCTCGGAATTGTCAGGTTTACCCTAAATTTGTATTTCAATGTTCAAAGATGACAGCCTCATGAACTTTAAGAAAATGTGAAGTTGAAAAATTCAGTCGATTTATCACCGCGAGAAAATACCCGTTTAAACATACGGTAAAGTATAGGAAACCTATTTACCGATGTAAAATCATAAGCATTGCGTGACACACGCCAGAAACCTATTAATTAGGAGCCCCACTTCCCCCTCTTTACGATACGGAATAATGCAGTTATGATATAACCTTTCTCCGCTAAATTGCAGCTATTATACGATTTTTAACGGATCGCCGTCTAATGTTAGGATTGAATACACGTGTTTCGACTGTCTGTAACCATTATTGTGGAAGAGATGGGTTTTCGCATTAAGCTAACTACTTACACGCGCCTTTCTTCCTCGTTCATCAAACAGACAACAAACCAGGTCTAATAGGGCGTCGAGTAATGTTTTGCACGCAGTTAAAACTAAGTGCAACACATTGTTTACGGTTCACTAAATGGACCATGGTTACCGTGAAATATTGCGAACCAAATATTATAATATGCTATATCAAGAATCTGAGATAAAGTGCGGATGCAGTGATCGGTATCATTTGCTAATCTGATCGTGAAAATCATCAAATAAATGGCCCATATTGACTTCCAAGATTGGCTCTATCAGTCTTATAAAGCGATATGCAATGACATAAACAAGGTCTGATCTATCTTTCAGCCATTGTAACCCATCTTGTCAGATAAATTTCAAATTAAGTGTTGGAGACTTTGAGTCCCAAATAGAAAACTCATTTGTAATAGTTAGGTGTGTAAAAACCAGGACGAAAACATGAACTCCTATTCAACATCACGCAACATAACAAGCAGACTCAAGTACACTATTTCGGCATCGGTAGGATAAAATAAACTGATGGAGTATCAGGGTACAATCCAAATGGTTGTATTGGCAAACGGAGGAAAATACCGTTTATGTGTTTACACTTGAAGATCGCTTAATTTATTAACACTTTCCACGCGGCAGGCATCTGCAGACGACATTCCAAAATTACACAACATTTTTCAAAATGTTTAACATAATTGAATTTCATTACCATCATATTTGTAATACACATGAGAAATGCATTAAAATAAGTACAGATATGCTTAGTATTTGTTCACTGATTCTTGAGAAGTTTAAAAGTTAGGAAAGGTTTCTGAAAAATCTGTTTTAAATATGGTAAAGCCAATGGCCGCGTGGAAAGTGTTAAGATAGCAAGCACAACTGTGCAAAAGTCTCACTATCTTAGGAAAACAATAACCTTGAGGGCACTGTTCCTAAGAAATCTGCTACTTTACAATCTGCTACTTTATCATGTCCAATGTCCAATGTAAGTCCAATGGTTTCGTTTAGCTTTCATATAAATGGGGTGACAGGTAACATCACACCGGGCATTTGATTGGCAGTTGCCATTGTACTTTTTCCGATGGTATGCGCGTGCATCCTATTTTGTTTAGGACCCGTGTTTTTAAAACTCGCGCCAATCATTATAAAGGGCAATAAGGAAAAGTGGACAGTGTTGTTGTCATATTTTGCTGTTCCCTCAAGCATGTATCGACAGTCCAGTCCCTTCGACCGTTGCGTTTGTTGATAAACATTGCTCTCACCCCATCTTAATACTAATACCTTTCGTGACAAACTTAATCTTTTTCCACAATTTCACAGTTACACTAGCTATGTCAACATTGGACGGTCTACAGGATACCATGTCAACTGAAACCTCTGACGACGAGTCTGAAGGTGTAACTACGTCTATCGGTAGTCTCATTACCAGTATAGCGCTAAGTCGTTGGGACGGACAGGATGTGGTATTCTCGGAAGAGGATCCATTGGTGCTCACATTTTCTAATCTAGTTGTAAGTTTTTAAATGCCAACTTTAAAATATTTCGTCAAGAATTCAATCGGTTTGCTTCTCAAAAACACTGAAAGGCTCTTAGGTCGAGGAAGTTCATAAAATCGAACGTCAATGAAATTTTACTAAACATTTCCATTTTTTAAAATTCAGATATCAAAGACATTTCTTGCACAAAAATCCTGAAATTCCAATTTCATTAAATCTTGTGATCGAAGGTGGATTTTTTTTCGCCGACACAATTTCTGCCTACAATTATGCATGAATGCTCCCCTCCTTAATCGCAGACATTGCATAATGTTCACACTTGCCTTGATCAAATTATTGAGACTCGCATTTTGATGTCACGTTATAATATTTATGTACTTTACAGTCTTCAGAAGAACAAGCCGAACGAGTGTGTAGTTACTGGGAACCATCGAAGTAAGTAAAGTGATAGTTAATAAAGGTTTTACGCACAACGCATACGTCGGAAAATTTGTGCAGGGCGCACTTAAACATCTTAACGAGATTTATGTAAAGCAATATGATGTGATATTTTTTTTCAATTTTGTGCACATATTATTTTTCTCTTATAACGTAGTTTGACTTATCAGGAAAGACTTTCCTGGACTCATCAAAAAGTATTCCGTACTATTGTTCACTTGTGTGCAGTTACGATGGAAGCCGGAAACACTGTAAACGGTGTTAATACTGAAGTATTTAGGAAACGTATTGCTCTGTAAAACTTACAAGATATTTTAGTTTCACGTTTATAAACGTAATTTGACCAAAACAATTGCATTTAGAGGAAACAATCAAAGATAGAGAGCGTTCCATAAAAAGATCGTAGAGTGATTCAATTGGACATTCTGCAATCGAACACAACGGCTCATAATTCACGTCATTTCACGATGTGAAATCAATAGAAAAGTGGACAAAGTGGACTCTTACCAGAGTTTGCCTGGACTATAGGATACTGAAAAGTTTGCAATTAAATGTATATCAACATCATGACATTATGCAAACTAGACGGTACGAAATATCGGGAGTAAAAATGTCCATGTTAATTCCCGAATATATCACATGTAGTTGGTTATAAAAGTTCCCATAAACAGACCTACACATTTCCAAGTGACCTTTCGCAAACTAACTTCCTGGTCACTTCTTCTTGACTGATAATCTAGTGATGGAGCTGTGTTTCGATATGCATACATGTGTATATAAGATTAGTGCTTTACAAATGTTTCCCTAGATCCAAATGATCGTGCATCTTCTTATCTGGTACTAACAGCGACCACTACTGATTTGAAGACGGGGTAACAAGACAGTGAACAAATATAGGGGCGCTGCTAACTATGAACAAGTTCATGAACAAATCCTGATGAATCCTTTAAACTAAACTATATGTAATGTATTGTTTTAACCCAACAGAGATAGCTGGTCATCAGACGGATGTAAATATAACGCCAATAAATCTAGCTCCACCCATACAACATGCGAGTGTACTCATCTTACTAGCTTTGCTGTTCTTATGCAAGTTATGGAAGTAGAAACGGTATTTACCTTTTTGTATTGTTACTCTAATTATTTAAAGACGCGTTTCTACATTACGACGATGTAGAAATGTTGCATTGGAAACGGAGTAACGTTTTCCAACGGGAAACCGTTGCCTAAATTTACTGATAGCAAGTATTGCTGACTGGAAACCGTCATCTAAATTACAGCAACGCATTCCAGTTGCAAGCTGTAACAGGGTACCGTCAACAGAACAGTGCCGCCCTCTATACACTAACGCTAGCCCGTTGCGTCCGTGACTGATTACGATAGATCGGCGTTGCCCAATGAGATAAGAGAAGCACCTACCATACCCCATTATCTGGTGATACCAGGCGCTCGATTCGTAATTGAAGATACAGTTACTTATAGCAGACATTGATGTGATTCGCTTGTGTGTCGATTAACGGGATACATAACTTTGTCCTTCGTGGGGTCAAAGCGTAGTTTGTTATGCGGTAGAGTAAAGGCGGCAAGCAATCGTTGCTCCGTAGTGTAAACCCTATAGGCCCTAGTACAAGAAAATAGCATGATGAGACAACATAAAAATGTCAATCATATAGCCAGGGTATACCGGAACCCCTTTGAAAGAACTTGGAGCAAGGCCGGCGCAAACCATAGGCGCAAACCGTAGGCCTACATAACATGACAGGGAAAATGCGTTTATATGACAGTGCCTATCCCATCGCGGACCCATCCACAACGCGGGTCACAACGGGGGCAGGGCGCGCTATATAAATCAACAGGGACCTGTTAAACTGTTAGAACAAAATATGTGCTCTGTATGGTAGAAATACACTTACGTTTAGGCCTACTGGATGAATAATTTAATGTCAATAGGCCGAAAAATAAAATGAACGGATGGTTAACACTAAACTTGGTACAAAGGGATAATGGTGAGACCCCGCCTCCCGCCAACTATGAAAGTCCCACTATAAAACTTAAGACCCCACTATAAAACTTAAGACCCCACTATAAAACTTAAGACCCCACTAAATAAAACCAGTGGCGTCACGGACCTAAATCTATTTAATACACGTGTTCTATGAGAGACTTGGAAAATTTTAGGGGGAGGGGGCGTCCGCAAAGGGGATTGTGAACTCTAGGCCTACACGTGTGTATGAACACATGGGTAGACCTGTTTGGATTATTATGGGTACATTGCCGGGGTACCTGGAGTATGGGGTATGGAATATTAAGGGCACCTGCGATAACTGGATTTTAAGGCTGCATGTCTTTATTAAGGGCGCCGCGGCTCCGATATTAGGATTAAGGGCACATGGAGTATCAAGAACCTCTTGCTATTTCACAATAGCCTATACGCTTTGATTTGACGACTAACCGCACACTATCTTCTATACCATAAATACACTATATGGGGTATCTGGGGGATACAACATGTTTGGGATTTCAAATGAAAAGAAAGAAAAATTCAGGGATCTACTATTTTGAACTCATTATCTATGCCCATTTTGCTACAAATCATGATGGTATCTAATTTAGATCATAATACTCAGCTAGCGAGGACCCGAGGGTACCCGCTAGTATACTATAATTAGCACCTCGCTGACCATGAACTAGAAACACTGTATCAACTTCACCACGATACACCACACCTCAGCATCGTGAAATCTGATCATCTACCAAATTTCCCCAAATATTGATTGGGCGTGGAATCAATTTAATATTGTAGTGTAGGTATTTTGTTCAGAGAACATTATTTCCAATATTGTGGATCAATGTTAACTTAAAATTTAAAAAAATATTGTTCATTCACAGAAGTCCCTTCCACCTGCTTTGGATTATCTCACCTACATTGGTTGTGGCCTTTCAATTTTCTGCTTATTACTTATGATATTAATATATCTGATTCAAAAGTAAGTACTCTAATTGATTATTAATCAGGGAAAGTATTCCCTGGTAATTTATCTCAATTACTCAATGAGATAACAAAAAAGAGAGAGTCAATTTTGTTGGTTTAAAAATTCGTGTACATCTACAATCAAGGAAAATAATAGTTGGCACACTTGACGCAACTTATTGCAACTATCCCTGTGCTCTCAATTGAGATCAGACTAGGGACATAGCACTGTTTAATAGACAACAACAACAACCTCCTCCTTTCTTAAATCCTTCCCCACCCACCATCAATCAATGTTGGGGGATCTGCCAAGGCTTCTGATAACATGACTCGGATCAACCTTGCCTCCGGAGAGAGGGGCGTTTTCTTGATTGTAGATGATTTCTTCATTACACCCCACTCCTTTTCAGTCACTCTTAGATGATGAAACCATAATCTACTCTTCGTGTACGTAGACGATTTCTTCTTTTTAGGACAGCGCTTGTTTTATGTTTGACTGTTCATGTACACGAGATGACTCTGTAGCTCAGGAGACACTTGATTGGTTCTTACCATACATGTGTGTAGACGACTTCTATATTTTAACAACGTTTTCGTCAGTCGTGACAATTCACCCAATTTATCTCGATGACTTCTTTATTTTAGGTATAGTTCAATCAGTTCCAAATTGGCGAGAAATATTCGGTTTTTATCTCTCCGCGCGCAAGAGTAATCCAAGCATATAAGCGTTATTTTGGCATACGCAAGCGTCACGCATACAATGACATTGCGACATTGCGTGCCATATTGCGCCATGCCAGCGTTTTGCGCGCGACACTCGTCTGAATTCATTCGCTGCTGTAAACAGGTTTCGCCAATTTGGAACTGACAGAACTATTTAGGCCTATTTTAATTTAGGTTTCATATTAATGACTACACGTTTATTACAAAGAGCACTTCCTTGAATTAGACAATGCTTGTTTCATGACTTTTTATTTAGCATACATCGATTAGACACGAATATTGGCGCAACTGCAGAATGCAACGTACAGTATAGACTAGATACAAATCTTGCTTAAACAGTGTTCTGACGTTTTATTCCGTCGTGGACTTGTTCTAAATCTAGCATAATTTCTATGAATGTCTGTTTAATTCAACAGTCGTCACAGAATATTGTACACCTGAATTCTTTACTTTAGAGAACACTTATCTCAACATGATTTGTATTCATTTCCTTAGAATACGTGTTTGGTTTATGGAGCGCTTGTTTTCTTCTCACTTATTTATGTTGTTTATTTGGATGACTTCTTTATTTTAGGATGCATCGATCAGACAGGAATATCATACATATCAACCTAGCATTGGCCTTACTCATAGCTCAAATTATCTTCGTCATTGGAATCGACCAAATCAGTAATAAGGTTGGTACACCGCCCGAGTAATTTTATTTATTAATAGGGAAAACATTAGTATAGTGCACCCTCTACCATATTTTGTCAATGGGACTTTAAAGAACAATGCAAATACACAGACAGTGAATGATCAGAATGGATGATATTTGATACTGGTTAAGGCGACGATTCCACACTGGATGACAACATGTTGCATAAGTGCAATGAGAGTATAATAGCCATACACAACAAGAGTTGTGATATCACACACAACCACACACCCCCTATCCGATGCCTATCCGATGACAACATGTTGCGCGTGGTGCAATAAGAGTATATAAGCTATACACAACAAGATTTGTGATCTCACAGATAACCCAACGCACAACCGTCTATAGTAAACTTTCAAAACCAGAATTAAAAATCAATAAGTATAGTAGTGATAGTATTGATCGATCAATATTACGCTATTGTCTGAAATGTTATCAAGTAAATACACGAAAAAGTACTGCTCTAAAGATATGTCAATATCAGTAATTATCCATGACAATACTTAAATGTTTTTCAGTATTCCCTTTATTATTACCCACACCCACAGTTCCACACACACAAAACAAAAAGGATTAAACTTTGTACCGCGTGCAAGATGTTGTCATCGGCATGGATACCTCGCCTAAGCCAATAAGCATTGTTAATGAAACACTGACAAATTGAGACTCATAATTAAACTCTGCCAAATATTCGCAATGGGTTAACTATATGGTTAAGTTTATGGTTCTTTCTAGCTTCATGCATGGTTTAAGTGTCCATATTATCTGGGCAAATGCCATACTAGTAATGCGATTTCTTCGGTCATTTTTTAAAATTTCTCTCACAGTTGAAAGCAGATTGTATAAATCATAAATCAGTACGAACTATTTTTCCTCAATCAAGAAACATAACGTAATTGTTTGAAAACGCCTGATGGTCATAGGGGGAGGTTAGAACAGTTAAATAGACTGTAAACATATTCACGAGTAAAATAGCTTTATGAACATTATGATTTGATGATATTATGATTTTATTTCAATATTACCTAGGGCCTTTGCAAGGCTATCGGTGCATGTTTACACTATTTCTTGCTGTCTACATTCTTCTGGATGCTAAATGAGGCAATCTTCCTGCTCTCCAAGACGACGTCTGCTAGGATACGATGGTTGAAGATGCCATTCTTTCTCTCCATTGGATGGGGTAAGAGAAATACTATGATCTTATTCTGCTATTAAGCACTAAGTACTCCACAACGCTTTTACGCTCTCACACATGCGTATTGAGTGTTATGAATTAATACGCTGGTTCCCTGCGATCATGACGCCATACAAACACATACGTTGAAACTCATACGTTGGAGCCGACGTGACACGCTACCGCGCAGCGGTCGATCGTCTTGTTGTGGAGTATGCTCGGCCCATTAGTCTATTACATTCTCGACCGATAATCAACTGCAGAGTTGCATAATAATAGTTTCGAGCAGTGGTGGAACTTCAGATTTTTTTCAACTAGCCAGTCGGGCAGGTAACTCACAGAATTTACCTGCCCGACAAAAATTTCACCAGCCCAAGATTTTTTTCATAATATTTTGCAGCAAACAATTAAGAGCAAGACTACTTTTAAACTACAATTACATGTTTTTGTCTTAATTGTACGGTGTTCCACTGTAACCGTAGCCCGTAACAGCGCCTCGTAAATACATGTTCATCAATCCAATACTCTCTTTAATCTCATATCAACCTGATCTCCTCTATCATCATGACACACGATCATCTGATGATGAAATTACCCTGAATTTACTAGCTGTTACCTACACTTTGAGCTTCAAAAAAGTTACCCGCCAGTCGGACGGGTACCTTTGTATCTTCACCCGCCCGACACGAAAGTTACCCGCTATGGGCGGGCGGGTATTATTTCCATCCCTGGTTTCGAGTGTGAGGTTTCTGAAAAAAAACACCCGTTTAGTATGATAAACTTTTAGTTGCGTGGAAACTGTTAATGGATATACCATTTATACGATACTGTTTACAGGTATACCAGTCCTCGTGGTTGGAATCACCCTGGCTGCGGGTTTCAACACTGCTTATGACGTCAGCAAATAGTAAGTATACTTTATGCATTTTCAGTGTTAAAGGTCGCTGTTCCGATTACTTTAGCCTTGGTTTGTCCATCGACATATTTTGATATCAGAAGAAGCCCCATATTGTTGTCATAATATTTCTGTTAATGTTTGGCGCAAGATATGTTCCATTCAGACGTTATAAGCCAAAATGCAGTGAATTACTACCAAAAGTGGTTAACAACCCGGCCAGTTTGTGTACTTCTCAATGAGCAAATTTCATGTCACTGTGACCTTGTGCTTCTAAAATAAGAACCATTGGAGTTATGGAACTCAAACTTTAGAAAACGACTATTTTAAGGATGACCCTTCATGCAGAATCATAGAAAACATAAAGTTTGAAATCGGGCTAGCAATCGGAACACTTACCTTTAATTTTAATGTGAACTCTTTCTCTTTCCCGCTTCAGTCCTCTATCGGCAACATGAAGGCATGAATGTAACTATAAATCCGCGTAATGATGATCATTTACGCGTAAAGATGACCAATGAGGTCCAAGCGCGCGGGTCATGCCAACATTTGTCAATAGCCTTTACTCATATACTTGTATTCATTAAATGACGGCATTTGATTGGGTAACGCCTGCTATGCATATTCATAAGGCTGTCCATATTAATGAGACCATAGGAATCAACCATACTTGATTTACTTTTTACTTGTAGTTGTTGGTTGGCAGCACCGAAAGCTATATGGGCGTTTGTGGGACCAGCAGCACTCATCATGTTGGTAAGCTATGATCAATTGTAAGCGGTAAAAAAGCAAGCATAACCATGATAACGGTCTTCATGTTCATACATTTTCAGGTCAATAAAGCTATGTATAAAGTCAGTGATGCTCGTGGCCAACATAAATATTCATACATTTGTATTTTTCACACGACTTTAATTTTTATTCAAACTTACTTTCAGTATATTATATCGAGTGTAATATAGGAAACATGAATTACATATATTTCTGTATTTAGTATTTAGAAACACTCATTTTGAAACCAAGATCTCTGTATAAGGCAATTGGGATTTGCAGGTTTCCATTCAATTTCACAATCAAAGCATTATATGGGAAGTTACTAGAGAGACGCACGATGCAGTGAAGCATGTTATTGTTAAATAAGTATTCTTAACAAATAGAGAAATTTCAAATTCATCAAAATATCATTGCTCCAAACAATTGATTTAGTATGATGTCTGTTCAATTTTGTCTTTAGTCGATAACATTTCTATTTTGTTTTTGATTCATAGATTAATACTGGTATATTGATTAAAGTCATCCATACATTCTTGAGTTTAAAAGCCAACATGAACAAGAAGAAGAAAGAGAGGATATGGTAAGTTGAGATATTAGTTTAAAAGCCAACATGAACAAGAAGAAGAAAGAGAGGATATGGTAAGTTGAGATATTATTGACATTGTAATGTCATAGACTAAAACATGATATTTATAGTATGCCAAGACTAAAACATGATACTTAGTAAGATCATACAATAAAATAACAGTTGCAAAAAAAACATGAAGAAAAAACATTGTACCACCACTTTAGGCCTACAGTTTAAATGTGTAAATAATAATTTCAATCAATAGCCTATTCAATTTTGAAATTAAGAGCCATAAGTCAACTTGTATTATGCACTAATATAGATGAAATGGCAAAATATATTTTGATGATTATGACCGTGTCTAAGATCCCTAACAGATCGACATCAAATCACAATTCTCAGACATAATTTGAGTGTTCAATCGTCAGAACCACCCCACGGTAGGCCAGGGTATATAATTTGCACATAATAGATCGTTTTGTGTGGCACATATCGACTGAAGTGCTCCTCCGTCACATCATAGTATCGTTGCAAACCCGTAAGTCACAATCACCCCACGGTAGACCAAAGGGAATATAATCTGCACATATGGATCGTGTTGTGTGACACATATCAACTGAAGTGCTCCGCTCACATCGCAGTATCGTTTTTGGATTTTTAGCTTCATCTATTTTTAAAGCAAATTTAACCAATCCACAGTGCGGATACCTATACAACATACTCAAAAATACTTGACATGTGAACCGTGACCTATCGTCCCTATCCTGCACGCAATATATATTTTTCGAAACCAAGCCTTGCTTTACCGCATCGTAGCTAGCGCGCAGTTCACAGAAGATTCAATGTACGCTATACTGATTCGACTTGCGCATATATTGTTGTATTATATAAGTGTAAACAAATTGGCTTTATTCCGTGAAAGGTCTTATCGATTCAAATTCCAATCGCTATCAGCCAACACCTCGTGGCGTAATGGTTGGAGCCGACGTCTCATAAACTATAGGTATCTGGTTCGAATCTCGTTACGGCAGAATGTTGTGCAACAAATTGGTTTGACATTTTTTCAAAGTTGAAACATGTGTAAGTCCAAGTTATTTGCATTATATTATTGCAAAAAGTAACTGGATCCAATGAAAGAATAAGCTGGGCTTGGTTACGAAACAAAAACCACTGAGCAGAGATGTGTTTGTGTATATGTCTGGAGAAGGTCTAGCAGAATTGATGGCTTGGTTATTTAACTGAACAAATATCAATGTTCCATTGTGGACTTTCGGATGATCTTGACAAGTTGAATATTATCTTCCTTCCATTCAGGTTGTCTCTGCGTGCCATGCTGTTGACATTACCACTATTAGGGACCACATGGCTTATTGGTATTTTCTCAATGAACAACGGAGGGACCATTGTATTTGCGTACATATTTGTTATTCTCAACTCTTTGCAGGTAAGATTGCTTAGCACAGAGTGGTCCAATCAAAGTCACACTTTCTTTTCTCAAAATTGGGAGGACATCATGATAATAGTATATTTACATATTCTTAAACAATAATTTCTTGACCGTATATTATGAAAACGGTGTTAACACTTTCCACGCGGCAGGCGTCTGCAGACGACATTCCATAATTTCACAAAATGTTTCAAAAAGTTATTGAATTTCATTAACATAATGGAATCACCATGAGAAGTGCATCTAACTATTTTTTTCGGAAAAAAGTTAACCATTTGTATCTTCATTCCCAAATTAAATCTCTCCTGAAATATTTCGACCAAATCCGGTCCATTCATTGACGGCAACGTTTTGGTTTGGTCCCTGGTTTATCTTATATTATAGGCGCACTTTTCTCTAACTTAAAATCTTTCACTATTCGAGCCAATTTCCAATATGTAGACTGAGGTTTCACTATTACAATTCTATCGGGTACCCTAATCAGTTTCAGTTGAATCAGATAACTAATAATTATATACGTTATCAGCCTAATTTATGTGTTTCGTTATTGTTCATTCTTGTTTACTACAGGGCGTGTTCATATTCGTGCTTTATTGTGTCATGAACGATGAGGTATGTATACAATTGTGTTTATAGAGGTTATCCATGGATAGGCCATCTTGTCGGGAATACTAAGGCCAAACAAAGAAGAAAGTTTGTCTCAGGAGCCCGCCCGCATAGGTATGTGAAATGAGCTACTGCGCGTAGGTCTATGCGCTGAGGACTAAAAAAAATATTCTTTTTTATTTTTGTTGTTGATTTTTTAATTTTTGTTGTTGTTGATTTTTTATTTTTTTTATTTTTTTTATTTATTTTTGTTTTTTTAAGAAAAAGTTTTAACAAGTTCTTTGTAAGCTTAGATTAGCAACAACAAAAAATCGCTTACCTCGTAGCCTATTTTCTAAATTTTTTTTAAAAAAATCGCACAGCACTTAGCTATTATGTTTCTGAGACAAACCTTTCTGCTTTGTTTGGCCTAAACTGTGTTTACAATTTTAAGAAAGAAGATACACCTGTTTAATGATATCCATTAGATAGCGCAATTCATGCTATGAACTGGACGTCGTCATGCACCAACTCTATTTAATGTAGAATATGCCGGGTGCGAATCCCTTTGGTTGTCAATTCCACGTAGTTATAACCTATATGGTTCGGTGGTGGGTTGGATTAGACACAAAGTACACGTGATGCGGGGTTACAATAGGTATTGACACAGGAACCTTACTAAACTGTTCACAAAAAGTATCGAAACACTTAGAAATGATCCAATATAATAACGGCTCGAAAGAGTATGCATTAATCGAAGCAAATAACCAAGTGCATACTTTTGTTCTGCGTATTTTGACACCTCGATCGATGAGATACGATGTTTCGGAGCGGAGTTATTGTCATTTCAATGGTCGTGGGTCCAGTTTCAAAAGTGACAATCACCATATAGAAAGAGGTTTGCATTACTGTTTAGAATGATCAGATTCGTGCTTTTCAATAGGGATGAGTGTCACTTTTGAAACTGGACTCACGATCATTGAAATGACAATAACTCCGCTCCGCAACATCGTATCTCAACGATCGAGGTGTCAAAATACGCAGAATAAAATGCATACTCTTTCGAGCCGTTATATATTGGATCATTTCTAAGTGTTTCGATACTTTTTGTGAGCAGTTTAGTAGTAACATAACCAAATAAATTGAAAGTTTAACTTACACAATGCAATCTAGTCGGCGAAAGTACACAAAGCAACACTTTGCCAAATAAAAATCAGACAGCATCCTAAAACATTAGCCGTGCATTTATATAAACGACATCAAAATGGCGGTCTTCTATTAGTCACATGCCCATTAAATTTACTCTCGAATATTTTCTCCGTATTGTTGACTGTGTAATTTTCAAAACGACTGGCTTATGTCTAAACACTAACCACTTTTTCATCATTCTCTCAAAATTATCCCGCCTATCCCACAGTTCGGTTTTAATTTGAACCAAATCGACATTCGCTATTCATTTAACAATCTATTTTGATAATTATCTCGGTACTATAAACGTGGCGCAAATGATTTCACATTGACTTTCACCGTGAAATTCACCGTTCTCAACGAGGTAAATATTGGATGGAAAAGATTTTGAATGGATTTTCACCCATACATTTTCGCCGTTTTCAAAAGCTGTACTCTAGCGGTAAAAGCAATTTCCATATTGAATTCTCACCATTTTAAAGCGCGATCGATACATGTTTATGTTATTTTTGACTGAATCTCCTCTCCTTATGGAGATTTAGAAAAGCGGATATCTGGTTTGTCATCTCACGGTACTCACGTGGTGAAAATGAGTTGAGATGGATTCACCGTGAATGTTCACCCTTGTAAAGCGCAATATATTTGATTTTTTCACTTTTACTGAATCTCTCCGCAGGTGAAGAAAGGTATAGAAAAGAGGATATCTGGATTTTCAACCCGTTCATCACTGGCCAACTCTCTACCGAAAAGTAGCAAAGGGAGCCGAGGAACTCCGTGAACCTGGCGTATACATAAATGTTCTCACACAAAGATTACCAATTACTAAAGACTATGACGTCATATTGTTATTTATAAACTTGTATATAATGGTTCACAATACGCTATAGAAGTTATAGCTATTAGGACCACTTGCTATGGTGGAGCTGAGCTGTCCAAAAGTATGCACAAGGCCAATGCTATCACGTCAACGTAAAGCACATACATGTATCTGGTCTTGAAGATACATGTATGTACATAATAACATTATACTATTCATGGTTAAGTGCACTGTCTGATGGCGGGAAATTCAAACACATTATTGAGCCATGTGCTTTTAAATACATTACTGCGCACACAAGATATTCTGGCCTTCTTTTATGCTCCTGGACCAGATTTATATATATTTAGCTTTATTCCATTTCGCGTCTAAGTTAGTAGGCTATCTATGATGGGTCGAGCCTTGTATTTCAAGCCTATCTGTCCTCCACCCCCGGGTTTCTTTAACCCTCGTCCTAGTGGGTGGGGGCAACAACCCGGTAGGTTTTTTTCCCGGTGGCACCAAATTGCAGCAGAAAGTGACCTAAGGCATCGAGGTACTACGAATCGTTTTACATCCCTTGTGCTCAATTTGACGAAAAATATTGAGGGTGCCATCTTACCCGGGGTAAGGTAAGCCGTCAAAGTCTGAGGGTAGGGGGAGTGGTTTACCACCTTAAAATATTTTAAATCGCCATTTTGAAAAATATCTTAATAGTATAGTCTTGATTCTTATGCGTCATGCGTGGGATGCTTGTACTTTATTGGTATATGGAAAGAAAAGACCTCTATTATTATAGTCCTCTAGCTATGGTACTTAAAAAGCAAACTCTGCAACTCTGCAACTCTGCAACTCTGTTTGGACTTACCGTAAATCTGGTCCTGGAGCATACACGAGGGCCATAATCTCTTGCGTGCACATTACTGCAGTAACTAATCCTCTCATGAAATAACTTCTGTAACATATTATGTATGTTGTCAATTATTCGTCTGATTCAAATACGGTATCCGATTCCGTCAGCAACTTTTGGCCGTGGACCACGAACTAAAATAAACTTTCCCGGATTAGGGTTATGAGTGGGGTCCCGGGGTTGGGGTTCAATTAGCATTATGGTCCTCGTTCCCAAAGGCGGACAGAATGTACATGGATATAGGCCTATTAAATGGGTTGTACGGTCCAAGGGCGGTCCTAGACAAGATGGGCTTGGGTAAAGAGACTCAAAATACAGATTTGAACATGAGTGACACTCCTTTGTCGACCTAGAGCGTGTTTCTGCTGGGGCACTGCAAAAAGATTATTGCCGATTAGTGCCGGGTTCTGCCTGTTTCTGCTGGGCAAACTTAACGTTTATTAGCGGTTTCTTCCCCAGAAGAAACACGCTCGACTCCAACTGATTAATCTCTCTCCATTGTGATATCTTCGAAAAGATTTTCAGAGAGAAGACAGCGCCTGTTTCCTGATAATAAATATTTAGGTCAATGGGCACGGCCTCAAGCAATGAATTGGACGTCATGCACCGATTCAATTGAATGTAGAATAAGCCGGGTGCGATTCCCCATTTGTCATGTTTGTAATATGTCAATTTAGCTAATGTTTCTAGTGTGTCAATTGTCTAAAAAACATTTATTTTGGCTTACTTGTTCATTTCAAGCAAGAAATAGTAAAATTTAGACACTTTTATTCAAATTTAAATCTAAAAAGAAAAATGGAAAAAGAACGGGGAAAAAAATGCGACCCTATAGTTTTTACGATTTTAGGGTCGGGCGCTGAGGGCAACACAACTATTTTTTTTGCCTAATGTATGATTATGCTGAGCACAAATCAATCTGAACAGCTCGGGGAACAAGCTATATATCGGCGTCTAAGTAAAATTTTGATTGGTTACAAAGAGTGTTATACCATATATTGAGCCAATCAGAGATACATTAAGAATGGTGGTATGGTTGATAAAGAGATATAAAAGCACTTTCATGATTGGTTAGGGAGCACATCAAAACTCGACCGCGCGGTAAGCGCCGGTTCCGCCCGGTTGGACCGCATATCATTTTTTAGAACAATAACAACCGGCTGCAACCGCACGGAACCCCACGGAACTGGCGGTTGCCGGGCGGTTGAGTTTTGATGTGCTCCCTTACTTGTAGGGGTATATCACATTGTATCCTGTAATGAGCCAATCAGAGACACTGTAAGAATATGATATATAGTTCTCAAGGGGTTAAATTCACCCGATGGTCACAATGTACAGGTATAATATTTATTTCGATAATGTAAACCATCTATTTGATTTTATATTGTACAGTTAAGAATAACTTAATATTACCTATGTCATATTAATTTTTGATGAATTCCCGATTGCGAGGCCAAATATGTATGCAGATGAAGATTGGTATAGACCAAGTAGTTGCTTCACGAAAGCATTACTCATTGCCAACAATAGTGATATTAATTGTAAATAGTACATACGTGCTGATTCATTGCTGATTCTGTCCATACCTACCGATGTATAATATATGGATCACAAGGGAACGCTGTGACGTGCCTTTACCGTATCAGTTTTAACACTTTACACGCGGCAGGCGTCTGCATGCAGACGACATTCTAAAATGTCATACCATTTTTCGAATAATGTCAAAAGTATTAAATGTTATTACCATATTTGGAATCACCATGAGAAATGCATTAAAATAAGTACAAACATGACAAACATTGATTCAGTAATCCTTGAGATAGACCTTGAAAGATGAGAAATGTTTCTGACATATCTGTTTTGTATATGGTAAAACCAAGGCATAAATACCTTGGTAAACCCAAGCCGCGTGAAAGGTGTTAAAGGGAAGCGGTCATGGTGAGGATTCTAACGAAAATTGAACAGCGCGCGGCGACTATTTGAATCTAAACAAGTTGGACATTGGCACAGTCTGTAATTGTTCTACGTATGTTTACATGCAAGCGGTATTGTGTGCGAATCTACAACAATCTCTTAACCCAATGTGGGTGGCGCGCTCAATCAACCATCCTTCATTTGATTGAACGCATTTTCTATCGTATGATGTAAGTGATGTATTAGTTATGAGCTAAGGTTTAGCTGGTACAAAATCGTCGTCAGCGGTTTCTTTTCCTCACCATGCGCTATTCCCTTTAATATCAATCTGGGAAACTTCGATTTCATTTCATAAGTCCGTTGTTGAAGCAAATCTCCGCCCGAAACTTTTGTCCAAATATGAATTGTTACTGAGTGACGAGCTGAAAACCAAGTCTTAATGACTGGTAATTGTTACTGATCATGATTATCGTTATTAATTTGTAAATATTGTTTTTCTTAATTAAAATAATGGGCCATTCGTTTCACTCTTTCATCGCGCCTATAATTGTAACTTGTAGCCATTGTTCTCTTTGTACATATACATTATTTTGGAATTTGTTTGGAATATATTTATTTTACACAGAATCTTATGGGGTTTGCTTCTTCCGTTAATGTGCCTACTTCAAAGAATAAAATATGATCTTATCAATATTTAAAGTTCGAACATAGAGATGAAAAGTAGAATGTACCAATAATCTATAATTGAAATGAACGGTATTTTGTCTGCCCTTTTGTAATTATTTCACATTTTATGCTAAACTTGCTATACTGGAACATGATATATGTGGCTGATGTTGGTAAATGTCCGTGCGCTTTATTTAACGTGTTTAATATGCGTTAAGGCGACACAAATACACCCACTCCTCTTAACGGGCCCGACAGACCCATTCTTGTTTTTGAATTTTCGATATTTTTTTGAGAAAAAAAAAGTCTTCTTTTTTAGTTGCAATTTTTTGAACATTTCTAAATTTCACAATATGTTCGACATTTTGAAGACCCCCACCCACCCCTCCCCCCCAAAAAGAAAACCCCACCCAACCCCCACTCTACTGACCCTACCTAAGAGGTCCGTTTCACCGTAAGAAAAGGGCCTACACTCTCAGCAAAAAAGGTTCAACTTAGAACCATAAATGGTTCCTCACGTTGTCCTCCACATGGAACCCTCATGGGTTCATCCCAAGAACCATTTCATTAAATAACCCTCTTGAAAGGTTCTTTAAAGAACCAAAAAAGGTTTACCGGTTCTGGGTTTGGAACCATTTGTATCCTTCTGAGAACCATTAAAGGTTCCTTGAGTGTCAATTCGAGAGACAATTATTACTTAAATATTGATATTGACATTTATAACGGATAATAAATGGTCAGTCGAATAAGTAATGAAATGTTATCAAAAACGCTGTATATATTATGAATTGTACGGAATATGTAAATAAAACGACGAATGGTATAGGCTCTACAAGTTGGGTGTTGCTTTCAAAAATGCTTTCGTCTCTGAGTTCTGAACATCCTGAAGATACAATCACGGGGGAAATAGTTGGAATACTTAATACATTGTTCAGTAAAACCAAAGGTGTTCCACTTTCCCAGACTTTCCCGTTAACAGCATTAAATGTTGGGGGGACATTGCGAAAGCGCGGATAAAATGACTCGAATCAACATTGCCTTTTTGGTAAGAAAATTGGGGTCGCCTTTTTCCTCAATCGGAAAAAGGTTACCACATTTCCCCATGATTGTAACTTCCATGACATTCCCGACCGAGAGGGGGGGGGGGGGGGGGGGGGCACATATATTGGTACAGTATGTGCCTGTCCGTTGATTCTCTTTTGGGAGCAAATATAAACAATCCTCTCCATCAACGTTATTAGCTATAACCTACATTTTTCAGAATTTCTCTCCCGAATTTCCATCCCGATTTTCGCGGGATTAATGCAGGAAGATCATCATTTCACATGCCTTGTAATGTTGGGTTTTTGGTAATTACAAACATTATTAAACTCAGCTGCAAGCCAATAAACATGGGACAATTGAAACGCAATGACTTTCAAAGCTTCTAACACTCTTGAATCGTTTCATCAGGAATTCAGGAGACCATTGTATGAATATTTATTAGAAAATTCCAAATAGGAAACCTGTTTTTCCATACGAGTTCGACAACTAATATGTTGTCTTCCTCGGGATTGTGTTTGATCCAGAGCTTAGCTGTTTTCAGTCTGTTTCGTGATAAGGGGGCTTACCGACTCAGTCACCTTACGACTTAGCGATCTAGAGGGCGTCATCATCAACATCTGATGACATCATCAAGAAACAAACTAGAAACACTATCTCTGGATCAAAGACAATCCACTGAGGAAGACAACA